>JARFIW010000646.1:1712500-2439861 GCA_036346225.1 Platerodrilus igneus
CTGTTATTTTGTGCTAGAGTGATTTGACATATTTGGGTGTATATTTTATGAACATAAAAGCTAATTTGAAGGTTATATGAAAAAGACAATTTGAGTTTATTATGTAAAGGTATAGATACATAACGAATAATTTTGATGTAAAGAGTAAACGGATCTTTAGAGTTGATTATAACAAAAATGTGATTTATTTATGCATTTAGAGTAACAGGGTTTATACTGAGCTTACCATAGACCAGAGTAAATTTCAATTTAGGGTTCCAAGGTAGGCCCATCTACTTGAACTATATAAAAAAATGTTGAAATAAATTACATTCATTAAATTAATAGGAGTTAATGATTGATATTGTAAAATTTTATGAAGTTGTTTATATACGATTTTGTAAATATTGAGCTTGTAGCGTAACATTTTGATTTGTATGAATAAAAGGTAGTATGTTTCGTTGAATTATTTGATTGGTAATTCTATATAGTAGTCTAAGTGAGAGAGAGAGTAAGCATAGGATAGGTAAGTATCTCCGAAGAGGCTGGAAGCAGAGCTAGCCGTGGTATGCTGATTTAGGGGGGTTTTTTCCAGGAGATATTGTAGTAAAAAAATTTTTTTTAACTTTTGCTGGGGCATAATCCAGAGAGTCCACAGCAATATATATATATATATATATATATATATATATATATATATATATGTCGACGTGAGAAAGGGATCATTGAAAACTAAATTCTACAAATAAAACCCACTAAAATATATAAGAACCGGATAAATAGAAATTTCCGAAAATTCATGGTTACACTCTGTATAATACAAGCTTCCTTTTTGCCAAAAGAAAACCCAATTGCATGCATGTAAATAATCACCCTGTATAATTTAAGGGTATTGTAAATACATAGCAATTAATGTACAATAGCAAAAACACAATTCCGTGTTTATAAATAATCACTCTAAAATAAATACAAAGCCATTCGTTAGTAATAAAAATGCATTTTCTATGCATAAAAATAAATATTTTCCTACATTTAAAACCCCAATTTTAATCTTAATTATGTGTATTTAAAATAGGTTTTCCCGTTAAAGTAAATATTTTCGATATAAATGCACCTCGTTTGCATTATAAAGCTTTAAATTAATCATATAAATTCACTTTTGTATTACATAACTTCATTTTAAATAAAGAATTTTCTGGAATAGACCAGATTAAAAAGGAATTTTCGGGAGAACACGTCAATTTCGTATGAACTCATTAAAAAAAATTAAACATTAACTCGAAGAAGTATCCGAAACATTAGGAAACCCAGAAAAATCGATAAGAACGCGGTTTAATAGCTTTACGTATTAGTGAATGAGACCACGTAACATTAACCTTATATGTGTTAAAGAAAGACGGACAGCGCACATGAATCAACACTCACGAAGTAATAAAACACTTCGATTTCGACACGAATGACAAATTCCCAAAAATTTTGCATCATTCCTAGGTTCCGTACGGAGATAGAACGTACTAGAGAAGAAATAATTTTTGTATATAAACGGGGACTTTTATCAAAGAAATTCATTCATAACTTCGAGCGCGAAAATGTTGCTTTAAAGTATGCATTACGCATACCGTAATTTAATGATTACAATGTAACAATAAATAAAAAAGTCGTTCTTAAAATGTAACGTTGATGATAAAGTTAAACGTAACCTGCATAGAAATATAGAAATTATTAAATGTAATGAACATGAAAAATTCTTCAACAAAAGAAGCTATCTAAAAATTAGCTTAAATAATTAAGCCGTGGCTGCACATTTGTTTCCAATTGGAGATGTAAAAAATATGAAAATCTTGTTAACCGGGATTTGAACGTCAGTTTAAAATAAAGCCAAAAGCAGAAGATATTTAATTACGAATTGGAGAAGCAAGCGCTTTGTGGATTTTTGCAAGTATTACTTTTTAAAATATTGTTTGTAACTAATACTTAAGTATTTGTCATTTAGTTTAAGATAGGATAAGTCTTAATCATATAATATTTATGTTCGTATGGATCCTTACCAGGAAAGTTTGTGATCAAAGTTCAAAACAGTCTTACCTTTTTTATAGATTATCTGTCAAAGGGTTTTTTGGCCAAAACAAACCTTGCAGGCGTGGAAATAAAGGGCCAAGTAAACTATCCATAAGAGAAAAAAATTTAATTCTCTAAATTTAAACCTAAATAAGGTAAGAGGCATTTTGATAATTAAGTAAATAGGTACTTGTTAGAAGTGATTTGATGTTTGAAAGAAACTATGCTGTAACTGTTCTATATGATTTCATATGAGAAAAAATATTTTAGACTGTATAAATGCTTTATGATATTGCTGCGTTTGATTTCATTTTGAAAACTCCATTAATTCGTTGAGTTAGCCAGGTAAAGAAAAAGAAAGGAAGGTAAGTCAACAATTTCAAATTTTAAAACTAGCTGTATCTGTATTACAACACTCTTTTAGCGGCGCATCAAAGCGAAGCGTTGTCACGGCAATATATATACACACACACACACACACACACACACACACACACATACACACACACACACACATACACACATCAGGTGTTGACCTAAAAACACAAATCTAAAATGGCGATTCGCAAATCGCACGCTCTGCTTTTACAAAAAAACATCTTGCTTGTTCAGGAACCCAAGAGTGAATGCCATCCGATTTGACATACTAACGAAAACAACCTTACGCTGCTGTCATTTGAAAAGTGTGTAAACCATCATTCGATAAAGCATGCGGCTCTATTACTTGTTTTAAATAATACTCGACTGCTAATTGAATAATACTACAAGCGCTAGGATAGTTATTAATATTAAGTAATCAATCACTGAATCAAACATCTAGCACGCTAAGTGCAGCATAGCAAAGAATCCACGAACTCACAAATCCTGACAAAAAACATGTTGTAGTGTAATACCACAAAGTCTCAAGAAAATAATGCCGCAGATTATTTATAGTAGTCACTTAAATAGTAACAAATAAGTACAGCTCGTATTTTGGTCAATTATTTGCAAATTAAACTGGCGATAGAAATAGTGCAATTTGCATCAGCTTTATTCTTTTTGGTACTGATTAGATTTACTGCATGTTAGCTACGAATTGCGCACTTCGTGGAACAATTAGTGAATTTGTCCATAGAGTAAAATTGTTTTATTAAATAGTAACCTTAGCTAATTTTGTTTTGCTGTTTCGATAGAAATTTCTGTATTTATGTTTTTTTTATTGTAAATAGAAAATCGTTGGCGATGTATTATTTTTGTGTTGCTAGGAACCCCTCTCCTCTCCGCATTGGTAGTTAGCCTGTATAGTTACGTTTTCTTCCGGCTACGTCATGGTACGTAGCAAAGTGTTTTCTGGTTCTGCCTAGCACTAAGTCCACTAGCGAGCACACTAAACACAAAATACGCATACAGCATCACAGAAAAAAAAATAAAAATAAAACCGAGCTTAATTCCAAAATGAGTAGTCACCAACATAAAAAGGAACCGCAACGGTTTCAGATACAATATTATAATTCCTAAATCCCCAAAAGGAAAATACATTATCTGTGGATATAAATTCCTATGGTATTATGACGGTGATTACAGGGTGGCAATCAGATAGAGTTTACTTCAGTTTCGTGAACTTCAGCCTAAATAAGATATGATCATATCGAAAAAGAAATCGTTGGTCAAGTTTTTGACTGTAAAAGGTTTTTATATTATTTTTATGGTACCAATTTTACAGCTTAAACTAATCATAGACCATTAATTAGATTGCTGAAAACCTTTAGACAAAATGTCCCCTCGTCTTCAGTGCTTAGCAATAAAACTTTTAAAATTTCGTTTCATTTCGTTATTTGGGGCAGGTAAAAATTTAAAGGTCCCAAACACCCTAAGTAGTGATTCATTAAACGAAATGATGAACGCTGATTATTGAGAACAAAATCCTATAGTCTTTTCAGCTGTGGCTATCAATTAAAGAAAACGAGTTCTGGCTACAAATAGAAATTCGCGCACGGATTCAGTTCTAAAATTTCTAAAATTTTATTGTGATATCAGCCGGCCTGATTGAAAAAAATAGGTTCAAAATATTGTCAAACGTTATTGGCCATATAGAAATGATATTTATTTACATAAAAATGTACTCTACCACAAAGAAAGTTTAATAATTGCTGATTCGTTAAAATCCAAACTTTTAAATATTCTACGTCAAAGCCATCAAGGAATTGCTTTTTGCAGAAATAAAGCACAGGATACCGGACTGATGTCTGATGTTAAAAAATTAATATCTGTGTCATATTTGTCAATAATATTCTAAAAGCAACATCAGGGAACCAGTGATCCCTCATGACATCTAAAACTTGTCTTGAGAAAAAATAGGAATCGATTTTATGTATGTAAATAACAAAAAACTTTCTAGTATTAGGAATTTGCTTTAGTAAGTTTGCTGCGTTCAATAAACTCAGAAGCATGACTGCTGTTGTATGAATTGAAAAAAATGTTTTTATGTTGTGCTGTGTTCTGGTTGTAATATTCTCTGATAACCAGTGGCAATACGGATAATACGGAGGCCTAGTAATACCGTTACTGAGTTTCCTATGATACCCCTAATATAATATACCCACAACTAAGTGAAAGAACTAAGTAGTAATAAAAGCACCATTTTAATAATTATTTATTTTAATGTCGGAAATGTGAAAGCAGAATAAAACGATTCATGTAATCGATGTTAAATAATTTGTAAGGTATGTAACCTAATTCGGTTTCTTAATTATTAGGAACAAACATACCAATGAACACAATTGCTAAAATTAGAATATTTTCCACAACAACAAAATCTTCTGCCCGAATACGGCCCCTTTCAGGTAAAAGTTTCACAAATAGCAAAACATAAACAGTTATGTTTCACAATTTAGAATAAGAACTGCATCTAGCAATCAGGGTATGTAATGTGTAAACTTCTGAATGGGTAACGGTGAGACCAATTTTTCTTCGAATTCTTCCTCGGATACATTAAGTTCTTGTGTGTGAATGGTTTTAATAGATCAATTGTTTTCATGAGAAAGAAGATAAAACGGCCCCCGCAACCACAATTCGAAGATAATACATTTATAGACATATACCGTGAGACGCACAATCTGCAGGATTTGAAACGTCATCGACGTGGTACCGTCGGGTTACTGGTAGTAAATTTTGAATTTTCGCTACTCTATTGGCTACAAACGTTTTCACAAAATGGTGTGATTTATGAATCCAATAAAGAACCCATGGAATCAGAAAACGCAAAAACTTGTTCGATGATACAACGTGGGGAATATGTGCGAATGATGCAATTTAGATGTTTTGCTAGTAATAACACAGCACATAATTCCAAACGAGAGATAGAACGGTTTTTACTGGAGCCAATTATGCCTTACTGCATAATAAAATGACTCTTACACAGTCATCCACAGAGACTGTTCGAGAGTACACTACGGCACTATATGCTTTTTCTTAAACATTGGAAAATACCATCAGTTGTAAATACGTTACTTCGGAATGCCCAATGTTCAGGGAATTCTAAGGTTGGAAAGTTTAATAATTGCTTTCTGAAATTTATTCCACACGCCTTTAATATATAGAGGGGTTTCTTCATCCCAAGACAACATTAATATCCATAATACGTTAATTAATAGCTTAGCAAAAATTGTCACGGGAGAAAAGATCCCTAATTTATCCCAAATTCTAGCGACTGTAAAAAGAATATTTTTCTTTGTACAGATTTGGTTTGGAAGTTTAAAAGAATGTCAAATTATCAATTTTTGGCTTCTTTTGAAAAACAAAAACCTTTAAAAAATTGCTTTCAAAATTAACAGCATTTTCCTAGTTTCAAATATTTCGTTCGTTAAATGTGGAGAATGTGTTGCCCACTTAACTAACTGAAAGCCTTCAGTCGTGAAAAGACCGATCAGTTCTTTGTAAAGGAGTTTAGCAGTATTTAAAGACTTCACGGAAAACGTTACATAGTCTACACAATAGTTGATGCAAGTGGAATTTTTTTTGCTTTGTCCAATGTTAGCTGAAGCACAGTACATAGAGCTAAATATGGAGACGATTTGACACCAAAAGTAACTTTTGTGAGATGATAAACTTGCAATTACACTTTGTGCTAAATCGCCAAAGCAGCCTTTGATAAGGTTGATGTCCCTAAACATATTTTGATTTTTCGAAACATCTGACGAACGTCAGACGTAATAGCATACTTCATTAATAAAAAATTGATTAAAATACAAAATAAATCAGTTTGTAATTTTAGACCAGCATAGAGGCTGTCATTTAAGGATTAATTAAATTCGTCTTTAGACGATGTATCACAAAGTGATACGTAAGAGGGTACAAACAGATTCCTCCCTTACCACTCCCATGATGAGGAATAAGGTACACTTTGGATTGTGATCACAGTTTTGAACAAGGGCCATATGACCTTACGTAATATAATCTTTGATTGCCGCATTACAATCTTCTCTGTAGAAAGGCGCTAAAAAAATCATTTTTCTGGAGAATAAAATCTGTGCAAAGCCGTAGAAGAGAAAGTTCCTATGTTTGGCGGATATTTGCCAAATGTATTTATGTGATTTTCTAAAAAGGGATCAAATTTTGATAGGTATTTTAGACATTGATATAATTTGCGTATGCATCTATATGTACACAAAATGGCAATCTTCGTCTTCCAAGAAATTTAGTAGTTGCAGCTGCCCGTTTTAAAGCATCTCTCCAATATTATATTTCAGCCTCAAGTTGAACTTGCGAACTAGTGTAAATCCTGCCTATCGGTTGAGACAGTTTAGAATAAATGTACATTGCCGAGCGATGATCTACAGAATTTTAACGTTCCCCAACTTTGGTATTTATGTTTTTCCAGTCAGCACAACTTTCCTAAGAAAATTAAGTTTGTTTTTTGGAAAATATTTTGCAAATAAAGTAATAGATGTTAGAAGATGTATCACTAAAAACAAGCCACTCCCTTTTTTCTTTCGTGCAATTTGGTTTGATCCTGTAAAATTTTCATTTAAAGTGACGAGTATGTGTCCTGTCGCGATCGTAAACAATTATTGCCGATTTAGATGCATTTCCAATATTTGTAACATTATTAATTAAAACATAACTTAAAACACCTCGTTAGTCATTACTTTGTGCCACAAGTGAACATCCTCCAACTGTTTTTTATCTCAATAATTTATTTTTATACCACTTTTGGAGTACTTAATAATGACATGTCAATTGATGAAGTAGCTACAATACAATTTTATATGTTGCTCGTCTTTAAATTATCGTTATTCTCATTATCAACACATTTCTCCATGTTCGGAATTACGAATAATTTTACGGAATTCTGTCGTCAATCTCTTTTAATAAGCTTCCTATTTTGTTTTTCTCATTTATCTTAACCCCAGACTCCGTTTCATTTTAGAGCAAAACTATAGTCTAAAACGGCGATAACGCAAATATTACCAACTACAAACTTTAAACTGAAACTTTCAAAAACAATGCAAATTTACACGAAATAGAGCAAAGTTCAATGCACACAGAAACGTACAATGTCCAAGCATCAAAGCTAAAGCAAAGACGACTTCTCACTGAGCGTGAGCTGAAGGCAGTAAGCTCGTACAGCTCCTCGTATTTAGTGTTTACCGGGCACGCACGTGGATCCTGTAAACTCAATACATCAGCGCGATGACGCCGATAATCGCTTATTCTTTGTTTCGTTCTTTAACGGACATCCTGCCTTTGCTTACTTTTAGCAATTATGATTATGAAGCATGTCGCAACGAACGAATGTATCGGAAATATATAAAATAAATAAACATCAAACCATATTTAACGTTCTCTACGCAGTGGCAGTAATATGTTGGTTGCAGATAAAAAATAACGTTGCCCTACGAATTTTGAGTTGCCCAGAAAAGACCGGAACCCCGTAACAATATTAAAGGAACACCGGTTAACTACAGTAATGCGGTAATGGGTTCCTATAGAAAAAATAATAAAATGTAAAATGGCCGAAATACAAAAACACCTTTTGAGTACCACTTACCTTGAAAGGCTTTACTAGTTGTCAAAAATAAAAGTGCCAAACCGTCGTGTCCCAGTAATGCCTTCGATATTTTCGCTATTCGAGCTTTCAGTTTTCATAAATACCGTTTCCTCGTACTCTACCTTTATCTGCCATACCTTAAAGATACTCATTATCTTTTTATCAAATTAAAGAAATTTTCAAAATACCACTTCACTTTGGAGTAGCTAAATATCCTTTACCAATGATCACCTTTACCCACCTTATAAATAACTCCAAACAAAAATTCATCTACGCTTAGACTCTATTAACAGTAATTCCGGCTAAGAAAAACACAAACTTAATATAACCTCCAACTGGCCAGATATTATTAGCAGAATTTCTTAAAGAAAAAGCACTTATCCGTAAATAATACTAAGATTCCATTCTTCTAGTTTCGTAGATTGATTTATACAACATTTTAGATCTCATTTATTTAGAAATGCCTTTAACAACGGTACCTGTAAAGGCAGCGCAATACCAACTTCTAGTTTCGCTATTCCAATGTCCATTAAAAATACTAAATTTATATAAAGAAATTTGCTGGCCAATACTTCCCACAAATAAAGCTTGCATTTAAATCAATACGCACACTTTTCTTAGCGTTTCAAGTTTTAAACTTCCTATCCACTAATATTATGCATAAATGTAAACAAACTAATTTGGGCTCTCTACAAACCAATTACGAATAATATTTATACGTTCATATGAACATATTTATGGAAGTAAGCAAAAACAAAAACCTCAAACGGTACTCAGAGTTAAATTCCGCCCCTTGATTTTTAAATTAAATAAAGCACATCCAGATACACCATTTGTATTAACCAGCAACACATTAGATCATTCTATTTAATCTCTTTAAATTCCAGTGTTTGCTAAAAAAGAGTAATTTATTCATCATCCTTGAATAGGCTAATGCCTTTTTACCGATGGTCGACTGACGCGAATATAAATTCCACAATATTAGGTGTGTGAACTTCCTGGTCTGTTCATACAGAAAAGTTCAAAACAAATCTATATCAGCTACCGTCTACACTTTCGTTGTTACCTAACAATTGTTTTCTCGTAACTAACTTAGATTACCAATTTCTTCAAATTCAGTACTATATTTAAATCTTCCTCCATTTTAAAAATTCAGTTCTCACACTTTGTGCGCCTAAAGCTGTCTTCATTGTCATCAGTCTGTATAAACGCATTAATTGTGAGACGTTCTATAATTCTGTGGTATCCTAAACCCCATGTGGATTTGTACAAATATTATTGTGAATGGTGGTGTCCCCGGTTTCTATTTGTAATTTCTCCTATCCTACTATAATATTATATTAAAATAGCACATTTATAAAATGTAAACCACCCAAACGTCTATAAAATTTTCAGGTAGTTTTTAAAACTCACTGAACCAACTAAATTATACAAATTTATTTTTACAACCTAATGGGTACTTATGTAATACGCGAGCGTTACATGTTTTTATTACTTAATGATATTAGTAAACTTGATTTTTAAAATGTCGTGTGATATTGATTAGGTAATGCTCGGGCATGGCTCGGACGCCCCTCAGGCATGGAGTTCTGCGCACGCGTCTATTGTGCCTAGGCCTTAACGTGCTGTTGAACAGACAAGGTTTCCCTATTTGCGTAGCTAACTTTGTCTTAATAACAAAATTGTTCAAAATAAATTGAACATAAAAATAAATAATATTACCGACAGAACCCCAAATTCCACCAACGCAAAGTTTTAGGGTCAAGCCTGAAATAACAGAGTATTTGAATTTTGCGCAATTATTGTATTAACCCGCTCTCTACCTTACGATCAATCGGCACACCTTCACATTTATGCGCCTCACGTCGCTTCTAGAATTCATGTCGAGTTACTTGTTTAGGTACAAAAAATTTAGAAAATTGGACTTTGGAAGGCTACCTTGTGTAAGCTTCAAAAATATGATATCGAATAATTCACCAACGGGTGACATAATTCTAATTTTGGGTTTACACATACCTACACAAAACTTACTAATTTTTAGATCAAGAAAAATGCGGATAATAGTATACTAGGGAAGTAATCAGTATTCCATAAAGTTCGTCCCCAAAATATATTGTTCAATAATGATTTTAAGTTGAATTACAAGTTCTAATTTTAGGCTTACAAATACGCATACATTACTTACTAATTTTTGCCACCAAAAATTAGTGATATTGCCAGACGAAAACGAGAATTCTTAATACCAAACGGCATAACTACCAAAAATAAGAAACCGAAAAATTCGCTAAGGGGTGATTTACTAATTCAAGATTTGAACTTAAAAATGTCTACAACTTACTAATCTTTAGGTAAGAAATATATGAGTAATAGTATTCTACGAAGATAATCGGTATTACGCGAGGTTAGCTTGCCAAATATATAGTTCGATAACTACTTAAAGTTGACATACAAATTCTAATTTTGTGCTTTAGGATACTTATTAGTTACTTACTAGTTTATACCTACAAAAATATTTCAAAAATTCAAATTTGGAGGTTACCGGAAGTTAGCCTTTACAATTACATAACAGATAATTCGCTAAGGTGTAACGTACAAATTCTAATTTTTGGCTTGTAAATACTTACAAATTACGTACTAATTTTTGATTTAAGAACATATCTAAAAATTGATAGATGGAGGCTGCCGAGAAGTTAGCCTCCAAAAATAGGATGACGAATAATTTGCTAAAAAGTGACCTATGAATTTTAATTCAATTCATTGTGATAATAAAAATGCGTTTCAATCGCTACTCGACGTTTGTTGAGGTTATTGGAGGGAATGCAGCTAAGAAAACATGTACTAACTAAGCATAATCCAGTGACGAAGTGAGTACTGGAGGTATGTACTATCCGTATAGTCAGAACAAAGATACCCATTCTTATAGTGCAGATTGCTGACATCAACTTAAGGTGTTATTCTCTATAATTTTTTTAAGCTGTTGGTGTCAAATGGAATGTTAGTACATTTCGCATCTTGCTTACGCTGCTCGCTCAATAAGGTGAAGTCACATCTTCGTTTGTCAAAACGAATTATTCGACCCACATCATTTTGAGTGGATTTATCATTCACTAATGTATATAAAAATTTCACATAATTTTTGCTAATCACTTTCGATACTTTTTAAGGTAAACCCTGAAATTAGAATAAAACATTGGCAATGATGCAATTCCAAAAATAAACCTTTGAAATAAGAAGTTGTGCAGTTTACAGATGATAAAAAGTGGCCCCTCCAACTTCACAGTCAGCTGAAAAGATCTAGAGAAACAATTGGCATTGTTAGTTGTTTCATTTTGTTTGGTTACGATTGTACCCTGGAGAGCTATATGTTTAACGCATGTGCTCAAAAATTGCGCAATATATAGTGCTACACATGAATTGAGGTATCCATACAAGTTAAATGGAACTGGAAAAGCCACGATGATGAATTGAAATTTTCTAAATTCATATATCCTTCGCTTGTGCTCGGTTTATGCCGTGATGTGTAAAAATTCTGTGCCAGTACTCAAGAACTGACCAACCTTTACTTGATTTAAAGTGCGACAAAGCCAACTCCATAGGATGCTGGAATGCAACCACGAAAGTCCAATTTATTTGTTTTTATTTCCTTCGTTTGTGTCATGAAGTGTAAAAAATTAAGAATTTGCTCGGAAATTGAGACCGCCAACTTATAAATACTCCCTGTATGTTTGTTGTGGTTTGTTTAGTATTCTTCTTAATCTTCTTTGGGGATTAAACCACTCATAGTTTTTAAAATTATCTTTATTAACGTTTCGATCCATGACCTAGGATCGTAACACAAATTGAAGGCAATCATTCATTTAAACTTTAAAAATTTTTGTTTAGTGTACTCAAACCAAATATTTCAAACATCAATAAATCAAAGTCACCTTCAATTTATGTCATAAATGTCAAACTTGAAGTTTTTATTATTTTGAAAACGATCCTAGGTCATGGATCGAAACGTTAATAAAGATAATTTTAAAAACTATGAGTGGTTTAATCCCCAAAGAAGATTAAGAAGAACCGCCAACTTACTTTCACAGGATGTTAGAATAGCCGCCATGAAGAATTGATTTTTTTCACAAATCCAGCATTTCTGCCCAAGAATTGCGCGACTTCTAAGGGATTTAAAGTGGCCAACCCAACTTCACAAACAGCAGCAATAGCCACCATGAAGAATAGAAATTGTTTCAAATTTTGTTACATCCTTTGTCCTCCGTTTTAGACAAGTTGTGTTGTTAACTATATCAAAATGCACGTGCTGAAAACAGAACAAACTAGGAATCGCGAGAATTTCCAACTCATTTTTTGTGCTACCCAAAAATCAGCACGCTCATTGGCCAAACAAAATTTGGACATTCTTTTAAATTCGAAAATTGATGCACACAATTTCATTGGTTAAAGACATCATTAACGTTTTTCAACACAGGCAACATAGGAAATGGAAGTGTATAAATACAATTACAAATTCTCTAAAAGACATTCGTTAGTGCTCCCCATAACCTAAAGAATCAACTGACGGTGCTCACCATAGCCTGCTAACACTTCAGCGGGCACGCCACTATAATTCATCAATAAATAGTTAATAAACTACGTTCGAGAAGTTGTTTATTGTGATAACACCGATTGCGTCTCTCAACTTTACTTCCAGAACAACACCCCCATAGAGTTTAACGGCGACGCACTCGACGAGGCCTAAAGCACCACTACCACGACGTCTTCCGAAAGGTTCCGAAGATCACCGAAGACTTTCGAACTACTCCAAGCTGTACATACGTCCATACCATAACTCTTTATACTCTCATATTGTCTCACAAGTAAAACACGAAGCCTTCCAAAGAGTTCCGAAAACCGCCGAAGTTGTTTGGACCTCTTAAAACTATAAATACTTTCTAACTATCGTCATTCGAGTACTTACTTGACCTGACAAGTACATTCCGAAGCCTTCCGAAGAATTCCTAAGACTACCGAAGACTTCTGAACCCCTTTATGCTTGTATATATGTTCAATTTATAGTTCTTATATTCATATCATAATTCTTTATACTCTCACCTTGTCCCACCAGCAAATCACGAAGCCTTCTGAAGAATTCGGAAGACGTCTGCACCTCTTCAAACTGTAAATATTTTCTAACTATCGTTATTTAAGTTCTTATTTGACCTCACAAGCCAATTCCGAAGCCTCCAGAAAAGTTCCGAAAACTACCGAAAACTTCCGAACTGCTTCAAACTGTACAAATCATTCATTTCTAACTATTTAATTTTCATTTGTATATATTTATGAACTTTATAATTATTTTGCTTATACATATTAAACAAATAATCAAGCCAAGCCTACATACTTTCAGACGCCGCCCACTCGAACGATAACAGTGTTGATAATTTAGCAGATGTGTTCAAAAATTGCATAATTTATACGTTATTTAAGGTGACCAACTGACTTCACAGAAAGCAAAGAACACCATAAAGAATTGGTTATCCTGTACAGTGCAAAAATTCGGTGCTTGTGCTCAAATACCCAAGGCATTAAAACATCGAAAACTTTTGTATGAACACTAATTTTAGCAGCTGAATCTAATAAAGAAAATAATAAAATTAAAAAAATTCTTGTTTAATCTGACGTTCTAAAAAACCAACAGTGATATCTTGTATTTCAATACGAATGGTTTGGATAAATGCAATACGTTTTTAGCACAAACGAACAGAATAAAGAAATAGAAATAAAATTATAATACTACACAGCAACTTGTAAAAATTTTAAGCACAAACGCTGATATTTTATTTTGAACACCGCAGCACAAACAGAACGCAAAAGATGAGACTGAAAAGCTATAACAATTTCCACTAAAATGGCCATTCCCGCTTTCTCTAAAATTTAATTCGCTCTCTAATTTACGTGTAAGGTGTGTAACTTTGAAGCGCTGAGTTTCCGAAACTGCTTGCCAAAAACGCAGGAAATTAAAAAAATAGATAACTTCGATTCTTGACCGTTGGCATTCCGTTTTCCTCCGTGGATAAATTGACCATTTTAAATTGTGAGGGAATTGGTTAATTTTTGCGCACAACGGTAAACTTTTTTAACACAACAAAAACAGCGCACAAACGGAGGAATTAACCAAAGTTAAAAAAATCAATTTTTCACGTCAGCCATTCCTGCATTCTGTGAAGTTAGATTGACAGCTTAAATCACTTATTACTTGCTCAATTTTTCAGTACAAACGGCACAAACCAAGGAAATAAAAAAGCTATAAAAATGTTCTTCTTCATGGCGGCCATTCCAGCATCCAGAGAAATTGGATTTTACATTTTAGACCACGTAGAACTTGCTCAATTCTTAAGTACAAGCACAGGAAATAAAAAAAAAATTTTTTTATCACTTCGGTTCCGGTTTATTCAGAGGTTTCGTTTCGTTGTCTACTCTAAATAACGTGTAGCATGCATCTATTCTTGATAGCTATAATTTTGGATTGACCACTTTTAAATCACGTATAGCTTGCACAATTTTTGAGCATAAACAGTGAATTTTTGGCACTGCAAGGCATAAACGGAGCAATAACGAAAAAAATACAATCGTTAAAGAATTTCAAATCTAAATGGCTTTCATTATAGTTTCTTCTAAAGTTTGATTTTCACTCTGAATCGCATATAACTTACTCAATTTTTATCGAAAACTAAGAATTTTTTTGCACTGAACGGCATAAACAAAGGAAATAAAAAAAAATCTCAACTCTTCCGAGTATTCATTCTGTTTTCTGTGATGCTAGCTTGGCATCATTACATCATAAAAGGTGTGCATGTTTTGAGCACCAACGATGAAATTTTTTGGCTCAGCACAGCACAGACGGAGAAGTTATTCAGGTGTGCATGTAGGTTCATGTTAAGTTAGTTTGTTACAAGCTTTGTCCCAAGGCGTCAAGCGCTAATATAGACACTTGGAGTTCTTAACAATCAAATATGAGCCAAAGTACGAAACGTTAAAGGGTGGCTACAAAATTATAGGAACACTTGTTACTTGCGGGCTAAGCATAAGAATTGTCTTATGCGGAGAAACATGAGCTAGGGTGATGGGCGATTTTGTTGACCAAAAAAATTTAGGCGCCACTGGGTATACAAAAATATCAACAATGAAGAAACACAAGGGAAACGCAAAAACCTTCTAATATGCCCCACAAAAAAATTAATTACTAACCCACGTCATCAATGCATCCACAGCTAGAGTGTATCTAAAAACATTAATTTAAACCTAAAAATAAAGAACATAATTAAATTATCAACGAGAAAACACTATATGCGTTCCGACAATAAATATTTTCTTTCAGAAATCATTCGCACTCAAGAGATAAAAAATAGATGTTTAAAGTGGAAAATATGTTTACTAAAATATTTATTTTATAAGCATTTTTAGTTTCAAAACTAAGTTTAGGGATAAAAATCATTCAATTTTCTAGATATGCAAAAACAATAACATTATTTACAATTAGACAGACCAGGCTTGTTTGGATCACAAATAAACTAGTCAAAGACAGAACAAGCTGTTTATTAAATGTTAAAATTTAGCATATGAACAACTAATATAAAAGTTTTTTTTTTGAAACTTTTATGAAAAATAAGACGTAGTTAATTTTGTAAAAATAAAATTCTGCTTGAAGCAGCTGCAAACCTTTAATTTTAAAACTTATTTTATTTGGCCGAACAAAAAGCAGGTCCAATATAACAGGTAATAAACTTAAACTTACATAAAGGCCAGTCTGTCTTGCCAAAAAACATTTGGATATTAAAGCGGCAAACAAAGGCACTGAACTATTTATGGTCTGTTAAACTAACAGCAACATAACTTAATGCCGTTAATCCGAAAACGGCAGTTGAAAATCTTGTACATTCAAGTACAACCATAGGCTTAAAAAACCAAGTTGTTTGCTGAATCTCTGAAAAGTCGTATACAAGGACAATACGTTCGAAGAAAAATGCACACACTATATTGCTAACATCTGGCATGCAGCTAAGTAGATTAATGCAAATTTATTTGAGAGTGGAGTAGATTAACTAAATATGTACCACAATAACAAGAATGGAATCGCTCTACCATTTAAGAGACCCGTATTAAAAACCAATACATTGATTCTGCACTCACTTTTAAAATAATTACCACTGTTTGTACCATCGAAGTTAAAAAGTAAATTTATCATATCTAGGAAGCAAGCCTTCCTTTCAAAAGAAAGGCTCCATTCTAATACTTTATTTTGTTGTACCACGCCAGTATGTATAAATATCAAAAATAAAATAAAAATGATCTGCCACATCCTGTTGTTCATTGTCTTATTTATCTAACCCCACTTCCGTACGCTTGCGCTAACATCTGCCAAGACGTACAACTCAAAAGTAACATTATATAATACTCTTTCAAATACACCTGACTTGAGACGCAATTTAAATAAGAACCAATCGCAAAAGACAAACTTTTAACTACGAAATACACAACAAAGAAGCACACATATTACGATGATGTTAGTATTTATATTAACCGCTTAATACTTAAGACAAACTGTGAAAGCAAATTAACATAATTTAATGTAACGGCAGCCGACATATATAGGGCTAGGTCGGCGTATCGATACAACTCCCGTATCGACCCCCCCGATACAAGGAAAAATAAATATCGATACTTGATATGTATCGATACGTATCGATATGTATCGATACGCATCGATACATATCGATACGCATCGATACGTATCGATACGTTTCGATACATATCGATACGTATCGATACGTATCGATACGTATCGATACGTATCGATATTCGATATAGAATATGTATCGATATTCGATACGCAAAATCCCGTATCGCCCATATATATTACTCATATTTAAACCAGGGTAGAAAATTAAATAATCACATCAAATAATTTTAATCACCGTGTATAATGAATATTATTAGATAATACGCGTTATTAAAACCGTGAAGCATAAAAATTTATTAGTTTCATTAAACATAAGAGATTTAAATCATGTACAAGACGCTTTATATCAAAAAGCAGTATTAAAAAGCTCTGCGTGTAATGTAATTATTCTAAACAAATGGAAATTACGTGCAAAATTTATATTAATTAACCCTATTTTAAGTAACCGGTAGTAAAACAAAGTGTACACATAATAATTAATAGTTAACTTGTATTCGCTAAAATGAAAGGATAGAAGTCAATTTTAATTGGAGTTAATTAAACCATTATTAATAATAAGCATAAAAGTGTGAAAATCCAAGATTATAATACCAGAAAATAAAGCTCTGAGAATTAATATTATTTTGAACACCTGCGTAGTTTAAATATCACGTACGGCGAAAATTGGGTAGATAACAAATGGTTTCAAAGAATCTTGAAGAAACCGGGGCTTAATATTCAAGAGAAGGTGCGATACGGGGTTATTAAACCCAGATAGGCCACATGGACTAAAATATAATCGATAATAAAGAATATCAATTTGCACCAATACGAACAAGTTAGAAAAGGAAAGAGAAAATGCGTCAAGCAAAGACACATATAGTAAAAGGCGTGATTTAAGCAACGTCACGAGGGTCACAATTGGTTGAAAATAGGATGCAAATATCAGAGGTAGAAACAACAATTTCTGTACAAAATTAATTAGTTTTTCTCGGACATGTTTGCGTGCCGTGTGAGAATTTCTGAGTTTTAAATGGGGCGAGTGAAAATTGTAAAACCGACGCGCGAGCGACGGACTGGGAACATGGCATAAGAAATTCTTTAGAATTACCCGTTTTGGGGAACAGACCGACAGACAGGCTTTTTGCTATATATACCGAGGTGAATATAAACAAGCTCTCTTAGACTTTTGACTATTCGATGCGTTAAAAGCTCTTACATCCGCGACTTGATTCAAGATGTTAAACAGTGCATTTTAGTTTGATAAAATAATTTAAAATTTTGCTCGTATATTTTAGTGATTCAAAATAGTTTGTTATTTAAGTGCTAACATGAATGTACTTCAGTGCACTTAGATACAAGGTAATAAAATTTAGTATCACTGTACCAATTAGCAAAATTTACAACGACAAATGTATACACAAAAGTAGGCAGTTTTGGCGTATATTGGTGAAAGAAATATGAATTTCTTTGTTATTTTTCGGGGGTGTTAATAATTAAATGGTTCAAATACGTGTCTGGATCCACGAAACAAGGGTCAGATATACACAGATGAGTTCCGGAAAAGCCCCGAAACAACTTTAAATAAATGGTGATGGAGAAAATTTTAAAAGCGTTGAGAATTAGAAGCCGTAAATATAATCCTGTTGGAATGGTGTGATTAACTAAAGGGACGATGTACATTAAAGCTACGAGGACAGTAACCTTCAGGTAAATTATACTATTTTGTTTGACATTTTGGTGTGTGTTGAATAACTTTATTATACTATTTTGTTTGACATTTTTGTGTGTGTTGAATTACTTGATAATTGATTTACTTTAAATGGACATTAGTGAAATTGTACTAACCATAAAATTTTAATTTTAAGATCAAATTTGCTTGTTTAAGTAGAAAGGGGTATTTAGTATTGATGTTCTGGATTATGATGAAATTTTAGGTATGTCTTTAAGCTCAATTAGACGAACCTGGTTAATTAACGTAAAGGGGTGGTAGATGCTCCCTTTTTACTCTGCATATATTGTTATATTAATTAGTAGGCATCCTACAAGGACTTTAATTCAGGATGCACGTTAAAATGATAATAAAATTAATCTTGAAATTCTTTTTAAAACTGAAATTTATGCTGAATTTTAATCTTGAAATTTTAATGTATTGTGAATATTGATGTAAATAGAGTTGACGTTGATGTTTGTGGTAGGAATGTGTTGTTTAATTTTATGAATGAGGAGGTTTATAAAATTAGGTGAGCAGCCGAGGCGAAAAGAGGATCACAGCAGTATATGGCGACCACAACGTGAGGGCTCGACTTCCAAATAAAATTTTTGTGATTTTATTCCAGGAAACTGGCGATCTGAGAGAGAGAGTTTCTGTGTGTGTATAAATTTAAGAGTATTTTAGAGTGTGTGAGAGTGATTAGAACGTATGCAGAGAAAGGAGTGGTTAAGGAGTCAAGGAGTGGAAATTGGAAGTGACGATAGTGCATTGTGTGGAAAAAATTCGAAAATGGAAGAAGCGGGAGGCAGTAGAGATCAGTCGAGGACGGAATCAGGGGATCAAGGAAATGAGTTAATGATGAGAATGTTAGAGGAAATGCGATTAGCTAGGGAGGAATCCAATAGAAAATTAGAACAGCTAAGCGATGAATCGAATAGAGCGAGAGAGGACTCAAATTGGAAATTTGACCAATTAAATCAGGAATTAAGGGATAAAATAGAAAAATCGACGAGAGAATTTTCAGAATTTAAAAATAGTCTTACCGTAAAGATGGGGGAAGTAGAAAATAGGGTTGATAAAAATGAGCGTGACATTACAGGTCTTCGACAGGAAATGGGACATTTAAAGTCCGAAGTACGCATTTTCTGTGAAGAAGACATTAATGTAAAAATGACTGAAGTGACGGACTCATGTAGGGATCAGTTAGGCAGGGTAGAACGCGAAGTTAGTAGTATTAAATACAACATGTCAAATTTAACGGAGGATGGTCCCAGATTTTCTACAGGTGGAGTATCATTGGACCAACACATGAAGTTTTATGGCGATAACAGGGTAAATCCACAAATTTTTATTAATAGTGTAAGAAATCTAGTGGGAAATTTATTTGACGAACAGACTAAACTGAATACGATAAAGGCTTTATTAAAGGACAACGCGGAAGCATGGTACAATTTAGTAGGACAGGACATAGACACGTATCAGGACTTTGAAAACAAATTTTAAAGCACTACTGGAGTGACCACAGACAAGACCAGGTACGAGACGACTTAATCACAGGAAATTTAAGGGAGAATTTTCAGGAAGTAGGAGCAATATGCTATACGCAAGTATAGCATAGCAAAGCAACTGAACCCACCACTGACGGACCGACAAATTATTAAGTATTTATCACGACACTTCGAGGCAGAAATAAGACAACACGTAGCACTACAGAACATAGTGGACAGAGAAATGTTTTTGGAATACCTGCAGAGGTACGACGACGTAAGTAGTGGACGACCTCGGGATAATAGGGAAAGACAGATCAACACAGTTAGGTTTGACAATAGACGGGACAACTATGCTAGAAGGGGGAATAATTACGGATACCAGCGACAGAATTGGGAACAGAGACGACCATACGTTAGGAGTAATAGTTTAGGAAGGGACCTGCACAGAGACCGGGACCTACCAGAATGAATAGTTCACCAGACATGAGCGGGACTGCTAATACAGACACGGAACGAGTGGAAACGCCTAGGACGTACGCTGAGGTGACGGCTAGACCAGGACCGAGTAGGGAAAACAGACCTGGACAGGATTTTTAGAACGCGACAGACCACTAGATTTCAGTGTAAATGTATATGAACATCCACGTGAATTTTTCAAAATTGAGGAAGAAGTAGAGCCAGAAACTGTAGAAAAATTATGTTTGCCAATTATTAATTTAGAAATTTTTGAGAATAATGTAGAAGTATTACTTGATACAGGGGCAGAGGCGAGTTTAATATCGGAGGAATTCGTCAGCAAAATTAGGGATAAGGTTTGTGATAGAATTATGCCTATAAAGCGTAGCCATTTAGTAGCTCCAAATAAAAAGAAGTTTGCTGTAGTAAATAGTGTTGTGGTGCTTAGGATAGATATAGGAGGTTTAAGCTGTGAACAGGAGTTTATAATTGTACCTGGACTGAAGTTTCAGAGCATTTTAGGTGTTGACTGTATGATGAAGTTAGGGGTTTTGATAGATATGCAAAGGAAGGTAGTAAGGATTAAGGATAGGGTAGTTCCATGGAAGGGCCGTTATGAAGTCACAGAGGATGACACGGGGTTTAGTATTAATGTAGTAGAGGTAGAGGAGGATGAAGGTAAACAGATCAACACGATAAGATGTCCAGAGGATAGGAGAGTAGAGGTTCAAGCTTTAGTACAAAAACATACAGAAGTAGTGGGGGTAGAAGCAGCATATCGGGAGCAGGTGAAGGCAGAATTATTTTTGACGAAGTTAAGTGGCAAGTTTGTTTTTAATAAAGTAGATTTAAGGAATTCATTCTGGCGGATTCCATTGCATAAGAATTCTAGAAGGTACATAGGATATTCCATAGAGGGAAAAATCGATAATGTTAAAGTAGTATCGTTTGGTTTGTCGGCAGAAAGAAAAAAAATAGTAAATGAGAAACAGACATGTGTAGAGACTGAAGAAGGAGCAATATTTAAGAGTCAGGATAATAGGGATGATAAGTTTATTGTATGTGAGATAACAGGGATGTTAAGTATAGATATAGAAGGGGGAGAAATAGGGATGAAGAGTATTAGGATGGTGAGAAGAAAGACTTGGAGGGTCAAGAAGAGAGTTAGATTTAAATAAGATAGGGATAGCATAGGTGTATATAGAAGAGTAGAAGTAAGTGGTTATAGAAAATAAAGCTAGGTATAGGATAAATATGGGAGATAATTAGGAATAGGTTTAGAATGAGAATAAAGAGTAAATGTAGGAAGAAAATAAGATAGGTTAAGTGTAGATATTTCATAGAAGATTAGTGGAGAGTTAGGAATAGAGTAAGAGTAGGATAGGCATATAGGATTAGGTAGGGGGAAGTAAAGTATAGTGAAGATTAGTTAAAAGTTAGGAATAGGATAGGTATATAGGATGTATATAGGATTAGATGGATAAGTAGGATGAAGTTAGGGATAATTTCAGTTTATATAATTAGGTGAGAGTTAGGAATAGGATAGGGATATAGGATAGGTGTAAATATTTTTTTGAATTGGAGACAAAGTAGGTAAGTTAGATAGATAAGGGTAGAGAGAGATAGGCAATTTTTTTTTGTAATTTTTTTGTCTAATGCTTTATATTTGCATTCGAATAAGTGGGATTATTTGTATTCAAATAGGGGGAAAATACTCATATTTAGACCAGGGTAGAAAATTAAATAATCACATCAAATAATTTTAATCACCGTGTATAATGAATATTATTAGATAATACGCGTTATTAAAACCGTGAAGCATAAAAATTTATTAGTTTCATTAAACATAAGAGATTTAAATCATGTACAAGACGCTTTATATCAAAAGAAGCAGTATTAAAAAGCTCTGCGTGTAATGTAATTATTCCTAAACAAATGGAAATTACGTGCAAAATTTATATTAATTAACCCTATTTTAAGTAACCGGTAGTAAAACAAAGTGTACACATAATAATTAATAGTTAACTTGTATTTGCTAAAAATGAAAGGATAGAAGTCAATTTTAATTGGAGTTAATTAAACCATTATTAATAATAAGCATAAAAGTGTGAAAATCCAAGATTATAATACCAGAAAATAAAGCTCTGAGAATTAATATTATTTTGAACACCTGCGTAGTTTAAATATCACGTACGGCGAAAATTGGGTAGATAACAAATGGTTTCAAAGAATCTTGAAGAAACCGGGGCTTAATATTCAAGAGAAGGTGCGATACGGGATTATTAAACCCAGATAGGTCACATGGACTAAAATATAATCGATAATAAAGAATATCAATTTGCACCAATACGAACAGGTTAGAAAAGGAAAGAGAAAATGCGTCAAGCAAAGACACATATAGTAAAAGGCGTGATTTAAGCAACGTCACGAGGGTCACAATTGGTTGAAAATAGGATGCAAATATCAGAGGTAGAAACAACAATTTCTGTACAAAATTAATTAGTTTTTCTCGGACATGTTTTCGTGCCGTGTGAGAATTTCTGAGTTTTAAATGGGGCGAGTGAAAAATTCGTAAAAACCGACGCGCGAGCGACGGACTGGGAACATGGCATGAGAAATTCTTTAGAATTACCCGTTTTGGGGAACAGACCGACAGACAGGCTTTTTGCTATATATACCGAGGTGAATATAAACAAGCTCTCTTAGACTTTTGACTATTCGATGCGTTAAAAGCTCTTACATCCGCGACTTGATTCAAGATGTTAAACAGTGCATTTTAGTTTGATAAAATAATTTAAAATTTTGCTCGTATATTTTAGTGATTCAAAATAGTTTGTTATTTAAGTGCTAACATGTATGTACTTCAGTGCACTTAGATACAAGGTAATAAAATTTAGTATCACTGTACCAATTAGCAAAATTTACAACGACAAATGTATACACAAAAGTAGGCAGTTTTGGCGTATATTGGTGAAAGAAATATGAATTTCTTTGTTATTTTCGGGGTGTTAATAATTAAATGGTTCAAATACGTGTCTGGATCCACGAAACAAGGGTCAGATATACACAGATGAGTTCCGGAAAAGCCCCGAAACAACTTTAAATAAATGGTGATGGAGAAAATTTTAAAAGCGTTGAGAATTAGAAGCCGTAAATATAATCCTGTTGGAATGGTGTGATTAACTAAAGGGACGATGTACATTAAAGCTACGAGGACAGTAACCTTCAGGTAAATTATACTATTTTGTTTGACATTTTGGTGTGTGTTGAATAACTTTATTATACTATTTTGTTTGACATTTTGTGTGTGTTGAATTACTTGATAATTGATTTACTTTAAATGGACATTAGTGAAATTGTACTAACCATAAAATTTTAATTTTAAGATCAAATTTGCTTGTTTAAGTAGAAAGGGGTATTTAGTATTGATGTTCTGGATTATGATGAAATTTTAGGTATGTCTTTGAGCTCAATTAGACGAACCTGGTTAATTAACGTAAAGGGTGGTAGATGCTCCTTTTACTCTGCATATATTGTTATATTAATTAGTAGGCATCCTACAAGGACTTTAATTCAGGATGCACGTTAAAATGATAATAAAATTAATCTTGAAATTCTTTTTAAAACTGAAATTTATGCTGAATTTTAATCTTGAAATTTTAATGTATTGTGAATATTGATGTAAATAGAGTTGACGTTGATGTTTGTGGTAGGAATGTGTTGTTTAATTTTATGAATGAGGAGGTTTATAAAATTAGGTGAGCAGCCGAGGCGAAAACAGGATCACAGCAGTTTATGACGCCCAATCGGTGGGACTAGAATTTTTTTGTTGAAAGGACCCAGTTCCCGCATTCACAGGAGAATAACACAGCAATATATATATATATATATATATATATATATATGTCACAAATATTAAACTTGAAACTTTAATTATTTTGATAACAAACAATCTTAAGTGAAAGACCGAATTGTCAGTAAATACATTATTTTAAAACGATCTTGTAATTTTATTCCCAAAGTAAGAGTAGATAAATTATCGATGCTTAACGATTCGTACCGATACGTATCGCTACGTCTCGATATGTATACTTAATCTACACATCTAAACGTTCCGATACGAGTCGCTATATATATATATATCTATACGTACCGCTACGTATCGATACGAATCGATACGTATCGATACGAATCGATACGCACCGATACACATCGATACATATCGATACGTATCGATACGTATCGATATATATCGATATTCGATATATCGATACATATCGATATAGACTATGTATCGATATTCGATACGCAAAATCCCGTATCGCCCACCCCTACTTATATACCAAAATTTGCCCCAAGATTTTAACATGTTATAAGTTTGCCCGCTATAAATCAAGTATAACTTGCGCAATGGTCAAGCACAACCGCTGAATTCTCTGCATTGCACGTCACAAACGTAGCACAAGTGAACTGTGTATATTTTTTGAAAACTTTTTGGCGTTCGTTCCAGCTACAGACACTTTAATCACGACACCTTTAAATGTCGTACTAATAGTTGACTACCAAAGGAATTAAGACATCATAAATCTTTTATTTGCTTCAATATACCCACAATCAATCAATACGTATTCAAGTTCGGTTAGTCTGTCATAAGATGTAAAATTAAATCGCGCCGATATTCCTCGAGTATCGACACATTCGACATTATAGCATAAAAATTGTTTCATTCGTGAGTAAAAATAGATATAAAACTTTATACTAGTGTCATTATATACACACAGTATAAAACTACTAACTAGGGGAATGCACGCCATAAACATAAAAACGATTACAGTTTCTTACAACGGAGAGTATCAATACGTAGACTAGTACTACCATTTTCTAATAGATCGCACCATCACCCAACACTCGCAAACTTGGAAGTTCTGGAATCCATGATATTGTATGACATGCCGCTTGTATTGAAACTGCACGTGTGTGCGTGTGCGCGTGTACCTGCATCCGTGCTTGCGTGCATGCGTGTGCGTGTAAATTTTACACGACTGGACATGCGTATGTGCATGTACAAAGGTATGCGATTGCGGATATGTGCGTAAACCATCCCTCACTATTGTCCAAGATCGCTTTAGAAGTCGTGTGCGTGTGTACGTATGTTCGTGTGTACTTTTGTGAGGGCACGCAGGTTAACCTGTGCGCGTGCTTGCGAGTATTGGTCTGCATTAGTGAACATATGAATATGTACGCGTAAGTTTGTGTAATCAGCCTAAATGCTCGCTGAAGACCACACAAAGGAAAGGAGAATCGATCTCTGTGGTTTTCAAAGAAATGACAACTTGACCACATCTTTCTTCTAATAGCAAAAAGGGTTCTTTAAATTTTGATCTGATTCGCAAGTTGATATGGATTTTTAGGTACCATAATTTCTAAACTAATATCGCAGCACCGTAGTGAACTACCAAAATTATAATTAAATATGGTAGCTGTGTATTCGGGCGTACAATGTTACCACCACAATGTTGAAAAAATGTTATAGATTGTTAAAAGAGTTTAATATAATTTCATGACAAATATATTTTTTATTTTATCTGTGCTTTAGCGCATTAGCCTCCCATGCTTTTATCTCAAAGCCGAACAGAAGTTCCGCAAATACGAAAAAATAGAATTTAACCTACAGATAATATAAGAAAGTCCACCTTTATGGTAGTCAAGTTAATAAATTGGATAAAAGAAGCTGAACACGGTTCTGAAATTATTCTAGTATAACAAAGATCAATCTTTAGTCGATAAGCATTTAAAAACCGTTTCATTGTGAATCCTGGGTTGTATCACGTTACGTCTAATTACTAAACCTTCATTTGTAATTGTTCAAGAACGTTTATCGATGAAATAGACTTCAAGTAAACACGTATTTGTTTATGCAGATTTTCAAATAATAAACTTGAAAGTATGATTAAACAAGCCAAGTTTTGATTACAACTGTTCCATAAAGACGTAGATTTCTAATAGAAGCACTTGGAAGCCTTTATAAGTACAACCTAAAAGATTTTCGAAAACTGAAGGAAACAGAATTTCGACCAGCTTTGAAGCAAATCTCCATCCTACGGCTGTGTTGTAAAGTTTTGTAAGAAAATTCATAAACAACTTGCAAGTATGTTGCCACATAAGATGTTTATTTCCTTTAAATCTTAAAATGCTAAGTGGGGTTCTATAAGGACCCAGAAGGTATTTTTCCTTGATAACTTCGTAAGTATATTTTTATAATTTTACATATTTTATGTATTTTTCCTTTTTCGGCGTCAAGCATTGTGGATGGTTTGTCTATCCTAAAAACATTACCGTTATTTTGTTTTTACCCCTAAACATACTGGGGTCTCTAAGAGACCCCCATACCGTAATTAGTGTGCACTCATTTCTCGCGCAATAAATAGGCAGAAAACGCCGACAGAGCACGTTTTTCATGTTTTTACAGCGGTACAATGAGTCAGCAGAGTCGCATCATAAAAACACATACACAACACTGGTTCAGTTGTCAACAGTTTTACTTTGCAGTCAGTCGATTAGGTAGAATAGGTCCTGAATTTGTGCCACCTTCCATCTTCTCTTTTGTGAATACAATTACCAATGTAACTACACAAAGTAAATACTATGAACGACTTCATTTTAGTATCCACTTTCTTATTTAGCAATAGTTTTAGGAACGAATAATGTCAGAACTACAACGTAAAAATGATAAAAACCGCTCATCTACTTAGAAGGAAATTGAAGAAGTGCTGCGTATTGAGTTGGGCCTATCGGGCAGTGAAAGTGGCGAAGATGACAGTATTGATAATCCTAGTTATAATATGAACAGTAATGAAGTATCAGTAGTAGAAGACAACATGGAGTTTATTGAAGAAGTAGGAGATAACGAAGTGCCTATCGAAGATATCAATCTTGAGGTGGAAGAAGAAGAAACCGGATGTCATACATATACATCTAAATCTAACAAACTTTGGCAAACAACTTGCTCGAGACACGGACAACGTGCCATGTAAAAAATTGTGACACAACCACCCGGACTAATGACTTACTCAACTGCAGCAACAACTATACCGAAAATTTTTTAACTTTTTGTGACAAAAGATATGAAGCAAAAAATATGTATTAATACAAATGAAAAGGCTACTAAAGTTCACGACGCGTATAATGATAGAAATTCTAAAAAACCAAATCTATGGAAGCCACTTGAAATAGTAGAATTAAATGCGTTTTTTGGAATGTCGATTTCAGCTGGTGTTTTACGATGTCTAAAAGGGGATGCAAATTAAATGTGGGCCACAGGTAAGTCAATACGAAGAGCAATCTTCACAGCTTCAATGTCTCCCGATCGATTCATCTCAATCCGCAAGTATTTACGTTTTGATGATGAAACAACATGACGACAGCAAAGGGAACAAGATAAATTAACAGCCATTCGAGAGGTATGCGAATGTAAAAAAATTATATTCACCTTATGACACAATTACAATTGACGAGCAGCTCGTGGAAAGTGTCCTTTCTGCTAATACATAAAATCAAAGCCAGCAAAATATGGAATAAAAATTTGGCTGTCGCGGACGTAAAAAAAAGTTATTTATATAATCTTCATTTTTTTTTAAGGAAAACTTGCTGGCAATCGACCGGAAAAAAACAAGGTTCCCGTCTTGCAAAATATCTCATGGAATCACTTTAAAACACAGGACGTGCTGTTATTACAGATAATTTTTTCAAGTCTGTACCCTTAGCTAAATTTTTACTTACTAAGAAAACTACATTACACGGAACACTTATGAAGAATAATCCTGATACACCAGAAGAACTAAAAAGACTGGCAGGAAGAGTAGTGTACTCGTCAAAATTTGTATTCACAAAAGATCTGACAATTGTGTCGTACATACTGACAGAAAGGAAAAATGGTTCATGTAATGTCTTCTGAGCATAACGATTCCTCCATAGGAAATGGAAAGCAACAAAAACCTAGCATGATAGAGGATTATAACATTCATTACATGTGATTTTCCAATGCTCCACCCGAGGGTACTACATTGGCCAGGAAGCGAGTTTTTTTTACCTGGAAAATTTTGAATTTTGCCGAATCCTTGCTGTTCCAAGCAAGGTAGGGATCTTTAACGTGCGTGACAACACTCACACACGGGACTTCCATTTTACCTCTCATCCGAACGAGGGTGTATTTTTGCGAAAAATGCTCGCCTAACATTTTTCAAGCGGACCGTGTCGGGATTCGAACCCGGGACCTTGGGCGTAGTAGTCACACACATACCACTACGCCACGGAGCCGCCAGAGAGGATTATAACAACAGATTCATACTTTGTCCAAGATCTAGTGACAGAAAAGCGAATTTTTTTTTGTGAAGAATGTCGATGTCCATCTCAAAGAGCACAGAGTGGAAATAATAGAGAATAAAAATGAACGTTGCTTGGACCATGACGAATGAAGAGTATATTCTATTGATTATAATCTTGATATATTTACTTCTTGTACAGAGAAAAAACTTTAACTGTATGTTTATATGCCATAATTATATCAATAAATACATATATTAAACACATCTATTTTGTCATTTTAAATTTTTTAACGTAGGGTCCCTTGAGGAACTCGCATGTTAGTGTTCTAAAAAGTACAGCATTTCAAGGGTTTAGTAAACCTATTGTAAACGCATTTCGATTTTTCGAAAGAGTTCGTGTTGTTTTCTTTTACACTTAAATATACAAGTTGCACCATCTGTCAATTAGTCCAAGTAAAATTGTTACCATATATTATATTCTGTTCCAGTGCATCAAAAGCTCTTCGCAAAATTGATACAAAGATCCTAACGGTTATGTTACAGAAGCTGCCTAAAGTCTGTCAACAACTAAAATCCGAGTTATCTTCATCATACAACTTGTGGTATTATAAAAATGTTGAGTTCAGAAATTTTTCTTCCGTAATCTGATAATGAAATAAACATTACAGATAAACCCCCACTTTCTTTTTATTTAGGGAAAGCGTTTTCTAATTTTAGAAGCCAAAAGATCTTGAATAACGCCAGTATAGACGGAAATTAATATTCTTATATCTCCTGGTTTGAAATTTTAACGCTCTTGAGTATAATATAAAGATAATCCTGTTCGGTTCAGTTGTGTAGCGTTTACTACTAATAAGGATTATGGCTAAACCAGGATTAAGTTCATCTATTGATGCGTGTTATCACCGATCCCCAGTGTGAAGGCAACACTATTTTTCGATTATGCTGCTCAATAATTTGTTTCGTTAATAACCAGCGCTCGATATTAATTTAGGTAAATAACACCCATCAAGTAATCAGGGTTAAACCAAGAATTTAATACTTGAAAGATATCTTAGGATATATGAAATACATCCACAATTTCTATAACTGCTCTACTAAAATATCCATAATAAAATCTGCACTGTGCTACAAGAACTGAAGTGTTTAACAAGCATAAAAGTGTAATGCTAAAAAACCACTTGAAAGAACTGTTAGTTCATATAAAAAAAAATTTTAAGAGCGCTTTAAAACTGTTAGATATAGTAAAAATCCTAATTATGTGAGATTTAGGTGCAAATCCGATTTGCAAGCTATTTAAACTAAACGCTTTGGAGGAACGAACGCATGGTGAATGAACTTCGACTATGTGCTGGCTAGATAAACAGTGATCTTCGTTTTTTCTATTAACATCTGAAAGTATATATGTCCCATGCGTGAGAGAGAAGTACGGCATTGCGCACAAATCTTTCCTTTCAGAACGTCGAACTTTACTAAAAAATAAAGAGCCAGCTTGCAGTAGGTGGCAATGCCCTTCGTAGTAGTCAAAAACAAGTGCAAATTAAAAGCCGACTGCGTACCAAGCGGATGTATCAGCTACAATATTCTAAAGTCCATATTAGTAGGTGGCTACCGTCATCTAATTTCAGATAATCCACATGACATCTTCCTTTTGGCGCCTGCACGCACTCTATAGTGTCATCTGTTTTTACAAGGGGCCCATTATGTCAGCTGCTGATCGAATGACTTGTCCTTCTGTCTTTGCGTTGTCTTTGGTGGCTTCGACCATTTGTCCATACACACAGGTACTTATCGCTAAACAACAATAACCTGCATATCCTAACTCACATTTTAAAGAATGGGTAGTTATATTACTTCATTGAAAAAATTCACTCAATTCAAAAGTTCTAGGTGATTCTGTTTCACCATATCTGTAAATGAAAGTGATGCAAAGCTGAAGACGAATATAATAATGTCATCTGTTGCGTGCTGCCGTCGATCGTAGCGTTCTTATACCTACTTGCTTTTATTCCGATAGGTTCTCCAATTTGGTTACGCATGTTAGAGCATTTATATTTGTTATTGGAATACCTTTTTGTTGTCCAAACCAATGCAAAAACCCAATTCTTCAATCCCGTATATTACGTACAGTTTAGATCTAAAAATCAGGTAAAGATTTCACAACAAAGCTCGGTCCGTACCTCACCTAAAGTTCTATATTTCGGTAATTTATCGTCAACCTCGACTATAAACAACAAGGTAAATATTCCCGAATCAATCGCGATAGGGTAGGGTAAGTGCTTTCAGAGGATGAAGTGATATTGTTAGGAAATGCCTGTTTAATCTATAATTTTGTTGGGCATCATCTAATAGCGATTAGTTTCGGGGCCATTTGAAAACAGCCTTAGCTAAATAATGTAGAATACCTGAACATGAAATTACGAAAATGGATCCGGCAATTCTTCGCCGAGTTTGAATATATAATCGTAAATACCTGACGTATATATAATCATATACGCGTATTAAATAAAGTTATCATTAAGTTAATTGTACTATAAAATCTTGTTTCACTAGCACCAGAAAAGTTTATTCTCTTTCACTGTCTTAAACAAAACATTATAAGTCAAAACTATTATTAAAACCTTGCTACGTACCTAGACGTAGCCGGAAGAAACGGAAATACCAGGCTAACTACCAGACGCGGAGAGTGGGGGATTCACCTACATACCAAAAAAACAAAAAAAAAGCAATCGCCCACGATTATCTAACAAAAAAATAAATAAAAGATTCTGTACAAACAAGCAAAAGAAATAAATTAAGTGTTACTATTTCAAAGAAAACAATTATGTGATACGAACAATTTAGTACTTTAGATACGAAGTGCGCATCTCGTATTTTACACAAAACAAAACTAATCAGTAGAAAATAAACACGTGAGAGCTTTTGTCAAGCGTTTTTTTAAAAATTGCACATAATACCTTTTGTAAAATAAACTAATCAGAAGAAAAGAATTAACGTGTGGGAAATTTTGTCAAACATTTTTAACAATGGTACACCACACCTGTAGAGTGATAATATCGCTTCGCAGCAACAAACAATAGTCCTACAGTGTCACGTTCCTTATCACGTAACTACACTAAACGCTGATAAGGAATGTGCCCTTAATATACACAAAAGAAAACAAATTGTATACCTGTATATGTCGGAATACTTAGCTTGCACGCCCTCGGGAGTGAATCAGCACGGCATCGCCACGGTCGTCGGGATCTATTTACCCTGTTACTATAACGGCACTAGCGATCTACAGGCAACGGCAGTTGATCTGTGGCAAAGAACAGCTGGGCCTACATAAAAAAGAACCAATTTGGCCTCCAGCTAAGAGCTAAAAAGAGACTGTGATTCGGATAGGTAAGCGCAAAAAAACTCACCGATACACGCAAGATACCTCTTGGTTGTCAAACAAAAAAACGTGCATGGCTCTGGAAATACCACTGGAACGAGTAATGTAAAAAATATTTCAACGCACAAGTTGCAGAATCACATTAAAAATTGGTTCAAATAACACGAGTTCAAACTGCAATTCTCGCGTTATCAAAGCGCGATTACCAAACTGAAAAACACGCTATCAAGTCTTTAGTTGGGAAACACACCAGAAAGCAATTATACATTATCGGAATATTTAACAAATTTACCTAAAACAAGACATTGGCTATTTAATTTATTGAAAACATTTTTGTTTTAGAAGCAAAATGGATTTGAGTTAAAATTATGTTAAAGCGGGCTTATTCTGAACAGGTGCACTATATAGGGTATTGTTGGAGAATTTAGGAATAGAAATTGAATTTATTCAAGCGGGTAACCAACGAATTAACCTTTTAACAAACTTCCCGTAGCATTTAAAAACAATTTTGGAATTCAAGACTTCTTGCAGTAAAAATTATGGACCCTTAGTTGGTTTACAGACCAATAATGAAAAAAAAAAGTGTTAGATCCTCTATCTCTAATAATGCCTAAATAAGGGCCATTTCTAGTAAAATTAATGGATAATTGTGTAGCCTACTACATTTGAATATGCACTTTTGCTGTTCGTAAGACACATTTTCATGGAACGTGAGTCGGAAGCTTTTCGAAAAACTCCATATCTGTATTTTCTATCACACTTTTTTTTGATCATAGGTGGAGAAACTCATTCCGCAATCATTAATAACTTTATTTCGTTCAATTTCTGACTACTTTCTGTTTTCCGACATTGGGAACATTGCGATTTCCTAATATATTGCACGAAATAAGCACATCTTCATCAGGTTCTAGAGGCCTATCAATAATTTTTGTTTTGCATTCTTTACAGTACGTCAAAAACAATATATGCATTTTCGGATGTGGAAAAAAACTTTTGTTCTCTTGTATACCAATGTAGGCGGCTCCGTGGCGTAGTGGTATGTGTGTGACTACTACGCCCAAGGTCCCGGGTTCGAATCTCGACACGGTCCGCTTGAAAAATGTTAGGCGAGCATTTTTCACAAAAATACACCCTCGTTCGGATGAGAGGTAAAATGGAGGTCCCGTGTGTGAGTGTTGTCACGCACGTTAAAGATCCTTACCTTGCTTGGAACAGCAAGGGTTCGGCAAAATTCCAAATTTTCCAGGTAAAAAAAACTCGCCTCCAGGCCAATGTAGTACCTTCGGGTGGAGCATTGGAAAATCACATGTAATGTATACCAATGTACAAGAAAGATATATATTTTTTTCATAAATGACAAAATTTATAACATCGGTTCTCGCAACCGAATTTAAAACTTCGTATTTCTGGTGCTGTACTTTTCTAATATGTTCATCTCGTATTTGGTAAGTTCTTGTGCCAGTTTAATTAATTCCATTATTCTGCGGAACAGACGTAAAACAGAAACATCCCCTTTTCTTAACATAGGTGAGAAATCAATGTCTGTGGAGGATGAAATGCTAAGTTTGATACATCAGAGACCGAGAATATTGTAGTAGGTTTACAAAAATACTTCAAAGCAAAAGTATAGAGCACTTTTGGTGCTATAGGAATGTTGTGCTGCTCAGCAAGTGGCGGCTCCGTGGTGTAGTTGGTATGCGCGTGACTACTATGACCAAAAACCCGAGTTCAAATCCCGACACGATGCTCTTGAAAGATGTTAGACGAGCATTTTTCACAAAAATACCCCCTCATTCGGTTGAGAGCTAAAATGTAGGTCCCGTGTGTGAGTGTTGTCATACACGTTATAGATCCCTACCTTGTTTGTAACAGAAAGGGATCGGCAAAATTCAAAATTCCCAGGTAAAAAAAACTCACTTTTGGCCAATGTAGTACCTTCGGGTGGAGCATGGGAAAATCAAATATAGTGCCATGCAAGTTATATCAAATCTCAGAGCTTAGTCCTTTAACTTTATTATTCTTAATGACAACATCTTCATTGTTTTGCAACATTTTGATAAATTAATCTCCATCCGCGGCGACTGTTTTAACATTTCTCCCTAAAACGGTTTTATTTTAATAAACCAAAATACTAGTTAAATACATTTGAGTTAAATATTAGAGGGAAATATGTTTCATTGTGATGCTAGACCGCGATCAAAATGAGGAGTGATTGTCTAAAGAATAAAAACAGTATTTACTTTAACCCCGGGGCCCTTTATTTGGGTGCCAGATAGTACGCCACTCTGGTATTGCACGTAGTAGTGCAACTATTCGCAGAAAACGGTGTTGTCTGCATTAACAATACACGTGTTATCTTTTTAGTTTTGCATATAAAACTGGAATAAAACAGCGGATAGCTTTAAGACTTTATTGCTTTCCAAAGTAATCTCTACGAAAATTAATGCACTTTTGCATGCGCTCGAATCAACTTTGGAAGCAGTTATTCCACTCGTTTGTTGGTACAGTCAAAATTGCACTTTTGAAGACATCGACTGCTTCTTCTGACGATTGGAACTTTTGATCACGTAGTCCGTTCTTGATTTTCGAAAAGGTCTAGAAATTGTTGTGAATTAGATCGGGACCGTGCGACGCTTTGCTGCATTAAAAATTCAATTATCTTATGAGCTGTATGCGAACTTGCATTGTCTTGGTGAGGGATAATTCGTCGTTTGGAGTTGGTTTTTCGAAGTTCCGCAATAATTTGCGGCAAACAAATCGGCAGTAAGAGTTTTTTGGTTTTGTAGAAAAATTGCTACTACATGACCTGCTTTCGAAGTAAATGTGGCGACCATCTTTTTGAAGATGCTTCGGGAACGGATGATTTATTTCGGCTTTTCTTCACCTTGGAATAACCAAATAGACGACTGCCGTTTATTTTCTGGCTCGTATGAGTAAATCCAAGATTCATAACTACCCACTATGTTGTTCTCGTCTTTAGAGTTTCCTGCGTTGGGTCGTTCTAGAATTTTTTTCCACCAATTCACCCTAGCTGCCTTATGTTCTTCGTTCAACGAGAAACTAATTTTGTGCACACAATTTTTCATGAAAATTTTTTGAATTAAAGTCTTTGATAACCCCAATGATGTCGCAATTTTGCGACATGTCACACGTCGATCTTTGTTGATGAGCTTGCGCACAGCATCGACGTTTTATTGAGTGACTGCCGTTTTTGGCGCATCTGCTCTTGGATCGTCTTCTAGACTAATCCGCTCACCTTTAAATACTCCATACCAACAAGAAATTGTTGACTGTGTAATTTTTAAAAATGCTTGGGTTTTCCTTTAAAAGTTCTACTAAACTATGGAGATTCGTATCTCTACGTTGTTCATCTGCGTAAATTATTGACAATTCACTTTATGAGTGCCGTGTATTTGATTGATTAAGTATTGATAAAACATCTTTAAATTAGTTGTAGCTCCTGTAGAAAAATTTTTGTAATGGCAGTCAAACCGTGAAACGCCTATTAGTGTTAAAAAATTAAGTTTTTCTATGCCTTGGAAGCAGTGATAATTGAAGAAAGAAAATAACCACTATTTCGTAATACTAAATTTTATATTTGTCAAAAACTTCATTTGGCGTGAGATTCGTTTTCTTGTGCCGCTCGTGATATTGTTTGGAAACTTCAATTTGAAAACGGCTATATCAAAAATGTTAATTCTTGTTTATTAACGTTTGCTCATTTTTAGTCTGCAATATACAAAAGCAAACGTCGAACTACTTTTTCTCCAGCAGATCAAAAAGTACATTAGTCAAGTTAAGTATATCGTTCAAACAACTACAAAAAATGCAAATTCAGAGTAATTAAATATTTTTAGAAAACCATTACCTTGTCTAATAGAATTTTGATCAGAAGCTTGTTACAGTAAAACAATAGGGCCAAAGAGAAAGGTCGAAAATCAGTAGAGAATGACACAAAGGAGGATACGGAAGGAAGGAGAAAGTAGCGCTAACATATTCGCAGAATGGGGGGGGGCGATAAAACTGAAACCAGAATCGTGAATGCAATAGAAACGATAAAGTACCATGTATATACATCCCCACATTCGCAATACAAAAATCAGATGTTGAGCGAACGTATAATAAATTTAGCTTTATATCAGGATTTTCGGAAAATCCATCAGAGTAAATTGAAACAAAATTCAAACATAACTCGAGATAACACGTGACTTTCTATAATTACGGTTAAGTATTATAGACAGGTCGTATAATTTATTAATATTCCCAACCGTGAAGATAAATATTAACGAAAATGAGATATTTAATTAGAAGAATGCAGCGATGCTTTAACGTAAGGAAATAAACATAACAAATTCCCCTTAGTAAAAATTAAAAGGTTGGGGTAGAAAGTAAAACAACAGATCAAAACAAGTACACTAACAGTACAGACAGAAATAAACTTCCATTAGATGACAGAACAGGACCAAAAAGATCAAAAAAAAGAAAAGAAAAAATCTATTCGATTCGAAGTTCTAAAGTACCGGACAAAGCCAAAAGTGTAGAAAACTATAGAGAAAAGGAAAGGAATAGGGTAGCAACCAATATAGACGAAAAGGAATCAACACTGCAAAAGCTGCCAAAGACGGACGTATCTCAGAAAGCAACAATATAGTCTGCAACTTTAGAAAAAAAGTGGTTGTCTGCAGAAAACCAAAAAGTAAGAAACGAAACAAGGCAGAAAACCATCAGTAAATGCCAAAAGGAGTCGACTGCTAAACCTCAAAGTATGCTAGGGGTCGACAAGAACCTTGGAGAAAAAAATGTACTTCAAACTCTAATAACAAAGAATCGTCTCAAACTGACAATTGTAGAAACGAATAGTTAAATAGACCAAAAGGTTGACTAAATCGCTATTTCCGAAGAAAAGAAAAAAGGTCTAAAAAGCACCTCCCATAGGAAGAGGATCGAAAATTCAATTAAGTCAACGTGTGGACTGAGATATAGCAAAATCAGCCAAAGAAAACAGAAGTGAGTATGCGGAGTGAAAGGAAAGAGAAAAAAGCAAACAAAGGCAAAAATATTTAAAAACGAGCATAAAATCCAAGAAAACAAAGGCAAAGTCATCATATGAATTTAGGACGCGAGGACTAAGAACGGGGTTTAGGACGCTTGCGTTGCCAGAAAGAAAACGTAGCGACATCGTGATATCAGAATTGCTAGGATGGGCAGGGTTAAGGTCTTTGTGATTATTGTAAATATCCATTTCGAATAGACCTGCACCTTACCGAAGTCTTAAATTACTAGAACAGGTGAAATGGCTTGCGTGTTCTAATGAGCTAAAGAGCGAAACTACAGGTCCAACCAAAGTAGTAGGGTCGTTAGTGAGGAACCAGACTAAGACAAGTAGGTAAGCTAGAGAACCTAAAAATTAAAATGGATAGTTTAGCCCTAGACATAGTAGGGATCAGCGAAGTTCGGTGACCAGAAGCGGGGGATTTTTTGAGTGAGGATTTCAGGGTGATTCATACAGGAGCAGAGATAAGAAATTTAGGTGTGGCGATAGTTATGCGAAAAAGATAGGATACTGTGTAGAAAATTACTTACAAAGGAATGAAAGAAAACTCGTGATTAGATTAGAACCTAAACCGGTAAACACAGTAATAATACAGTATACATGCCCAGCTCTAGCTACAGCAACGAAGAGGTAAAAGCGATCTACAAAGATATCGAAGACATATTAAGATACGTAAAAGGACATGAAAATTTAGTAATTACGGGGATTTTAATGCATTGGTGGGTCAGGGTAGGGAAGGAGCGGTAGTAAGTTTATTTGGTTTAGGCATGAGAAACGACAGGGGAAGTAGGCTGGTGGAATTTTGCGACAAGAACAATTTAATTATGACAAACACATTACTTCAACATTCTGCTAGAAGACGATATACGTGGAAGATGCCAGAAGATAAAGGAAGATATCAAATAGATTACATTCTTGTTACACAACGGTTTAGGAAACAAGTAAAAGACTAAAAGCTACCCAGAAGCAGATATAGACACTGACCACAACATCGTAATTATGAAGGCCGCACTTAAATTTAAAAATTTGAAAAAAGAAAAGGAAAAAGGCACTTTGATTTTGATAAACTAAAAGATAAAGATATTCAAGAAAGATTCGAAAAAAAGTCAAAGAATTGCTAAAAGATATCGGGAAAATGTCTGATACTAAAGAAGTAGAAACAAAATGGAATAACATTAAATCCAGCCTAGACATGACGGCCAAAGATATTCTGGGGTATACACAAAAAGAAAATAAGAAACCATGGATACCAAAGGATATCCTGAATTTAATAGAAGAAAGACGAAAATACAAAAATAGATCAGACGAAACAGGAAAGCAGAGATACAAAGCCATAAAATGGGAAATTATTCGCAAATGCAGGAAAGCTAAAGAACAATGGATTGATGAAAAGAGCAAGGAGGTACAGACGAAGATGGAAATAGGAAGGACGAAGCATACAAACTATCAATCAGTTTTAGGGATATAAAACCGTATAGCAAAAATATAAAGGACGCGGGAGAAAACGTCATTACAGAAAATGTAGAGAAAATGGGTAGATGGCAAGAATATATAGGGAATTTATATGCAGGAGAGGAACTAACAGCATTAGAACAGGAATCAGACATTGATGACTTGGGATATCCTATACTTAGGGATGAATTTGAATTAGCATTAAAGGGTCTGAAAAATGGTAAAGCGTCGGGTACAGATAAGGTGCAAGCAGTAACTTTAAACGCCGCTGGACAAGCAGTAACAGAACGTCTCTTCCAACTTGTAAGCTATATGTAGGAGACAAGTGAGATACCCAAAGATTTCGAACGCAACATCATAGTAACTATACCAAAAAAGAAATGCGCGAATAGATGTGAAAATTCTCGAACAATGAGCTGAAGAAATATTAGAAGATAAATCAATTTAGATTTAGGCGAAACAGGGGAACATGGGAGGCTATTTTAGCTTTGAGAGTGATAATGGAGGAAACAATCGAAAAAGGAGAAGGTGTGTATATAGGATCTGTAGATCTGGAAAAAGCAATGTAAAATGTAAAAAATGTTCGAAATACTCAAAAATATTGGAATGAGTTTTAGAGATAGACGAATAGTACATAGCTTATACAAAGAGCAAACAGCAGCAATAGAATTATAGCAGGAACGTAGAGAAGTAAACATTAGTAAAGAGGCAAGACAGGGATGCGCCCTACCCCCATTAATTTTTAACTTGTACATTGAAGAGGCAATGAATCTGTCAAATGCAGGAAGACATTTGGAATTACTATGCAGGGACAAAAAATGGATATGCTTAGATTTGCAGATGATATAACGGTATTAGCATCTAGCAAGGAAGAACTAGAAGCTAATCTTAATGAAATGGAAGCGATTCTAACAGATAGATACGGTATGAAAATTAACAAAAATTAAAAATTACAATTATGCAAAGGAAGGGAAAATAAATCAAAAACAAGAATGCAAATAGGTAACAAGAACTTACAAGTGGTTAAAGATTTCTACTACCTAGGAAGTCAACGCAAGGTGGGAAAAGCACAAAAGACATAAAACAAAGATTAGCACAAAGTCGTGCTACATTTAACAAGAAAAAGCAACTACTGTGTTCAAAGGCAACAAACATAGAAACAGGAAAAGATTGCTTAAAACATATATGTGGAGCACTGCACTATACGGGCGTGAAGCCTGGACAGTTTGAGAAGCGGACAAGAAAAAGGTATAAGCATTTGAAATGTGGTGCTACAGACGTATGATGAAGATATTATGGATAGACAAAGTTAAGAACGAAGAGGTACTAAAAATGGTAAGGAAAGAAAGAAATATGTGAAAAACGGTAAAAGTAGGAGAGATAGGCCACATACTACGGCATGAGGGTATAGTGCGGAATATATTAGAAGCAGAGATAGCAAAAAAGAAAAGAAGAGGTAGACCTAGGTTAGACTACTGCACACAGATAGTGAAAGATGTAGGCTGTAGGAATTTCAAAGAAATATGTAGACCAGCTCAGAATAGAAATCAATGGAGGTACGCATACAACCAGTCCCAAGATGGATAAACTAATGACGAAAAAAGTAACTGTACTTAAACATGATGATTATTATAAGCAACTACAAGTATTGGTTGTGCAATATTCTCGAATAATGTTAATTGTGTGAAAATATTTACTGAAAAACTATTAATTTGGCAAATGTCTCAGTGTTGAGGGATCTTGGCAGCCACAGGCTTCTTAACCCCCTTCACTGAATCTCGGTGAAATGGGGCATAAAATTATAAAACAATAGAAGGGGAACCGAGTTGTATATAGACTGTGTGAGGATTTCAGGGAACTGTGTAGGCTAGCTCAGAATATAAGTAAGTGTAGGTACGTGCGCAACCAGTTTTGAGATAGAAAACCTAGTGACGAAAAAATACGCGCAGATAAATCGGATAACTATTATAAACAACTACAGGTATTGGTTGTGAAACATCTGCAACTGATGTTGACTGTACGAAAAGATATATTGGAAAAGAATTAAATCGGCAAATGTTTAAGTGCTGGGAGAACTTGACAGTCACAGGCTGCTTACCCCCTTCACAACCCAACCCTACATGTGATTTTTCCTATGCTTCTCCCGAAGGTACTACATTGGCCAGGAAACGAGTTTTTTTTACCTGAAAAATTTTGAATTTTGCCGAACCCTTGCTGTTCCAAGCCAGGTAGGCATCTTAAACGTGCGTGAAAACACTCACACACGGGACCTCCATTTTACCGAACGAGGGTGTATTTTGTGAAAAATGCTTGCTTAACATTTTTCAAGCGGACCGTGTCGGGAATCCAACGCGGGACCTTGGGCGTAGTAGTCACACACATACCAACTACCCACGGAGCCGCCCCCCCCTTCACAACCAGTGAATGTCGGAGAAATAGGGTATATAATTGTAAAACTATAGAAGGGGACCGAACTGCATCTAACAAGAAAGAACAGCGCCTATGATGACAGACAACAAACATAGAAACAAGAAGAAAATCGTTTAAAGCATATGTGTGGAGCACAGAGCAGTATGCCTTTGAAATACGGGCAGTAGGAAAAGCAGACAGAAAAACGGTAGCAGCCTTTTGGAATGCTGTGCTTCAGATGTATGAGGATGATAGCATGGACAGACAAAGTTAATAACAAATAGGTTATAGAAATAGTAGGGGAACAAGGAGAAATAGAAGGGCAGAATACGTTCTAAAGCATTTTTGGAGAATAGTATGGGATATATTACAAGCAGAGATAGAAAAAAGTAGGTAGATGTAGACCTAGATCAGACACAGACTGTGCAAATTTCAGGGAAATGTGTAGGTTAGTTTAGAATAGGAAACAATGGGGGTACGCGTCTAACCAGTTCCAGGACTGAAGACCTAATGATAATAATGATTGTAAATATCTACAATCTGAAGAAAACGTATCATTACGTTTCTTGTTATTAAATAAAACTCCTAATAATTTAAAATTTCTTTTATAACGATAAGAATAATATTAATTTTATGCATTCTTGACACCCTGTGAAATATTGTCACACAATTTTACTTTTACTTTTTATTAAGCAGCTGCAGTGTTCGTATGCGATTCAATAGAAGTAATAGTAACAAGATTTAATAATTGAAAAACCAGAACTTTTAAAACAAAACAATAACTTTCTCGGTGGTGTGTAACGGTGGGTAATTAGTTACAAGTACGAATTTTTAATTCTTTATTTTTTTTAATGCGAGTATATTAAACTATAAATTTTAATATACTTTAGAGAATATGAGTTATCATTACGCTTCGGGTTCTAAAAAAAGAGCGCAAGGAGAAGCTGAAGGAAAAAGCAAATAAACACAGTAACGCTCTTCTAAAATATGTTATTCATACTAAAGTAGAGATTATCAATATAGAAGTTGAGCCTGAAAAAGATATTAATGGAAAGGACCTTGGTCAATATTCTGGAAACAGTAAAAATCAAGAAGTACAAGTAGATAAGGCATAAAACAATGAAAATACAATTGAAGTAGTAGAACTGAATAATATAGAAAACAAAGACATATCAGATATTGAGAAGAAAATGAAAATGTAATTAATGAAGCAGGAATACAAAATATAGGCAAAGTGTCCATTATCGTTAATGGTATTTTAATTTTTTATAATAATTTTCACAACAGGCATGCAACATTATTTGCTTAAAAATAAACCATCGTCAAACATACCGCTACAAAAGTGTTGAAAGAATGTGGAAAAACTGTAACTTAGGCATTAATGAAAACTATTTTTACTCCTAACAAGACAAATAAAGAAAAAACTAAGCAAGAATTGTTAGTGAATAGCCTAAGAAGTAAAGCAATTTACTGCTATATTAGCAAGATATTTGCGATCAAAAGATCTGCTTTTACAGAAGGTTACTCGGACAAAAAAAAGGTATTAAGAGTAAAAGAACATAAAAATTCTATGGATTATAGACATACTATTGAAAATTTGATTGCAAGGAATTCAGTTGAGGGACGTATACATATTATAGTCAAAAAAAGTATTTGGAAAAAAAAAATTACAGGAGAAAATATTGCTGCGAGTAGTAGCAACAATAAAATTTTGAGCTAAAAATTTTCTTGGGTTTTGTTGCTTTAATAAACCAATTTCTGAATGTCATAGTGGTGATTACATATAAACTCTAGAATATTTGCTAAAATTTGATGAGTTTATAGCATCCAGTATAAAACAATATGGATCAGCTAGAAAAGGCAACGCGAGTAACCTTTATGTAATGAATTTATTCAAATATTGAATAAGAAAATGTTAGAAATATTTATTTGTGTCAAAAGTTAAAGCTGTCATATAGTTTTCTATAATAATAAGCTCTACTCATGATATAACACATGTCGATCAATTAACTATTATATTGCGCTATTTATCAAAAAATTGCACACCAATCGAGGAATTTTTTTAATTTATACCCATTTATTCTCATTCAGGAAATGATTAGAAAATGAAGTTAAGCAGAATATTGCAAAATTAAGAATTGATATTAGCAATTGTAAAGGACAAAGCTACGATAATGCAGCAAATACGTCCGACACATAGAATGGGCTTCAAAGCCACATTAAAAATATACGTTCCTTGTGTTTCGCGTTCTTTCAATACAATAATAAATAGTGCTAGTGAATCATGTTTGCAGGCTATTACATATTTCAATTTACTGGAAATCTTTTATATCTTTTTTGTCTTGTATTTATAGGTGAAACATTTTAGCAAAAGTTTTGGCGCAAATAAAAACAACCGTTTTACAGTAAAAAGTTATTTACTACGAGATAAACTTGTAAAGCTGACGCAGTTAAGGCATTCGCTCTGAATTTAACCAAATAAAAAATAATTTCCTTGAAATATTTTTTGACGAATCTCAGAAATGTTTTGTCAAAGAAAAATCACGAACAATAGCAAATAAGATGAATACTTTAGAATTAATTTTGTTAACAGTAATTTGAGATAAAATTCTTTCTAGAATAAATGCACAGCATACATACTCACAAAATCCTACTTTGTCATTTTCGTTTGCAGTAAATATTTTCAATAATTTATATTATTACGTTAAGGGTTTAAGAAGTTGGTTTCTGGAAATAGAAGTAGAGGCATTAAGCATGTCAGAAATGAAAGTTTATTCTGATTTTAAAAAAGGTCCCATAAAGAAAGAAAACATGAGTCTATATCAGGGTTAAGAAATGTTCATGCGAAATTGTTTCTACGTGATAAAATATCTCTTAAATTAAAAACTAGAAGCAGAAGTTATAAATATTTTTAAATTCTTAATATAAACACAGCTAACGGCGACGACGAGGACGTATCAATTGATACTGCTCTGCTAAAAAAAATGGTAAACTGGCGACATTAATACTAAGAAATTGGATAAGGAATTGTTGCAATTTAAATTAGCTTGCAAGAACCAAAATTTAACATTGCCATCTGATATGCTTTAATTTAAAAAGGGCACAAAAATAGTATCAATATTTCCAAATATAGAAATATTATGGCGAATATATTTAACTTTGTTTATATCAAATACATTTGGCGAAATGTCATTCTCACTATTAAAACGTTTAAAAAATTATTTACGAAATTCACTGAGTCAGTCAAAATTAAATTTTTTAACTGTTTTATACATAGAACAAAATGCTTTGAATAATATTAATTATGATAAAATAATTGACAATTGTGCTGATTTAAATACTAGAAATCAAGATATTTAAATAAAGCTTATTCGTGTTTATATATTTAATTTTTAAAGCTATATTTGCTTTTATTTAAATTATCTTTTTCATTAGTCAATATACCTTTTATAGATAAAATATTATATTATTTATTTATTAACCAAAAGGTAAAATTAAATAATTAATATTTTAAGGTAATATTGTTATTGAATAACAATTTTTATTAGACATTTAAAAAATTAATTTCCATTTTTGTAAATATATAAACGAAATGTTCAAACTTTCTACTAAAATTTATTGCTGTATATTAAATATTTTGTTGCGTGCCGTCCCTGTAGTTAAATATTTTCGTTTTTACGTAATTAATTTTCATATACTTTATTGTATTCACGGTCATTTTGCATATTTGTTAGCAAGTGGAACTCCCTTTCAATTTAAACGATTGTTTATCTAACATCCTGTAGAATTTTTATTAAATATTTAGTTATAAATTTAAACATCCTAAATCTACTTTTTTTATACAGTTTTAAATCTGGTATTAAATTCTGATTGAATAAGTAACGTAAACTGGGAACGTAATGGGGTTTTGTTTTCTGTTATTCGCCTTGCTGTCTGGATAGGAAGAAACACGTAGACAAATTGTTTACGACACAGACATGAAGTGTGTCAAAAACGCAGTTTTTGTATATGACGATAACGACGTCTACTAATTTGTTGTTTGTTTGAACTTTTATTTTAATGCAGGACTGTGATAACATTGCTATGTTAATTGGAGGTAAAATATTAATTTGTGTAATCGCCGGTAAATGAAATGTGAATTGCAGTGGGCTCCTACATTTAGTGGATTTGTAAAGCAGGGCTCTGAAAATTGATTTGTACGACGATTTGATGGTTTCCCTCGAGAAAAATTGGGCCTGAATTATTCAGATTACTTATCACACAACTAAAGATGTTCCGGTGTCGAAATTGAACTTGCTTCACCCCAATGGTCAGAGTATGCTATGACGATGACCGTTTTGGTTTGGGTATTTATTTGGAAATTAATTTTTACATAAACTGTCTGTAAAATTTGGTTTCTACATAATTATGAATATTTCTAATTGTATATTTATTTACAAAATTATATTTTTAAGATATTGCGATATTAATAAACACCACAATAGTGTTGTAAAGAGCTTTGTATTAAAAATAACAACTGCTTATATTATTAATAAATTGATTTGTGGGATTTGGAATTATAACTTTATAAATGCAGTTTATTAATATTGCAGGCGCCTTTTCTTTGAGTGAACGTCGAATTTTAAGTAAATATTACGTTCTGCATGCTCAACTAATTTTTTTTTCTTTGGTTTTGAATGTTAGTCATTTTCAGTTTTGGTATCAACTATTATTTTCATTGTATTGTAATGCAGCCTGAATATTTATATGCGGGTTGAGTTATTAGTTCTATTGTACTTTCTACAAATAACTGCCCACGTGTCTTTTAAGTACTTACTACACCTCTTTGTTTCTCGTTTTTATAACTTGGGCTCCAGTTACGACGGAAGATTAATACAAACGATTTTGCTGAAATATTGGCACCATTAAACAAAATCATTGCTACCTAAGAATTTTGGATGATTATATGTGAGATAGCTCGACGTCATTATTGAAGAAATTACGCGTTAGTTGCAATTCCTGTACGCCCAAGAAAGGCAAATTTTGACTGACTATTTATTAATTTTGTGCCTTTTGAGTGTTCTTCCCGGAAAGAAAGCAGCCGCTTTTTTGGTACTTAGAGTGGCATAGACCATAGGGGTCGGTATGACATTCTAAGACACACTACTGCGATGTGGAAGGCAAAGGAAAACCACCACATTACCTCCCACGTACACTGCGTACAGAAATTATTAGTAAACATGATGGCAACATCTGGGGTAAAAAATTCAGGAGGTAAAATAGTCGGATCTCCGGGGAGACTACTTCGGGGATGTGATCCGAAAGTATAAAAAAAGATCAGTGAACATTCTGCAAGTCGGAGCGTGAAAGTCAAAAGTATAAAAAAAGTACGTAAGCTAGAGAACTTGAAACTCGAAATGGATAGGTTAACAGTAGACATAGTAGGGATCAGCTAAGTCCGCTGGCCAGCGGCGGGGAATTTTTGGAGTGGAGACTTTAGAGTAATTCATACAGGATCAGAGGAAAGAAATTCGGGTGTGGGTATAGTCATGCGAAAAAAGATAGGACGACATGTAGAAAACTACTTACAAAAGAACGAAGGAGTACTCATGGTTAAATTTGAATCTAAACCAGTAAATACAGTAATAATACAAGTATACCTGCCCACCTCTAGCTAGAGTGAGAAAGAGGTAGAGGCGATTTACAAAGATATCGAAGACACTAAGATACGTAAAAGGACATGAAAATTTAATAATTAGGGGGATTTTAATGCAGTGGTAGGTGAGGATAGGGAAGGAGCAGTAGTAGGTTTATTTGGTTTAGGCACGAGAAACGACAGGGGAAATAGGCTGGTAAAATTTTACGACAAGAACAACTTAACCATCACAAATACATTATTTCAACATCATACTAGAAGAAAATGTGCGTGGAAAATGCCAGGAGATATAGGAAGATATCAAACAGATTACATTCTAGTTAGACAACGGTTTAGGAATCAAGTAAAAGACTGTAGAAGCTACCCAGAAGCATATATAGACACTGACCACAATATCGTAATTATGAGAGCCGCACTTAAATTTAAAAATTTTAAAAAAAGTAACGGAAAAAGGCACTTTGACTTTGAGAAACTAAAAGATAAAGATATTCAAGAAAGATTCGAAAAAAAGTCAAAGAATTGCTAAAAGATATCGGGAAAATTTCTGATACTAAGGAAGTACAAACAAAATGGAATATCATTACATCCAGCCTAGACATGGCGGCCAGAGATATTCTGGGGTATACACAAAAAAAAAAAAAGAAACCATGGATACCAAAGGATAGCCGGAATTTAATAGAAGAAAGACGAAAATACAAAAATAAATCAGACAAAACAAGAAAACAGAGATACAAAGCCATAAAATGGGAAACTATTCGCAAATGCAGAAAAGCTAAAAACAATGGATTGATGAAAAGTGCAAAGAGATACAAACTAAGATGGAAGTATGAAAGACAGATGAAGCATACAAACTAATTAGAATCAATTTTAAAGATATAAAACCGTATAGCAAAAATATAAAGGACGCGGGAGGAAATGTCATTATAGAAAATGTTGAGAAAGTGGGTAGATGGCAAGAGTATATAAGGAATTTATATGCAGGAGAGGACCTAACAGCATTAGAACAGGAATCAAAAATTAAAAATGATGACTTGGAATATCCTATCCTTAGAGATGAGTTTGAATTAGCATTGAAGGGTCTGAAAAATGGTAAAGCGCCGAATACAAATAAGTTGCAAACAGAAACTCTAAAAGCCGCTGGACAAGCAGTAACTGAACGTCTTTTCCAACTTGTAAGCTATATGTACGAGGCAGGCGAAATACCCAAAAATTTCAAACGTAACATCATAGTAACTATACCAAAAAAAAGAAGAGTGGATAGATGTGAAAATTTTCGAACAATAAGTTTGACAGCACACGTTTCAAAAATATTAACTAGAATTGTACAAAAACGAATAGAAAAACGAGCTAAAGAAATACTGGGAGAACACGGCAGGCTATTTTAGCTTTGAGGGTGATAATGGAGAAAACAATAGAGAAGAGGGAAAGCGTATACATAGGGTTTGCAGAACTGGAAAAAGCATTCGACAATGTAAAATGGAAAAAAATGTTCAAAGTACTCAAAAAGATTGGAATGAGTTTTAAGGACAGACGGATAGTACATAGCTTATACAAAGAGCAAACGGCGGTAATAGAATTAGAGCAAGAAAGTGGAGAAGTAAATATTAGGCAAGGAGTGAGACAGGGATGTGTCTTATCCCCATTAATTTTTAACTTGTACATAGAAGATGCAATAAATATTGTCAAATGCCGGAAGACATTTGAAATTAATATGCAGGGACAAAAGATTGATATGCTTAGATTTAAAGATGATATAGCGGTATTAGCATCTAGCAGAAAAGAGTTAGAAGCTGCTCTTAATGAAATGTAAATAGTTCTAACGGAGAGATATGATATGAAAATTAACAAAAATAAAACTAAAGTTCTAGTATGTAAAAGAGGGGAAAATAAATCGAAAACAAGAATACAAATAGGTAACGAGAACTTGCAAGAGGTTACGGATTTCTGTTACCTGGGAAGTCAAATAACGTAGGATGGGAAAAGCACAAATGATATAAAACAAAGATTAGCACGCAGTCGAAAGCATGAACAGTAGAAGAAGCAGATAAGAGAAAGATAGAACCCTTTGAAATGTGGTACTACAGACGTATGATGAAGATATTAAGAACAGACAAAGTTAAGGACAAAGAGGTACTAGAAATAGTAGGGGAAAAAAGAAGTATGTGAAAAACGGTAAAAAATAGGAGAGATAGACCACATACTAAGACATGAGGGAATAGTGCGGAGTATATTAGAAGCAGAGATCGGAAAAAAGAGAAGTAGAGGTAGACCTAGGTTAGACTACTGCACACAGATAGTGAAATATGTAGACTGTGAGAATTTCAGGAAATGTGTAGGCTAGTTCAGAATAGAAATCAATGGAGATACGCTTACAACCAGTCGCAAGATGGAAAAATTCATGACAAAAATAATAACTGTACTTAAACATACGGCAAATGTCTAAGTGTTGGGGGATCCTTGGCAGCCACAGGCTGCTTAACCTTACATGTGTTTTTCCAATCCTCCGTCCGAAGGTACTACATTGGCCAGGAAGCGAGTTTTTCTTACCTGGAAAATTTGGAATTTTGCCGAACCCTTGCTGTTCCAAGCAAGGTAGGGATCTTTAACGTGCATGACAACACTCACACACGGGAACTCCATTTTAGCTCTCATCCGAGGGGGTATTTTTGTAAAAAATGTTCGCCTAACATTTTTCAAGCGGACCGTGTTGGGATTCGAACCCGGGACCTTGGGCATAGTAGTCACACACATACCACTACGCCACAGAGCCGCTCCCCCCCTTCTCATACCACTGAATCTCGATAAAATGAGGCATATATATTTAGAAAACCATAAAAGGGAATCGAGCTGTATATAGGCTGTTGTGAGAATTACAGTGAACTGGGTAGGCTAGCTCAGAACATAAATAAGCTGAGGTACAAGTCCAACCATTTTCAAGACGTAAAACCCAATGACGAAAAATAAGTGCTCTTAAATCTGATGATTATTGTTAACAACTTCAGATGTTGGTTGTGCAATATTTTCAACTAATGTTGATTGTGCGAAAGGAGAAATTGGAAAAACTATTAATTTGACAAAGGTTCAAGTGCAGGAGGAACTTGAAAGCCAAAGGCTGCTTACCTCCCTTCACATACCACTGAATATCAGGGAAATAGGGTATAAACTGTAAAACAATAGAAGGTGACCGAACTGCATCAAACAAGAAAGATCAGCAGCTATGTTCAAAGACAATGAACATAGATACAAGAAGAAAACTGTTCAAAGCATAGTGTGGAGCACAGAACAGTACATTTATGAAATAGGGGCAGTAGGAAAAGCAGACAGAAAAAGATAGAGGCCTTCTGGAATGTTGTGATTCAGATGTATGAGGATGGTAGCATGTACAGACAAAGTTAATAACAAATTGGTTGTAGAAATAGTAGAGGAATAAAGATATCTGTGGAACACGAAAAATAGGAGAAATAGAAAGACAGGATACATTCTAAGGCATTTCTGGGGAATAGTACTGGATATATTACAAGCAGAGGTAGGAAAAGATAGGTAGAGGTAGATCGAGATCAGACTTTCGCACACAGATAGGGATAGATGCAGACTGAGCAAATTTCAGCGAAATGTGTAGGTTGGTTCAGACTAGGAAACAATGAGGGTACGCGTCCAACCAGTTTTAGGACTGAAGACCTAATGATGATGATGATGATGATGATGATGATGATGAGTGTTTTTTATAGCACTATTGTAGGATATTCTTAGCTCTTTTATTATTAACAGTTATAACTTACACTTAAATAATGTCCAATTATCAATTATGTGGGCTTAACTTATTCTAAAAGCTTAACCTAACTGCATCTCTCAATTTATTATATTATACATATTTTCAATTTTCTCACGCCTGTCATTTTCCAGTCTTTGGTGCTTGAAGCTTCATTCTTTTGGTATTGCGATATGAGAATTGTGCTATTTGAATGAAACAGCAGTCCACTATATGTAACCTGTTGATTTAATAGGAATTCGCAGTTACTATCTTAAACTACTTATTTAGATAGTTAATAACATGATTTTTAATAATGTTCAAATAAATTACAGCTCATTCAGTACAAGTTTAAATTCTCTTCATCAATAGTTTTCTACCGTAATACATCATTATCCGACAAAAATCAGCCATAATAATCTTTCAGATTAAATAAAATTGATAGAAAATTGATAGGTTTAAGACAATACCAATATTACCGTAATCTTTTGATCAAAATTGTAATGTCGCATGTAGTTACGTGAGCTTTGCGCTAAACCTAAACCCTAATAACAAATTAGCAAGCGATATCCTGTTCCAAGAATTAATTTTAATAAAGAGTACATCTCTGAAATGCGGCTTAAAATAGATTAGAAGCTTGAATTTCATAATGCTGTAAGTTGTAGGTGCTTTTGACTTTCAGGTAGTGTCTCTGTCTTAGAAATTGTTAAATATTAGGGTGACAAGCGGTTTACGCTTAGATTAACAAGATTCTCATTTCAGTGTTCAGTTTTGAAGGGGATGAAACGCTAAGAGCACATATACGAAAATAAGAGTTGAGAATTAATGTGGATTTTTCTTTTCATATTTGATCCCTTGTGAATGTTAATCCCGCGTCTGCCTAATCCTTTGCTTCCCGTCTACGAACAGACCAGAGTCCCTCTAATCCATGCTTCCCCTAATTCCATACCTTTAGCTTAATCCAGCTTTAACAAACCCGCCATGATTATACTACCGTATCAAAATATCTAAGTGCCCATATGTGGACCGAAATGTATACCTGCCTTGTCTTTAAAACGTTTTTGATATGGGGTGTACAATGATGCAGCCGTTTCATCAATCATGAGAAGATAATCTGCTTAACGCTGCACAATCCGCTTCAATCCGACCGTCTGCGGGGTTCGGGAAGGTGATGCTACAGCTTCGACTAAATCGTGTACACGAGACCCGGATTAATATAAAAAATTAAACTTACCACTAGAAACCTTTGCGTGTTCCAATTCATCCTTGATTGAAGGATTTGAAACAACAGATTCAAGATTTGTGAAAGCGCGAGACGGTGCTGGAGTAGAATTTCTCTCTAGATGATTACCATTTGAACTTGATGTAGTTGAGGGTGCTGGAGCCGAAGGCGGTGTTCTACAACCTCTGGTCAAGGCCATTGCTTGGTTCTGCAAATATAACAGCACGATATATTACGGTTTAACACACGTACTAGACAAATTACAAATCTCGTCAAATGACTGGTCAGTTATGTTTCTAGCGCGTTTATCTGGGTTAAGTGGGGTCAAAAAGCTACAGAATTCCTGAGCGTAATAGCATCAGGCGGTTCCCTGTTCGAGGTCGCGACGACAATAAGAGTCCCCTCGATAACCCTATCAGTTTTCCTTCTACATAATACACTTTTAAATATCCCGTTTGGATATAAGGAGATCTCTGCTATATAATCGACGGTGATTCATAATTTTCGTAATCCCAAAATAACAAGGTCTATACAAAAGCCTTTATATTTAAAGCTCTGTTAAATCGAACGCGATAAGGGTTATTCACCAAATACTGAATTCAATCTTTAATTCCCATAACCTTTTAGGAAAATTTTATTATGAATTTGCAATTTAATTGGCATTGGTTGTTAGATGAATATAAATCTATCTGATTAATTTAGACCTTAATTGTTACATACCCACTTCAGAAGTCACAGACTTTATAACCGATAATAGTTGCGAAATAACGAATGTAGATTAAAGCAGACAGCTATTAGTCATATCACACCCATGTACGTGCTTACAATCTAATGCATAGGTTATAAAAGGGGTTAAACTACCAGAACGTAATTATCATATTTGAATTACAGAACATAAATTCAATATTATTACTACAAACTTTGCAAAAAATTTAAATTTCTAACTAGTTTTTAAACAAACTAATTAAATCGTTTAGCTCAAGAATCTCAGCTTTTGTATCTTTTCAGTTAGTGTATATTCCTATATCTCTAAAGCTTTCCTATCTAAATATAGCTCTACACTTGTTGTACTGTTTAAGGCGTCCATGAAATCTTGAGTATACGATTTTCAAGTTTATGCTCTCAAGTCATTCCACCATCCATTCTAATCAATCGTAAATACGTATTAAAAAACATGACACAATTGTAACATAATTAATTTATATCATTACTATAAATATCACAACAATAAATCACAAGTGCAGATAGTTTTCTTACTATGTCCGCTCAGATCTACTGAAAATCCTTTGCAATATGTCCTTGCTCTTATATTCACATTGAGGCATTACAAAAAAACCAAGGAAGAAAATTATATATGATAATTAAGTGGGTATAACCCACCGATTCTGCATAATATTTATTCGCTTATTCGGCAATGCAAAAATGAAGAAAGTCCCTCTCATTTGAAATACATGGTGCTTATCTCTATATAGAAAGCAAAGATAGACATACATAAACCTTTCGTTTTTTGTCTGTGCTTGTCACTCACTCAATCACATGACCGCTAAAGTTATGAACCCTGTCGCTAGACCTGCTTGCCAAATTGTAGCACATCTAGTTCGATAGTATTGTATATTTCACAATTTTTTGGTGACGTCACACTATTTGCAAATCTAGAAACATTGAATGGGTTCACTGTATTTTGCAATTTAGTGCTGATGTCACACTATTTCAATTCTGAACGGACCTGCACCTTGACGACGTTCTAAAATACTAGAACAAGTAGAATGGCTTGCGCGTTTCAGTGAGCTAAAGAGCCGAACTATAGGTTTAACCAAACTAGTGGGGTCTTTAGTGAGGAACCAGATTAAGACAGGTGCCCAAAAGAGGGCAGCAGTTTTTCGGTACTTAGAGTGGCAGAGACCATAGGGGTCGATATGATATTCTAAGACACGCTACTGCGATGTGGAAGGCAGCGGGAAACCACCACATTACCTCCCAAGTACACTGCAGACAGAAATTGTTAACCCTGATGGCATCCTCTTTGGTAAAAAATTCCGGAGGTAAAATAGTCCCCCATTCGGGTCTCCGGGAGAGGACTACTTCGGGGATGTTATCCGAAAGAATATAAAAAGATCCGTAAACATTCTGCGAGTCGGAGCGTGGAATGTCGCAAGTATGAGACAAGTAGGTAAGCTAGAGAACCTGAAAATCGAAATGGATAAGTTAGCACTAGACATAGTAGGAATTAGCCAAGTCCGCTGGCCAGAGGCGGGGGATATTTGGAGTGGAGACTTCAGGGTAATTCATACAGAATCAGAGGAAGAAAATTCGGGTGTGGGGATAGTTATGCGAAAAAAGATAGGACGACGAGTAGAAAACTACCTACAAAAGAACGAAAGAGCGCTCATGGTTAGATTTGAATCTAAACCAGTAAATACAGTAATAATACAAGTATACATGCCCACTTCTAGCTACAGTGAGGAAGAGGTAGAGGCGATCTACAAAGATATCGAAGACATATTAAGATACGTATAAGGACATGAAAATTTAATAATTACGGGGGATTTTAATGCAGTGGCAGGTGAGGGTAGGGAAAGAGCGATAGTAGGTTTATTTGGTTTAGGCACAAGAAATAACAGGGAAATAGGCTGGTAGAATATTGCGACAAGAACAACTTAACCATCACAAATACATTATTTCAACATCATGCTAGATGACTATACACGTGGAAGATGCCAGGAGATATAGGAAGATATCAAATAGATTACATTACTGTTAGACAACGGTTTAGAAATCAAGTAAAAGACTGTAGAAGCTACCCGGAAGCAGATATCGACACTGACCACAACATCGTAATTATGAAGGCCGCACTTAAATTTAAAAATCTGAAAAAGAGGAACCGAAAAAGGCACTTTGACTTTGAGAAGCTAAAAGATAAAAATATCCACGAAAGATTTGAAAAAAGGTTAAATGAATTGCTGAAACATATCGGAAAAATTTTTGATACTAATGAAGTAGAAACAGAATGGAATAACATTAAATCCAGCTTAGACATGGCGGCCAGAGATATTCTGGGGTATTCACAAAAGGAAAACAAGAAACCTGAATTTAAAAGAAGAAAGACGAAAATACAAAAATAGATCAGACGAAACAGGAAAACAGAGATACAAAGCCATAAAATGGGAAATTATTCGAAAATGCAGGAAAGCTAAAGAACAATGGATTGATAAAAAGTGCAAAGAGGTACAAGCTAAGATGGAAATAGGAAAGACAGACGAAGCATACAAATTAATTAGAATGAATTTAAGGGATATAAAACCGTATAGCAAAAATATAAAGGACGCGGGAGCAAACGTCATTATAGAAAATGTAGAGAAAGTGGATAGATGGCAAGAATATAAAAAGAATTCATATGCAGGAGTGGAACTAACAGCGTTAAAACAGGAATCAGACATTGAAAATGATGACTTGAGATATTCTATACTTAGAGATTCAATTAGCATTAAAGGATTTTAGCGATATAAAACCATATCGCAAAAATAAAAAGGATGCGGGAGAAAAAGTCATTATAAAAAATGTAGAGAAAGTAGCTACATGGCAGGAATATATAGGGAATTTATATTCAGGAGAGGAATTAACAGCGTTACAAGAGGAATCAGACATTGAAAAGAATGACCAGGGATATCCTATACTTAGAGATGAGTTCGAATTAGCTTTAAAGAGTGTGAAAATGGTAAGGCACCGGGTACAGATAAGTTGCGAGCAGAAACTCTAAAAGCCGCTGGAAAAGCAGTAACAGAACGTCTCTTCTGATTTGTAAGCTATATGTATGAGACAGGCGAGATACCCAAAGATTTCAAACGTAACATTATAGTAACTGTACCAAAAAAAAAGAGCCGCGGATAGTTGTGAACATTTTCGAACAATAAGCTTGACAGCACACGTTTCAAAAATATTAACTAGAATTGTACAAAGACGAATGGAGAAACGAGGTGAAGAAATACTGGGAGAAGATCAGTTTGGGTTTAGGAGAAATAGGGGAACACGGGAGGCTATTTTAGCTCTGAGGGTGATAATGGAAAAAACAATAGCGAAGGGGGAAAGCGTATATATAGCGTTTGTAGATCTGGAAAAAGCATTCGACAATGTATAATGAAAAAAATATTCAAAATACTCAAAAAGATTGGAATGAGTTATAGGGATATACGAATAGTACATAGCTTATACAAAGAACAAACACCAGTAATAGAATTAGAGCAAGAAAGTAGAGGATTAAATATTAGGAAAGGGGTGAGACAGGGATGTGTCTTTTCCCCATTAATTTTTAACTCGTACGTAGAAGGGGCAATGAATACTGTCAAACGCAGGAAGACATTCAGAATTAATATGCAGGGACAAAAGAATGATATGCTTAGATTTCCAGATGATATAGCGGTATTAGGATCTAGCAAGGAAGAGTTAGAAGCTGCTCTTAATGAAATGGAAACAGTTCTAACGGAGGGATATGGTTTGAAAATTAACAAAAATAAAACTAAAATTCTAATATGCAAAAGAAAAGATAATAAATCAAAACAAGAATACAAATAGGTAACGAGAACTTACAAGAGGTTAAGGATTTTTGCTACCTAGGAAGTCAAATAACGCAAGATGGGAAAAGCACAAAAGATATAAAACAAGGATTAGCACAAGGTAGTGCTAAATTTAACAAGAAAAAGCAGCTACTGTGTTCAAAGACCACAGACATAGAAACAAGGGAAAGATTGCTTAAAACATATGTGTGGAGCACAGCACTGTACGGCTGTAAAGCCTGGACAGTAGGAGTAGCAGACAAGAAAAGGGTAGAAATTTTTGAAATGTGGTGTTACAGACGTATGATGAAGATACCATGGATAGACAAAGTTAAGAACAAAGAGGTACTAGAAATGGTTGGGGAAGAAAGAACTATGCGGAAAACAGTAAAAAATAGGAGAGATAGGATGATAGGCCACATACTAAGACATGAGGAAATAGTGCAGAATATATTAGAAACAGAGATAGGGAAAAAGAGAAGTAGAGGTAGGCCTTAGTTAGACTACTGCACACAGATAGTGAAAGATGTAGGTTGTGCGAATTTCAGGGAAATGTGTAGGCTAGCTCAAAATAGAAATCAATAGAGGTACGCTTCCAACCAGCCGCAAGATAAAAAAACTAATGACAAAAATAATTACTGTACTTAAACATGGCGATTATTATAAACAACTACAGATATTGGTTTTGCAATACTCTCAACTAATGTTAATTGTGCGAAAGGATTTATTTGAAAACTATTAATACGGCAAATGTCTAAGTGTTGGGGAAACCTTAGCAGCCACAGGCTGCTTAACCTCCTTCACATACCACTGAATCTCAGTGAAATAGGGCATATAATTAGAAAACAAAAGAAGGGAGTCGGCTGTATATCGGCTGTTGTGAGAATTGCAGGGAACGGTGTAGGCTAGCTCAGAGCATAAATAAGCGGAGGTACAAACCTAACCAGTTTCAAGATGTAAAACCCAATGACGAAAAAATGAGTGCTCTTAAATCTGATGACTATTATAAACAACTACAGGTGTTGGTTGTGAATTTTTTTTAACTAATGCTGATTGTGCAATAGGATAACTTGGAAAAACTATTAATTCGACTAAGGTTCAGGTGCTGGGAGAACTTGGTAGCCAAAGACTGCTTACCCGCCATCATATACCTATGAATATTGTGGAAATAAGATATATAACTGTAAAACAATAGAAGGTGACCGAACTGCATTAAACAAAAAGAATAGCAGCACGTTCAAAGACAACGAACATAGATACAAAAAGAAGACTGTTTAAAGCATAGTGTGGAGCACAGCACAGTAGTTCTATGAAATAGGTGCAGTAGGAAAAGCAGACGGAAAGAGATAGAAGCTTTCTGGAATGTTGTGCTTTAGATGTATGAAGATGGTAGCATGGACAGACAAAGTTAATAACAAATAGTTTGTAGAAATAGTAGAGAAATAAAGATATCTGTGGAAAATAAAAAAAAATAGGAGAAATAGAAGGACAAGACACGTTCTAAGGCATTTCTGGGGAATGTACGGGATATACTACAAGCAGAGATAGGAAAAGAGAGGTAGAGGTAGACCGAGATCAGACTTTAGCACACAGATAGAGATAGATGCAGACTGTGCAAATTTCAGGGAAATGTGTAGATCGGTTCAGACTAGGAAACAATGAGGGTACGTGTCCAACCAGTTCTAGGACTGAAGACCTAATGATGATGATGATGTCACACTATTTGCAAACCCAAAGTCTTTAACCCCTTTGCTAGACCTATTCAAAGGTTTGAAATTTTTAGATACTAAAATGAAGGAATTTAATTTGTTATATTCAGTCCTCGTATCTAGATCACTTTGCCCGTACTTAGTTTAAATTTTACACCTCATATTGTTTCCACGATTATTCTGCATGCTTAGTAGCGGGCTTGTCTACGTTTCAATTCTAAACGATCATTTGTCTAACATCCTGTAGAATGGTGTTAAATATTCAGTTATGAAATTTAAGGTACCTCAAATTTATTTCGAGTTATCCGTAAAATCTACGATTATTATTGTTATTACCAAAGTTAAATATTTTTAATCTATTCTATTTTGATAACGTGCTAAACTTCAAAGCTTATTATTATAAAGTATGGTAGTTAGTTCTGGTTATCAAAGGTTAAAAATTCTTAAAATATGGGCTCGCTTAAATAAGTTTAGAAAGTGTTGTTTGTCAAAACATTTACTTCAGAAACATACTCGTAAGGCAGACATTTGTTCTAACCACATGCATTTCTTAAATAGGTTATGAACATATTGCTCACAAATATGTTTATTTTGATACCATGAAACGTGGGTTTGGTATTAACAAAGGTCAAATAGCTTGCAATATGTGTTTGCTTTAACTTTGGACAGTGTTGTTTATCAAAAGCATTTACTTCAAAAATACTATAATCACGTTAAAGCGTGGTATCCCGTTATCAAACATTTGTTTATAAACACAGATTTCAAACAATTGAAATTTTCTATCCTGTTATGTTTTCAAGGCATTATTAATCAAAATGGTAAATTTCTACGGTTTCATACAGGCCACAAATTATACACTTAACTTTATAATTCCGAAAGTTGGATGCAGATATGCGTAACAGGTTGAACAGACGTTCTTTTGAAAACCCGATATCAGGTTTTCAAGCTGACATAATTTGTGGAATTTTCCATGTCTATTCGTTTTGTTATTTTAACTTATCTGCAGGTATTGTTTTGAAAATACCTTCCATGTTGTTGTTTGGTCAAGAGAAGATTTGTTGAAATGTAAAAACGATACCATTTGGTAGATTATCTTCACCTATATATCAAGTTAAACGGTAAAAGAGAGAATTCTTACCTGAAAATCGCGATGTTACGAGTTAATTAAAATGCTTTCTTTTAAAAGGCATTTCTTTGTTTTGTTTGTATAGAGTCAGAAATAGTCGATTTACCGTAATAAGTAAGTGAGGGCAATTGTTTCGTAGAAGTGTCCGGTCTGGTAACAGTTGTCAGTAAGTACGCACTATCAGATCTGCTACGTTAGTACTAAATGCAGGATGGTAATGTACGATGGGTACATACTGGAGATAATCCGAGTGGTCTCTTCAAAATTCGACTACTTTTCTTCAGCACACAAATTGACTTAAAATAGGAATACTCTGTTGTTTTTTGATGCCTTACATAAAACCTATTTAATTTTGTGTGGTTGATAACCACGCCAGTGCTCTAGATTTTAAACGTGGTTATTGTATGATAAGTACTGCAGACTCCGGTTCTAAATTAATTACAAATATTAGTACGTAATTGTTTTTCAAGTCACAATTAAAATAAACATAAGCCCGCGTATAAACAATCTGATTAAATTTACTTGCGTAATTTACTCACGTAATTGCTAATCTCAACAACTTGTTTGTTAATTATAAGCTAAGATAAGATTTGCAATTGATTATCCATAAAACTTACTTTCAGTTTAGGGTTACGCTATTGCTTTCAGGTTTTGCCCGAAATGCATTTCGGTAGGTAGAAGGTAAACGGTTTTGTATTACTGTATATATTATGATCAAATTTTTTTGTATTTATTTAGGGCTGGGAACATTATGTAAGTATACTTGAACATGGAATTAGTATTTTAAGACAGTACTTGACTGCGAAATAGTCCCTATTAATATTTGTTTGAATTTTGTATACATTCTGGATGAAGATTATGTTATATGCGATTTGATGTTTTTTTTTTATATCATGTTTTTTGTTTTAACAGGAAGTTACGTAAATGTTCGTTTTGATATCATGTTGCTTTATTAGAGGTTTTTGTATACATTTCTTTTGATATCATGTTTGTTAACTAAGTGTTTGTAATAAATTCATTTTCTTGGATTTCCTATTTTTCGTTCTTTGTGATCCACCCCACTCTATGATGTTTCAGCTAGCACGGTAAGTTTTTACAAATTCTTATAATTCTTTCTTTCTCTTTTTTGGTTCGGCACTCGATGGGGACTGCTTTCTTTACTTTCTTTGCTTTCGTTGCTTTCTTGCTTGTCCGCAAGTATTACAGTAATAAATTTAGCACATTAATAACACACTTCGTACATTCAGTAAAAAATACATTGCCAATTATTAATATACATAAACATAGACTACAAACATTCAACGTGTCGCCTATATTCATATACATTGTCCACATTTATATTTTATACTCCACAGTATTCAATTTTTAGTCTTAACCTTTTATTCTATTTGCCAGAGCTGCGTGAATTACGCACCTATTTCCAGAGAAAGAAAAAGTAGACTTTGAGAGGGAGCAAAGTAGGTGGAGGACAGGCTATCTGGACCCACCACGCACCAGCACTTCTCTTACCTCCACATTCCTCCACCACCACATCTCTCCTCTAAATCTATTATCAGAAGCGTAATCGCTGGTATCAAAAAATTCCAAGTGTTCGTTTGTATCACTGTTAATGTCATCAGTTTCTATCTAATAAACTAAACTATCAGTATCTGAATATAGCAGGGAGAGTTTTTCACTATATACAAGAGGTGCTCGATATGTATCGGGAAAAAGTAACAAAAACAAAACTTAAGGTGTGAAAACTTTTTTACTGTTTTTAAAAATATTTTCCACGATGACTGATACACTTTTGCATACGTTGGAACCAATTTTCATACAATTTTTTCCTTCCGATTGAGATATTTCCAAAACATGGGCTTTGATCGCATCAACCGCCTCTTCTGGTGTCGCTGTCGTATCGTTGTCCACGCAGTTTGTTCTTCACGTGTGGGAACAAAAAGAGATTATTAAGTGCCAAATCAGGAATATACAGCAGAGACACATCAATTCGATGTTTTGAGTGCTCAAATATTCATTTGTTCGAGCCGATGTTTGAGAGCTCGCATTGTCATGATTCGGCGTCGTCAGTTCATTTTTCTTATTTCTCTAAAAACTTGTGGCAAACGAATGGTTGTATACCAAGCAGAATTAACTGTTCTATATTCCTCTGAAGCAACGGTCGTGACATGTTCATTTATTCCAAAAAGAGGCAACCATTTTCGTTGAAGTGCTTCGAGCGCGGACAAGGTATATATTGGAAGACCCATACAGTCGACTGCTGTTTACTTTCGGGTTTATACGAATAAATCCAAGATTCATCACTTGTGTAGATGTTATACACTGCGTTTGATGCACAGCAATCGTATTTTTTGAGCATTTTTTTTACCAATCGACATGAGTCCTTTTTTGAGCGATTGTCAAATTATGTGAGATCCAACACGCACATAGCGTTTTCACATCTAAATGTTCATGTAACATCGAATGTATACTTGTCATACTAATGCCAAAATATGTCTAAATCTCACGATAAGTTACAAGACGATCTTGCATAATCAATTCACACACAGCATCGATGTTGTCTGGCACAACAGCCGATTTTGTACTACCTGCTTTAAATTCATCCGCTAGTGAACTACGACCACGATTCAATTCACTATACTAACGATATTAGTTAGAGCTTTTTCCCCAAAAGTCGAAATAAGTTAATTCGGGCACTGTGGTGGAGATAGTCCACGTCGGAATCGTAAAATCATCGCACGAAAATATTGACGAGTTAATTCCAATCAAAACAAAACAAATAGTGTTCATATGGTAAAATGTTATAAGTATGTATACTGTCACAAATATCAAACTTTAGGTTAGAAACGTTAGATCGCACCTAGCAACACTAGTGTTATTAGTTCCCGATACATATCGAGCACCCCTCGTATAGACCTCATAGTGGAGTGATGAAAATCATACATGAGGGTTTTAGATATATCTAATACCTCAAATTCCACATGGATTGGTATATTATGCAACACCTATACTTCATTCATTTGAATAACCGTTATATTTTCCTTAAGCACTGTACTACTATTGTAAATAGGACGTGAAATTAAATCACTAGCACACGGTATATTACCTCCTCGTTCTCTCCTGGTAACTATCTTTGTATCTACGCCCTTATCGAAGCGCCGGGGGAGCACGCGCCACGACACGCACGGACCGTGCCCGGGTACGGTGGGGCTCGAGAGAGTATATACGGATGTTAAATTTTCACTTCTGAAGACAAAGGAGGATCATAGACGCGCATACGCTGTACAATCTAGGCTGTATAATTTTAACTTTCCTCGCAAATTTAACAGCTTGAACCACTCGTACTTATTTAGAACAATAACATTTCGATCTTTTGCAATTTCCATATTATATGAATTCCCTTCTTAAAGTTTATTTGCAACGCATACTCTGCTTTTAGATGAATCGACTGCCAGTTTCAATTTGAATTCACGATAACTTATAATTTTGATCAACTCGACAATAATTCGATAACTAATGATCTGGAAAATGGTTCCCTAGTCTTATATGCAGTGGTCTAGCGCGCGCATTTCCTTATTGAGTTAACTGGTGTTATATGCAAGTCTTGACAGGAAAAGCGACGCTTATAATTGTGTTATCGTGAGTTCTGCCTTTTTTGTATAGATTGAATTCCTGCCTCCAACTCCTTACAGCATTCGCCATTCACATGTCTAATTCACGTTAATTACACTCGTTTACTAAATGAGGTAGTTTGTAGGTTACTAACACAGGATGCAGTGCTAGCCTACCTCCAGGTGGTTCATCCTGGGAATAGTTTGTTTAAGGAAACGATATGATGATTTTATCTTTGTACATCTTGCTATAACTATTAAAGTTCTCATATGCCATTCTAGTATTTTCCTTGGTGCGTTGACCTAACCTATCAATTTTTCCTTCTACATCTTCCAATGTTTATTGCTGTATTTGCAAAATGGAAGTGGAGGTAGATGTGGAAGTGGGGGTGGAGGTAGAGGTGGAGGTGGAGCTGGAGGTGGAGGTGTATGTGGAGGTAGAGGTGGAGGTGGAGGTGTAGGTGGAGTTGGAGATGGGGATGGAGATGGAGATGGAGATGGAGATGGAGATGGAGATGGAGATGGAGATGGAGATGGAGATGGAGATGGAGATGGAGATGGAGATGGAGATGGAGATGGAGATGGAGATGGAGATGGAGATGGAGATGGAAATGGTGGTGGAGGTGGAGGTGGAGGTGGAGGTGGAGGTGTAGGCGGAGGTGGAGGTGGAGGTGGAGGTGGAAGTGTAGGTGGAGGTGGAGGTGGATGTGGAGGCGGAGTTGGAGGCGGAGGTGGAGGTAGAGGTGGAGGTGGAGGTGGAGGTGGAGGTGGAGGTGGAGGTGGAGGTGGAGGTGGAGGTGGAGGTGGAGGTGGAGGTGGAGGTGGAGGTGGAGGTGGAGGTGGAGGTGGAGGTGGAGGTGGAGGTGGAGGTGGAGGTGGAGGTGGAGGTGGAGGTGGAGGTGGAGGTGGAGGTGGAGGTGGAGGTGGAGGTGGAGGTGGAGGTGGAGGTGGAGGTGGAGGTGGAGGTGGAGGTGGAGGTGGAGGTGGAGGTGGAGGTGGAGGTGGAGGTGGAGGTGGAGGTGGAGGTGGACGTGGAGGTGGAGGTAGAGGTGCAGGTGCAAGTAGAGGTGGAGGTGTTGGTGGAGATAGTAATGGCTGAGCGAATACGGAACTTTCAGTATGAGCGCCGAATGCACAACCTATAGACCATAGCCGCTTTTACTTATTTGTTCAATAAACGTGTTAATTATTTTCCATACAAAATAGTAATATTAACGTTGCATTTAAAAGAATATAGAATGGTATTGCTAATTCATTTTTAAAAAATAACGCGCTCAAAGCAGGACATAATACTATTTAATTGGTATATTTTTTACAATAATAGCACATTTCTGCTGCTGACTGGAGTTATCGTTAGACCCGTAGCATAAAACAGGTTTAATTAGCCAAAATTAAACATTGCAAAACAATTAATACCTCAACTAGTTCTACGATAATTAGCTGTGAAATGGGATTATTACCAGAAAACTGTACACATTTTTTTATATATCTAATAATAATGAAACGCAAGAAGTAAGTGACATGCGCAATTTTCATAACCGATAATGGAGTTCATCTGCTACTGTCTCCTTCTTCAGTATTGTAATACATAGAGAAGTTGAACTCGCGTTATCTCATCTCGGTTTCATTTTACAACTCTTTAATAGTCGCAGGTTTCTTTGTATCGGCATTTATTCATTAATTAGCTATCTAATGGTTTTTAATAGTTTTCTAGCAAACATGCCGCATTCGTTCCTGAATAAAGAAAGTTCTGATATAATATTTAAAAACTCATCAAGTATTATTTTGAACAAAATCAAGGCAATCTTGTTTTAAATGAATTTGCGTTAAACCAACATATTTTAATAGTAACCATTGTAACAAGATTATTTTCGAAGTACTATGTTCGGTTAACATAGATCTTATACGTCCCAGCACACGAGGAACACATTCCATCGTACGGGTTTAACATGATGAGGTCAATCTCATCGTGGTTAATCACAGCCGCATTTTTTAAACGTATTTCAGCAAATGCGTATAAGCTCAAAAACACCGAACTGCTCAGCACCATTTCCTGAAGTTTACTTCGCACATTTTCGTTCACTTTTACGAATCTTCCAGTGCAACCATCGCGTTTAGCGGTTCCAGCGTAACGCGTCATTTCATTCGTTTGCGACGCATTTTTGCACAAGTGATCGCTCATGACGCTTTACGCAGTCACTGTCGGCTGAACGGTATGACAACCGCTGTTTTCCGGTCGTTGCATTCGAAAACAGCACAATTGCTTGCTGACAGTACGCGACACTACACGATTTACTTCGGCAGCCGTTTGAGCATTTTCCAGTAGCATCCGCAGGCAGCAAAGCAGGCATACACAAAACCGCACCAGCACTTTGACTTCGAACACGACTACCGAGCGCCACTGATGTCCCGAAGGTTTCCGAAACGACGACGAGTGAGGATTCGGCGGGTAATGAGCACGCCGCCGTCCACATTTACGCTAGCATGACCTGCTTCGTCGATGCGATACCGTTAGAAACACCGGAAAACGTCTTCCATGATCGGATCGCGCATTTAAAATCTGCGTAGCCACGCACACAGCGTCGTCGTGCCAGAAGATGCACGTATATAATCAAAAACACTTTAAACCATTACTAAGAATACAACTGTGTTCACAGGACACACCACCATTTAAATACTTCACGTCATATTTTAGAATGCTGAATATTTTCAATGAATCACCAGCGAAAGCTAACGCAATCACCAACACTTTCACGACCGGTTAATTATAGATTGAAATTTATTTGCACGTTCGAGCTTCCGTAACCAACATATTTTAGAACAATCGCGCGAAACATGCTCGTTTTCTGTCACGCAGAAACACCTTTCGTTAGCGATGCAAATCATTTTTACTTTATCATTCGCACTTTTTCGTCCGATCCAGCTTTGCCAGCTTTCGACAGGATGGTCGCACGCCGATTTTCAGAACGCGGTACGATATCCTCCAAACAGATGCTCGATTCGTCACTCCACCCTCGTAAGGTCCGTCAATCATCCAATACCCTGCCGTTTTGATAATTCAAACATGCCAACGAACGGCCGAGATTTAAACTCCGAGGATGTCGATCACATCCGAGCTACGCGTAACCAACATATTTTGCAGCAACCGTACAGATGCAACTTCGCGCTACCGTTCGTTGCTGAACAGTCGCCCTTAGCCAGGTCGCAGCATTCCATAATTACAGCATTCGCAATTTCACACCATTTCAGCCGTTCACTGCTATTTAAACACCATCGATCGACACATCGATTTTCACGACATCACCTATCTCACACGTTCTTGACCAACGATCGGCTTCGCACACAATCTTTTCACGTTGTTAAAAACCTACCGGTATCGTCATGTGCAAGATGTTTGTGGATCACACACACACTTCGCTTTATTTATTTAGTCCGAAAATTATTTTTCATCCAACCACAACGCCTCAGGCTCATTTACATTTCACGATGCTGCACACTGGAAACTTTCACAGTAGCACGCACCGTTGCCGCTGCACCACCTTACAGCTCTTGTCAGCACCCGCGGTTATAACCATACTCATCTCACTTTAACGATCTTCGTCCTAGCCACACAATTTACAGACTTCATTCAATTGCTATGCGTTACGACGTTATATTTATTTACGCAGGTAGTCACTTTTAAGTAATATTTTGCAGTATCATATATTTAGACACAACGTTTAACGATTCACCAGTTATGCAAAGACTATTTGCCCATCTATTTAACTCATTTAAACCCTGTTACGCAGAATTTAGACCACTCGCGATACACGGACACACGTATGTCATACCAGAACAGATGAGCGGGCGAAGAACTTATGCGCGGAATTAAAACAATACACAGATTTACAAACTACAACATAAACAATTCTTACTCACGTCGATTGCTAGATTGACGACTGCTCTTCCTCGATAAACCACCTATTCGTTGCGCAGCAACGATTCACACGCAGACAGCCGATACATCCAACAGACTGACGCGGATCGCAACACCGCCATGCCGCCCAGCATGCCTCGCGCGCACCCCAGCGCCCCTGCGCGTACGCACGCGCTGCGCACCACTTCCATGCGTGATCACGCTTTATAACAAGAACACGTTATACACATTATTCATTCCGACACATAAATAACACCACGAGCATGGATCCATTTAAACCATTTTACACAGAAGACAGTCCTTTCTTGGTGGTTTTACTATTATTCGCAGCCAGCCTTTAAACGACACCGTTCATCTTTCATCCTTCAATACGTTCAGGTTCGACATGCACCAGCCTCATTTGTCCCGATCCGATCCATCTCAGACCAGCACCCATCGCAGCCACCATATCCGCACACTTTGTTGATCGATTTCGTCGGATGAGAAGCTCCTTTTTCCCACACGCAGATGTCCACTTTGAACACGTGTTAAGACCGTCAATATCCGAAAGATCACAACATACGTATGGAACTGCAGCCGATGAACCGCATTCTTCTTATTCGTCATTTTGATAACACGTTTTAGAATCCTTTAGCATGATTTACATCATCTTTCAGAACGCCACAAAGAGTCTTCATAACCGCAACAACAGCCAGAACCCGGATGTCACCATCGGCATCATCTTCCTCATTTCTCAAGACTCTTTCAATAGCACATCACAGCTCATCCCCATTCACCAGTTGTTTTCTTCCACCAGCATGATGACGGAGTTCTTTGCGTAACGGACAAGCATCATAGCTTGTCGCACCGAAGTCATCATCTCCCCGAATGATTTTTTGAACAGATTGTATGCGTGTCATTGTAAGATTTTATTTTATCGATCTCCATCTCAACACAGGTAACAGTTCAAACATCTACCCTTTTCGCAACTCTGTGCACCGTCACTGCTTCATCATTCCCCACGTTATTAACGCAACAGCAGTTGCTTGTCCGAACATTGGCGCAGATCATAGCCATTCCAACCATCTGCCAGAACACGTCACTGCACACCGTATACGCTCAATCGCGTACACGTCAGTCAGACGCAATGCCTTCAACGCACTGACAACGTAAAAATTCAGCATGATGCCGCCGTTCACATTACCAGACCACATCGTCACACAGCTCAGCATTGCTCAACAATCATCAGTTTTTCGTTGTCAACCATACACATTTTCTTTCCGTCAGTGCGTTTAGCACATCATCCATCTTGCATTACCCGCAATCTGTCACATCCACGTCAAAGAAGAACACCGATTCTTCTAGTGTTCCCCGTCAAGTCCTCGTCACATTTGGCAACACCATGAATTTGACATCTTTTACGACATCCATGTCGCCTCAGAAACCGATTCAGGCGCCAGAACGGTTTCAGCGCTACGCACCACAAATTTTTAGATAAACATCCCGAAAGCCTGCAACGCAGTCGACCGTCGTCACCACACAAACGGTTCTGCCATGCGTCACGCCATGCCGACATACATGTCACCGACACGCAAATCGCACAACGGTTCATCACAAAACGCCACTCAGCCGTCCACTACACTCAGTTACCACACACATACACGCAGCATCGTCGACAGACAAGTGACTCGACAGTGCCGACGTCGCACGATATCCGGACTGCCAGTTGCACGATGCCACGACACATGATGAACATCAGCCAACGACGCAGCGAACACAGATCACACATGCACACGAGTTTCATCACACAGTTACCACCGTCACGAGTTTATCCATTACACATTTGCACGAATTTTTCCCATTGAAACAGTGACCAGGTTGATAGCGAATAGTTAGCCGCGCCGCGGCGCCGACCCAACCTATTAATTTTTCCTTTATCTAACCTAGGTCCACACTTGTTTTTAATGGAAAACTCATTAAAAAGCAATTAGTGTTAATGGGTTTTAATGAGAAAACTCATTAAAAAGCAATTAGTGTTAACGAGTTTTTAATGAGAAAACTCATTAAAAACAATTAGTATGGGTTTTTAATGAGAAAACTCATTAAAACAGCCTAACCTATCAATTTTTCATGTGGTCATGTGATCATATGGTCATGTGGTCATGTGGTCATGTGGTCATGGGGCAATTTCACCCTAACTTAACATCCTACATATATCCGGATATATGTCGATGCGCATCCCTGTCGGCTTAGGTCGGATAACAACATATTCGACTATCTTCGGCAATATACGCCCCACTCTGTAGAATACATAAGAGAACAATTTTTCGTATTTAATTTAGTATTCGATAGTAGCTAGAACGGTAAACATGAGCGTCTCCAAGGTGATTAACGTTTCTCAACTTTGGGAATAAAGTGAAACCGACAAATGAGCGATTTGGATTATGGCTTTGGTAGAAAATATGTGCAACAATAATCTGGTAACAGATATTGGTAATATTTGTTATGTCGAAGGCGAGCAGATGCTGACTGGTGGACTACACACACCAATTACAGAACCATTTTGTGACAATATAATGTTGGTTAAAATTTGCGACTTTTCTGACGCCGAACAAACCTCTGCAAGCAAAAGGATGTTTATCCTAAAAAAGAAATTTGTGGTGCATTTAACAGCTATCTACGAAGAAAGTTTGACCGATTTGTTTCGCTAGACATGGTGTTAAAGCTAAGCTTCCGTTTTCTCTGGAAAGCACTAACAAGATGGGCCAGAGAGTAAAAGAAATTATCGGAAAAGAAGACCTCGAATGCATTAATAAAAAATTCCAAAATCCTATATGTGTTCCATACAAAGTGGAACTAGCAGATGTTAAGTTGGAAACTTTATTGGAGGAACTACCAGATATATTAGACGAACTCGAAAAAGATTATTTCTATCTTTTTGACATGGATGTAACCCAAGATTTTGCGGGTATATTTAGCAAGATGGAGATGTGTAATTATTTAACTACAAACCATAACTTTTGCTATAAGGGCGAATACGAAGAAAAGTGTAATATTATAGTTGACAACGATAAAACTGTAGGAATTGATTGTTTAACATGGCTAACAACCAATGCAAGAATTAAGATATACAACAAATTTGTGTGTCAGATAACAAGTCCTGGTGTTAATAAACAACTTGGCAATCATATACTAGATTTTTTACGTTGTCCAGATGTGCGTTTAAGGGAAACATTTGCGTCTACTTTGGCTAAAGAACATGGTATTACGCGATTGGAAGCGACAATATACAATTGTGCAATTGGAAGCAATGTCAGTGCGGAACGGGTGTATAATCCCTTAAAAGACTGTTTAACGTTATTGGAAGATAGTGTTATACTTCCTAAAGGCGCCAATGTACTCGGTACCACTTGCCAAAATGTGGAGTAAGCTATCGGACAAGCTACAAAATAGCTGCTGTTTAGTGTTTAATAACCTGCTACAGTACGTGTATTGGGGAATGGTAATACAAAGAAATTGACGGGCTTGCAGATTGTTGTCCGAAAACCAAAAGAAAGGGAAAATTGATAAAGTATGTGCTTTCGGCTTTTAGTTTTAACTATTTACCTGTAAATTATTTGGAGATAGTAGAGGAGGAAGACAGCCAGATAAAATAAAAATCTTACACAAGTGCTACATTAAAGCAGGCAGTACATATTTTACACAATCTGCAACACTATATTCTACAATTCCAAAAGAAATAATCATTTCGGAATTGGGATTGATAGATACGCATAACATTCGTCCAGAGGTTGTACGACAACGCGTAAATATTGGTAGTAAACTTTATCCGTTTACGCTAAAGGAAATTGCTCCATTATGCATACCATACGCTGTAAGTGGAAGGAAAAGACAACTGAATTAGAGGAAATGGATGCAAAAGACGAAAATTGAGTACATGGAAAACACTGCGACAATACGCGAACAATACAAAGATGTGTTATACAAAGAACATCTTATTAGAGAAAATGAGGAAGAATTAAAAGATTATTTTATGTGCCGATGGAGTGACTTAAATACATCCGGGTTCTACAAGCTGTTTGCATTTGCGGTTAGTAAGAAAGACTCTTTAGTTATGTAGGCGTTCTTGCGGAAAAGGATGGTGCTAAATCCGTATACTTTTAAAAGGTTATTCTAAAACGTATTTATCAAAATGGCAGATAACAAAGAAGAACTAAGGAATGCGGGTTTCGTAATCTTGGCGTACACCACACGCAAAGGGGTTCCGCTAAACATTGTATATTTGCCCAGTAAAGAACCTTTCGGATCATTTAAAACCGAGGGTCTTACAACCTATAACAACCATATATTCCCAAAAGTGGTGGACATGCAACTACGCAACAGTGTGTGGGAGAAAAGGATTTCTCCAATACCGACAAGAAGAAGTCGATCAAGCTAACAAGATACGTATGCAGGATATAGTGGAAAGCTGCGATTAAAAGATTGTCACAAGCTGCAAGAATTACACGAAGGAATGGATCTGGTTGTCGGCGGAATCAAAGACTTTAAATATAGAGGCAAACTTCGGTACATTTTACAATTCGAAAACCTAGACGGTCTTTATGTATCAAACTATTGGCTAGAAAAGGAGATAGAAGACTTGGGTGTCGATTTAAATTTTAAGCTGCGAATAAAATTAGATAAAATTAAAACCACCGCAAACAAACATAAAGAAAGGACTGTCTTCTGTGTATAACTTTGTATTAAAATTAAGTTTAAATGGATCCATGCTTGGCATTAGTTGTTTTTTTAAATTTGTTATGTATAATGTCAGAATAAACATTTTATAATAGTATATAACATTGTTCTTTATTTATAAAAGGCTGTGACGTTACCACGAAATAGCAGTCGCATAGAGAGGGGTGCGCATGAGCAGCGCGCATGGGCAGGGTGCGTACGCGCAGGGGGCGCGCATGGGCAGGGGTGTGCACGCGCAGGGGGCGCGCATGGGCACAGGCGTGCTTAGGCGTACACGAGGGAGGCAGATGTTAACAGTCACCAAGCATCCAATTCTTTATTTGGATGGTATCGAGTACTTGTCTGCGTATGTATCCGGAGTAAAAGAATACGATTTGCATACGCAGCTTATTAATAAAATTAGTTTATCGAGGGAAGATGACAAGCGTTACGTCACCCTAATAGTACAACAATCTACGCATGGGGACGTAAAGATATAAGATAGTTGTTTATATTTGTATAGATTTTGTAAATCTATTGTATATATTAGTTTTAAATTCCATAATTTTAAGTTCTTCGCCCACCTTCCAAATCTTCCTGCTTCTATCCTGGTTGACAGAGTATACGTGTTACCTCCACGTGGTGTTCGAGGGATACATCGGTTTTAGATTTCTGGGAGATGGTGGCTAAAGCATATGTCTTATGTAGCAAAAAAGGGTTTTAAAGATGGAGTTAAATAAAGATGGGCAAAATTAGTCTTTAGAAGGCATAACTTTGTATGGGTGGAGCTATTTAAAATCTATTTACAGATTTGGGGTCCCTAGAAAATTTAATATTAGTTGATACCTAGCAAAATATATTTATCTTAAAAGAGTGACTACCCTGCGTATAATAAATACAATATAACACTTGTCGATAAAAACTTGTAGGAAATTTAAAGACCAATTTAATGGGGGTCTAGTATTAGAATTTGTTGGTAGTAGGCTAAGTCCGAGTGTATTGTAAGCGAGAAAGATTCGATTAAAAAGATTAAAGGGGTCTCACGAAGTGTAGTTATAAAAACCGGGGTGCTACAACCTATAACGAGCATATATTCCCAAAAGGGTGGGCATGCAACTACGCAGCAGTGCGTGGATAATAAGAATTCTCTCTAATAAGAAATTAAAGTTTCCATGTACGTAGCACCAGTCATTGGGAAATGGTAGAAATGTTAAACCTATAAAGGCGATTATTAGTTGTGGATTAGAAAATAATAATTTTCTTGGACTAAATAAAATAGCTTAGACTAATTAATGTATATGGTTACATATTCTCGTACACATCCACAAACATCTGCTTATATCCACAATGGCGATACCGGTAGTTTTTGTTTAACAACTAGTAGGAAAGATACGTTAGGTGTTAGTGTGCGGAAGCCCATAGGATCGTTGGATTCAAAAAGAACGATGCGGTGGGATGTATGGTGGTTCCCGTTAGAATAATCGAAAGTGGTTAATCGGTCGTATTAGATGTTTAAATAAGCGAAAGTGTAAAGGCCTACATAAACAAAAATTTAATTAACCGACAAAAAAGTGCGCGATGTGCTACACTTATAAATAAAGTATGGAATGGTGCTTTTTAGCGACCCTAGCAGTAAAAAGGGCGACTGACTTTTCCAAGCAACTACAAGAATAGCAGTAGCGCAGAGAAGGGGTATGCATCTATTATACAGTTGCTGCAAAATATGTTAGTTTACGCGTAGCTCGGATGTGTAATTGATCACGACTTAAAGATCCTCGGAGGTTTAAAATTCTCAGCCCATTGTCGTTCGAAAATGTTTGGAAATTATCAAAACGGTAGCGGGTCGAAGTTTAATGGATGATTGACCGAGTTTTTCTACCTTTACGAGGGAATTGGAAGTTGACAGACATCGAGCATCTAATTTCTATTTGGAGGATATCGAGTACTTACCGGTTCTAGAAATCAATACGTGCGGCCGACCGCTATGCGAAAGTGTAAAAGCCTACAGAAGCAAAATTTAATTATCAGACGAAAAGTGTGCGATGTGCTATAGAAAGTATAAAATGGTGCTTTGCATCGCTCCTAACAGTAAAAAGGAGAGTGACTTTTCTAGCAATTACAAGAATAGCAGTAGCGCGGCGAAGGGTATGCATGTATTATACAGCGCATTGTTGCTCTAAAATATGTTAGTTTACGAGAAGCTCGAACGTGCACAAATTAAATTTCAATCTATAATTAACCACGGTCGTAAAAATAGGAAATTAATGGGTAATTTAATACCGTTAACATATACTTTCGCTTGGTGATTCATTTGGAAAATATTCAAGCCCCCATTTCCTAAAATATGACGTAGAAGTTATTTAAAATTAAATTGTTGTAAGTATCCTGTAGACAACAAGTTGGTATTTTCTTAGTAATGGTTTAAAGTGTTTTTGGTTATAGTAGCATTGCATCTTCTACAGCACGACTTGCACACAACTTGTGTGCGTGTGCTACCACCCTTTGGATTTTTAATATGCACGCGATCCGTATAACATGGAAGACGTTTTCCGGTGTTTCTACTAACGGTATTCGCACCATCGACGAAGCGAACCAGGTGCATGCATTAGCGCTAAATGTATTGGACGAGCAGCAAGGAATATGACATCATTTAGTTCCCCGCCGAATCCTCAACATCGTTCGGTCGTCTTCGAAACCTTCGGTATGCATTCTATAAGGAACATAAATCAGGTACGCTCGAGTAAGCTTTTTAGTTAGTTCGATTACAAGTTTAACCAAAGTGCTATAGTGCGGGTTTTGTTTTGTACTAAAATGGTACCTGCAAACGTTTATAAGTGCAACCCTTTGCGGTGCTTCCTATACCTGGAAAAATGCTCTCAAACGGCACCAGAACAAATGTCGTAGTGTAACATCGCCCAGGGTTAAGCCGTCCGCAGCAAAGTGCTTAAACTCTGGGTCTTGCGGTATCGCTTTACGAGAATAGCTCACAGCGACACAAGGAAAACAGCACGGTATGTCATTAAGCAGTAAACGTTCAACGCCACCAGCTGTTAAAGGGTCTTGTACGAAACAACCACGAATTATGTGTACAGTATGCGATTTCGAAATGGAAAACTACGTACGCCGCACACTTAAGGAGCAACAAACATAAAATGCATCAGTTACCGCTACTAACGAAGATGGCGTAGAAATGATTAGCACAGCGTTTAACAACTGCATGGCTAGCTATCGCATAAATAACGCCAGCGTCGACAATGGAGTGTCCGAGTTTCTTTGGAAGCAGAAGGAACGATTTATTCGATTACTTAATAAAAAAGAATACAACATATAATCCGGAAAATACGTACGAAGTCTTAAACATCATTCCTAATAGCACAGCAACCTAATTAAGGTAGGTCAGTAAGCAATATTTAATTGCTGTTAATTGACTTGTATTTAGCGTACTTTCCTATTATAATAACCGCATTTGTTTGGAGAAGATATACACGTTTAAAATAAAATTATATACAGCTTTAATTATTAACCACACGATGATTACGTGAAAGTTGACCTCCCATTCTCATATTTAAAACCCATTACATTGAATGTGTTTACTCCACGTGGTGTCGCTGGACGGTAAAACATATTGTTAGGTTAACGATAATATGTCTTATTAACCGAAAACACGTCTCCTTTTTTACATTAATCTCTTTTATTACAGGTCTATTTAAACAACACATTAATCTTTTTTGTTACAGGTTAAACTTTCGGCTACGCACAGGAAATAATGTTATACTTTGTAAAATTGTAATTAGTTTATTAAACTGTAAATCGAATAAAATAAATTTTCGCATGCTTAATTTATGTGTTACTACCTCTAACTGTTTGGTTAAAGCATATGTCTTGGGTAGCGAAAAAGGTTTTAAAAAATGGAGTTAAATATATACGAGCAAAAATTTTAATGAGGTTTGAGAGCTTAAAGTATAACTTTGCAGGGCGTTGTCCGATTTCAAATCTGTTTGCAGATTCTAATTCTGCGTAAAATTCTAAGCTAACAAGATGTATCGCATGTATAAAAAATTTATAAGAACGGTCGGAAATCGCTACAAATCTTAAAATTAGGGTAGCTCCCTGGGGGATGATGCTATCTAAAAAATTCCTAGAGATTTGGGTAGCTGAGAAAATTCTAATATTAATTGATACCAAACATGATAGGTTTAGCTCGAAAGATAAAAAATGGCTAGTCGAAGAAAACTTTTTGGTCCAGAATGTTAGCGGTAAAAAAATCTTAAAAATAGGTTTATCTCGTGTGTGGAAATGAGGATGCTCATTTATCTCGAAAGATGAAAAATTAAGATATATTTATCTCGAAAGATGAAAAATGGTTAGTCGAAGAAAACTTTTTGGTCCAGATGTGTGAGGAAATGTGGGATTCTGGAGGAAATGTGGCAGTGGGTTCACTGAAAATGGTCTACTGAGGGTTTCGTTGATAAATGCTATAGCACTGTATTTTACCTCTTAGTAATAAAAACTCATTTTTACAGTATCTTTCAACGATTAATTGTTTACACAATGAAATCCAAAGGCTTTGAATTTAGAATGAAAACTCGTTTTTGTTAAGTGTGGGAGAATTATTAACACGCACGGGAATATGCTTTCAAAGTGCATGCGACTTCTTTTTAGTCTACATGGAAATATATTACGCTATGCTTTTATATCTACACACGTGACCTTTAGTCACATGGTTAATAAGCGCTTCTTTTAGTAGCAAAGCGAAGTGCGTTTATATTATTCAAGGTAGCGACATTTAATATTGAGAGATTTCCATTTTTTCCGTTTCCTTCTTTTTGGGTGAACTTTATTTGTAGAATTTGGGTTTAAGTGACCTTTCGTGACCTCTTTATCACATCTGTACATCTATATATATATATATATATATATATATATATATATATATATATATATATAGGTTCATAGGTCGCAATAGGCATTAGCAAGCTCAAATATGTTGTTATTGCAAGGTAAAGAGTGTATAAAAGGGTCATGTAAAGTTAGAGATATTTTTGAGAAAGATCGGATAACATTTGACCAATTTTCATTAAATATTAGGGTTAGTTGTATATAGTGGTAAAATTTTACTGTAAATATTAATTAATAATAGTTAGGAAACTTAAATTAATAAATTTGTAGAGCATAATTGCATAAATATATGTGAAACTTAATTTCGTTAAGCATATTTAAGATTTGTTTTAAAATAGCGTATGAATTGTGTAAATACAAAAGTTTTCAGGTTTGTAACATAAAAATCAATAAAAAAAGAGGGTTTAGTTAGTATAGCATATTCCAAGAGGCAGTTGTTTATTCGAGCTTGTGCACGTGTTATAAATTCTAGGAAGGTTAACATTGTAAACAGATAACGAGTATAAAAGCTCGTCAACAAGTAATAAAATTATTGGAAATAGATAGTTGAGGGACATACACAGGTCTATATTGCACGTACGAAAACAGATCGATATAAAGAGAAAGACTATTGTTCACATGATGTAGTAAAGAAAAAAGAATAACATGTGTTTAATGAACGTTGACGTTGAAACGCATGCTAGACAAGAAAGTTAGAGGCTAACGAGAGGTACATAGATGCGTTATGTTTTCGGAAAATATTGAGTAGAAAAGAAATAAAAAATATGGGGAAGTTTTACGAACAGAGTACGACTATTAGATTAGGTAAACAAAAGTAGGATATACGATGATATCGATCGGTTAGGTAGAACAGAGCTTATGAATAGCGGGGGAACAACATCTAGAAATAACGTAAGACGTGAGATTTTGAATACAAGTTGGAGTAAAATGAGAGATATGCGTGTACACAGGAAGCGTATTTAAGAGGCTAAAGTAAAACGACAGTTATCGGGTTTTCGTAAAAGGCAGCGCCGGTTGAAAATTTTTAACGAGGGTTTCTGCGTAAAACACTTGTTTTGGGGTAAAATTTCTAAGAATTCGACGACGGGTAACAAATTGTACCAAAAATATCTCAAGAATAATTGCGTGTTTTGTGGAATTGAGCGACCGTTGTGTTATTTGTGCTGTGTTACCAAGAAAAGTGTTATGGGGGTATTAAAAATAGATGCAAGGAGGTGGTTTTTGATGTTTATATAAACCAAAAGGAGGTAGTAAAGGCTCTCTCTTTTGCCTTCGATCGTCAACCAAGCTACTTACAAAAGTAATTAAGAAAAGTTTAGATCTTATAAAAATTTTATTAGCACAAGTGGGTGCACAGATTTTTTGGCAAGTCTGAAACAAACAAAAATGCAGTAAATAATTGCAATTAAACATCAAGTAAGTACAATTTTAGTACTTGTGATTAGAGGCGGTGTGTGTACTCTGGGTACCTATCGAGTTGATGGATGGACTAGTAGCAAGTCTACGAAAGCATGGTAGTACCGTACATTTGTGTGGAGGAATCTAGTTAGAAGCGGTTTGTTTCGGATGGTGAAAGGCCACCTGAAGATTGTATTTAAACGGGCTGTCGAGAAAAACGATCACATAGGAGATGGTGTCTAAGTAGAGAGTTGGTGACGCAAACGAATCCAGGTAACTCTACCTTTATAAAACTTTTGTTCTTTTTGTGTGATCTTGTGGGTGACAATTTGGTGATTTTTGTGTATTTATTATAACGTAAGAACATTTTAAATGATGATTTACCTTGAAAAGACTAGATAAAAAATTATTTATGTAGTATTTTAATAATATCACAGGAAGGTAAAATTTTAGCTTTTTGTGAAACGTAAAAGGGCTTTTGGTAATTGCAGTGCCGTAGTCAGCACATAGATAAAGGAAGGTTTTTACTATGAGCTCGTATTAGACATGGGGTTTAGAGTAAAGATTGGGAATAAGCCCAGTTACTTTTGGTTCATGATTGATATAATAAAATTTCAAAATTAGTTTATTTAAAAATGAAATTTATTTTCAAAATTTATATTTGTTAGATATTGAAATACATAAGGAGTGTAAACTGAAATTTTAAATAATAATTGGATATGCTAATAAATCGTGATATACTTTTGGCAGTCAACTTTATTTTTAGCAGGATAGGATTTTCAGGGAACGAGTGAGCAGCCGTGGCGAATATCTGTGGATGCTGGAGATTTTGGCGTCCGAATTGGAAGGCATCTGTTGTAGGGTGGTATGAATTGCAAGTCTAGGTGGTAGGGCTTTAATTCCAGGTAGGTGGAAAATTTTGTAATAACACAAAATTTAATTACGAGCCGTTACAAGAGTAGATACGCAACATTTTGACGGCCCAATATATATATATATATATATATATATATATATATATATATATAGTTAGACTTAACGACCTCTGGTTTAATACTATTCAGTTTTTTTATGAGTTATAGGAATAAAAAGAGTACGCCTATTATTATTTTTTTTAAACAGGACTTATAACTCATAAAAAAACTGAATAGTATATATATATATATATATATATATATATATATTGACGTGACGTGGGGTCACGAAAAGTCATAGAAACTTAAATTCTACAAATAAATCCCACCAAGATATAAAAGATTCCGAAAAAATTAAAGTTTCCGAAAATTCATGGTTAAACCCTGTACAACACAAGCTTACTTTTTGCTAAGCGAAAATGCAGTTTCGTCTGTATAAATAATCACCCTGTATGATATAAACGTATTGTAAATGCATAACAAATGATGTAGGCCGTATATTTAAAATTAATTATTTTCAAGATACCTTAAAACGCATTGAATACGAATGCAAATCGATCATTTTCAAGCGTAAATACAAAGTCGTTTATTTTCACTTATTAATTATTATAAAAAAATTACATTTCCTGTTGCATAATTTAGCGTAGGAACCATATCAATCTGGTTAAAAAAATAACACTTTAATCTTAATGTGTTTTAAAACACGTTTTGCCATGAAAACCAATCATTTATTACAAATATGAAGCTGCGGGTCTTTCTGCATGTGCAAAACCTGTCGATAAAGCAATCGAAGTTTAAATTAATTACCCTTTGTATAGTATAAAACATTATAAATAAAACATATTCTCAAATTTTAAAAGGAATATATAAAATGCATCATCTGTACTTAGAACAACGTAAATACCTAATTAATGAATAAACATTTATTCTAAGAAAAAGTAGGAACGTTGAAAACCGATAAAATTGATAAAAATTATTTATTAGCTTTCGCAATCATTGTAGGAAGGATTCGATGCGACACAATAACCTTGGGAGATAGAGTAGGACGAACAGCGCACGTCACTATTATAAATCAATCACGCGAGTTGACCCTAATGAGTTTTTCTCAGAAACCTTGCATCATTACAATGTAAAATATACAGTAACAATCGTGCATTCTAGAAAGGGATTATTTTTTGTATATAAATCGGAACTTTTATAAAAAGATTCATAATGTTTGCCATTTAACCAAAATGTAAAAACTCAATTTCATTACTAATATTGGAAAAATCATACCTTTCAAATTTAAGACCGCGATCTCCAGAAAACAAAAAAAATATTTCAACACCCTGTATCTCAAAAACTAAGCAGTTTAAGACAAGCGTTGGCTAAATAAACATTTATTCTTAAAAATTAAAAGTAGGGGGGCTAAGCCGCTTTGGCAACAGAGATCCACAGCAAGATATGTATACGCCGATTCAAGAACAATATGAACAGCTAAGCCGCTTTGGGAAACAAAACGTGCAGCAAGATATGTATACGCCGCTTTGAGAACAAAATTGTCTTTGTGTGTAAATTTGGTGCGTCGGGGGGTCGTTAGGTCTTTGGGGTGTGCGTTCGGCGGGGTCGTTAGATTTTTGTCGTGGGGTGGTGCGCGTGCGCTAAGGTGGAGATAATTTCTTAAGAAAATTTTTTAGGAGCGTTCCCGACGTTAAATATTAAATATTAAATTTTAAAAAAATGTTGTGTGTGTAGAAAATGGAGTTCGCGTGTTGGTTCGTATTTTTCTGGGTAGGTTAAGCTAAAAATTAAAACGCCGCGGTGAAGAATTTTTTTAATATTAAGCAAACGCGTGCAAGTGGTAAAGAGTGTTTTAGCTCTTCTCATAAGCTGCGTTTTGTACGAAGTAGCAAATAAAATTGAGAAAATATACGAAATGTTATATGATGGAGGTCAAATTTTTAAACGTTTGCAGGTAAAATCTTGTAAAAAGAAGTCATTCACTTCTCGCGATTTCAATGTCACGATAAAATACTAAGAATTTGCATGCAGTCGAATATAACCTCGTGTTTGGAATTATAAATCTCTGGTAATATATATGCAAATCACGCCGACATTCGACTTTTAATATAATGTATTTAATTAACATAAGGTGTGTTGCAAAAACTTGTTAAGACAGGTATGCGTATATTTCCTTTTGATTACATCACCCCAAAATAATTTATACAATTACACTGAACTTGCAGTCGGATCTAACATATAATCTTTTAATTATACCCGTATGAATTTAAAATATATGCAAATTATACCACCTTTCATCACAATTTATTTGACTTTCAAATTATTTGATTTGATCTTATATCAAGGCTTATGTATTAACTTTTACAACTCAAGGTGTAGCATCAAGGTTTTTACGTCACTCTCAAACTATAGAACTTAATAAAAATAGCTTTCCTTAACACCAATATCATTTAGAAAATATGTGTTTCATTAACATATACTTATTTATTAAATATTTCCTACCAAAATTTATTCAAAAAATTTAAAAGTTCTTTATTTTCATTTTCATATAGGTAAAATCACCACTTTGCTATGCTCTCGGCTACCTAGTTCCGGCCACTTTTCCAAGGTCGTTGTGACGTCATAGCCTTTTATAAATATAGAGCAATGTAATACTATTCTAAAATTCTAAAAGAGTCTTTCTTACTAACCACAAATACATACAGCTTGTAGAACGCGGATGTATCCAAGTCAGTCCATCGGCACATAAAATAATCTTTTAATCCTTTCCTCTTCTCTAATAAGATGTTCTTTGTCTAACACATCTTTGTATTGTTCGCGTATTGTCGCAGTGTCTTCCATTTAGTCCAACTTTCGCCTTTTTGCATGCATTTCCTCTAATTCCAGCTGTCTTTTTCTTCCACTTACAGCGTATGGAGTGCATAATTGGGCAATTTCCTGCAGCGTCAACGGAGAGAGTTTACTGCCAATATTTACGCGTTGTCGTACAACCTCTGGGCGAATGTTAGGCGTACTTATCAACCCCGATACCGAAATGGTTATTTCTTTTGGAATTGTAGAATATGGTGTTACAGATCGTGTAAAATATGTTACCTGCTTTAATGTAGCACTTGTGTAAGATTTTTATTTTATCTTGGCTGTCTTCCTACTCTACTATCTCCAAATAATTTAAAGGTAAATAGTTAAAACTAAAAGCTGAAAGCACATACTTTATCAATTTTTCCCTTTTCTCTGGTTTTTCTGACAACTTAATTTGCAAGCCCGTCAATTTCTTTGTATTGCCGTTCCCCCAATACATGTACTGTAGCAGGTTATTATACACTAAACAGCAGCTATTTTGTAGCTTGTCCGATAACTTACTCCACATTTTGGCGGTACCGAGTACATTGACGCCTCTAAGAAGTATAACTTACTATCTTCCAATAAGGTTAAACAGTCTTTTAAGGGATTATATACCCGTTCCGCAAAGTAGACGCGAATGTTGCTCTTAAACGTGCATCTGGACAACGTAAAAATCTAGTATATAATTTCCAAGTTGTTTATTAACACCAGGATTTGTTATCTGACACACAAATTTGTTGTGTATCTTAATTCTTGCATTGGTTGTTAGCCATGTTAAACAATCGAATTTATATTAAAATTAAGTTTAAATGGCTCCATGCTTGGCATTAAATATTTTTAAATTTTGTTATGTATAATGCCAGAATAAAAATTTTAGAATAGTATTACATTGTTCTTTATTTATAAAAGGCTATGACGTCACAACGACCTTGGAAAAGTAGCCGAAACTAGGTAGCCGAGAGCATAGCGAAGTGGTGATTTTACCTATATGAAGAATTTTGTTATGTTAAGTAAAAATGTGCAAGTGGTAAAGAATTTTTTAGCTTTCCTCAAAAGCTGTATTTTGTATGAAGTAGCGAATAACATTTAGAAAATATACGAAATGTGATATAATGGATCTAATTATAAAGTCTGCATGTAAAATCTTGTAAAAACATGTTGTTCAGGATTTCATTACCAAGATAAAATAACAAGAATTCGCAGTCGAATATAACCTCGTGTTTATTTATTGAAATTATAGCTCTCTGGTAATATATATGCAAATCATGCCGACATTCAACTTTTAATATAATGGATTTAATTAACATAAGGTGTGTTTGCAAAAACATGTTAAGACTATTTCCTTCTTGGTATGCAAATTATACCACCTTTCATCACGATTTATTTGACTCTCAAATAAAAAAATTAATTTGATCTTATATCAAGGTGTTCTTGCTTACATTTAGCAATTTCAATATATATTTAATATGTGTGTGTATATGTAAAAAACATGTTAAGACAGGTCACTCGTTATTTTATTCATGATTGCATCACCAAAATATTTTATACAACCACACTAAACTCGTACCCGGATCTAAAATATAACCTTTAAATGTATGCAAATAATGTCGTTATTTAAAACGTGGTGAAGAATTTGGATGGGGATGTACTCATTCTCATATGCGGAATGGTACTCCATAAGGCGTTCTGAACGGAGGCTTTGCACGCATTAGGTGATTGAATACTTCGGAGATTTTTAGGTTAAGCAAAAACATACACGTGTTGAAGAATCTCCCGAGAATTTCAAAAAATTATTTTTGTATTAAATATATAATGTTAAAAAGAAACACACAATATTTTAATGTTTTATTTACAAGAACTTACATTCTTTAATTGTCCCTATCTTTTTGTAGGTGGCGGTAGCAGATTCTTATTTGAATAAAATATAGATAAGACTTCCACATTAAGAAAAATGTATCTTAGTTAAATGTACGGGGATTTTATTAATTATAGTTTAGTAAAGTGCATGGTAGTTAATGACCTCGAGGTTGTGATATTTATAACAACATACTGATATATGTAAATTATATATGGAAACTGCATAACTTCAAATCATTTTAGCATAATTGTTAATTACCAAAATTCACATTTCTACTTCCGTTAAAAACACATTAAGTAAGTGCATCTTGGAGATTTTAATAACTATAGTAAGTAAGTTTATACATACCGATAATACAATGGTAAAAATTCTTCTACAACTAATTAAACAGCTTATTTATATTTGCTACCTTAAACAACTATGCGGAGTGTATATAAATGTCAGAGGAAGATTTCTTATCTTTCCCTTCCAATCTTAAAATTTATATCGTCAATAAAATAATAAACAGATTACTAATAATAGGTCGTCAATGGAACTAAAACAACATATACAAAATGTGTACAAATGAAAAGACCACTTATTAATTAATCATGACTCTAAATTCCTTTAAAGATTTGATATTCATAGTAGTAACAATGTTGGTGCTATATATAAACGACTTTTTATGAGCATAGTTTAAATTAAAATAACACCGAAATTTATGTAAATTTAATAGTTCTGGTTTATAGTTGGTTGATCTTTGGAGAATAAATTTTATGAAACTTTGGTTTAAGAAATTAATCATTTTACAGGTGGGATTAATACTTTGATGATAAAAAACCTATCCAATGCGTTTTATGTTTACACAACTATAACATACTTTAAAATTTAATACCTCGGTAGTGGAATATAATTTTTTAATTGTATTATTGTAACATAAAGTTTGCATAAAAAATGCAAAATACATATCCGTTAAGAGGAATTTTTCAATATGATACTTACAGATTCGTTAGTAAGTTTTACAATTAAACTTATTTCAAGACATTTTTTGAAACACATCTTACTAGTCTCAAGGAATATGTATGTATGTAAGTATAAAATATACAAATAAAAACACTACTTAATGTAAAGATTATTCTTTATTAAAAATGAATAATTGGTTATATGTACAAACCAGTTTTTGAATACAATTACATCTGTGGTTGCGCAATTACATGACGAATGTCGTGTGGTATGCTAGAAACACTCGTGTGAATTGGTGTAATACTTTAATTTATGTAGAGGAGTACACCCTAAATCTTCTAGGTTAATAACATTTAGGTGTGGAAATTCATTGTAAATTGCCATCATCCCAAGATATACCGTGAAAGTTTCTGCTTAACCATACCTTTTGGTATTTGAAGCGAGCTGATAGACAGTTCCAAGAATATGGTGGTTTCAGCACATATGTTATTGCAACTCCATTCGATAGGGATAGTTGTAAAACAGCCATTTCTTTAAACACAAAGTTATTATGTGCAATTTTAAACCTTTGAACGTCGATAACTAATGGACTATTAATTTTAGACGTCACTCACAATATTTGTTGCAGGATTGTAGCGGACCAAACGATCGTGTAGAATAAGGCAGTACGCTGTAGTGTGAGCTTTAAGCGCTTCTTTCATTTGAAATTCTAATCGTACGTCAACCGCTCCCACTTTCACTATTTCGTTTTGATGGGAACAATCGATGGCTACAAGTGGAGCGTGCATTTGAATTTCTTTCGGTGTTAATATCGGCTCGCTGATACCCCCGTAGTACGATTGTTGAAATTGTGCATACATCTCATATAGTATAGAATAGCGATTAGTATCGAAATCAATGTTAAGATTATCGTAAGGATACATAGATGAACCCAGATGTAATTTCATATTGGTCAACTTACAGTGGTCGAACTGACTGTGCCCCTTTTTGCGCGATGTATCGGTTTGAAAGCAGACAATAACAAAACGTGGTTTCTCCACTTGAGAAGCCGTCTTCACAGCCCACGTATGTGTGTGTGTTGTATGTAATTCTGGATATTCGTGTAGTTCCCAACTGCGAAAGCTTATGTCCATGGTGACATTTCGTTGAATATGTTTGAGTAGTTTTAAGCGCTCTGCATCTGCAACGGTTTAATGTGGAATCCGCCATGATATATGTGTAATAGTAATTTTGATTGACTCTTTGGTATCAGAATTCGATATAGCTGCATCGTCAGCACTACTTCTAATAAGAATAAGCTCCTGTTTGATATTCAAAAGAATTTTTCGGTAGTCCTCCGCAAATCCTAAAACCATGCGCAAGGGAATGCATACGTTGAAATGACCATTAGCATCAACGAGATCAAGCTTAACGATGGGGGACCAACCGGCGTTTCTAAAGCGACGGCTTTCGCTATAATCGTAGGATAGGAAATTTTTAATAGTCGTAGTTATACCTGGATTACGAACTCGGTCAATAGTCTTTCCACCAAGTTCATAACGAATTTCATCAAATAAAAATAAAACTCCGTTGTTGACAAAATCGGCGGTAGGCGAAACGCCACCATCTGACTTATTCATTGTACCCTCAATATAAATTACGCTGTCCCATGGTAGTGTATAGACATCTTCGTTTTCTATTGGAATCCGTATAACATCGTTCTTTTCATACGTGGTATTGGAGTACGGAGTATGCATATGTTTGTCGGCATTGACGATGGTTGTATTAAATATAGCACGTTGCGTAACATTTAAAATATTACTCCATTTTAGCTATGTAGCACTTTGAGTGCTAATGTTTGCAGAAATTTAACGTTTTCCGGTGTTAATCGGTGCACTGGTGTCTTGTAACTGGTAAAGGTGCTGACAATGCGTCTATTAATAGGTTTTGGTGGTTTATGCTCATAGCGCAAAACCATTGTTTAAAGACGTTTTAGATAAAGTCTAATCGTGATGGTTTCCCGACGAAAAGTGATGAGATTACCGTTTTGATCAACTATTTTAACAATGATGCGATCGATGATTCGTGTATTAAGTGGCATATAGGTGACGTTCACTGGGTTTTCAATAATCTTGTACCCTGCAGCAACTGCAGGAAAGAATTGATGCAAAATGTGTACAGGTTTGCTATTCCGATACGATCCGACCACAAGATTACATTCAATACATATAGAATTGATTGGAAAGACCTGTGCCGGATGGTCCGAAATAGCAGTAGTGAGAGCTGGTAGTTTACGTTTCTCAAAACCCAGCAACGAAGCAAGTGAATTTGGTTGTGTAAAATCCACTATACCTGATGCTTTGATTTCTGTATGTAAACTGTTATTATTGGCTCGAATATCAATAAGATAACGTTTGGATGAAGTGCGTTCTCGAGGATCGTTCAGATTACGTCGTACGAACTTTTTAATATCTGCCACTTCATAAGTTCCTTCTGGTAAAGTAAGCACGATGTCATCAATGTAAAATTTATTGTTCGCTTCCGTTACATTGGGAATTGAAAATATGTATCAAAGTTTGTAAGACCAATAACGTATTCATGGTCATCATCGAGAACAATTGGTGGGTTGATGATTGCGGTGAGCGTAGATTCAGTTCCAGTTAAAGTAAATGTGTACATGTTCGGTGGTTGACGATAAACTAACAACTAGTCGTATTCGTAGTTGGGATGGGGTAATAAAAGCAAATTCCTGAAACACTTGCAATATATGGTTTTAATTAAACACTTTTTATACAAAACAGTTAAAAATACACTAAAATCAAATAATATATAACGTTGTTAGAAACTTAACGGGGGACTATTTTGCAGTAAAAATTTCAATACAAAGTATCCACAGGTAACAGTGTTAAGCGGTTGAAATTGTTCATAATTATAATAGAGAGTGCATGGTCCTGATGAGGTTAAGTATTTGACAAGTTCCCTCGGAGGTCGTAGATTACCAATGCTATCATAATAGACTGCCCTTCAACCATCTTTTTTGTACGCGGTCCAATGAGTTCCCACACCACGCGTAGTATCATGATTAAGAATATCACATTCTCGCCAACGAATTGTGTTTGGAAGTGAATTGCGCATGAATATTCCATGAAAGTGGGATATTTGTAAACGTTTTATGTATTTGTTCAAGTCAACATTGGTCAACGCTCGCATAGGTAAGTTTAAGGAATGCGTTGAGTTTTTTTTTTCGTTGTCTTTGTTTACGCAAACCTTGCCCGTGTGTAAGAAAAGGCTTTAGGTACAGTCCATGTCCACGGCGATAAGGTTTCAAATAGAGACCCTTTCCAAGTGTCACTGCTTCTTGTGCCATATTATGTCGTTTCGCTTCATCTAATTGTTGTTGTCCAAGTTTAGCATCGTTGACAGCTTTTGCAATCCCAGCTGCTCCACCCGACAACGCTCCAATTGCGGAAAGGGCTGCAAAAATAGGTATAAAAGGTAGGAAACCACCAGTTTTGGGTACAGGGATTACACGTGGGATGCCACGAATTTCATCTGTTATATCTTTAATCGGTGCCACTGCCAGTTTAGCAGTTTTAATAAGATCGGTCGGAGGAACGTTTTTAATGCGTTCCCAAATGGTGCGAATTAAACGCTTGAATGGTATACCACTTCCTGTACGTAGACGCTGACCACGTCGTTTTCTTTTACACCTTATCGTTTTCTTGCGACAACCCATACCAAATTTAACTTTGGCATTCATTGCAGAACCAACAGCAAACGCAGCAAGTTTTTCACCTAACGAAGCGTCGGGTGCAGTACGACGTTTTTGTGCTGTTTCGGCAAGACGTCGATCAGCTTGGCGTCGGGTTGTTAAGTCTGTAGAAAGATCGTAGGCGATGTCGTGTAGTTTGCAGGCTTCGTCTAAGGGATTACAACCTATATCACCACGCTCGAGGCATTTCTGAAGCTTAGTACCCGGTCCACAGAAGCGATAGCCTGGTAAATGTAATTCTACCGGTAAACGATTGATAGCACTATTGAGTAACCCGTAGCCACGATAGGATCTCATTAATCTTGTCAGTCGAAAGGTTTAAAGGAGACTGGTCATGCGTGTAGAATTACTCGCTTAAATGCTTACCATACTGCAATTATGTTTTAGTATATGGATAGAATGCGTCTGGTAAAGCAACAATCGGCGTTGCCAATTACGGACCACAACTGCAGCAACAACACTAACGTGCAAAAGCATGGACTACTATTACCATCAACAATACCATTACAGGTCCATCCAATTGTGGTAAAACTAATGTAGTCATCGGTCTCTTGAAACATCCGAATGGTGTACGCTTTGAAAATGTTTATCTCTACTCAAAATCCTTGTATCAACCAAAGTATCAGTACCTAGAGAGGTTATTACAACCAATAAAAGGAATAGGATATTTTGCGTTTAACAAATGGGATGCAATTGTTACTCCAGCGGATGCAAAACTTAATTCGATATTTATTTTCGATGACGTGTCGTGCGATAAACAAAATGTAATGCGAGAATATTTTTCTTTAGGTCGACATAAGGCCATTGATTGTTTTTACCTATGTCAGACCTATTCCAAAATACCTAAACAATTGATTAGAGACAATGCTAATGTCCTAGTGCTATTCAAACAAGACGAACTCAATTTAAAACACGTATACGCTGACCATGTAAACACGGATATGTCGTTTAACCGGTTTAAAGAATTGTGCGGCGTATGCTGGCGAGATCGGTATGGGTTCCTGGTGATCAATAAAGATGGCGATTTGCAGAACGGTCGCTACCGAAAAGGTTTTGACACCTATATATACTTATAAAGCACATAAATAGCATATCACTTCCTACCCGTTTCTAGACGATGGCAGACGACGTGAAAACCAAACGAGAACTCATAAAAGTACGAAAGGCAGTCAAGAGGAAATTACAAGCGCTAAAAGCAGGTGTGGTTGAAAAGGAGCTTGCATTAAGTAAAGCCTATGCACCTATTACAAAACGTTTACAAACACTTCAGACCGGTCTGCTGAAAGATATTAAACAGGAGTCCAAGATCGAAAGCCAGCACTGGTTACCACAACAACATGACGTACAATCTACTCCTAAAAGACGCCCTAAATTTCTCGATCAGGTGCGCAGTTCCACACCAATTGCCGCACCACCAAGGCATGGGAACACAATCCTCATAGCCCAATCCAGTCTGTGGAGTCCACCTTCGAAGAATCGGAGAGTAGCGGCAACACTCCAGAGACCCATACAGAGTACGAACGGTACCTAAACAGCGAAGAACATCAGACCTATTTACAACGATTCTTACCATCGGTAAGATACTATGTCGATAATCTGTTTTCCAACTTTACTGGTAATTATAACAATGACACGGAGCACTTGCGCAGGGATAAAGTACGTTTTAATCCGGAGACAGGAAAATTAATGATTGGTGATTCGGACATTATCTTCGGGATTGGTGAAAAGGTGTGTGTAGAACGATTTTGCTACAACGGTAGCAAAGGGTTGTACGAGCAACTGTTCCTTCTCAATCCTTTGGGTAAATTCTCACTTAAAGAAATTAACGATTATGCGGACATTAAAAAAAGAAGTAATGCAATGTATAGCTTACGACAGCAAACTATAAACCCGAGTGGTCGTGGTCTACTCATGGATTATAACAAGAAGCCACTAGAGTATGTATACTTTGATGATCCCAACGAACTGTGCGAACGGCTCAAGCTTCTGGTCGCCTCGCAAGATGCAGGTAACACCGGTCACACCAACGAAATTACATCGATTATGGAAGAATTACGCGAATTGCGTATAATAGCGTAGATTATGCGACTTGTTATTCATTATCACGATGGTTATCGACAAGTTTGGACATGCGTCTGACTGTGCTTCATATATTTCTTATGATGATTACTACGATTTTGACATGAGCTTAGCGCGCGTCGCTACACCACAAGAAGATGATGATGCAGTCACGAAAGCGTACTTAGAATCGCGGTTAGCAACGCTACACCATCAAGGGGGCGAACCAACGCTTGGAAGTGGTTCCACTATTCAGCAGTATATAGACACGCTTGTGAAGGAGACAACAAACAGTATGATAACACAATTCTCGCGCGAGTATGTTACAAGATCAGACTTTAACCATTTTGAAGAGATGATGCGTAACCTTGTTCCAGCAACTGTGAACGCTAATGTTGCACAAATCGTAACCAAACGGATAGATGATTCTATGAATAGCATATATAAGACATTAGGCGCTGCTATTCAACAAGTGAAAGCACAATTTAGAATAGACATTGCACGAATTCAAGCAGATATTCAACAGTTGCAAGAGAAACTTAAGAACGCACGCATATAGCCGTCAACCATACACACACACACATATTAGCAATATGTCTGTAAAGGAGCAAATCGTCCACGAGTTACATAAGCCTGCTCGCATTAACTTTCCTAGAAGACATGTAATCACAAAAGGATTAAACGAGCTGTTTCAAGCCGATTTGGTGGAAATGATCCCATATGCAAAGATGAATAAAGGATTTAAATACATTCTAGTTGTTATCGATGTATTTTCTAAATACTTATGGGCCGTACCGGTTAAGCGCAAGACGGGTAAGGCTGTTTCAAACGCTTTTCAATCAATTTTCAACAAAGACCATCGTATTCCACGGTACATTCAAACGGATTTGGGAAAATAATTTTATAATTCAACATTTAAGGCTTTAATGAAAAAATATGAGATTATACATTATAGTGTGTACAGCAATAAAAAAGCTTGCGTAGTAGAACGCGTTAATCGTACCTTAAAGTCAAAAATGTGGAAACAATTCAGTTTGAATGGTTTGTATCGATGGCTGAAAATACTATCCTCACTCGTGACTGCATATAACAACACCAAACATCGAACAATCGGCATGCGACCTGTAGATGTGTCAAAACGCAATGAACGCAAACTTTTCAATACAGTGTACAGTACGATCAAAACAGTTAACTTAAAGAGTAAAAATTTTTCTGTTGGAGATCATGTTCGCATTAGTAAACACAGAGGTCAATTTACCAAGGGATACACACCAAATTGGTCTAACGAAATTTTTACAGTGTACAAAGTGTATTTGACTAATCCTTTAACGTACCTATTGCGCGATAGTCCAGGACAACCAATATTAGGCGGCTTCTATGCAGAACTTCAGAACTTCAACGAACACACTATCCGGATGTATATTTAGTAGAAAAAGTATTGAAGAGAGTTAAAAATCAAGTATATGTGAAATGGTTAAATTTAGATTCTAGCCATAATAGTTGGATATCCAAAAATCATATTTTGTAGATTTGCTGTTACGTGTTTGTTTACCATCATATGTCATTCATCAATAAACATTTTTTTACTGTTATATGCTTTATTATAGCGACACACACACACACACACACACACAAATTACATCTATGTACTACTAATTACTACACTAGTTCTACGTCAAGAAAGTTGTTTATAATCCTCATGCCCGAAGCGCAAAACGTTGATGTAGGTTGATTTTCGCTGTTTTGGTTGAACTTGAGTATTTCGATGTCCGTGAATATGTGTAAATAACAAGCAGGTAAAACACATTACCTTCTCAGCTAACAATTTCTCCCGTACTTGACCAACACTCGAGGTATATATATTTATTGTAAAGGTATGCGACACGTACAATAGCATCCTCCATTATATCTAATAAGTGCTATCTATAGCGCATCAGGTAGGATTACCAAGATGGCATGATTTACATACAAAAAATAGTATTAAACTAAAACAATAACTTTAATAGCATATGCACTTTTTTATAATCATCTATACTATTTGATGGCCATTTTCCCGAATCCGGACCACACGTCCATCCTGGTTGCTGTTTTGAGCCCTCCATTGCCAAATTCTTGAGGAGCCAGTTATATGTTGTTCTATGAGGGCCAACTACATTAGGTTGGTACTTATAATTTACCTTATACTTTAAAATTAACTTCAATACTTTTTCTAATACCATAGGTTGTGCGAAATATACAACATCTACAATCATATCGTCAATCGCTGTGACCAGTGATTTATAGTTGCATTTTATATTCATGATAGGATATGCCTTCGTACTCAATACAGCTCGGTTGGTTAGTAATTCTTCAAGGAAATATACATCGCTCAAACTGTAATTACTCTCTATTGCGTCTAGTACACCGCGCACCTGATGACATTTTAACTCTGTTTTGCCGTTGCAAGCATCCATGAAGTTTGATACAAATTGATCGCACCTACTCTGTTGATTAAACAGCATGTCCATTACATCAATGGATGTATCATTGGTCAGCGTTAGCCATTTGAAGGCTTTAAAGGGAACATGAACGCCTACTCTGAACAGTATACGTTTGATTTTGTCCACATCATTCAATACTATGGCATGTTTCAGATGTTGGTGTAAAATGCGTTGTTCACTCTCGAACAAATCGTACAGTACATTGTCCATGTTAACTTGAAAACTTCGCACCACTATCGTCACTATCTTTGTTGTTCCACTATCTGCGAGAACTATCCAAGTACCTAGCTTTTATAGCACATTCATCAAAATAGGTAATGCTAAAGTGTTGTGATACTGAGCATCACCTAGTTATTTGTCTGATAAACCCCCCACTAATTTTTGTAACAGCATCAACAAATCAACAACCTCGAGATGATCTCTGGCAAGGCGACTCTGTTGAATTTGACCAATATATTTAAGGAAAATCCAATTAGAGGTGTGTTGGCGGTGATAGATTGTTATTCAAATTATCTATGGGAATATCCTTCACTTTTAACGAAGGATGCATGTCCGGTAAATTGCAAATTAATCAAAAGAGCATAACGTTAATCATTACTCTACATAGAGCACAAAAAGCTGTCATAGCCATGCGAGAAATATGTTGCCTGATAAATACTCCTTATATGTTTGTTGTGGTTTTGACAATTTTGACAACGATCCTAGGTCATGGATCGAAACGTAAAGAAAGATGATTTTAAAAACTATGAGTGGTTTAATTCCCAACGAAGATTAAGAAAAATGTTGCGCCAAAATGTGGAGTAAGTTATCGGACAAGCTACAAAATAGCTGCTGTTTAGTGTATAATAGCCTGCTACAGTACATGTATTGGGGGAACGGCAATACAAAGAAATTGACGGGCTTGCAAATTAAGTTGTCAGAAAACCAGAGAAAAGGGAAAAATTGATAAAGTATGTGCTTTCAGCTTTTAGTTTTAACTATTTACCTTTAAATTATTTGGAGATAGTAGAGTAGGAAGACAGCCAAGATAAAATAAAAATCTTACACAAGTGCTACATTAAAGCAGGTAACATATTTTACACAATCTGTAACACCATATTCTACAATTCCAAAAGAAATAATCATTTCGGTATCGGGGTTGATAAGTACGCCTAACATTCGCCCAGAGGTTGTACGACAACGCGTAAATATTGGCAGTAACTCTCTCCGTTGACGCTGCAGGAAATTGCCCAATTATGCACGCCATATGCTGTAAGTGGAAGAAAAAGACAGCTGGAATTAGAGGAAATGCATGCAAAAAGGCAAAAGTTGGACTAAATGGAAGACACTGCGACAATACGCGAACAATACAAAGATGTGTTAGACAAAGAACATCTTATTAGAGAAAGAGGAAAGGATTAAAAGATTATTTTATGTGCCGATGGACTGACTTGGATACATCCGCGTTCTACAAGCTGTATGTATTTGTGGTTAGTAAGAAAGACTCTTTTTAGAATTTTATAATAGTATTACATTGCTCTATATTTATAAAAGGCTATGACGTCACAACGACCTTTGAAAAGTAGCCGGAACTAGGTAGCCGAGAGCATAGCAAAGTGGTGATTTTACCCATATGAAAATGAAAATAAAGAACTTTTAAATTTTTGAATAAATTTTGGTAGGAAATATTTAATAAATAAGTATATGATAATGAAACACATATTTTCTAAATGATATTGGTGCTAAGGAAAGCTATTTTTATTAAGTTCTATAGTTTGAGAGTGACGTAAAAACCTTGATGCTACACCTTGAGTTGTAAAAGTTAATACATAAGCCTTGATATAAGATCAAATCAAATAATTTGAAAGTCAAATAAATCGTGATGAAAGGTGGTATAATTTGCATATATTTTAAATTCATACGGCTATAATTAAAAGATTATATGTTAGATCCGACTGCAAGTTCAGTGTAATTGTATAAATTATTTTGGGGTGATGTAATCAAGAAGGAAATATACGGCATACCTGTCTTAACAAGTTTTTGCAACACACCTTATGTTAATTAAATACATTATATTAAAAGTCGAATGTCGGCGTGATTTGCATATATATTACCAGAGATTTATAATTCCAAACACGAGGTTATATTCGACTGCATGCAAATTCTTAGTATTTTATCGTGACATTGAAATCGCGAGAAGTGAATGACTTCTTTTTACAAGATTTTACCTGCAAACGTTTAAAAATTTGACCTGCATCATATAACATTTCGTATATTTTCTCAATTTTATTTGCTACTTCGTACAAAACGCAGCTTATGAGGAGAGCTAAAACACCCTTCACCACTTGCACCCGTTTGCTTAATATTAAAAAAATTCTTCATCGCGGCGTTTTAATTTTTAGCTTAACCTACCCAGAAAAATACGAACCAACACGCGAACTGCATTTTCTACACACACAACATTTTTTTAAAATTTAATATTTAATATTTAACGTCGAGAACGCTGCTAAAAAATTTTCTTAAGAAAATATCTCCACCCCAGCGCACGCGCACCACCCCACGACAAAAATCTAACGACCCCACCGAACGCACACCCCAAAGACCTAACGACCCCCCGACGCACCAAATTTACACACAAAGACAATTTTGTTCTCAAAGCGGCGTATACATATCTTGCTGCACGTTTTGTTTCCAAAAGCGGCTTAGCTGTTTATATTGTTCTCGAATCGGCGTATACATATCTTGCTGTGGATCTCTGTTGCCAAAGCGGCTTAGCCCCCCTACTATTAAAACAGGTCAGGTAATAATACCATGTATTTTCAGTCATCAGTTAAATAACACCCAGTATGTAGAAAAGTTTAATTAACCTAAATCAAAACCATAAAAACTATTACATATAGCGTTGGTTAGTACAAATCACTAATTCATTTCAAGAGTTTTTAGAAATTTGCCTCCAATACAAGAGTTCACGCACAACAAAACCTTTGCGGATTCATTATTAAGTCGATTTCGTTGTTTCCAAATCACTAATCCTGCTTTTGAAAACAATTGTTCCGCAGGAACCGACGTAGCCCTAATACTGAAAAGATCTCTGGCCATCTGGCTGAGTATAGAATATTGCTCTTCATTATTTTTCCACCTCTTCAAAATATATTGCAAGCCAACACAACGAGGAGCATTCAAATAATTACGTACTTCGCTGCTTGCTGTTAGATCATCAATTTTAGATCGTTTTGACCTGTATAAAGTGATAATATCAAAATCATCTTGGTCACTATCTTCCAAAGACTCGGAGAGTGGTGAAACCTCTGTGGAATTTCTACCCATTTCATATTGACTCAATACATTTTTAAAAGTAGAAAATGATTCTTGCTTTAAAGCTTTCCAAACTGTAAAGACGAAATTTTCATTTTATGCCGTGTATCTAAAACTAATATAGCAGAATAAAGCCAATTAGTGAGTATGTTTCAATAACTTATCTCTTGCGGCTTGGTAAGCAAATAATAGTTGCTCATCGACAATGATCTATCTTATCATTTAATATCTTTGTGGTGGTTTCAACTTTATCTACCATTATGTTGATGCCAATTACTACAGAAGGAAGTGTAATGTACTCATCCCCCCTAATAGTTCACTAACTTTTTTAAACATTTTTAAAAAATTAACCAACGAGTCTACAATTTGCCACTCATTTTCACTTAAATTGAAAATTTTCAAAGCACTGTCACTACTACACAAACACACAATATCTAGTTTTAACTATAGCGCAACTTCTAACATATGCGTAGAATTCCACCTGGTGATTACGTCTAGAATTGGGGTTATCCCAATCGGTGCCCCTGCAACCTCGCAAGCACCTCTGAAACGATTATTGAGCTGTTTTCTTGAATAAACGACGAACTTTTGCTATATAATTGCTGGCGTTTGTTTCATCGTTATCAGAATCATCTCTATTACTTCCATCTTCCCCGATCTCGGTTTCGGTTTCTCCCTTAAGTTTTTCAGCATAGCTTGAACAGACAGGTTTAAGATGTGCACAATACATCAAAAGTGTTGGTTTATTACGTCAAAGCTAGGTAGGAGTACCTTCAGTTCTCTCATGAAAGAAGTATTGGCAGTCGTGTTATGCACAGTTATGCTTTTGATTTTCGATTGCATACCATACTTTTCTAAACAATCAAAAAATAACTTGTCGATAGCTTGCTCCCAATTTTTGCCAATAAAATGAGCAGTTATTCCATAACATGATTTGCCGTTTATTGCCGTCCAACCATTCATTGTAAATGTAGTTTTTGATTTATTTTGTTGCAACATTTTTAAAACCTTGTTTTGAAGATGATATAATCGAGAAAACAACATATTTTTCAAAGCTTTTCGTCCAGGCAGGTTTATTCTTGATTGAATGCTATCAAAGGACTGGCGAGTTGCTTCATCGTCAAAAAATGAGAGAGGTAGGTATTTAGTGGATATCCAATCTACGTAGCACTTATAGCTAACTCCCTGATTCGGTCTTGCAGATACCTAAATTAAAATGCATTTATCAGTTAACAAAACGACAAATAAACGCTACTCTAAGTGCAGATTGAAAATTGAAAAAAAGAATAGTTCTGATTTAATTGTTCAATTTTTATTAGACATCTACTTTCAAGCCGATGCAACCAACCCGCACACTTAGCATTTCTTTATTGTACTCTTTGTTTAATTTTTTTTTAATTGATAGTGTGTATTCGTTAACATCGTACATCTTATGTAAGATTTTTGAGCAGTCTTAAAAATTGTCTAGGAAAAAAGTAAGAGACGAAAACTGAGTCCTCCCGATAAGCGTGCAAATTTTTCGGATTCAGTACAGGTCGCACTTTTTAAAATGTTAAGTTAAAATTTTAATATAAATATATAGACCACCAATATTTCGACTTGGTTGGTTATTAAAGTAAGAACCACCCAAATTTAATAGTTTATTATCAACCTTTCCTTTCTTATACATGTATATATTTAGATTGCTGATCAAATTTCGCATTAAAAATGTATATAATGGTTTTTTCTTAATATTTCATCTATAGGCGTTGAAAAAATGTTGAAAATTATTATTGTCAGTTCATGTTTTCGGTCCTCAATAATTTTTTTAATTTACTTGCTTTTGAATTGACGTATGTACTATGTATAGCTTTTGTAACAAGTGCGTGAAGTTACTGTTTATACACGAGTGACGAGTTTGCGACACGAGCTGGAAAGCAAGTGTTGCAAACCGAACGAGCGTAACTTACTTCACACACGTATTGCACACTATTCTTTTTCTACGACTTTAGATTTAAATGCACTTTTGAAAATATTGCTTTTGATAGCTGCTGTGACATATCAAAATATTACCAATTTACCTTCAACCAGTGCATAAAAGTCCGTGGGCTCTTATGGGAAGTGTGCCTGAAGTAAATTAAGAATTACATTGTATTTCACACATTAGTGTTTGAACTTGCACTTCACGCATTGTTGCTAATCCGTGAAACAGGTACTTTACACACAGGAGTAGAAAAAAGGTTTTGTGAAGGTAATTAGGAGGTTTAAATTTCTTTCTTATTATTTATGTGAATTCTAGTGGAATTTTGAGTTTATTTTGTTTGCAATAAGAATGCAGTTTTGGCCACTTTTTCCGAATTTTGTAATTTGCGTTTTAATAAATTTAATTGTGTTTTAAACAGCATTAAGTTAAGAATAGAAAAAGGCATGTAGAGCAAGATAGTGGGATGCTCGTAGAAATGAACAATGAGCAATATAAAAATAGCACATATTATTATTTTTAAGAAATCACTGCTTATTATAACTTACCTTTGCTGTATTTGTGCGTGTCAAAAATCTATTCAGCATTTCACCTCCACTGCCACTAGTGGTACGGTTTTTAGGTTGAACTGGATAGAGCGCCTTGTATTCTTTTTGGCGTTTTAGTTGTAAATATTTTTTTAAAGTTGTCATACATGAAGTCTTTACTTTAATTCAGTCTTTACTTTTTTTTCTTGCACAATATGGAGATGGCTACTTTCTTGTCTTTACTAATTGCTTTAAAAATTTTATCAGAAGGTTGATGAGGAGCTCTCGTTCATCACAAACACTTTCCGAAAAATTTGGAATTATGTCGCTACTACTCTGATTTGATTGACTTGAAGCAACTAGCATTTAGTCTGGAACTTGTACACTGTTATCACCATCAAAATCAATATCAGACATGTTAAAAATATAATAAACTCGAAAAATAATTAATATATTACAATAATGCCAACGCGAAGACAACACAGTCAAGTCACGATACACAAATTTATCCTGCCTAGAATAGAAGCAAACAGGCGAATTGTATTTATTAAATTAATAGTGGAAATCGTATGTTAGCCTTTAGCTTTATATAAGGACGACAAGGTACAATTCGAGTTGCTTTCAGATGGTACTTTATTTTCTAAAAACAAATAAAAAGCAAATTATATAGCTTCCTTGTACTGCACTATGAGAGTTCTATTGCGTCGTAAAACCTGTACAAGATAAACCAAATGTAGAGAAACAAATCAACATTTTCATTTTACTGTTTAATAGCTTGTTTAGGTCGTATACTCAAAATCGCCCCTTTACTTTTAGTAAGAAGAACACATCGACATTGCTTTGCTGTGCTATAAAGTCTTTGTCTTCATGGACTTTATACACAACCAGGAGCACGACCAGCCATCTAGATATAAATCCTCTTAATATTTTCATAATTGGCATTTTATTACCATGCCATAAGAAATCGAATTCGGATTACATGGAAACATATTGAGGGTTCTTTAAGTAAACAATAAATCGAAGTTGCACGGGATTAAGAACAAATAATTCAATAGGGACACAGAAAACTGATGCTTGACTATAACTTTTGCTTGCAACAGATATCGTAAAAGATGGCTAAATTCTGCGAGGCATTGCAAGACATTCTAAAACGCTAAAAACTAACGAAATACAAGAGAATCTGTTACATCCGACTTGCGGTGGCCCGACTTTAATAAAACTGTGACCTTTACATTTCAAATTCTAAATACACCTCTTGATTAGTGCCATCTACTAAACTTCGTTTTTCTAGTAAGTTTTGAAAAACCGCTCCCAAAATAACCACCCACAGTTATTTTCCCGTCACTGAAGCAATCTCAATTAAAAGCTTATTTTGTTTTTAAAAAATTATAACATAAGACTAGTAAACAATTTTATTATAGTCCCTCGAACTACATTTTATTAAAATTGTGGCAGTTGACTTTTCTCGGCAATGAAACACAGATAGGGCAATTTTTTAGAATCGGCATCTTCGAAATCCGAGAGACACATATCATCAAAATCTCTACATCAAAATTTTGCCTGATTACAAAACCTTCTCTTAAGCAATACTGCGTATACATGCGCTTTCCAATTTAATTTATTGTCGACCTTAACACCGAGGTATGCGATAGCATCCTTAAACGGGATTTTCTCCCCTCCTAGTTCTAGCCTTGGGGGTCGCTGCCCAGGTTTCGTCCCGAAATAAAGCGCCTCTAATTTCAACGTATTAAATTTTAACTTTACCTGCAGCGACCATTCGTGTAACTTATTAAGCACCTCGTTCGGTTTTTTTGCGCATATCCATTAGTAATCGCGATCTGACAATTAAAAGTGTATCATCTGCTAACCCAACGATTGAGCATCCTGTGGGCAACTTGACCCTAAAAATGCTCTCATACAACAACTTACAAAATATGGGACCAGAGCATGACCTCTGTGGTCATCCCCTTTCCACCACGCGCGACAAAACTTCACTCGGTATTTTAACCTGTGCCAATCGCATCAAGAAATAACTCTTGACCAAAGACATCAAGCTTCGCGGACAACCCCTACTTTCCAATTTGCAAATGATCAATGGCCACCAGACAGCATCAAATGCTCCTGAAATGTCCAAAGCAACAAGAACACAATGCTCCTTTGCATATTTCGCCTGCCTAATTTCCCCGACAACGAACTCTAATGCGTCGGTAGTCGACTTTCCCTGCATAAAACCGAACTGTCGGTTATTAAAACCGCTCCTGGCTCGCATTAAGTGTTCAACTTGCGTAGTTATAACGCAATCCAAAGTTTTCCCCAGCACTGCTAGCAAGCTAATTGGACGATAGTTGCCCGGATCTGACGCATCCGCCTTTTTGGATTTAGGTATAAATTTCACGTTCTGGACTTTCCAGCAAGGGGGAAATACGCCCCTTTCTAAACAAAGATTAAATAACCCGGCAAATAACCACGGGGATAACAGACACGCCTCCAGAGCTGCATCTGAAGCGATTCCGTCATGCCCTGGTGCCTTGTTAGGGTTCATCCTCCTAAGAGCCCTTACGACCTCGTGAACTAGGTTTGCCTTATCGGCACCTGTCCCTTGCGCCTCTGTAGCTTTCCGACGTACTAAATCGTGCTACCCCTCATCCTCTTCGAGATTATCCGATGGGAAGAATTTCTGTAGTAGATATTCTGCCGTGATTTTAAAACCTTTTGTGTATTTGCCATTTGTTTTTCTTATGTTACCGAGCGCAATTTTTTATATAGTTTACCCCTTATTACGCGGTATGCGGTTCCCAGGGTTCCTTCTCAGAGTTTCGCGTACTAAATTTTTTAGATTTATTCGTTCGCGTTTCCTCTATTAATATTTTATATCCGCAGTTGCTTTGATTATATTCAATTTTTCGTTGTTCCCTTATTTCTCCCGAGGCCAGTTGATAGCGGCGCCTTAAGTTATGCGTTTCTGCCCGCATGGTAGTTAGTTGCGGGGTCCACCAGAGTACGCTGTCTCTAAATGTTTTCTTTCGCGGCATAGAGTACGACGACGCGTCTACTACGCGCGTCGTTCAATTTTTTCGCGAGTGTTACTATTTGAACGACCTCTCGGCAGTTTAATAGCTCGTTTTCGAGCGCGAGGATACTTTCGCCAAATTTTTCTTTAAATCGCTCCCAATTAGCTTTTTATTACAAAACCGCGGAAATATAGTTAACTGCTCATTTGCGCTTGCTTTGGTTACAATATTCTATGTAATTAATTTATGATCAGAGAGCGTTACCTCGTCCGACCTCAATTCCCAATTACAAATGAACTCTAACACCTCGTGTGAGGTTGCAGTAATATCTATAAAACTGCTGCCTTCTATGCCCCTCGAACGTAAATAAATCATTAGGCGACTTGACATTAAAGTCTCCCCCGATTATTAGTTTTTTATTTCTACTAATTTTTCGAAAAACGCCTTCTATTTGATTTACTATATCCTCGATTTGGGAATTTTTCCACCGAAAGTCGACTAGCGGAGGGTACGCGTTATCACGTAGAACGTGTTTGACCCGATTTTTATTTCCACGGTGGTTATAAACTCGTTCAACAAATTATTTAACATTATTCCGGTCGTTCGCTATACATGTTTACAACGGTAACTCCCTTCCCAAAACTTGTTATTTTATGGCTATACAGGTGCGGTTCCTATATAAGCCCGATGTCGATATTTTTCTCGACAAATAACTTTACGAAGTTATTTGTTGCCTCTTTGGCATTTCAGAGATTGAGATGCGCGAATTTAATCTTCTTGCTTCTTATAGAATTTTTATGATCTTCACAGTTCATAATCAATGTTACGTGTGATTGCGTTCTGCAACCGTAGCATCATAGGGCATCTATTCGACTTGGCGTCGTGGCGCGCATCGACCTTCGCGCCACCGCCAGTTCTGTTGTTCGCCCTTGCGCAAACCATAGTAAGGGACTGCCTTCCGCCAATTCTTGATTTCATACCCAGTCTCGGCACAATTACCGCACCACTGTAGTTTCTCCCTCCACTCCATCGATTTATGGCCATACTCGTAAAACCGGTAGCACTGCGTCATCGAAAAGTGGTCCCGGGCCCAGACCCTTCGCCACCTGAGATTGATTGCGTCAACTAATAGGCGCCTCCGAAGTGTGGGGGTCACTTCGAAGACGATGTTCGCGAAGGGATCCTAGGGCCCTTTCCGTCAAACCTGAACTTCTCTCTCAGGTGGTCTTCTATTCAAATCCCCTAAGCGGGGATTCTGGCTCGCGATCAACCGCACAAGCTCTTTCGTCTTCATTCCGCTTCAACTCCCGGAAGAACGACCCGTGAACACTTCTCGATGGTCTTCGCCACGAGCTCTTTGCAGTGACCACCGACCTTCGACTGCAATCCAAAGAACGACCTGACGGTTACGACGCTAAAAGGACGCAAAAATAGGATAAACTTCTGAACGTCACAAATATCAGCGATAGCAAAACACAAACGTTGGACCAGTAAAAATACTTTGGTTAAAGATGAACTGTAAGCAACCCTGTATTTATTTATTTAAATTTTAAATTTATCAAAGATAAAACCACTAAATGCCAAGATAACAACAAGGACAAAATAAAATCGCTAGCCCGATGAATATATACCGTAAACAACACTATTTATTTAAATCTTAAACCGCCAAATCAAATTTTAAATCTAAATACGCTAATTACTTCAAAAATCAAATTTATTAAATACTGGACTTCCGCTATCGGAACATAGTACTGGCAATGCACTTATCCCGTGTATAGTCGGTGCCTGGAATGAGCTTTAAGTGTTACATCGCTAATTATACTAAAATTCGACTTCATGAACGTTTAAGTACGCGTGTGCTTAAAATATAAAATATTTTTATTTAAATAAACGCAAATTTTTGGTATTTAAGCTATTGGTTTAATTCAAACAGAGCCTATATTTTGGTTTTTAAATTATTATTTTATTACATGCACACTAAACAATTTTTACGAATCTATTTGCTGGTTTTACACGGTTTTTAGCCCGATTTGCTTTTTTTGGATAAATTTATTAAAAAGCCCTTTAAATTATTTTGAAATTATTTTGGGGCGTGAGTTATTGATTTTTTTGTTTATTCGCCCGAAATTTAATTTAGTAATGTGGGTAAAAAATGTAAATAAGAAAAATGTAGGGAACTGGATTAGGGGTTTAAAAATGTATACTTAAGACTGCTACTAAATTCGGCGTTTCTCAAACTTACGCTTCTACATAATTCAGATGTAATCTGTAAGACGTTTCCCGGACCGCTATCCTAAAATTCTTTCATATTTAAAAGTAAGACGTAAGTTACTCTATAAGATAAGAAGAAAACTATATTAAAATACAAGCAGGTAAAACTCACGCTAATACAATTATAAGCGTCACTTTTCTTGTCAAGACTGCATATAACACGAATTAACACAATAAGGAACTGTGGGCAATTGCCCGTCAGCATATAAAATGAGGAAACTATGTTCCACAGCATAGTTGTCAAAGTTTCGTTGAATTGATCCAAATTACAAATTAAAGATGGATAATTCTGGTATTGACGTTACAAGTGACGTAAGAGTGCCATTAGGTCTCAACAAACTAGTAGATAGGACCACCTATACGCTAGGTGTGTTTTGCATCAAATTTTCACCACTATAAAGTGGAAGTTGGTTTTAACTTATATGGTGATCTGCGATCAGTCGTTATTTGCAATAGTAGAATGTGCCAAAATTATGCTAAAAAAGTGGACTAATTTGAATAGAAAGAGTTTTGTAATTTGCAATTAGAATTTAGAATCATACAATTTACCCAAGAAGCAGCAAACGCTTATCTGGTACAGATGTTTTAACAATACAATTGGATCGTGAATTCAAATTGAAACTGATTTCCAAAACTTCTAATAGAAGTGTTTGGGTGGCGAATAAATTTCAAGAAGAAAATTCATATAATATGGAAATTACGAAACACTGAAATGTAATTATGAGTACGATTACTTCAATCCGTTAAGTTTGCGAGAATCAACATGTTATAAAATGGAGGAGTTGAGGTGTAGAAACTTTCTAAAATTTTATGAAAAGTTTGTAAGTGTTATAAAAAATGTAAGTGGAAATACGACAAATGAAGAAAGGGTTCAAACGTTTCTAGAAGGAGAGGCCCATGCGAGCAATCTTTTGTTTAATGATTGCTGCAATGTAAATTACTTGACAGTGTTGAAAATTATTAAATGCCACCCCATCTTGCACTTGGAAAGTGCGACTGTGGGGTGATGGCTCATGCAAACGTTTATAGATTTGGCTATCCCAAATTCACCAGACTCCGTCGTCCCTCAATGCCTCCAAACGATCTACTGCACAGTTTAAAGATTCTGATACTTCTGTAAATTCTCCGCATTATCGTTGCCGCCGCACATCCTATATTTTTTACTAGTAGACACTACTGTTTCATAGCGTTGCATACTCTTTGTGATTATGGAAGAAAGTAAACTTCAACTAAACACTTAAAGTATAAATCCACAAACAAGAAGATATACTTTTTATATGATGATCATAAGATAATAAATTTTACTCACATCTAGTAAATCCTCAATCCTCTAAAAGCTGTTTATAGAATTAGATTCTAAGCGTGATCTCTGGTTAAGCATCTGTAAGATAATGCAAAACCGCTGTTGAACTCTATTTGCGCATTTTTCAACGAATTGTTAAAGGATTATTTAATATAGTAGTTATTTGAACTCTTAATCTCACAAAACCATTCAAAACAAAGAACCGTCACAAAGTATTATGATGTAGAATTATCACTCACATTTTCGAAATAATCTGAAATCAACTTTCTGTTAAAATTTTTTGTAATGCATAGCAAACTTAATTAAGTTAAATATACCTTGTTCTACAGAAGCATTGCCACAGGAATGGTTAGTTCAATAGCACTTAAGAATGTCATTGCAAAGGCAAAGTACTTGGCTGTACGAAGGATTAGACTTGATAAACCAAAATCAATATGTAATGAATATTTAACGTAATCCCTTTGGTACATAACATAGTAAGTATATTTAACAGTTTCCTATCTAAGTCGAGTCAAATTATAGAAGCATATTTGTCATATTCCCAAAATTGAATATTCTTAAGAGAATTATAAACCAAAGGTTATTTTGAAGCCACTTCAGCTTAAAACATAACTAACTCAATAATCTTACCTAGATATTCTAAAAGGCTTTTGTTACGGTAAAAATTCCTTAAAGTTATTTTCATTTTTTAATACTTCCATTTAGAAGAAAAGTTCAATGTTTAATTCAAAGGATTTTTGATATTTGTTCTTGCATGACGTTCCATCAGCTTTTCCATTCTTAATACTTGTTTCTTATTTAAAAAAACCCTATAATTGAATTGTTTAAAATTTTATTTGGGCGCTGCCGTCATCGGCGAAAATTTTTTCTTTCGGGACTTCTATAGCTACCTCAATAGTACGATTTACTGTATTTTAAATTCATTCATAATGTTAGGCAAAATATCCAACCTTCTGCAACTGTTTAATAAGTATTATTTCCTCTACAATTTGTTTCTTACTATTTACAAAAACTAGCTTTAGCTATAGAATGCCTAGATTATAACTTTGCAAATATCTGTCAGGATGGTGTCTCGTTTAAGAACTGCACGAGACCTAAAAAATTCTGACGTACCGATTTAATAAATCCTTTTACAATGATTTGTTTACTCATTTCTGCACAATGCTGATTCTCAACTAATCTGTGTTTTAGTATCTAGTTGTGCCATAAGCATAGACTTGAGTTTCTGTTTGCGATACTTGTTTCTAATTGCTCCAGACGCAGCATTCATTATCAATTGATGAAGGTACTAAAAGGATTTCCTGCTCGTTCGTTTCGTATAAGTCGAACGCCTTTGTAACAGACTATAAAAACTGTTTCAAGTCAGACGAAAGTCTTCAAATTTATTTATTTAAGTAGAGTTAATTCGCTTTATTTTCGCTTTTCACTGCATGATCGGTCATGGGATAATCTGGCCCTAAATTGCATGTCCGCCGTACTGCAAATGTTGTTACGTGCCGTCCCTGTAAGTAAATATTTTCGTTCTTATGTAACTAAATTTCATATTCCCTATTGCATTCATGGTCATTTGCAAATTTGCTAAGCGTTTTCGGCTTCCTCTAAGTGGAAATGATTACTTATTCTCACACTGTAGAATTTATTGTTAGTGTAAATTAAGCTACCTCAATCTAACTCTATTGCTTGATATAGCGTTGGATATGTATTCAGTTATCAGCAACATTCACTTTATGAAAAGATATGCTCGCATTATTTAAAAGTATCACCACTAGTTTTATATATAATAGAATTTCTACATATGTAAATAGCGAGTGCGATCAATTCAAATTTGCCGGTTTCGTTATCTACGTATGGATGTTTTTTGAAAAATAACATACATTGCTATAGAACAGAAATTATCAAATGGATTTCCCTTTATCAATAGTTGTTAGCTTGAGTTTCTAATGTGGTAGATTTCGAATTCACATCGATGATCTATTTTAGGTCCATCTTATGACATAACGGTCTGAATTAAGAGACACTTCTATGAAAAATCACTGACATACCTAACACGGATTTCTTTATAAGCCAGATGTAGTAAGTTCTAGTCGCTAAGATAAACAGGTGGGCTTTTACAGCTAATGAATTTCTAACATGGGGTACTGAAATTAGTTTGTACGAAGTTGTTTCTTCGAGATATGGCATTTTCCAACAACAAAATTATTTACTGCAATTGGTGTTAATTTACTCTCAACTAATTCAAACCATCGCAACGTAACATGTATAGACATATATCCTAGGTCAGATTATGATTTACTGCTAGCTATTGGTCAAGATTAGTGAAGAGTTACTCTGTTCACCTTTACTTCTTTTTAACTTAAAGCACTTGGTTTTCCAGGAAAAGAATTTGGTATGGTGTGCCTAATGATTCAGCAGAGGTCGACTATAGCCAGTTGTTGGATCGCAATGGAACGTGCGGCCAAGCTGTTAGAATTACTATTTCTTTTCTGTGTTGCTTTGATGGCCTACATTAGAAAGAATTGGATCTAGATTTTTTGTTAAGTATTTCCGAATGCTCATCATACAAATCGAGGTATTACGGTGTTAAAATGAAACTTATTTCACTCAAACTGTAGGAATATGCTAATGAAGACAGCTTTCCTTATTTGGGTATCAATTGTAAAATATAATTTTCTAACTAAATAAAATTTAGAGTACACTACTTTAAAAGTGACGTTTTTAGAACACTTTTTTTAGCTACAAAGAAATGCATTTCGATTCGTAGAGAATTTCTTTCTTAAATACTGTAATTTACCGTTATAATTTTTTCGTTATTACATATCAAGCAATACTTGTGAACAACGTGTAAGTATAGCGTTAGTATGACAATTTTAATTGCTGTTTTATGTAAATAATAAGATCAAAGGTAAAAAAAATAGTTCAATATGTAAATTTTTTTTAATTGCGCTAAATGTTAGGATGGAGAGTAGTGACTGAAAACCAATCACTATATTTATTTTTAATTTCTGTTTTATATAAATTCTAGAATTGAGATAGAAAATTAAGTTAAGGTAACTAAGAAAGGGTATTGATTATTTTTCCGAAGATTTTTGCACGCTGGATAAATATTGTTTTCCATGCGAGCTGGTTTTCTTTTTATAACATGTTGATTTCTTAAGAGCTTGTGAATAAATTTTCTTTCTTGAGGTTTCCTTTTTTTTCTGTGTGACCCATCTCACTCTTCAACGTTTTAGCAGGCACGGCATTACTTCTTTCAATTACCATTTTTTGTTGCTCTTCCTGGATCACGTTGTTTTCATTGCTTACTTTACTACTTCCTTTTTTGTTCGCACGGATTACGGCAACATAAAATTTGGCATACCCAACGTGGGGCTGCGAATTTCAAACCGTCCTTTTTTAACGTTGGACTAGATTTCTGAAAACGTTCTTTTTACTTAACGTTTGTCCCCGATTTTTGGAAACACTTCTTTTTGCTTAATGTTTGGTTCTACTTTATTTGGAAACCCCTATTTTTGCTTAACGTTTGGCCCTGAATTTTTTGTACACACGCTTCTGTCCCGATGATAATTTTTGTTGTGTATGTTTAATTGTTCCGTTACATAGAGATTTTTTATAGATTTTTGGTTCACTTCGAATTATCGGGATTGTGTTTCGCCTATAGTTTTAGTGCTTTTTGTTGAAATCTCTGGATGTTCAAATTTTTTCGACTTCTCCATTTTTCCGTCCGTCCGAGAACCTCGTAATTTGTTCTGTGATTTGCAGTAATTTTTTTGTTGATACGAGTTCTTGTTGGTTTGCGATTGGTATTTGCTTGTTTTCTCATTTTCTAGTTATTTTTATTGATGATGGCACACTGGCACATTCACGTGAATCGGTTGCGAAAACAGAGCTCCAGTACGAGTTAGATTCTCGTAGCTTTGATTCCGAGGCCCATGGGAGCAAACTACTTTCATCGCATGCGCATGGAACGCAATAAAGGACTCCCTTCTATTTCCGTCGAATCCGATTTCGATTTCGACCATGCAGCAGTCACAACTTCTATACAAGAGCTACAACAATCCCTTGCTGAATTGGATGGTGACAAGTTTTCGCTTGCGTTTAAACGCATTAAATCTCTGTGGCTCCACACGGAACGTCGCTGTACTAAGATGCTTCGAACAGAAACGGAACACAAATTCCATTGTATATTGCTTTTTACTTTAACCAATCTGCGCAATTCTTTTGAAACTATAATTTAAAAATTCCGTCACGCTACTACCTTATCAGAGACTCCGGCAGCTACCTCTATTCCTACTCACACTTTAACTGCTGAGACGGATGAACCTTCGTTACTTACTTCCGAATCGGACAGAAAATCTGAACCGGTCCCTGCTTCTGAATCTAGGCCAATTCCTACTTTTCTTCCTACCTCCAATGATGGCCAAACAGACTCAAAGTGGAATTTAAAATTTAGTGGAAATCCTAATGTAGGTACGGTACATGATTTTCTTGAAAGAGTTGAAGAGCTTAGGCTAGCTTGTAGTGTGTCTAAATGCCAATTATTCGAGTCGATCTCTTTGAGTCGAAAGCCTTGCCGTGGAAACGTCAACGGTTTTCTAATTGGCCGACCTTGACCAATTTGTTATTACGTCATTTTGAATCGCCTGATTATAAGCGAAGACTGTTTAATGATATTGTAAGTAGGAAGCTATGTCCATCGGAAAGTATCATTGACTGTTTCACGTGTACGATTTTCATATTTCGTGGGTATGGTTCTCTAACAGAGGATCTTCAATTGTCCATTATGCCCCGTAACCTTGCTCCGTTCTATGTAACTCATTTGCCTATCGTCCGCTCCATGCAAGAATTAGAGGTCAAATGTCTGAAGCTGGAACTGGAATCGTTTAGGATCGATAGTTATGTACCCCCTAGTCAAGACAAACGCGCATACATTAAACCGGATTTCGTTTTTTAAATCCGGTGCGAATGGAAATAAAACTATTACTTCATATGACCGATCAGTCAAAATTCGTCCTACACCTACTGTTATATTAAATACTTCTTCGTTTACTTCTTCTGTTCCTATTCCTGTGTCTTTTTTCTACTCGTCAGGTCACATGCTTCAACTGCGACCAACCTGGTCATGAATCGACACATTGTATTCGTCCTCAAGTACTCCATTGCTATGGTTGCAGGCATACAGGAGTTACTCGATGCAACTATCCTAAGCGTCAAATTTCTTCTGTCTCTAGTTCTACGATCGTTTCTGTATTCCATCCTGCAAACGTCTTAAACGCCATTATTAGTCCTCTATACGTCCCCGGATGTCTATACTGACTGCGCCCTACTTTTGGATATAATTTTTGAACATCACGGTTTTCTTCTTCTAATAATTTTCTGGCATTATTGGTTATGTTTTCTCTTTTCTTTCGTTTCCCTCCTCGTACCCAACCCCGTGTGGGTCCGGATTAGAATAGTCCCACGGTACGACCTGACTACCGTAAGAGGCAACTATAGCGATCCAACACACTCTCTCAATACATTTTCCGTACACACAACACACGCACGCACACACACTGCATAAATACAGACACATTTTTTTTTGTCCTTTTTCTTTTGTTTCGTTTCGCTCCTCATTTTTACTCACCCTGTGTGGGTCCGGATTAAGATAGTCCCACGGTACGACCTGCCTGCTATGAGACGACTAAAGCGGTCTAACACACTCTCTCCACCTACTCTTCGTACACATACTCACATACAGACACATTTTTGGTTGTGTTTTCTTTCTTTCGTTTCAGATATTGTACTGTTTTTTGAAGTTCTGTTTGAATTTGGTTTTGCTTCTCGTTTCTTATGCTCAACGACCCTTTCCCTTTTCTTTGGCTGGTTTTTCTTACTGTTAGTCCCCTTACTGACTTGTTTAAATTTCTCAATACACTTCTTGTAGTATGTACTTTGAACACCTTTCTTCTTTTCTTCGGAATCGACTTCTCGACTGAGTTAGCTATTTTCTTCGGTTGCTCGTTTGATACGATTTTTTGTTACCACAGCTTGAAGCCGTCCCTTTGCATGATTTAAGGCTTGACAGTTATTGTCTCGTTTAAGCTTGTACTGTTGGTCTTCCTTATCGTTCTTTACCTTACTTTTTGGTTTTTCGCGAGAAACCAATCTTTTCTGAAGTTGGAAAGCTTTATTATTTCTTTACTAGAGATATCCATCCAACGACGGATTTTGCAGTGTTAGGCCATTTTATCATTGTCCTAGGCGATTTTTAATCGATACCTTTCCTTTCCTTTCCGTTCGGAGTAATAAATAGCTATCAGAAATTGTAATGGAGTTTAACTTACGACCATCGAAACAAACGCAATAATCTCCGTTTTTCTTTTTAAATAATAAAATGGGACTACTCCAAGGGGAAGAGCTAGGAAAAATAACACCAGACTGAATCATTTTATCAATTTCAGCATATAAATGTTTCTGTAAAGCAGAGGATAAAGGATGTTGTTGTTTAAAAGGTTTAGAATCTGCAGTTAAAATTTCGTGCAATACAGTAATTAACACAACCTAAGTCTGAGGTAAATAATTGACGGAATCTATCCATGGTTTTATCCAACAAGATAGTTTGTTCTTCGGTAAGAGAAATTTTGTTTGCAATTCCCAATGAAGACATTTGTTCTCCTTAAGGTTAGCTTGTCAAGTAAAATCGAGGAAATTTAACGATGAATTAGAGATGACAAAAATCAACACCAGAAGAAAAGTGTATGATAGGATCGGTACTATTAAAAATTTATCTTCACGTTCGAGAGATTCTATACGAATTTTTAGTTCAATAGATCATGATACTTAGATATGAGCAGAATCAGCGATAATCATGAATGTATTTTGTGGTTTTTTTTTTAAATCTATATTTTGATCTCCTAATTGTTGTGAACCTATGAAATTAATTAAAGGAAAATCAGACCCCATTGTCTAACAATGCATCTACGGAAAGAGAAGCAATCGAAACTGGTAAATATGGACGACTTTGTGCGCATATCAAAATGTAGAAGTATTTCTCTAAGGAATACAATGCAAACTGGAGCGAAGAAGCGTTTGAAATAATAAAGTGTTTCGAACAAATCCGACTATTTATTTGCTTGTTGACATACATGGCGACCCAATATATTTTTTATTATATATAATTTCATGCAATGTAGTATTAATAATATTAACAGTTATTTAATTAATTTTTATAAATAATTTAAAAATAAAAAATACCATGTAGTTTTTAGTTCCTTTATTACAGTACATAGTTTAATTAATTTTTATATTGAATATAAAAATAGAAAATACAATAAGCGTTTTTCTTTTTTTTATTATTGTACAAAACAATAGTTGAGTTACATGTTAGATTCATGGTACTTTAATAGGTAACGACCATAGAGTAAAATATCGATACCATTCGATAGAATGAATCTTTTATCATCTTGATAACTTAAAGCAATGTTTATTTGTCATATAGAATATACCTTATGCAAATATGAGCGGATACTATTTTGACCGCGTTCCATAACTACTTTATTTCGTAATGTATTAAGATAGTGATCGAACCCGATTTACTGATCAATAATGTACTTTTTAATGCTCTTAGATAGGTTTTGGGCCTCTTGAAGCGGCTTTTTAAAAAATGCTTTTCCAAAAAACTTCTTCTATCAAATTTATTTTATACTGAATTACAACTAATTTTGATTACAAGTTCGTTATATGCAGTAACGTATGAGATCGAAATAATTCTAAGTGGAAATTCACTTATTTAATTAAATTAAAATTACGGTGAGTAGCTGAACTGAGAACAACGTTAAAGTTGAGAAGCTCTAGACTGACTGGTCATCTTGGGCTCTCGAGGGTATTTATGCTATTCTTGCACCCTCACATTGCTTAGGAGAATTACAGAGCTCATGTCTGCTATTTTCTTTATTTATTTATACAATACAAAGTATCAATCTTAATTCTAATAGTTGCTGTCTTATACCTACTATGACCTGCACCTGAAGTATCACGTTACGTCTAAAATACAATATCTGTTTCCGTTCTCACTGTCTGGCTGGTTGAACTTTCATTAATCTTTTATTATGTCCTTCAATTTTACATTGTTGCATCTACCTTAGGTTTTAGTAACTCTTAATTCTTAATAGTTCCATTTAATTATACATGTATTCTAATTTGCGGGATATGTAACCCCTTGATCTTCTTTATTACCACACAGCCTTCTATTTTTAAAAAGTAGCCAACAAAGTGCATTAAAATACTATCTCTAGCTTCGTCTCTCATTAAACCAATTACCTTTTTATTTACAACAGAAATTTTACAAACATTTTCGCGATCTTAAGCACTAGTATAAAATTTTTTTAATTGGTCTTTATACAGTCTTCCTAGAAATCATTGCACGTCACACTATACAAAAGCATATCGGTGTTCATTTAGCATAATTCGTAATTATTTGCAAATTTTGCCTTCATAAAGTTATAATGAAAATTATATAATTTAATGATTAATAAATCTAAAATTGCCATGCCTATGTAGATAAGTTTATTAAACTCTACCTCTGTTTTAGACAATTTAATTGCAGCCAAATTTTTATCAAATATTATAGCCGAATGGAAATTTGATTTTGAAATTAAAGACAGAACCCCATAGCGACCGACCAACATAACGAATTACTAGTTTTATGATGCGCCTTTTCCTAACATTCTTCATTGTTTTACCAAAAATTGAATTATTTGCAAAGTTATAAGGATGTAACAAGTAATTTTCCCGCAATATTTTGACAAATATTTATGTTAATACTTTTATAGAAGGTCAATTCAAGCCTAATATCTCTACATATTTTTACGTAATAATTATTACATGTTGTTTAATCTAACATAAGCTTTAAAACCGCGAGCATAAATTACAAGTTGAGCGGTGACATACAATATCATTTACAAGCGTCATTATAAGAGCTCCCTTTTTCGATAATTTAAAAATCGTTGTAACTGTTGTCAAGCGGTAGGATACGTCAGAATACAGGCACTTTCACCTGGGCTGTTGGTTAAGAAAGTTGTTCTTGTGATAAGAACATGGCGCTAAGCTATGCTTGGTGTTGGAGCCATGTGAGAAAAAAAGTCGATTTAAGGTGACATCGTCTTTGTTGATGCACTCCATGTCGACGCTTTACCGACTGTGTTTGCACTAAACTAGGCGTAAATAAAAATGGTTAGCATTTGAACAGCAGTAAGTATTATCGAGCCTCAGGGCCCTTGTTAATTTAAATTTGCAGTGCAATTATTTGACGTGGATGCACGTGGATATTCGTTTGATATTCTGTAACATGATTATTTAATTTATGTGATTTTGGAGAATTCTAACCTGATTCAGATGTAACAAGATTTCAATTATCATTAAATATTCCAAAAATGGTTCAAGTACATCGCAATTATTCGTTTGAAGAATAACCATCTGGTATGTAATTAGTTGCTCATTAGTACGTTCAAGTTGTAACAACATTTGGAATGACAAAACAAGTAAGTTTTCTTATTTTTTCCGACTTGAAAATTTTCAAGTTCGTTATGTTGTTGACCTTTGGATATTCTCGTTATTTATGAAGAGAGCCTAATAAACTTCATTTTTATTTTTCATTGGTACAAATGAAAAGATTACAGAGGGCAGTATATATGTATATTAAGGGTTAACTCTCAAGACTAACAAAATTGAAACTATCATGTTGAATATAAAATTATCTATGTTCAGATAACTAAATTGTTTCATTTTGCTCTACAATATTAATTAATTGAAATATATTAAAATAAAAGTTAATTGTAAAGTCTATCAGTAGTACTACCGAAGGCTAATAAAGATTGTCAGTATACCATTAGTCATTCTTAATAATCAAATTTGAATATTAATAAGAATAATCATTGCTAAGTTTTGAAGATGTAAGAATAACACTATCCAATTTTTGTGAGATATAGGTGTTGAGAAGATTATTATGTATATAAGTACATATTTTTCCTAACTATAACTAACATCGTCCAATTTTTTTGAAGTTAATTTTGTTAAGATAAATCATTGTAAAGAATTTTCAACTGATACTTAAGAGAATAGAAATTCATTTCGGTCATGTCTATGATTATTAGTTGGAATGAATGAGGTTTGATTCTTAGTAATTATACACTTTTTTGAATTAATTAACAGAATGCACAAACTGTGCTAGTCTTGGTTTAATTTGATTACAGGTGTAACAGTGCATCATTATCAAGCAATATCGAGCAAGAAGGTAAGCATTTGTAAGGGTTATGTTCACGTGATATTTTTAGTACAGCGGTATTTGAGCATAGGTTTCCGCATTCCCCTTATACAAACAGACTAAAATTAGGCCTTCATCGTATTCAAAAATTCGGTGGCGCCATATTCACTATATTTTTGGTCGTAATACAACCCCGACCCAAACTCATGTTCTACCAAGAGCAAATCACTCTACTAACCGCTTAGCCTTTGGAGGTTTCCTTATCTACGAGCCGTTTTCCATCTAAACTAACCTTGGGCTCTTCACATTATCAGGAAATCCTTGTTAATTATCCTTGTGCCTTTTAGTTGGCAATATAGGAGTAAGGACCCATTAGTAAGGCAAAACGTTACAAGGATTTTGAGCAAATTCTGCGAATTCTTGTATTTAATTTGACAAATGATCGCAACTAAAATTTTGTGAATGTGAGTTTCAACTCTGCAGATAAATAACCTTGAAGATTTCTGTTATACTCAACGTAATTGCACTTTTTTTGTAAGAGTACACATCAATTTTGAAAATTTTCGAGTCAGGAGGTGTGGCCTGCCTTGGACATCTAGGTAATCCTTTCTCAGCATCGCAAATATCCGTAGTAAATTCCAAGTCGCATTCAATAATATAAACTTTATCGTTCGTAATGCCCACTGTTGTTATATCAAATTTTAATATTTATTCAGCCGTTAGCCATTTGAAATCGCCCTAGGGTAAATAGCAAGATCCGTAAAATAAAAATTTATTCGGTTTAGAGATATTGTAGGTTTTCCGGTAGTTTTTATCATTATATTCGGCGTATCTTTTTACAACTTGGGTGAGTCCACCGCGAATACTCCTTTCCACCATTATAAACATATCCACGTCTCAAATTGGGTCTAGCTTGATTTTACTATAAAGCATCATACTACTCCACGAAATATTCGCCAACGTTACAAAATTTAAGGAATCCAATTTATATGTTTCAAGGCAATTTTTTTCTAAAATCTTGGAATATATCGTAAAGTAAAAGTATGTAGCATTTTAAGTACAGAATTGCGTAGTCACCTAAAATTTTACTCCAAACAGTTTGCACATGAATATGGTCGGATTCTTTAATATGAGATTCATTAAGATTGCTATAGAAAACTTCTATAGGAGGAAGATATTCTTTCCTTAATTTCAAAATGTCCTCCAAATACTCGTAATGAAAGATACCCTTTCGTATTAGCAATTTAGTGTGCTCCGATTTGATTGAACCAAATTCCTTTTCAAAACTTTAAAATTATCAAAGGACAGCTCGCATGCCAATTCTTCTAATGACATTGACATGAAACGAAAGGAATCTATGAACCTAAAAGTTATATTTACATCGTTGTATTACTTAGAAAATGTTATATATTTTTCATTGTCCGAGGGAATTATACTTATCTGATCTTCGAAAACATTAGCGTGATCACTTATAATAAAATGAGCATCATAATTGCTCAAATAATGATAAACTACAAAGATAATTAGAAACAGCCTAAAATTTAAGTTACAACTGCTATGTCCAACACCTCTTACAGCGCCATTCAAGTGATCGTGATCGATCAACTTTTCCTCGTCCACCATAAAATCGACTTCTCAAATAAAACAGGTTTTTGCCGTCTAGACGTCTACACTCAAAAAAATATTTACTTCAAACAAATATAATAATCTTTTTTTAAGTATAGCGTAACTTCATATATGAGCAAAGATACTGTAATATTATTTCAAGCACATTGTTTATTCAAGGTCCAAGATCATAAGTTACTTCAATCAAATGCTGTGTATATTTAATTCTAGGTGGCAGTAAGTTTTAAAATAAATAAATGTATTGTCTTTTTATGAGAGTTCTTAAATCTTGAGGCTAGTAAGTATTATATTTAATTTAAATACATGTATTTCTTCTTTTCAGAGAGCAGTATTTTTTAAACAAGTACTTTAAGATCTTCAAAGTAAGGAACAGTAGTTTTACGTATACTAAAGGATTGTCTTAAGTCTAGAATATGGATAGTTCCCTAAAATATATCCTATATTTAAGTTAAAAATGCATTATCCTCTAACTGAATAGAGGTTTATTTAAAAAAGAGTGTACCATATATTTTTAAAAAATGTATTTAATATTCAATTTGAGAATACCTTAAATTTCTTTCAAATAAAATTTATCATTAAAATAAGTATACGAATTAAAAAATATATATACAGCGTGTCTCGTAAATATAGCAACAAAATGTAGAAGGTGCGTAAGTATACCTCCAAATATGAAAAATAGTTTAAATAAACTGATAACAATGAATCGCTTTTGATATCAAAGGTGTTGAGAAATTATTTCTTTTAATATTTTTCCAATATCTTTTAAAATATCAAAGGTACTGAAATGAGATTCAGTGAACTTATAACACTCAATAATACACTTATTTGTTTTCTACAAGTAATTTTAAATATTTCATAGGCGCAGAGATAAAAGGGAAATCTGAGATGTTTACCCCTATAACTTCTACGTCACTGGTAAAAAAATAAATTTTAGGTACAGTTTGTTAATGCCAGAAATAATCTACATAAAAAATGTATATTTGGTAAAGAACTCGAAAGTAAGTGGTTTTGAGAAAATGACATTATAGTTATTATAGTTTTATCCAGGTATACATTTTTCGTGTAGAATCTTTCAGGTATTAAAGACATGCACCTAACGTTTTTTTGCCAGTACCGTAGACAGCTATAAGAGAAAATCTCAAATTTTACTTTCTTCTACGCCACTTAGATAAATAAAAATTATAATAAGTTCATTGAATCTCATTTCAGTATATCGTAAAGAGATATTGGCAAAAACATAAAAAAGAATTTCGTCAACATTTTGTATCTCAAAACGACGCATTTTAAAGATATGTTTATAGAAACTTTTTCATATTAAGAGGTATACTTTCACCTCCTGAAGTTTGTTGCTATATTTGCGGGATACAATAAAGGTGGTGTGGAATTGAATAAACGTGGTTGGACTCCTCTCGGATTTTTAACGAGCCCCTACTTTACATGTGATTTTCCAATGCTCCACCCGAAGGTACTACATTGGCCAGGCAGCGAGTTTTTGTTACCTGGAAAATTTGGAATTTTGCCGAACCCTTACTGTTCCAAGCAAGGTAGGGATCTTTAACGTGCATGACAACACTCACACACGGGACCTCCATTTTACCTCTCATCCGAACGAGGGTGTATTTTTGTGAAAAATGCTCGCCTAACATTTTTCAAGCGGACCGTGTCGGGATAACGAGCCCCTACAGCAGCTTCCTCTAGGACACTCCTTATCGGTGGCTAAATAGAAAGACATTGTCACTTAACTACCCCAAGAAGACTGTGCAGAAGATGAGCAGTTTTCTTTTTACAAGAGCATTCTATAAAATACGGCAGAAGTTGTTAAAGGCCTGAAGAAAATAAAGCCTCCTGTTATTGTTTGGACGAGCACTGTGGTCTTCATGTATAAAAATGTTTCAAAGGTAGCAAGAATAACGAAAAATGTTTTGAAACTTAATTTTATTATTTTTTTAAAATAAGGATAGGGTTAGTAAAGCTTTAGTAAAATCAAATATTTTTGAACAATTTTATTAAACTTAATATTATTTTTTTGAAAATAATTACTAAACAATGCTTGAGTTCGATATAAAATAGATATTGAATATTATACCATAGACTAATAAAACAGTTTACATTCTTTTTTCTTTGAACCACAACAATAAAATATATGTCTCTTAAGTGCCACATCAAATTGAAACAAAAAGATACACGCCCATGTTTAAAATATAAATAACTCCAAAATAAAGCAAAAAAGTATGTGTATGACCCATACATTGGTTTGGTTTGTACTGACAATGTATATAAACATTAGAGCAATGTTGTACAATATTAAAATCAAAGTATAACATTTTTCGGCAGATTGCAAAAATCTGGAGCTGTGTTGACTTGTATCATTTTTGCTTAGAACCTCCACATATACTTAGCACATTTACAACAATAACTAAAACTAAAACAAATGGATCATAAAATTTTATATTGCAAACAATGTTTCTGCATATGAACAGCGAGTAATTTTAATAATAAAATAAATTTGTTCTCTAAAATATTGGCAAAAACTAATATCTAAGTACAAAATAAAAATACCATATAAATTATGGGAAGCTAAACTTTAAAAATACGTCAAATAGTAGTTCTTGAATTGGTAGTCCAACATAACGAGTTGCTGTGGATTCCGCATTCCGTGAATCTTGGAACTTTAGTCAAGAATTCAGCCAAATCAAAATCTGGAACTATTTCCGTGTTATCGGCCACCCTTCGATCTTCATATTCTGTATTTTCTGAATCAACGTAGGTAACTGTAGATGCAACAGCAATACTGTTAACCGCGTATTCATTTTCTTTGTTCTAAAATTTACAATAAACAGTGTCTTTGAAAAAAAATTATTATACCTGTTCTTTTAATTGGTTCAACTTTTCTTCAATCAATTTTCTCATACCTAATGATTTTGAAATAAGTTCTTTTAAATCTGCATTTGTCAGGCTTTCGAGTACCTCAACACGACATATATCTTGATCTATAAAAATTAGTTAACACTGGTGTAATTCTTTGAAACGATACAACATATATAAGTTATCAAAATGCAATGTGAACGAAACAGATGAACACGTTTCCATAAAGGGTGTTTTTTTCATTATCACTATGGGCATCTTGGAAACTGCTAGAGACAGAGATGCTCAAATGGGACAAATAATGCAGCGTTGACTGTTGATATCGAATGTATAAATATAATACTCAAAAAGTTTATCGATTTTGTGCAATACATAGCCTACACTTTCTAACAATAGAATGTATTGCTGTTCTACTAAAGTATCATATAAATTTGCTACTCTAGTAGAATTTTTATTGCATTCAATGTAACAAGTTAATATATCGAACACTATAATTCATTTTAGCAAAATAGAACTTATTTATTAGTAATGTTGTGTACAAGAACACAAATGACAGTTCAAAATCCAAATTGCGATTGTATATGTGTTTGTTTTATAGTTTTCATGGAAAGACTGATAAATATGTATATGAACAATAAAAACGAAAAACCTTAACATTTCAGCCATTTCCAAAAATAACTTTATCATGTGGTATATCAGCAAAATCGGCAAAACATAAGCTATTAAACAGACTCATAGTCAACTATGCATTTCATTAAAAAAGATTGAGGTTATGTACATATTTATGAAACTAAAAATAATAAAATTTTCGAACCACACCCTCTTATTCAGCATAGGAATACCTGCAAGTTTTATATTTACATTATTTCTCTAACGTCAATAATAAAGCCTACAGGTGGATTTAAAAAAAAATGCAAAATTTGGTTTTTTCAAAATATCCAGATATCCGTAAATTTTTTCTACAACATAAAAGCACATTCGAGATCAACAGACAAAACCGCTTGACTTTTCCCATTTGAGCGTTTTTGTATATTTCTAACAGTTTCCAAGATGCCCATAGTGATAATGAAAAAAAAAAATTCACCGTGTATAAAGCATAAAGGTAACAGAAATTCTTATTTTTAAAGAACATTTTATTCTGTAGTAAAAATCTCAATTTAAAATTGGGACACCATTTACAAAATGTACACCACAAAAATATTAAGTTTTTAATTATCAGTAATTCATCTGAATCAATTACAAAATGTTGATTCCAGTATAATTTCCTTCATATAGCAATTGTGTTTTCGGCAGTAATGAACAGAGATAGGTACTTTTGAATTTAAAAATATAAGATGTGGATTGTTTTAATGGTACCTGCGACTTGCCTTTCATAAAATCGGGCACAACTTAAATATACATGTTAATCCAGAATTTAACTTACCCACAAATGTTTTATTACCTCTTCGGTACAATCCCAGGTACCTAAAATTATTTTAATGTCAACACTCTCAACACTCTCCATATTTCATATAAAACTGGACACCACATAAAACATTTTCAACGACATAGCACGTATACAATCAGGAATGAACACGATTATAGACGCATTTGAAAGGAAGAGGGTACATTCTACCAAACAAATACACTATTGTACTTAACTTAGGAATATGAAAGATGGTACACTTACCCCAAGAATACCTAAAAACAGTCATTTCAATTAAGAACATTATATACTAAAATCAATTTCTGCGTTGTAATTAAACTAAGTGATCAGGATTTCTTCAGTTTAAGAACGTAATTTTCTTAAATTGATCACAAGTAACTTAATTCAAGTATAAAATTTAAACTTATGGTAGTTTTTAATAAAGCATTTGAATGAACTTGTTTCGAGAAAAGTTTCTTAAAGCAAGAGAACATTTTCTTCGATTAAGATTATTATTTTAAGAACAGTGGTAACTTCACTATAAGAATAGATTTTTTTGTGTGTATAGTGGACGTTACGGGAGCGTTTTTAAAAAATGCGTTACCGTAATATATAGCAATATGTTTTAATTGTTAAACCAATGAAGAAATGCAGGCTGTTCCTGTGTAGGAATTGTAATATGAAAGAGATTTGTCATATCTGCAATAAAATTAGTATCCTATTGAAAACCTAATATGTTCTGGTATTTGAAATTGCGATCGAGTTCGTGTCCAGTTTCTGTTTTATTAACAAGACATTCTATGTCGGAATAGACTATCCTCGCCCACCATAAAATCGACTTCGCAAATAAAACAGGTTTTTGCCGTCTAGACGTCTATAGTGGATGTTACGGGAGCATTTTTAAAAAATGCGTTACCGTAATATATAGCAATATGTTTTAATTGTTACACCAATGAAGAAATGCAAGCTGTTCCTGTGTAGGAATTGTAATATGAAAGAGATTGGTCATATCTGCAATAAAATTAGTATCCTATTGAAAACGTAATATGTTCTGGTATTTGAAATTGCGATCGAGTTCGTGTCTAGTTTCTGTTTTATTAACAAGACATTCTATGTCGGAATAGACTATCATCGGTACAGATATTTCATACCTAAAATCTTTAAATTGTAAATATTTGTTGCTATCGGAATGAAAAATAACACGACCTTCGTTAAGCCTTTCGCACACTTGCCCGTGTTCTTCAAGACGTTTGCAATCATAAAAATAGGAAAGACATCTGTCGATACATAAAAGTGGCTCATATGTTTGATTAATTGACCTCTTACCAACGAGGCTTAGTTTTCTATATGACAGTAGTGGTATTTAACGTTGCATTTAAAAGCTTTGACATTTTCTAATTCTTCCTGATTTGTTACAAATTAATCATCATCATCATCATCAGAATTATACTTTGGCGTTTCCTCAACATAGCTGTTGTTAACAATTAACAAATTAACGTGTTTTTCGCGTTTTTAACTAGTTAATTGCACTGGTGTTACGATATATTGAAAACGTTTTGGAACAAGAGCAAAAACTTTTACAGAAATATTATTTTGCTGTTCTAATTTTTGATATATCTACTATAGGTATGGAGTGGATCAAATTTTTTACATTAAATTTTTAGGCAAAATACAAATATGAAGTTGGGCGATAAGCCTTCTTACCTGTTGCATGCTTAATTATTCCTGCTAAAACGCTCCAATAAAAACAGGGGACCTTACTATTTTGAATATTTAAACAAGCCTTTTTGTTTTGAATTGCAAGAAAAAGTGATATGAAACAAGTCGCATGAAAGATATCGTAGCACTTATTGGTATTGATGTTAAGAAGTAAGATTTCAGAAAGTGTAAATCCTGAACCATAAAAAGCGTCATGTCCTATTTTAGCCAATAAACGTGTTGTAGCATTGTTTGCAAACCAATCGTTAAAATTCTGTAAATTATCGAAACAAACTAAAGAGTTGAATGTAGAAAAATGTCTGGTCTAAAACTCATCTTCGTTTTGCGCAACTGAATATTTGAAAAAATTACACGCTAACACGACATTAATTTTAAGGTTTACTGTGTGATTTTTAAAAATAATATACAGTTCCGTAGAATTTGTTTTTTACACTCTTTGAGAAATTCGCCAAGATCTTTATGTGCAACCTTAATACTTTGAGCTGTTTGAATTCTCGATTTAAATGCAGACGTGATTGGTTTCCAAACCAATCCAGGATGTTGAAGAATAGATTGAACGATTGTTTAGGAACGTTCTGTATAAGTTTTTTAATAAATTTTGAAAAATCATTTTATATGGTTCAGATAACTAACCAAGAGAGAAGTTTGTTTCCCTGTCCTTAAAATTGACTCAATATCGCGAATGTGAGCTGTTAATATTCGCACTCAGTTACGAAATATTTTAGTTTCACAACACTTCCCTAAAACTGTATGCACTTTTCCGTAAAGTCGCAACATTTGATTACAACACATTGAAACGTCCACGTCCGCGTCCATTTTGTTTGTTGATATTTTCGTATTTCAACACCAATCTTCCATACTTTGATTCGTATAATTTCAATAAAATGCTCGGTGAGACATTTTGAGAGGGCGATTTGCATAACCAAAAAATGTTTTCTAAAGCAGCATTCAAAATGCGCTTAAAAATTTTGTACACAACGACAAGTTATTAAACTATTTTCTTAATTTGTAATTTTTAGATGATTTTATAGAAATTTATCTGTCGTTCTGATATAATCCTAACGGACATATAACTCATATCATTCATACATACACAGCCCGCGGAAATTACAAATCAGCATAAAATAAAGAAATTGAGTTCAAAACACAAATGCTCTATGTTTGAAGTCAAAGTAGAGTGCGACTATATTAATAATAGAAGACGTCGTTTTGAGTTTTATTTTGAAAACTAAAACCTGTTCTGAGTTGCGATACATCAGTTCTATCAATATATCTAAGTCCTTAACACAATTTGAGGTGATTGCAGCAATAATATCGACTGCTCCCGGTCGTAATTACATAACTCAAAAGTCTTTTCTTTCATACATTTCACGTAAGTATAACAAAACGCTATTTTATAAGATACACTGTATTTTAAATACATTAAATGTCAATCTAAATTAAACTGCATGCAATAAAAAACAGCCGCGCGCTTAAATCCTTCGGTAACATTCTGCATGCAATTCTGTAAAAATTATTAGGATATTCTGCAATTAGTAAATCCCTATTGTAAAAGATACTAGCCCTAATTTTATATATTCTAATATAACCGAGTACTATATGATACACCTTTATCTTTTTCTTATTATTATAACGAGCATCAATACTCATATTGCATTTAAGATATCAAGATGATAGAAAACGAGTGAAAAAACCTAAATTATAAAAACTATAAAACTTATTATTAAATAAGAAACTGAAGCAAATTCGTTCCTTATTCTTTCTCCTTAGAATATAGGAGCTACTGGTGGTGACGACGATGACGATGATGGTGATGTGGATGCCTTTTCTTGCTCTGTGTGGTTGTTTTTCTCTGTGTCCATGCAGCAAAATGCAATACTTGCTGCCGGATCCTGTTTACCTTTAAAATAAAAGAATTCCATTAGATTTTTAAATTAAAAAATCAAATACTAACCAACTTCTAAGTCCCTCAAATAATACAAATATAGCCCCTGTTGATTGTTCAGTTTAGCTATATCATCGTCAACGATTACATCGACAATTTTTTAAAGCAAAAAACAACTGTTTGTTCTAGTTCAATATAATAAACTGCTGCTGCTACTTCGAGAAAATACTATTAATATCTAGGAAAGATCTTGTATAGATAGTGTAATTGAAGTTCTCTCAGTTTAATTGTCTTCTGTTTTGTACCGACTCACTGAATTAATTCTATTTATTAATTCCATTTTGTTCTAATTAGAAGGACATGCAGACACATAAATAAAATCGATTAAAAATGAAATTTTAAAAACTTACCTGATAATACTATACCCCAATGAGTATATAAATTCAGAGCTTTCGTATTTGCAACTTGTCCTAAGCCAGGATACGTCCTGTATTTACATGAAATTAAATTGATACGATTTAAATAATTTATTGCCCTTTTCGTTATTTGAAACGTGAACGCCACGGACGATAAAAAATTTAATTGATTGGAGTTAAATTTTGATCCGTTTTATTATGATAATCATGACACGGTCTGCGTAGTATGCAGATTTATCAAAGTTTCCTTTTCGGTAAAGCTATTAATATTAATGAGACACTTTAAAATTTCAACACTCAATAATAAATAAATGTTTATTATACTGTGAGTATCAGGTATACCCAATCTGAACGGACCTGCACCTTGACGACGTTCTAAAATACTGGAACAGGTAGAAGGGCCGAACTATAGGTTTACCCAAAGTAGTAGGGTTTTTAGTGAGGAACCAGACTAAGACAGGTCCCCGAAAGAAGGCAGCAGCTTTTTCAGTACTTAGAGTAGCAAAGACCATAGGGGTCGGTATGACATTCTGAGACACACTACTGCGATGTGGAAGGCAACGGGAAACCACCACATTACCTCCCAAGTACACTGCGTACAGAAATTGTCAGTAATCATGATGGCATCCTCTGGGGTAAAAAATTCCGAAGGTAAAATAGTCAGTTCCCCAGTCGGATCTCCGGGAGGGGACTACTTCGGGGGATGTGATCCGAAGGAATAGAAAAAGATCCGTGAACATTCTGCGAGTCGGAGCGTGGAATGTCAGAGGTATGAAACAAGTAGGTAAGCTAGAGAACCTGAAACTCAAAATGAATAGGTTAGCACTAGACATAATAGGAGTTAGCGAAATCCGCTGGCCAGAGGCGGGGGATTTTTGGAGTGGAGACTTCAGGGTAATTCATACAGAATCAGAGAAAGAAAACTCGGCTGTGGAGATAACCATGCGAAAAAAGATAGGACGACGTGTAGAAAACTACTAACAAAAGAACGAAAGAGTACTCATGGTTAGATTTGAATCTAAACCAGTAAATACAGTAATAACACAAGTATACATGCCTGCCTCTAGCTACAGTGAGGAAGAGGTAGAGGCAATCTACAAAGATATCGAAGACATACTAAAATACGTAAAAGGACATGAAAATTTAATAATTACGAAGGATTTTAATGCAGTGGTAGGTGAGGGTAGGGAAGAAGCGATAATAGGTTTATTTGGTTTAGGCACGAGAAATGACAGGGAAAATAGGCTAGTAGAATTTTGTGACAGGCACAACTCAACCATCACAAATGCATTATTTCAACATCATGCAAGAAGACGATACACGTGGAAGATGCCAGGAGACATAGAAAGATATCAAATAGATTACATTATTGTTAGATAACGGTTTAGAAATCAAGTGAAAGACTGTAGAAGTCACCCGGAAGCAGATATAGAAACTGACCACAACATCGTAACTATGAAGGCCGCACTTATATTTAAAAATCTAAAAAAGAGAAACGGAGAATAACCCTTTGACTTTGAGAAGCTAAAAAATAAAGATATCCGCGAAAGATTTGAAAAAAAAATCAAATGAATTGCTGAAAGATATCGGGAAAGTTTCTGATACTAAGGAAGTAGAAACAAAATGGGATAACATTAAATTCAGCTTAGACATGGCGGCCAGCAACATTCTGGGGTATACAGAAAAAGAAAATAAGAAACCATGGATAACAAAAGATATCCCGAATTTAATAGAAGAAAGACGAAAATACAAGAATAGATCAGAAGAAACAGAAAAACAGAGATATAAAGCCATGACATGGAAAATGATACGCAAATGCAGGAAAGCTAAAGAACAATCGATTGATGAAAAGTGCAAAGAGGTACAAACTAAGACGGAAGTAGCAAAGACAGACGAAGCATACAAATTAATCAGAATGAATTTTAGGGATATAAAACCATATAGCAAAAATAGAAGTAATGCAGGAGGAAACATCATTATAGAAAATGTAGAGAAAGTAACTAGATGGCAGGAATATATAGGGAATTTATATTCAGGAGAGGAACTAACAGCATTAGAACAGAAATCAGACATTAAAAATGATGACCTGAGATATCCTATACATAGAGATCAGTTTGAATTAGCATTAAAGAATCTGAAAAATGGTAGTGTGCGGGGTACAGATAAGGTGCAAGCAAAATCTCTATAAACCGTTGGACAAGCAGTAACAGAACGTCTCTTCCGACTTGTAAGCTATATGTATGAGACAGGCGAAATACCCAAAGATTTCAAACGTAACATCATAGTAACTATAACAAAAAAAGAGGCGCAGATAAATGTGAAAATTTTCGAACAATAAGCTTAACAGCACACGTTTCAAAAATATTAACTAGAATTTTACAAAAACGAATGGAGAACCGAGGTGAAGAAATACTGGGAGAAGATCATTTTGGGTTTAGGCAAAACAGGGGAACACGGGAGGCTATTTTGCTCTGAGGGTGATGATAGAGAAAACAAGAGAGAATGGAGAAAGCGTATATATAGGATTTGTAGATCTGGAAAAAGCATTCGACAACGTAAAATGGAAAAAAATGTTCGAAATACTCAAAAAGATTGGAATGAGTTTTAAGGTTAGACGGATAGTACATTGCTTATACAAAGAGCAAACAGCGGTAATAGAATTAGATCAAGAAAGTAGAGAAGTAAATATTAGGAAAGGGGTGAGACAGGGGTGTGTCTTATCCCCATTAATTTTTGACTTGTACATAGAAGAGGCAATACATACTGTCAAATGCAGGAAGACATTTGGAATTACTATGCAAGGACAAAAGATTGATATGCTTAGATTTGCAGATAATATAGCGGTATTAGCATCTAGCAAAAAAGAGTTAGAAGCTGCTCTTAATGAAATGGAAATAGTTCTAGCGGAGAGATATGGTATGAAAATTAACAAAAATAAAACTAAAGTTCTAGTATGTAAAAGAGGGGAAAATAAATCAAAAACTAGAATACAAATAGGTAACGTTGCAAGAGGTCAAGGATTTCTGCTACCTAGAAAGTCCAATAACGCAAGATAAGAAAAGCACAAAAGATATAAAATAAAGTTTAGCACAAGGTCGTGCTATTTAGCAAGAAAAAGCAACTACTGTGGTCAAAGATTACAAACATTGAAACAAGGAAAAGATTGTTTAAAACATATGTGTGGAGCACAGCACTGTATAGCTGTGAAGCCTGGATAGTAGGTGAAGCAGAGAAGAAAAAGGTAGAAGTCTTTGAAATGTGGTGCTACAGATGTATGATGAAGATATCATGGACAGACAAAGTTAAGAACAATGAGGTACTAGAAATGGTAGGGAGGGAAAGAAATATGTGGAAAACAGTAAAAAATAGCAGAGATAGGATGATAGGCCACATACTAAGACATGAGAGAATAGTGCGGAATATATTAAAGCAGAGATAGAAAAAAAGAAAAGTAGAGGTAGACCTAGGTTAAACTACTGCACACAGACAGTGAAACATGTAGTCTGTCAGAATTTCAGGAAATGTGTAGGCTAGCTCAGAATAGAAATCAATGGAGGTACGCTTCCAACCAGTCGCAAGATGGACAAACTAATGTCAAAAATAATAACTGTACTTAGACATGGTGATTATTATAAACAATTAAAGATATTGGTTTTTCAATACTCTCAACTAATGTATAATTGTGCAAAAGGATTTACTGGAAAACTATTAATACGGCAAATGTCTAAGTGTTGGTGGATCACATACCACTGAATCTCGGTGAAGTAGGGCATATAATTAGAAAACAATAGAAGGGACTCGAGCTTTATATCGGCTGTTGTGAGAATTGCAGGGAACTGTGTAGGCTAACTCAGAACCAGTTTTAAGACGTAAAAACCAATGACGAAAAAATAAGTGCTCTTAAATCTGATGATTATTATAAACAATTACAGGTGTTGGTTGTGAAATATTTTCAACTAATGTTGATTGTGCGAAAGGATAAATTGGAAAAACTTTTCATTCGACAAAGGTTCAGGTGCTGGGGGAATTTGGCAGCCAAATGCTGTTTACCCCCCTTCACCTACCTTACAAGTGATTTTCCAATGCTCCACCCAAAGGTACTACATTGGCCAATAAATGAGTTTTTTTACCTGGAAAATTTCGAATTTTGCCGAACCCTTGCTGTTCCAAGCAAGGTAGGGATCTTTAATGTGTGTGACAATACTCACACACGGGACCTTCATTTTACCTCTCATCCGAACGAGGGTGTATTTTTGTGAAAAATGCTCGCCTAACATTTTTCAAGCGGGACCGTGTCGGGATTCGAGCACGAGACCTTGGGCGTAGTAGTCACACACATACCACTACGCCACGGAGCCGCCACCCCCCTTCACATACCACTGAATATCGGTGAAATGGGGTATATATCTGTAAAACAATAGAAGGTAACCGAACGACATCAAACAAGAAAGAACAGCAGCTATGTTCAAAGACAACGAACATAGATACCAGAAGAAAACTGTTCAAAGCATAGTGTGAAGTACAGCACAGTACATATATGAAATAAAAGCAGTAGGAAAAGCAGACAAAAACAGATAGAAGCCTTCTGGAATGTTGTGCTTCAAATGTATAAGGATGGTCGCATGTACAGACAAAGTTAATAACAAATAGGTTGTAGAAGTGGTAGAGGAATAAAGATATCCGTGGAAAATAAAAAAAATTGTAGATATAGAAGAACAGGATACGTTCTAAAGCATTACTGGGAATAGTACGGGATATACTACATGCAGAGATAGGAAAAGATAGGTAGAGGTAGACCAAGATCAGACTTTCGCACACAGATAGTGATAGATGTAGACTATGAAAAATTTAGGGAAATGTGTAGGTTGGTTCAGACTAGGAAACAATGAGGGCACGCGTCCAACCAGTTCTAGGACTGAAGACCTAATGATGATGATGATCAGATATACAATAAAAAATATACACAATGTATTTAATGCGATTCTCGTGCAACCTTTTCGAATATTACAGAAGTGCTATTAAATATTATTGAAACATCAATATTATAAACAATACACATTCATTAGAATATTTTAGCATAATAATGCTCGTTTCAATACTACCACCGACTCATATAAAGTATTCTAAACTGTTACACATTTTGCATTTCCATTTTATAAGACCTCAATTTTGGCAAATTTTTTCTACACCGTTACAGTAAGTTTTTTAAAATGAAATAATTACATTACGAAATCGCACCACAACCATAATCAATATATACATATACTATAACATTTGTTTTTCTCTGGAGGTGTTGTTTTGTTGGTTGGTAGTGAATAGGAGGTACGTAACACTACGCCAACCTCCTACAAACATCAAACATTAGATGTAATTTTTATCCGTAGATGATAACTAAATTTTGGGAGACTTCTGGACTAACTCTGAATTCTACTTCTGCGAAGGAGACTATTAGAGGTTCAGTTAATATATAGCGGATAAACAAGGGCGCCACTACACTTAGAAAATAAACAACTACAAGCAAATATCGTCAAACAAAGGTGTAAAAATTTCGACAGCTAAATTCCGTTTCAAAACCATGAAGGTTTGACCCTAAATTCGTACAGATAATAAAACATGAGGTTAAATAAATAACATAAAACAGCAGTTTGTGTCTCTTTACAAAAAAATATACTAAAAGTATTAAAAAATACTTAGTTTAGTTTTCAGTTGGATATGGAACACACATCAACTACACTACTTGTGCGAATGTGTCTCTTTGTTAAGCTTGTAGCATGAATAAATTCTAAAATTAATCACTGAGTGAACACAATGTCTTACTTTTAATTCGAGGTCCTAGAATGCTAACATAAATGAGAATTTGATATAGCCAAATTTTATACGTGTATTGAAATCAAATATTATAGTCATATACAAAAAAAAATAAATATTGACAAAAAGCGTTACATTTTTTGTCCAGTGAGATATTTAAATAACTTTAGTAAACCTAGTAACGCACAAATATAGGTTACTTTTTTACAGATACCAGATATGGTACAGATTTACAATCTTTAAGTACATATTTAACCCGTTAAATTTATAATTCTTGTTGAAAATAACTAGTTGTATTTCGGAAAACAAGTTATAAATAACATATTTGCGTTAAGTTCAATTTCCAGAAAAACATAAACATTTAAATTCTTATCAAGATCTACGTAGCAACTCAACGTCTTCGACAATTCACTATTCTATAGGAGGTGAGATATTCAAATTTTTTCCAAACACGAGGAACAAACACACAACTTGTCACTCTATAAAAAGTAGACTTAGCGACTAACAGCAAAAATCACCTTCAAAATTACCAATAACATCCAATAGCTAAGCGGCTTTGAAACACAAAGAGCAAAATGGCCGTTAAATTTCCTCTTAAAAAAACTGGTTTACTCCAAATGGTAGTTAACCAAACAGCAGGAGGTCTTCGAGAATAACAAGAATTATTCCTAGTGGATTTCCTAATAATGGCCTACAAGATGTTTTAGATGTTGCATCTTCAATTTAATACTCAAGGAACGGACTCATTTTATTTACGTAGTTGTGGCAATTTTACATAGAGCAAAACCAGATCCTAAATTGTTTTTTTTAAATTTTATTTCTACAGTGGTTGATAAATCATTTATAAATTTGTTACTTTGTTTTATCTTTGTTGTGCATTGTTGAATGAGTCAGATCGGGGCACGGGTTGAAAGGCTAATGTGGATCAACTACGACGCGAAGATCGCCGACATTCAAAACTTTTTACATCTTAACTGCACGATGTTCTATCAGCGAGTGCCCAGGGGGCCGGAGTAACCTGTTGCAAAACTCGTAGCTTTGGGCATAATATGGACGTAAACAAAAGATACGAAAAAATTATATTCAAACTTCAAACACATAAATCGATTTATTTGAATTCTGTTAAATGTGTTTCTTTTATACTTTAACAAGAATTTAAATACTGCCTAAATGTGTTTGGCTTCATTTGTTTCACTTATGTAAAAGATTTTTAAACAAAGAGAATAATATCACTACACAAAGCAGATACAAAAATTGTTGTACCTTATTCGTAATTTTAAAAAATGTTTGAACTTCGAAAAATTAGAACGCTTCAATACATGTGTACGTGTGAATGTGTGTCTGTGCCTGTGTGTGTGTGTGTGTGTGTGTGAGAGAGGGGGGTGTGCGTGTGTTCGTGCGTGTGTGCATGAGTGGGTGCGTTCGTGTGTGTTTGTGTAGGTGGGTGGGTGTGTGCTGCGTGCGTGCGTAACTGCGTGTGTGTGTGGCCGTGAGTGCGTGTGTGTGCATATGGATGCGTCCTTCCTTCTATTTACCTTATACACACGCATAGCTGGCCTTTTTTCTTTTTAAAAACCTCACAATTTTGGACACAATATCGTTTTCTACACACGTACACTAGGACTTATTATTAACGCCATTTTAAAAAACATCTTTCAATTTAACACGCTTAGTCACCTTCTACACACGCACACCTAGACTTTTTTTATTAATGCTCTTTTTAAAAAAAACTCACACATCCAACACACCTGCCTGCACCGTTTTTTTCTTTTTATTTTGTTGGCACGCATATCCCACTTACACACGCACACCCAGATTTTTTTATTAACGCCCTCTTAAAAAACATCTTACATACGCGCACACCTGCTAACAACACATATACGCAATTCTCACTACAAATAATATCAAAATTTTTCAAAAATACCTGAAAACTTTATGTTTAGTTCAATACCTCCATACCACTTCGATATTCTAGCATTTTAATACCTTTATATCTTCCTTATTATCAACTTTTTCAAAACCGCATCGAACAAACCCCTGCACATACAACTGCTCAACACATACATACTTTCCGTTTTCAAAAATGCTGCAAATTTGGAACATATGTGCCGTTTTTACATGCGGCCAGACCTCCGTAGCTACACTACTGTCTGGTCCCCAAGAGAGGGCAGCAGGAATTTTTTATTAATACATTCGAGGTCTTCTTTTCCGATAATTTCTTTTATTCTCTGGCCCATCTTGTTAGTGCTTTCCAGAGAAAACGGAAGCTTAGCTTTAACACCATGCTTAGCGGAAACAAATCGGTTGAACTTTCTTCGTAGATAGCTGTTAAATGCACCGCAAATTTCTTTTTTAGGAGAAACATCCTTTTGTTTGCAGATGTTTGTTCGGCGTCAAAAAGCCCGCAAATTTTAACCAACATTGTATAATCACAAAATGGTTCTGTAATTGGTGTGTGTAGTCAGCCAGTCAGCATCTGTTCGCCTTCGACATAACAAATATTACCAATATCTGTCACCAGATTATTGTTACACATATTTTCTGCCAACAGCCACAATCCAAATCGCTCCATTTGTTGGTTTCACTTTATTCCCAAGAAGTTAAGGATCGTTAATCACCTTGGAGACGCTCATGTTTACCGTTCTAGCTACTGTCGAATACTAAATTGAAAACGAAAATTGCCCTTATATACCCTACAGAGTGGAGGCGAATATTGACGAAGATACCCGAATATGTTGGACACCGCCATATCGCATACATTCTCTTGTTTAGGAACAGTTTTGTTATCCGACCTAGGTCGGATTTAATCCGACCTAGGTCAAACTGGGCAGAGGTGCGCATCGACATATGTCCGGATATGTCGGATATATGTAGGTGTCAGGTTAGGGTGAAATTGCCCCATAGGGTGAAATTGCCCCATAGGGTGAAATTACCCCATAGGATGAAATTGCCTCCGACCTAGGTTAGATGTAGACTTGTCAGGAGTTAGGTTAGCTAGTGTTGTCCGGAGTTAGATTAGGTTAGTTGGACTTGTGTGGACTTAAGTTAGATAAAAGGAAAAATTGATAGGTTAGGTCAGCACCGCCACGCTGACCTAACCTATCAATTTTTCCTTTTATACAAATTAAGTTGTCCAAAAAACCAGAGGAAAGGGAAAAATTGATAAAGTATGTACTTTCCGCTTTTAGTTATAACTATTTACCTGTAAATTATTTAGAGATAGTAGAGGAAAAAGATAGCTAAGATAAAATAAAAATCTTACACAAGTGCTACATTAAAGCAGGTAGTACATATTTTACACAATCTGCAACACCATATTCTACAATTCCAAAAGAAAGTCATTTCGGAATTGGGGTTGATAGATACGCCTAACATTTATCCAGAGGTTGTACGGCAACACGTAAATATTGGCAGTAAACTCTATTCGTTTACGCTAAAGGAAATTGCCCCCATTATGCACGCCATACGCTGTAAGCGGAAGAAAAGAACAACTGGAATTAGAGGAAATGGATGCAAAAAAGCGAAAATTGGACTACATGGAAAACACCGCGACAATACGCGAACAATACAAAGATGTGTTAGACAAAGAACATCTTATTAGAGAAAATGAGGAAGAATTAAAAGATTATTTTATGTGTCGATGGACTGACTTAGATACATACGGGTTGTACAAGCTGTATGCATTTGCGGTTAGTAAGAAAGACTCTTTTAGTTATGTAGGTGTTCTTGCAGAAAAGGATGGTACTAAATCCGTATACTTTTTAAAAGGTTATTCTAAAAACGTATTTATCAAAATAGCAGATAACAAAGACGAACTAAGGAATGCGGGTTTCGTAACCTTGGCGTACACCACACGCAAGGGGGTTCCGCTAAACATTGTATATTTACCTAGTAAAGAACCTTTCGGATCATTTAAAACCGAGGGTCTTACAACCTATAACAACCATATATTTCCAAAAGTGGTGGACATGCAACTACGCAACAGTGAGTGGGAGAATAAAAGTTTCCTCCAATACCGAGAAGAAGAAGTCGATCAAGCTAACAAGATACGTATGCAGGATATAGTGGGAGAGCAGCGATTAAAAAGATTGTCACAAGCTGCAAGAATTACACGAAGGAATGGATCTGGTTGTCGGTGGAATCAAAAGCTTTATATATTGAGGCAAACTTCGGTTCAATTTACAAATCGAAAACCTAGACGGTCTCTATGTATCAAACTATTGGCTAGAAAAGGAGATAGAGGAATTGGGTGTCGATTTAAATTTAAAGCTGCGAATAAAATTAGATAAACTTAAAACCACTCCAAACAAACATAAAGAAAGTACTGTTTTCTGTGTATAACTTTTTTATTAAAATTACGTTTAAATGACTCCATGCTTGGTATTAATTTTTCTTTCAATTTTGTTATGTATGTCAGAATAAACATTTTATAATAGTATTACATTGTTTTTTATTTATAAAAGACTATGACGTCACCACGAAATAGCGGTCGCACAGAGAGGAGTACGCATGGGCAGTGCACATGGGTTGGTGTGTGCATGGGCAGTGCGCATCGACAGGGGTGCGCATGGGCAGGGGTGTGCATGGGCAGGGGTGTGCATGGTCAGGGGTTTGCATGGGCTGGGATGTGTCTGGGCGTACACGAAGAAAGCAGAAGTTAACAGTCACCAAGCATCTAACTCTTTATTTGGGTGCTAAGGAGTACTTGTCGGTGTAAGTATCCGGAGCAAAAAACACGATTTGTACACGCAGATAATTAATAAAGTTAGTTTATCGAGCGAAGATGACAAAAGGTACATCATTCCTAATAGTACAGCAATCTACGCATGGGGTGCATAAAGATATAAATCTAAGATAGTTGTTTGATTTTGTAAATCTATTGTATATATTAGTTTTAAGATTCCATAATTTTTAAGTTCTTCTCCCACCTTCCCTTCTTCCAAATGCTTCCTGCTTCTATCTTGGTTGACAGAGTATACGTGTTATCTCCACGTGGTTTTTGCGGAACACAGCGGTTTTAGATTTCTCGGAAAATGGATGGTTAAAGCATATGTCTTGGGTAGCGAAAAAAGGTTCTAAGGATGTAGTTAAATAAAGATGGGGAAAAATTAGAGATTTGGGTCTTTAAAAGGCATAACTTTGAATGGGGTGGTCCTATTTAAAATCTATTTACAGGTTTTAGCTCCCTAGAAAAATCTAATATTAGTTGATACCAAACAAAATATATTTATCTTAAAAGAGTGACTACCCCCGCGGATAATAAATACAATATACTGCTTGTCGACAAAAAGTTGTAGGGAAATTCGAAGACGAATTTAATGGGGGTCTAGTATTATAATTTGTTGGTAGTAGGGCTAAGTCCTACTGTATTGTAAGCGAGAAAGACACGATTAAAAAGATCAAAGGGGTCTCACGAAGTGTAGTTAAGTAAAACCACGGGTGCTACAACCTATAACAAGCATATATTTCCATGAAGAGGTGGGCATGCAACTACGCAACAGTGCGTGGTAGAATAAGGATTCTCTCCAATAAGAAATTAAAGTTTCCATGTACGTAGCACCAGTCATTGGGAAATGGTAGAAATATTAAACCTATAAAGGCTATTATTATTGCGGTTTAGAAAAATAGTAGTTTTTTTGGACTAAATAAAATAACTTAGGCTGATTAATGTATAAGGTTACATATTCTCGTACACATCCGCAAACATCTGCCTACGTCCACATACGAACATGGCGATGCCGGTAGTTTTGGTTTAACAAATAGTAGAAAAGATACGTTAGGTGTTAGTGTGTGGAAGCCCATCGGATCGTTGGATTCAAAAAGAACGGTGCGGTAAATGTATGGTGGCTCCCGTTAGAATAATCGAAAGTGGTTAATCGATCGTATTAGATGTTTAGATATGCAAAAGTGTAAAAGCCTACATGTGCAAAATTTAATTATCAGACAAAAAAGTGCGCGATGTGCTATACTTTTAAAGAAAGTATAGAATCGTGCGTTGCAGCGGTCCTAGCAGTAGAAAAAGGCGACTGTCTTTTTCAACCAACTACAAGAATAGCAGTAGCACAGAGAAGGGGTATGCATGTATTATACAGCGCACTGTGACTATAAAATATGTTAGTTTACGGGTAGCTCGAACGTGTAATTGATCACGACTTATAGATCCCTCGAAGGTTTAAAAATTCCGAGACCATTGTCGTTTGAAAAATGTTAGGAAATTATCAGAACGGGAGCGATTCGAAGTATAAGTTAGATGGATGATTGGCCGAGTTTTTTCTACCTTTTACGAGGGGATCCGAAGTTGACAGACATGGGAAAGATTTAGTTCTAGGAAATTAGCAACCTACGAAAGCACAGAATACTTGGTATTAATGCTAATTGGTTTAGTGACCATGGCGCTATCCATGGCAGCTAGTCGAAGAAAAATGTCATCCAAAAATATGACGTAGAAGTTATTTAAAATTAAATTGCTTTATTAGTATGTATCCTGTAGACAACAAGTTTGGTATTCCCTTAGTAAAGGTTTAAAGTGTTTTATTAAGTTTTTGTTTATAGTAGCACTGCATCTTCCAGCGCAAGACTTGCAACCAATTTGTGTGCGTGTGCTACCACCCTTTTGGATTTTTAATATGCACATGATGCGATTGTTGATCCTTGTAACATGGAAGACGTTTCCTGTGTTTCTACTAACTGCATTCGCAGCATGGACGATGCGAACCGGATGCATGCATTGGTGCTAAATGTACTGGACGAGTAGCAAAAATTGGCAAAAGATAACGTCATTTAGTTTCCCGCTGAATCCTCAACTTCATTCGGCCGTCTTCGGAAAGCTTCAGTTTGCATTCTATAGGGTACATAAAGCAGGTACGCTAGAGTAAACTTTTTAGTTATAAGTTAGTTCGCTTACAAGTTTAACCAAAGTCCTATAGTGCGGATTTTGCTTTCTACTAAAATGGTACCTGCAAACGTTTTTAAATGCGAGCCCTGTCACGTCTACTTTACCAGAAGGGATGCTCTCAAACGGCACCGGAACAAATGTTGTGGTGTAACATCGTCCAGGGTTAAACTTATACATCCATCAGCAGCAAAGTACTTAAACTGTATGTCTTGCGGTATCGCTTTTACAAGAATGGACAGTTTACAGCGACACAAAGAAAAACAGCACGGTATGTCATTAAGCCGTAAACGTTCGGCTCCGCCAGCTGTTAAAGGGTCTTGTACGAAACAACCACGAATTATGTGTAAAGTATGCGATTTCGAAATGGAAAATACTACTTATGCCGCACACTTGAGAAGCAACAGACATAAAAATGCAACAGTTACCGCTACTGGCGAAGATGGTGTAGAAATGGTTAGCACAGCGTTTAACAACCGTATGGCTAGCTATCGCATAAAGAATGCCAGTGTCGACGATGGAGTGTCCGAGTGTCTTTGAAAACAGAAAGAGCGGTTTATTCGATTACTTAATGAAAAAATAACACAACATACAGCAATAAAGGTCTATTGCGAACTCTACGGCGTTTACACCAAAATGAGAGAAGAGACTACCTATGTGAAATCCTTTAACACAAAAAATATGGTCTTCTAGTAATCTGGAAAATATGTACGAGGTCTTAAGCGAAACCATGAGAACAAAATCAGAGGAATTTGAAACACGTGGGTCCGGTTGGTCTTTAGAAAAGGTGCTCTATTTAGAAATAAATATTAATAAGTATAAGCCGATATGAGGAGTTCTAGGTTAAGAATAAAAATTGTGAATATGTATTTAGAAATGTGGTTTACAAAATTTAAACTGTATTAGTAAAAATTGCCTGTAATAAAAAGTTTTAAAAATGGTTTTTAGATTTTCTTTTAGGTATGAGCTGCAGGAAAGTTATAATTTAGAAGGTGTGTGTGTAAAACGGTAAGCGGTGGTTCGATTTTAAATCTATTTACAGATTCGGATTCTGCATAAAATTCTAGACTAATTTGATGTATTGCATGACTAAAAAATTTATAAGGACGGTCGGGAATCGCTGCTGCTGGTAAAAAATCTTAAAATTGGGGTAGCTCCCTGGGGGGCGATGCAATCTGAAAAATCCCTAGAAATTCGGGTAGCTGAAAAAAATCTAATATTAATTGATACCAAACAAGGTACAGTTATCTCGTGGGTGGAAATGTGGAAAAAGATTTATCTCGCAGAGGGTATATGTGTAAAACAGTAAAAGATGGTCCTATATTAAATCTGTTTGCAGATTCGGATTCCGCGTAAAATTCTAGATTAATTTGATGTGTCGTATGGTTAAAAAATTTATGCGAAGGGTCAAAAAATCGCTACCGGTAAAAAATCTTAATGTGAGGGTAGCTCCCTGGGGGTGATAAAATCTAAGAAATTCCTAGAGATTCGGATAGCTGAGAAAATTCTAATATTAATTGATACCAAACAATGTACCTTTATCTCGTGGGTAAAAATGGCTAGTCGAAGAAAACTATTTGATTCAGAATGTTGGCGGTAAAAAAATCTTAAAATTGGGGTAGCTCCCTGGGGGATGATGCTATCTAAAAAATTCCTAGAAATTCGGGTAGTTGAGAAAAATCTAATATTAATTGATACTAAACAATATAGATTTATCTCGTGGGTGCGGTCCCTATAGGCACCCAGAGGTATCTCAAAAATTTTAGGAGTTAGGTTGCCGATTTCTTAGGGTAGGGATGGTTGGGGTAAAAAAAAATCCCACAAGGTAGTCCACAAGGCGAGAGCAGGAGGAGATTCATCTCCCTCATTTCCTTCTTATGGAAATTTACATGTAAATTTCGTCCAGATGAGTGAGGAAATGAGGGATTCTGGAGGAAATGAGGGCCCAGAACTGTCAAGAAACACCTACTTATAATCATTCTTTTCGTAGTATGGATTGTACTACTGGATTCGTTAAAATTTCAGGAAATAAAAAATTCAGCTGTGCAAGAACAAAAACTGAATAAGTAATTAAGAATGTTATTAGCAGTTGGTGTGATAACATTTTAAAAGATGAGTTATTTAAGGCGCATTACGTTGTAGTTGCTTGCGATGCATCAAATCATAAATCAACAAAGCTGCTACCGATTCTTGTTAGATATTCTGTAGTTGAGTCAAGTATAGAAGTGAAAAGTGCGGTGTTAAAAATTCATAGTATTCCTAAGAAATTTGCAATCACAGTGTCTTCAGTTGTAATGGACACAATTCGTTTATATAGTTTGGAGAATAAGATAATTGGTTATTTAGTAGATAATGCTCCTTTAAATTTTGGCGGTATAAAACGAAAAACTGAAGGTAATATTCATGCACTGGTGAGGAAACAATTGGAAAAAGGAATTTTACCAATTGGATGTGCTGCACAAATATTACACAATGCTATATCTATCTGTAGCCACTAATAAAATAATTCCACTAGATCGTGAAAATATTGTATATAAAATGTTTAATCATTTTAGTATATATACAGTTCGTACCGAAAGTTTAAAGGATTTTTACGAATTTATAGGATGTGAATACAGAAAATTGTTGTATCATTCAGAAACAAGATTTTTATCTCTTTTACCTTGCGAAGAAAAAATTTTGAAACCGTATAGGGCATTGAGAACTTATTTTTTAAGTGAAGATAACGATAACACTCGATTAGTACTAGTAAACTTTTTTAAAAATGATACTACTGAATTTTGGTTACATTTCATGCATATACAACTAGATCTATTCAATGAAACAATTTCTATTGTTGAAACACATAGTATAACTGCAGTGGAAGTTTCGATCTTGTATTCTAGTTTAGTGCAAAAAAATAAAGACAGACTTGTAAAATCGTTTTATACCATTTTCAGCCCAGAATATTCTGCGGAAACTTGTCAAAAATGGTGATATTAGAAAGGAATATGTAGATACAGTTGTTACACGCTTCTATTCAATTATTTAGAAATTTGGTCCAAAATTTTTTCTTACAAGCAAAACAGATGGAACATTTTATGCTTCATAAACTTTTGTCATTTGAAGACTTTAAAATATCATTCAACTATTTTCAAAACCAGGTTCACGGTATACATGATATTGCTGCTAAATTTAGTGATAATAGTGTTTTTGATACCTACTGTTTTTTAAAAAGGTGTATAGAAGAACATTTAACATTTTGGGATACTAACCACCTACCGCTCATGAAACGCTGGGAGGCTGTTATAAAAGATTTTAAAAATGCTGATGTTAACCTCGATATCGTGCAGCATCTCGTTAATTTTATGTTTACGTTGCCGGGATCAAATGCTGAATATGAAAGGTTGTTTAGTGTTATAAACGATTATTGGGATGATGAAAAAAGCAGGCTCAGTGTATCCACAGTTGAGCAGGTCATAAAAGTGAAATTTAATATAAAAATATCTTGTTTAGAATTTTTTAGTAAAATAAAAAATGAACACCATTTTTACTAAAAGTGAAATCTGGTTATAAAGAAAGACAAATATAAAGAAGTAACGGTAGATTAAAATAAAGTGGAATATTATGTTGATATACTCTTTTTTCTTATAAAACAAAGTGGAATATTATGTTATTATACTCGTTTTTCTTAAAAAAAATTTCGTCACTCTAGTTGTGATTGAGAATTATAATGACTTATTCACAATGAACTCAAATTTATTTTTTGCAGTCACACCGAAAAATATGAAAATTATCTACATTAAATCCAAGAAACTGTAGTAATATTTAAAGATGCAAACCACAAATAGTAACAGAAATAATAGTACTTACAGAAACAAATTATAATTAACGAAAACAAACACTCACTAGTTAACCTTCATTGCCGCCGCATCCCTCACAGCAAACGTAGATTAAGATAGCCGAAAGTGTTAAATATAAATTTGAATTATGTAGCACTAACAATTATTTAGTACCTTTAATTTCCTTTGTTATGCAACTCTACCTTTCTGTGATCATTTAATTATGTAGAATTGTCATTATTAAATATTAATTAAAATTCAGAATTGTCTACACCTTGTAAGGTAAAATACTGTAACGCAGTGTTATGGGAAAAAGTGCATTTGCTGCTTGATAATGAATCTCTTAGTATATACATTTAATCCTTAATTTGTATGGGCATTGAAGGTTTGCATCATTAGATACTTAAAAGTAGATCATGGACAAGTTATTAATTATTGGTTAGATGCAAATCTCCTGCAGTGTTTATGGAACAGTAGTCACGTACCTGGAATCGCAACACCCGCTGCATTCATTAAAGGATTATAATTCCACTCTATTCAGAATGCGACCTTGTTTCTCTATTGTATGAACAGGTACGAAAGTTTTTATAGCATATAAATGGAGAGGAAAAGAAAGGCACCTATTGAAAATTTATAGAAGTAGTGCTACACGGCTATTTTATGTAAAACGTTATTGGATTACAGTTCTAATTTATAATAATTTACAATAACCGATTATAGAACGTGAAAATTATTTTCGCGTATAAACGTTGACCAAAATATTAGTGCACCAATTTAACATTTAACATCTACTTTTTGCTTTATCTAATTTTTTCATCGATATCAAGGTAAAAATCCATTTCGAATGGACCTGCACCTTGCCGAAGTTCTAAATTACTAGAACAGGTGAGATGGCTTGCGTGTTCTAATGAGCTAAAGCTACAGGTCCAACCAAAGTAGTAGGGTCGTTAGTGAGGAACCAGACTGAGACAGGTCCCCGAAAGAGGGCAGCGGCTCTTTCGGTACTTAGATTGGCAGAGACCATAGGGGTCGGTATGGCAGTCTAAGACACACTACCGCGATGTGGAAGGCAACGGGAAACCACCACATTATCTCCCAAGTACACAGCGTACTTAAATTGTAATAAACATGATGGCATTCTCTGGGGTAAAAGATTCCGGAGGTAAAATAGTCCCCCATTCGGATCTCCGGGAGGGGGCTACTTCGGAGGATGCGATTAGAAAGGTAAAAATAAGAGTCGGGATCATTCTGCGAGTCGGAGCGTGGAATGTTAGAAGTATGAAGCAAGTAGGTAAGCTAGAGAACCTAAAAATCGAAACGAGTAGGTTATCACTAGACATAGTAGGGATCAGCGACGTTCGGTGGCCAGAGGCGGGGGATTTTTGGAGTGGAGACTTCAGGGTAATTCATACAGGAGTAGAGGAAGGAAATTTGGGTGTGGGGATAGTTATGCGGAAAAAGATAGGATACTGTGTAGAAAATTACTTACAAAAGAACGAAAGAATACTCATGGTTAGATTAGAATCTAAACCGGTAAACACAGTAATAATACAAGTATACATGCCCACCTCTAGTTACAGTGACGAAGAGGTAGAAGCCATCTACAAAGATATCGAAGACATATTAAGATACGTAAAAGGACATGAAAATTTAATAATTACGGGGGATTTTAATGCCGTGGTAGGTGAGGGTAGGGAAGGAGCGGTAGTAGGTTTATTTGGTTTAGGCACGAGAAACGACAGGGGAAAGAGGCTGGTAGAATTTTGCAACAAGAACAATTTAATCATCACAAACACATTATTTCAACATCATGCTAGAAGGCGATATACGTGGAAGATGCCAGGAGAAATAGGAAGATATCAAATAGATTACATTCTTGTTAGACAACGGTTTAGGAATCAAGTAAAAGACTGTAGAAGCTACCCAGAAGCAGATATAGATACTGACCACAACATCGTAATTATGAAGGCTGCACTTAAATTTAAAAATCTAAAAAAAAGAACGGAAAAAGGCACTTGGACTTAGAGAAACTAAAAGATAAAGATATTCAAGAAAGATTCGAAAAAAAGTCAAATGAATTGCTGAATGATATCGGGAAAATATCTGATACTAAGGAAGTAGAAACAAAATGGAATAACATTAAATCCAGCCTAGACGTGGCGGCCAGAGATATTCTGAGGTATACACAAAAAAAAAATAAGAAACCATGGATAACAAAGGATATCCTGAATTTAATAGAAGAAAGACGAAAATACAAAAATAAATCAGACGAAACAGGAAAATAGAGATACAAAACCATAAAATGGGAAATTATTCGAAAATGCAGGAAAGCTAAAGAACAATGGATTGATGAAAAGTGCAAAGAGGTACAAACTAAGATGGAAATAGGAAATTTAGACAAAGCATACAAATTAATTAGAATGAATTTTAGGGATATAAAACGGTATAGCAAAAATATAAGGGACGCACAAGGAAACGTCATCATAGAAAACGTAGAGAAAGTGGGTAGATGGCAAGAATATATAGGGAATTTATATGCAGGAGAGGAACTAACTGCATTAGAACAGGAATCAGACATTGAAAATGATGACTTGGGATATCCTATACTTAGAGACGAGTTTGAATTAGCATTAAAGAGTCTGAAAAATGGTAAGGCTCCGGGTACAGATAAGGTGCAAGCAGAAACTCTAAAAGTAGCTGGACAAGCAGTAACAGAACGTCTCTTCCAACTTGTAAGCTATATGTATGAGACAGGCAAGATACCCAAAGATTTCAAACGTAGCATCATAGTAACTATACCAAAAAAGAAAGGCGCGGATAGATGTGAAAATTTTCGAACAATAAGTTTGACAGCACACGTGTCAAAAATATTAACTAGAATTGTGCAAAGACGAATGGAAAAACGGGCGGAAGAAATACTAGGAGAAGATCAATTTGGGTTTAGGCAAAACAGGGGAACACGGGAGGCTATTTTAGCTCTGAGAATGATAATGGAGAAAACAATAGAAAAAGGGAAAAGCGTGTATATAGGTTCTAGGACTGAAGACCTAATGATGATGATCAAGGTAAATAGTTATCATATTACAAGTAATTAAATCAAAACAGCGCAATCACAATGATGTATATTAGTAAAGTACTAGTGAATCTGTTAAATTAGCAATCATGAAACCCGCAAATTAAATGAAAATTTCATCGTAATATTCAGCAGGAAGCACCCACTTACACATCATTTCCAAAAAGTTGAATACAATACAATATCCTTTTGTAATTTGTTAACGAGATTAGGGGTTTCCTCCCAATCCATTAGGTATTTCTATCTTTTTCAGGATTCGTATTGCGTTATCGCTGATACATTTTAATTTAGCAATACCTTAAAGCTGTTGTATTATGTAGTGATTAGTAGTTAGTAAGTACTTAGAAACTAATAATTAATTAGTGATATTAATAGGATATATTGTGTAGTGCTGAGCACATGTGTACAGAAGAAAAACAATTTCCTCGTAGTGTTTAAAGATTCAATTAGTATTCAATATATGGAAAATAGAATGCCAGTTGAGAGGGTTCTTTTATTTTTATCAAATATATGAGACACCTAGCAAAAGCATTATTGGATTTTCTTGGGGAAAAGATAATTTCCATAGAAGATTGTCGATGACAGTCTTATGATAATGCCGCCAACATGAGCGGCAACTATCGTAGAATGCAAACGCTAATCAGAGATAAGGGTCCGCACTCAGTTTTTGTACCATGCTGCGCACGTTCCTTAAACTTAGTATGCAAAGAAGCCGCCAATGCTTGTCCAGGAGCTTAACGTTTCTTTACTTTATATGTGTTTTTACCTTGGCGACATATCGGTATGATATTTTGTGTAAAGAACATCGCAAATTATTCATAAGTAACTGCAAGTAGATAAGCAAGGTTACCACGAGCGCAAAAAACCGGTTTTCCCCATGTTAAATCCCATAAGGAGGCTCAAGGTTCGTTCTGGTCATTTTTGCCAGATGCAAAAGTAAATAGGTAAAATCACCATCCCGCTAGCTTTCGGCTACTTTTCCAAGATCGTGGTGATGTCATATCAAAATTTTAGAACATTATTACATAGTAAAGGGTTGACAGGGTTTCTGCCGCCACATTTGCTCCAGCATCCACATTTGCTCCAACATCTGGACCAAATTTACATGTAAATTCCCATAAGGAGCAAATGTGCAGATGAATCTTCTAGGAGCAAAAGTAGAGATGAATCTTGTAGGAGAAAATGTAGAGATGAATCTTTTAGGAGGAAATGTGGAGATGAATCACATAAGGAGGGAAATGTGGAGATGAATCTTATAGGAGGAAATGTGGAAATGAATCTCCTAGGAGAAAATGCCGAGATGAATCTCCGTTTTAATCGACTAGCCATTGCATCTTTCGAGATAAATATATCTTGAATTTTCATCTTTTGAGATAAATGAGCATCCTCATTTGCTCCAACATCTGAACCTAATAGTTTTCTTCGACTAGCCATCACATCTTTCGAGATAAACCTATCTTGTTTGGTATCAAATAATATTAGATTTTTCTCAGCTACCCGAGTTTCTACGAATTTCTTAGATTGCATCATACCCGAGAGAGCTACCCTCATTTTAAGATTATTTGCAAGTAGCGATTTTATGATCGTCCTTATAAATTTTTTAGACATACGACACATCAAAACAGTCTAGAATTATATGCAGAAACCAAATCTGCAAACAAATCTAAAAATCCAACCACCTCTTACAAAGTTATACCCCTTAAGTCCGGAACCTCTAAATTTTACGCTTTGTTCCCACATATAAACCAAATAGTTTTCTTTGACTAGTCATGGCATCTTTCGAGATAAACCTATCTTGTTTGGTATCAAATAATATTAGATTTTTCTCAGCTACCCGAATCTCTAAGAGTTTCTTAGATTGCATCATCCCCCAGAGAGCTACCCTCATTTCAAGATTACTTGCCGGTAGCGATTTTATGATCGTCCTTATAAATTTTTTAGACATACCACACATCAAATCAGTCTAAAATTTTATGCCGAATCCGAATCTGCAAACAGATTTAAAATCCAATCACCTCTTACAAAGTTATACCCCTTTAGAGTCCTGAACTTCTAAATTTTACGCTTTGCTCCCACATCTGAACCAAATAGTTTTCTTTGACTAGCCATGGCATCTTAAGAGATAAACCTATCTTACTTGGTATCAATTAATATTAGATTTTTCTCAGATACCCGAAACTCTAGGAATTTCTTAGATTGCATCATCCCCAGAGCGCTACCCCAATTTTAAGATTTTTTGCAGGCAGCGATTTTTAACCGTTCCTATACAATTTTTTAGCCATGCGATACATCAAATTTGTCTAAAATTTTACGCCCAATCCAAATATGCAAAAAGATTTAAAATCGAACCATCCCTTACAAAAGTTACTCTTTTAAAGTCCTAAACCTCTAAATTTTGCTCTTTGCTATATAACATAACAAATAGTTTTCCCCGACTAGCCACCGCATCTTTCGAGATAAACCTATCTTGTTTAGTATCAATTAATATTAGATTTTTCTCAGCTACCCGAATCTCTAGAAATTTCTTAGATTGCATCATCCCCCAGAGAGCTACCCTCATTTCAATATTATTTGCCGGTAGCGATTTTATGATCGTCCTTATAAATTTTTTAGATATACGACACATCAAATCAGTCTAAAATTTTATGCAGAATCCGAATCTGCAAACAGATTTAAAATCCAACCACCTCTTACAAAGTTATACCCCTTTAAAGTCCCGAACTTCTAAATTTTACGCTTTGCGCCCACATCTGAACCAAATAGTTTTCTTTGACTAGCCATGGCATTTTTAGAGATAAACCTATCTTATTTGGTATCAATTAATATTAGATTTTTCTCAGCTACCCGAGTCTCTAAGAATTTCTTAGATTGCATCATCCCCGAGAGAGCTACCCTCATTTTAAGATTATTTGCAGATAGCAATTTTATTATCGTCCTTATAAATTAAAGTCCTTAACTTCTAAATTTCACGCTTTGCTCCCACATCTGAACCAAATAGTTTTTTTTGACTAGCCATGCCATCTTTAGAGATAAACCTATCTTCTTTAGTATCAATTAATATTAGGTTTTTCTCAGCTACCAGAATTTCTAGGAATTTTTTAGATTGCATCACCCCCCAGGAAGCTACCCCAATTTTAAGATTTTTTTCTTCGATGTCGATTTCTAATCATCTATCCTTTTTAATATCTAGAATCCTTTAACCAAACACTTAGCGGTATAAACACAAAGAAATTAAGCACGTAAAAGTTTAATAATTTATTTTATCCGATTTACAGTTTAATAAACTAATTGAATACAATATTTACAAAGTATAACATTATCTTTTTAGTGCAGCCGTATCCAAGCAGGTTAAAGTAACCTGTAACAAAAAAGACATTAATTTGTTTAAAAATACCTATAACAAAATAGAGATTAATGTGCTGTTTAAAAGAGAGGAAACGTGTGTCGGTCAATAAGACATATCGTCGTTAATCTAACAATATGAGAATTATGTAAAAACATTCCAATGTAATGTGTTATTATTATGTAAATGAGAAGGTCAAGTTTAATGTCATCATAACCCCAAACTACATGTGAAAGCGGTGTATTATAATTTTTATTAATACAGTTTAAATTTTGTAAACCACATTTCTAAATACATATTCACAATTTTTTATTCTTAACCAAGGCCTACCTCTTCCTCGGTTCGGGCACTCCATTGTCGACACTAGCGTTCTTTAAGCGATAGCTAGCCATACGGTTGTTAAGCGCTATGCTAACCATTTCTACACTATCTTCGCCAGTAGCGGTTTTCCAGGTAAAGGAAGCACCGCAAGAGTTGCATTTAAAAACGTTTGCAGGTACCATTTTAGTACAAAACAAAATCCGCACCATAGGACTTTGGTTAAACTTGTAAGCGAACTAACTTATAAACTAAAAAGTTTACTCTTGCGTAGCTCCTTTATGCTTCCTATAGAATGCAAACCGAAGATTGCCGAGGACACTCGAAGAGTGCACAAGCGCGATCACTAAACCAATTAGCATTAATACCAAGTATTCCGTACCTTCATAGGTTACTCATTTCCTATAAAATACACAACTGCACATTTTGTGTTATTTCGATACGCTTTTCAATGGAATAGCGCATTTCTCTCTGAGAGAAATCTAGATTATTTATTTGTGAGACCCGTTTAATCTTTTTAATCGTGTCTTTCTCGCTTACAATACAATAGGACTTGGCTTTTGCACCAACGAATTCTAATACTAGATCCCCATTAATTTCGTCTTTGAATTTCCCTACAACTTTTTTGTTGACAAGCGGTATATTGTATTTATTATCCGCAGGGTAGTCACTCTTTTAAGATAAATATATCTTTTTTTGGTATCAACTAATATTAGATTTTTCTAGGGAACCCAAATCTGCAAATAGATTTTAAATAGAACCACCCCTTAGAAAGTCCCGTCTTTTAAAGACCCAAACCTCTAATTTTTACCCATCTTTATTTAACTCCATTTTAAAAACCCTTTTTTCGCTACCCAATACATATGCTTTAACCAACCATTTCCTTAGAAATCTAAAACCGCCGGGTCCTGCTAACACCACGTGGAGATAACACGCATACTCTGTCAACCAGGATAGAAGCAGGAAAAATTTGGAAGGTGGGGAAGAGCTTAAAAATTATGGAATTAGAAAACTAATATATACAATAGATTTACAAAATCTATACAAATATAAACAATTATTTTAAACCTATATCTTTATGCCCCCCCCCCCCATGCGTTGTTCAGATGTACGTTTAAGGGAAACATTTGCGTCTACTTTGGCCAAAGAACATGGTATTACGCGATTGGAAGCGATAGTATACAACTGTACAATTAGAAGCTATGTCAGTGCGGAACGGGTGTATAATTCCTTAAAAGACTGTTTAACCTTATTGGAAGATAGTAAGTTATACTTCCTAAAGGTGTCAATGTACTTGCCAAAATGTGGAGTAAGCTATCGGACAAACTACAAAATAGCAGCTGTTTAGTGTTTAATAACCTACTACAGTACGTGTATTGGGGGAATGGCAATACAAAGAAATTGACGGGCCTGCAAATTAAGTTGTCCGAAAAACCAGAGGAAAGGAAAAAATTGATAAAGTATGTGCTTTCGGCTTTTAGTTTTAACTTCTTACCTGTAAATTATTTGGAGATAGTAGGGGAGTAAGACAGCCAAGATAAAATAAAAATCTTACACAAGTGCTACATTAAAGCAGGTAGTACATATTTTACACAATCTACACCATATTCTACAATTTCAAAAGAAATAGTCAATTCGGGATTGGGGTTGATAAATACGCCTAACATTTTTCCAGAGGTTGTATGACAACGCGTAAATATTGGCAGTAAACTCTATCCGTTTACGCTAAAGGGAATTGCCCCATTTTGCACGCCATACTCTGTAAGTGGAAGAAAAAGACAACTGGAATTAGAGGAAATGGACGCAAAAAAAGCGCAAGTTTGACTACATGGAAAACACTGCGACAATACGCGAACAATACAAAGATGTGTTAGACAAAGAACATCTTATTAGAGAAAATAAGGAAGAATTAAAAGATTATTTTATGTGCCGATGGACTGACTTAGATACATCCGGTTTCTACAAGCTGTATGCATTTGTGGTTAGTAAAAAAGACTCTTTTAGTTATGTAGGCGTCCTTGCGGGAAAGGATGGTACTAAATTCGTATACTTTTTAAAAGGTTATTCTAAAAACGTATTTATCGAAATGGCAGATAACATAGACGAACTAAGGAATGCGGGTTTCGTAACCTTGGCGTACACCACACGCAAAGGGGTTCCGTTAAACATTGTATATTTGCCTAGTAAAGAACCTTTCGGATCATTTAAAACCGAGGGTCTTACAACCTATAACAACCATATATTTCCAAAAGTGGTGGACATGCAACTACGCAACAGTGAGTGGGAGAATAAGGGTTTCCTCCAATACCGAGAAGAAGAAGTCGATCAAGCTAACAAGATACGTATGCAGGATATAGTGGGAGAGCCGCAATTAAAAGATTGTCACAAGCTGCAAGAATTACACGAAGGAATGGATTTGGTTGTCGGTGGAATCAAAGACTTTATACATAGAGGCAAACTTCGGTACATTTTGCAATTCAAAAACCTAGACGGTTTCTATGTGTCAAACTATTGGCTAACAAAGAAGATAGAAGACTTGGGTGTCGATTTAAATTTTAAGCTACGAATAAAATTAGATAAAATTAAAATCACTTCAAACAAACATAAAGAAAGGACTGTCTTCTGTGTATAACTTTGTATTAAAATTAAGTTTAAATGGCTCCACGCTTGAAATTAATTTTTTTTAAATTTTGTTATGTATAATGTCTGAATAAAAATTTTAGAATAGTATTACATTGTTCTTTATTTATAAAAGGCTATGACGTCACCACGAAATAGCATTCGCACAGAGAGGGGTGCGCATGGGTAGGGGCGCGCATGAGCTAGAATGAGTATTGGCAGGGATGCGCACGTGCTGGGATGTGTCTGGGCGTACACGAGAGAAGCAGAAGTTAACAGTCACCAAGCATCTAATTCTTTATTTGGGTGGTAAGGAGTACTTGCCGGTGTATGTATCCGGAGTAAAAAACACGATTTGTACACACAGCTTATTAATAAAATTAGATTATCGAGCGAAGATGACAAGCGTAACGTCATTCCTAATAGTACAGCAATCTACTCATGGGGGGGGAGGGGGCATAAAGATATAGGTTTAAAATAATTGTTTATATTTGTATAGATTTTGTAAATCTGATGTATAAATTAGTTTTCTAATTCCATAATTTTTAAGCTTTTCGCCCACCTTCCAAATCCTTCCTGCTTCTATCCTGGTTGACAGAGTATACGTGTTATCTCCACGTGGTGTTAGCAGCACCCGGCGGTTTTAGATTTCTAAGGAAATGGTTGGTTAAAGCATATGTATTGGGTAGCGAAAAAAGGGTTTTAAAAATGGAGTTAAATAAAGATGGGTAAACATTAGAGGTTTGGGTGTTTAAAAGGCGTGACTTTGTAAGGGGTGGTTCTATTTAAAATCTATTTGCAGATTTGGGTTCCCTAGAAAAATCTAATATTAGTTAATACCAAAAACAGATATATTTATCTTAAAAGTGTGACTACCCCGCGGATAATAAATACAATATACCGCTTGTCAACAAAAAAGTTGTAGGGAAATTCAAAGACGAAATTAATGGGGATCTAGTATTAGAATTCGTTGGTGCAAAAGCCAAGTCCTATTGTATTGTAAGCGAGAAAGACACGATTAAAAAGATTAAAAGGGTCTCACAAATAAATAATCTAGATTTCTCTCAGAGAGAAATGCGCTATTCCATTGAAAAGCGTATCGAAATAACACAAAATGTGCAGTTGTGTATTTTATAGGAAATGAGTAACCTATGAAGGTACGGAATACTTGGTATTAATGCTAATTGGTTTAGTGATCGCGCTTGTGCACTCTTCGAGTGTCTTCGGCAATCTTCGGTTTGCATTCTATAGGAAGCATAAAAGAGCTACGCAAGAGTAAACTTTTTAGTTTATAAGTTAGTTCGCTTACAAGTTTAACCAAAGTCCTATGGTGCGGATTTTGTTTTGTACTAAAATGGTACCTGCAAACGTTTTTAAATGCAACTCTTGCGGTGCTTCCTATACCTGGCGAAGATAGTGTAGAAATGGTTAGCATAGCGCTTAACAACCGTATGGCTAGCTATCGCATAAAGAACGCTAGTGTCGACAATGGAGTGCCCAAACCGAGGAAGAAGTAGGCCTAGGTTAAGAATAAAAAATTGTGAATATGTATTTAGAAATGTGGTTTACAAAATTTAAACTGTATTAGTGAAAATTATAATACACCGCTTTCACATGTAATTCGGGGTTATGATGACGTTAAACTTGACCTTCCCATTTACATAATAATAACACATTACATTGGAATGTTTTTACATAATTCTCATATTGTTAGATTAACGACGATATGTCTTATTGACCGACACACGTTTCCTCTCTTTTAAACAGCACATTAATCTCTATTTTGTTATAGGTATTTTTAAACACAGTAATGTCACTTTGTTACAGGTTACTTTAACCTGCTTGGATTCGGCTACACTAAAAATATAATGTTATACTTTGTATATATTGTATTTAATTAGTTTGTTAAACTGTAAATCGGATAAAATAAATTATTAAACCTTTACGTGCTTAATTTCTTTGTGTTTATACCGCTAAGTGTTTGGTTAAAGGATTCTAGATATTAAAAAGGATAGATGATTAGAAATCGACATTGAAGAAAAAAAAAATCCCTGGGGAATGATGCAATCCAAAAAATTCCTAGAGATTCGGATAGCTAAAAAAAATCTAATATTAATTGACACCAAACAAGATAGGTTTATCTCGTGGGTAGAAATGGCTAGTCAAAGAAAACTATTTGTTAGGTTACAGAGCAAAGCGTAAAATTTAGAGGTTTAGGACTTTAAAAGTGTAACTTTCTAAGGGGTGGTCCTATTGCAAATCTGTTTGCAGATTCAAATTCTGCATAAAATTTTAAACTGATTTGATGTGTCGTATGTCTAAAAAATTTATAAGGACGATCATAAAATCGCTGCCGGCAAATAATCTTAAAATGAAGGTAACTCTCTGGGGGATGATGCAATCTAAGAAATTGTTAGAGATTCGTGTAGCTAAGAAAAATCTATTATTAATTGATACTAAATAAGATAGGTTTATCTCGAAAGATGTGATGGCCAGTCGATGAAAGCTATATGTTAGGTTTGCTTATAGAGCAAAGAGCAAAATTTAGAGGATTAGGACTTTAAAGTGGTATAATTTTGAAGGGGGTGGTTCTATTGAAAATCTGTCTGCAGATTCGGATTCTGCGTAAAATTTTAGACTAATTTGATGCTTCACCTGGTTAAAAAATTTATAAGGACGATCATAAAATCGCTACCGGTAAAACAATCTTAAAATTGGGGTAGCTCCTTGGGGGATGATGCAATCTAAGAAATTCCTAGAGATTCGGGTAGTTGAGAAAAATCTAATATTAATTGATACCAAACAAGATAGGTTTATCTCGAAAGATGCGGTGGCTAGTCGGGAAAACTATTTGTTAGGTTATAGAGCAAAGAGCAAAATTTAGAGGTTTAGGACTTTAAAAGTGTAACTTTGTAAGGGATGGTTCGATTTTAAATCTGTTTGCGTATTTGGATTGGGCGTAAAATTTTAGACTAATTTGATGTATCGCATGGCTAAAAAATTTATAAGAACGGTTATAAATCGCTGCCTGCAAAAAATCTTAAAATTGGGGTAGCTCTCTGGGGGATGATGCAATCTAAGAAATTCATAGAGATTCGGGTAGCTGAGAAAAATCTAATATTAACTGATATTAAACAAGATAGGTTTATCTTGAAAGATGCCATGGCTAGTCAAAGAAAACTATTTGGTTCAGATGTGGGAGCAAAGCGTAAAATTGAGAGGTTGTGGACTTTAAAGGGGTGTAACTTTGTAAGAGGTGGTTGGATTTGAATTCTGTTTGCAGATTTGGATTCTGCATATAATTCTAGACTGATTTGATGTGTCGTATGTCTAAAAATTTATAAGGACGATAATAAAATCACTACCGGCAAATAATCTTAAAATGAGGGTAGTTCTCTGGGGGATGATGCAATCTAAGAAATTCCTAGAGATTCGGGTAGCTGAGAAATCTAATATTAATTGATACTAAAGAAGATAGGTTTATCTCGAAAGATGTGATGGCTAGTCGAAGAAAACTATTAGGTTCAGATGTGGGAGCAAATGAGGATGCTCATTTATCTCGAAAGATGAAAATTCAAGATATATTTATCTCGAAAGATGCAATGGCTAGTTGATTAAAACGGAGATTTATCTCCGCATTTTCTCCTAGGAGATTCATCTCCACATTTCCTCCTAGAAGATTCATCTCCACATTTCCCTCCTTATGTGATTCATCTCCACATTTCCTCCTAGAAGATTTATCTCCACATTTCCTCCTACAAGATTCATCTCCACATTTGCTCCTAGGAGATTCATTTCCACATTTGCTCCTTATTCGAATTTACACCACCATATTTTCTCCTAGGAGATTCATCTCCACATTTCCTCCTTATGAGATTCAACTCCACATTTCCTTCCTTATGGGAATTTGCATCTCCACATTTCCTCCAAGAAGATTCATCTCCACATTTGCTCCTAGAAGATTCATCTCCACATTTGCTCCTTATGGGAATTTACATGTAAATTTGGTCCAGATGTAGATGCTGGAGCAAATGTAGCGGCAGAAACCCTGTCAACCCTATACTATGTAATACTGTTCTAAAATTTTGGTATGACATCACCACGATCTTGGAAAAGTAGCCGAAAGCTAGCGTTGTGGTGATTTTACCTATTTACTTTTGCATCTGGCAGAAATGACCAGAACGCACCTTGAGCCTCCTTATGGGATTTAACATGGGGAACCAGTTTTTTGCGCTCGTGGTAACCTTGCTTATCTACTACTGCACTCCGAAAGCTCTAAGTAAAACTTGTTGGTCCTGTCGAGTAGATGCTACAAAGGCTTTGGTCAAAGCATATGAACTTATGAGAAATGCTTTATTTTTAATTTCAAATGATGAGAAACAAAATTCGTCTGTGCGAAATAAAGCTAAATCCTTGTATGATAGTATCTGTAGTCTGGAAATATCTATTTTTAGTGTCTTTGGTATGATATTCTCGAAAGGATCAATGCTTCTAGTGTTTATTTACAAAGTGCTACAATATCCTTAAACCAAAATATCGAGTCGCTAAATTCGCTTGTCGATATAATTCAGATAAAACGAATCTGCTTCGATAAGTATAAGCACATGGCCAAAACGTTATCAGGCGAACAGAACTACTCTACTTCTCGAGGGCGTAAGCAAAACTTACGTCTTGAACCTCTTGATTATGGCAAAGGGGAGGAGGTAGATTTGTCAAGAATAGACAAATTTCGCACAGAAAATTTCACTCCAATAATTGACCAATCTGTAGCATCTTTATCAGAGAGATTGAAGGCGTATTCAGAACTTTCGAATTTATTTGGATTTCTAGGACGATTAGATGAGATGAGTGCACCTGAGCTCAAAATCGCTGCACAAAATGCAGTAAAGATACACATCAACGACTTAGAATCTTCTCTAGCAGATGGTGTTATACAGTTTTCCTTTATAATTCAAAATCATATGAAGAAGTGCACCACCGGAAAGAAATTTTTTTCTATAGATACATCATTTCAAATAACTTGAAGTGTGTTTTTTCTAATCTTGAAGTGATTTTAAGAATGTATCTAATTTTAATGATAACAAACTGCACAGCAAAACGATCATTTTCAAAAATGAAATTTATTAAAAATAGACTTCGTACATAAATGACTACGAATCGTCTTTGAGAACGACATGCTCCAAAAGCTTGATTTTAGCAACATAATTCGTGACTTTGCTGAGAGGAAAACTACGAAAGTAGACTTGTAAATTAAAGTTTGTCTATATTTCAAATGTGTTGTATCATGTATTGTGTATTTAAATAGTATACTGTACATAAAGTTTTCTTCTAGAAAAATGGCATTTGTAAAACAATTTACAGAAAAAATCATTGTCAATCTAAAACTTTTTTTTTAATTTCTTCTATAAGTATGGTGGCATTTGCAATAAAAAATCTGATATTTAGTGCTTGTAAATAATGTTGCTCTTTTAAAAATATCCATTGAGGGTAATGAGTTCTGCAGAACAAGAAATACACTTTGTGATGTTATGAGACTTACACGATTTCTGTATTTATGCCTCCCCAATCTTACTTTACGCCCCAGGTACTGTTTTTTAAGCTGTTATAAAGTGATTAGGCGGCTCCGTGGCGTAGTGGTATGTGTGTGACTACTACGCCCTAGGTCCCGGGTTCGAATCCCGACACGATCCGCTTGAAAAATGTTAAGCGAGCATTTTTCGCAAAAATACACCCTCGTTCGGATGAGAGGTAAAATGGAGGTCCCGTGTGTGAGTGTTGTCACGCACGTTAAAGATCCCTACCTTGCTTAGAACAGCAAGGATTCGGCAAAATTCAAAATTTTCCAGGTTAAAAAAAACTCGCTTCCTGGCCAATGTAGTACCTTCGGGTGGAGCATTGGAAAATCACATGTAATGTTATAAAGTGAATTTTTTAATTAGCGCTTGAAATGAGCGGACGTGTTTTGCAGAGCTCCTGGCTACAAGGCTACATGTAAGTTTTTATGTAGGGTTTTATTATTTATTATTATATTTTAAGCTTTTATATTTATTGTATTATACTTTTATTATTGCGTGGCGAAAATTTTAATACATAGGGCAGTAAATAAAACCAAAACAAAAATTTAAACCGAATAAATTAATCACGTTTTAAAATAAATCAACTTAAATTTCGAATTAATAAATAAAAAATCTACTAAATAAATAACCAAAAATAAATTCACGATAATTAAAAAAAGCGTTTTAATAAATTTATTAAAAAAAAACGAGTAAAACGGGCTAAAACAGCTTAAAACCAGCAAATAAATTCGGGAAAATTATATAACGTAGGTGTAATTTCATTTTTTAAGTGCACGTGTACTTAGGGATTCCTTAAAGTCGATCTTTGGATATAATTAGTGGTGTAACACTTGAAGGTCGAGTAAACACCGAGTAAACAAGCGGTAAGTGCATCCGGTACCGCATTCAAATAACGCGGGTTTTAATTAGTTTGTTTCTAAATTTAAATTTAAAGTCTGGTATTTTATAAATTTGTTTTTGAGCTAATTAGCTAGTTTGAATTTTAAATAAATAAATACAGTTTTGTTATAGTAAATTTTTATTGGATTATATTTATTGGACTTGCTATCTTATTTTGTCCTCGTTGTTATTTTGACGTTAGTGTTTATTCCTTTCTGATAAATTTGAAATTTTATTTAGTGGTTATTAAAATTTAAATAAATAAATAACTACAAAGAAGTTTAAGGGTCATTTGAAATCTAGGTCTTTTATTGGAGCAGCGTTTTTGTTCTGTACTTGTTGTCGTTTTGACGTTTAGCTATACATCTTAGCTTCCAGTTTATTTAGCTTCGTCAGGGCATTTTCATCTGGGTTTGGTTTGTCTTTGTTGTTTTGTATTCTTATTTTTCAGCATGGTTGTCCATCGAGATGAGGAGCCGTTACCGAAGAAGAAAAGAGGTGATAGGTCGGAGTCAGTCAGCGCTGAGCAGAAGGAGACTGTGGCGGTCGATAAGGTCGGAAAGAAGGAGGTCGTGGTTAGGAAAGAGAAGTCGGAGTTGCAGCCCCACGGGGAGGTAGTCGTGTTGCAGAGGGAGCATGGGTCTGTGGTGGTGGAGTCGGAGGAGTCAGCGCCCCTTGTGTGTAATCCGAGCCTGTGTCGCCAGCAACGTCGAGAGGACAGCGTCGTGGGTCGACTGGCAGCAACGGAGGCGTTGCCGCTAGTAACCTAGACAAGTTGGATCTCTTGATGTTCCGTGCGAGGAGGTCACACAGCTTTATACATAAGCGGGTCCCTGCCACTTCGGCGACCATCACCGTAGACGACAGGAAGGTGATTCGCAACGCCGCGGACAAGTTCCGAGACGTTGCGAATCAGCTACTAGAGATGGTTAGGGTTCTCAGTATGGTACGTGGCGAGGTGAAGGTGGCTGTGGCGAAGGTAGCAGTGGCAGCGGCGCGCACTGAGCAGGTCGTGGTAGAACAGAGGGGATCAAAAGGTGTGATGTCATATGCTAGAGCAGTGACTAGAAAGGCAGCGTCGACGGTCGCAGTTCGTGTCGACGCGAACCCAGGGGTGAAGGACGACGTCATGGTGACGTTGAGGAGAAAGGTTGACCCGCCCAAGGATGGTATCATTGTTGTCGGAGCACGTCACACGCGTAGGGGTGGCGTAGTTTTCAAGTGTGCTGGTAAGGAATACGTCAGGCGTTTGCAGTCGACGGTAGGTGGAGCTTGTCAGAGTCTTACAGCTAGGACCATCTAGAAAAGGAGACCGCGCATCGTGCTCCCTGGGGTAGAGAGGGAGATAAAGGAATAAGAGCTCCTGCAGAGGTTCATTGTTGAGAAACCCCGCTTCAGGGGAATTAGGTTCGAGGAGGAGGTGAAGGAGAAGTTCCGGTTCGGTGGCAGGGGACCCAGAAATCCGTTGGCCAGCTTCGTTTTTGAGGTTTCGCCGGAGGCTAGGAGGTGTTTTCTGTCAAAGGCAGTTAGTCTGGATTGGCGTAGGGTTTGGGCTCGGGATCATTTCTCAATGATCCAGTGTTTCCGTTGCTACGAGTTCGGCCACAGCTCCACAGAGTGTAAGAAACGGGTGCAGTTTTGCGATTACTGCGCCTAAGCGGGGCATAAGTTCAAGAGCTGTAGGCGGGCAGTTTCTTGTTTTGTTGTCTGTGCGAGGTCGAACGACAGCGTTGGTAGCGTCAGGGTCGACACTCGTCATGATGCTAAGTCCAGCCAGTGCCCCACGATGCAACGGCTGAAGGCAGTCATCACCAGGAACATCGACTATAGACTGTAGGCCATTAGACGATGTTCCGAGAAGCATGCAAGTCAAATGTGCGCAAATTAATTTAGGCAAAAGTAAAGGGGCCACAAATAATGTCGTTAAAATAATAAACGAAAATAAAATCGACATCGGGCTCATACACGAACCGCACCTGTATGGTCACATAATAACCGGTTTTGGGATGGGGTTTACCGTCTTAAACGCGAATGGCGAACGACCGCGCAGCGGTACAATAATAAATAACGTAACGTGCGCCGAGATAATATTAAATAATTTGTCCAACGAGTTTATAAGCACCGTGGAAATAAAAACAGAGACAAATACGTTCTACGTGATAAGCGCATACTCTCCGCCAGTCGACTCCCGGCGGGAAAATCCTCAAACCGAGGACTTAATAAATCAAATGGAAGGCATTTCTCGCAAAATTGGAAGGAATAAAAAAACTAATAATTGGAGGAGACTTTAATGCTAAGTCGCCGTTATGGGGTAGCCCTATCGAAGACGATAGGGGCTCGCAGGTTGCTGATCTTTTAACGGAATGGGACCTTAGTGTGATAAACACTAATGATTCACCTACGTTTGAGGGGCATAGAGGCAGCAGTTTAATAGATATTACTGCAGCCTCGCACGAGATGCTAGAAATAATTTATAATCGGGAACTTAGGTCGGACGAGATAAAGCTCTCTGACCATAAATTAATTACATGGGATATCGATGACGGAAAAACACAAACGAGCAGCTAACTAACTTTCCGCGGTTCTGTAATAAAAAAGCAAATTGGGAGCGGTTTAAACAAAAAATTGGCGAAAGCATCTCTGCGCTCGAAAACGAGCTATTAAACTGCCAAGAGGCAGACGAAATAGAAACACTCGCAAAAAAGTTAACGACGCGGTAGTAGACGCGTCGTCGTACTCCATGCCGCGAAAGAAAACATTTAAAGACATCGTGCACTAGTGGACTCGGGAACTATCCACCAAGCGGGCAGAAACACGTAACCTAAGGCGCCGCTATTAACCCGCCTCGGGAGAAATAAAAGAACAACGGAAATTCGAATATAATCAAAGTAACCGCGAATATAAAATATTAATAGAAGAAACGTGAACAAATAAATTTAAAGAATTCTGCACCGAATTTCCGAACAGGAACCCTGGGATACTGCATACCGCGTAATAAGGGGTACACAACAGAAAATCGCGCTCGCTAACATAAAGACGGAAGGTTTTAGAACCACGGCGGAGTATTTATTAAAGAAATTTTTTCCATCAGATAATCCCGAGGAGGATGAGGGGTTGCACGATTTATTACATTAGGAAGCTACAGAGGCGCAAGGAATAGGTGCCGATAAGGCAATCTTAGTTCCCTAGGTCGTAAGAGCTCTTAAGAGGACAAACCATAAGAAGGCACCGGGGCATGACGGAATCACTTCAAAAGCAGCTCTGGAGGCGTGCCTGTTAACCACAGGTATCTTTGCCGGATTGTTTAATCTTTGTTTAGATGGGAAGTATTTCCGCGTTGCTGGAAAGTCCAAAACGTGAAATTTATCCCTAAACCTAAAAAGGAGGATGCGTCAGATCCGGACAGCTATCGTCCAATTAGCTTGCTGCCGGTGCTAGGGAAAGCTTTGGATCGCGTTATGACTACGCAAGTTGAGCACTTAGTGCGAGACAGCGGCGGTTTTAATAACCAACAGTTCGGTTTGACGGAGGGAAGTCGACTATCGACGCACTAGAGTTTGTTGTCGGGAAAATTAGGCAGGCGAGAGATGCTAAAGAGTATTGTGTTGTTGTTACTTTGGACATTTCAGGAGCATTTGATGCTGCCTGGTGGCCATTAATTGTTTGCGAGTTAGATCGTAGCGGTTGTCCGCAGAACTTGGTGTCTTTAGTCAAGAGCTATTTCTCGGGGTCACTGGCATAGGTTGAAATTCCGGGTGAAGTTTTGTCGTGCGAGGTAGAAAGGGGGTGCCCGTAAGGGGTCATGTTCTGGTCCTACTTTTTGGAAGTTGTTGTATGAAAGCATATTTAGGGTCAAGTTGCCTGCAGGATGCTCAATCGTTGGGTTTGCGGATGACAAGCTTTTAATTATCAGATCGCGATTATTAATGAACATGCGAACAAAACCAAACGAGGCGCTAAATAAATTGCACGAATGGTCTCGGGAGGTAAAATTGAAATTTAATACGTCAAAATCGGAAGCACTATATTTTGGAACGACACCGGGACAGCGATCCCCTAGGCTAAAGCTAGGAGGGGAGAAAATCCCGTTCAAAAACGCTATCACGTACTTTGGTGTCAAAATAGACGATAAATTAAATTGGAAAGCCCACGTGCAATACGTAAAAAGTAAAGGCGGCGAATTACCAAATAAAATAATGGCGGCGGCGAAAATAAATTGGGGTTTCAGGGGTGAATCGCTGAGAACGGTCTATGCCGGAGTGATAGAGCCGGCAATGCTGTACGCAGCATCTGTATGGGCGGAAGGTTGCAAAGTCCGAAAGATGCGTCAATTGAAGAGCGTTCAACGCATTACCGCAGTGAAGGCGGCGAGGGCGTACAGGACCACCTCCACGGAGCCGCTCCTGGTTATCAGTAGGACTCTGCCTATCGAATATGTCGTTAGGGAGTTTCGCGATAGAAGGTTAGTAGATACAGGGAAGGGACGCAAAATTATAGAAGATATTCATCTGGGCAATAGGGAGGTAGAGAAATAGATTGTCGTATCAGAGTTAGGGCACCCGGCCGATAGTAGAGGAATCGAGTTTGTCGAAGGCGATGGGGACGCGACGGGTAACAGAATATATACAGACGGTTCACGTATGGATGACGGGCAAGCAGGCGCGGCGTTTTTTGTGTTTTAGCAGGAAAGGGAGGTGTTTCGGTATCCAACTAAACTCGCGAACTGGAGCACTATCTTCCAGTGCAAATTGGTAGCCATACAAAAGGCAATCGATTACGTCATAAACCACACGGGCAAATATGAATATTATATAATCAGCGACAGCAAATCAGCGCTGACGGCTTTAATAAACATAAACACCTTGACAAACCTCCAGGCGGACGACTTTAGGATAGCGCATACGGCGCTCGAGTTTCGACGTTTAAAGTTCTGTTGAGTTAGGTTGCACGATGGTAACGTAGGGAACGATAGAGCTGATAAATTAGCTAAAGAGGCCGCGACGGGTGACTTTCGGATATCACATTCGTCGATACCGAGGTCAATCAGACAATGGAAAGAGAGGTGGAACAACGCTGCCATTGGCAGGTTGACCCACAAATTCATACCGAGCTTAGAAGCTAGAGGTAAAATCGAGGTACAACTCGATCATAAAATGGTGCAACTGATAACAGGGCACGGCGCCCTTAAAGCGTATTTACAAAGATTCGGTTTAACCGACAACGACCGCTGCGAATGCGGTGAGGGCGCTGAAAGTGCAGAGCACGTGCTCTTCGACTGTGCGCTTGATGCGGCAAATCGAGGGTTAGATGAAAGCAAATTAGCTATCCTAGGACTAGAAATGCCAAAGAGCCTAGAGGAATTTGGAGAAGTGGCTAACCAGAAGTTGTTCTGGACAGCCTTTAAAGAGTTCGAGGAAAGGGTCGCGAAATTAGACGGCGATAACCGCACATAAATCGTAAGGGAGCAAAGAGGAGGATTGGAAATTTTAGATCTGACCTGGCGATAAATGATATGAGTTTGGCAACCAAAACCTGTATTTAAATAATAATAATAATTTAAAAAAACAACAAAATATTAAAAAAAAAATTCATAATATTTATAAAAATCCATATGCTAAAAACCCCCGCACCACTAATACAATCACTATCTAACCTTGTACGCGTGGAAATCGGGAATAAATAAAAAACTTAAAACTTAATCCGGGCAAATAAATAAATAAGAACATATAAATCAAAACACTCATTAAATTAAATCAATGAAATAAACAAAGGAATAAAATAATAAATAAAAATAAAATAGAGCGAAACCGCGCATCGTTCCAGGACAGTGCATATTTATTTCCACTTAGCAGTAAGTTTAAATGTATGCAGACGACCAGATCTTCGGATGCTGGAGAAATATATTAACGAAGTAAGAACAAAATTGTGGCGGTTGTGCTCGCATAAGCATTGATTTATGATAATTAGTAGATTTGAAATAATTAACGTGCACGTTTTGTGCGTAATGGCGCTAGCCGGTATAATGCTTATGCGAGTTCACCTGATAATTTGGGTTATGCTTTTTGCAATTTTATGCACTGTTCAACGCTTAATGCTTATAAATGTTTATTTATATATTTACATAAATATTTATTTTTATATTTATATTTTTGCCTGCTTTTATTGTTTGTTGCTTGATATTATTTGTTTGACGTTCTGCCGCCATTTTTGGTAGCAGCTTATTCATTTTGTTTGTGTCTTGTTGATCGGGCACACTCCAAAATCAACGCTAGAGATACCATCAATCCAACCCTATTTTTAATTTTAGTTTGAGTTGTTAGGTTTTTATTTAGGATGTGTTAATTTTAAAGTTAGAATAATGAGGAGCCCGTTTAAATTTTTCGCGTTTAAACCCAATGTAGTACCTTGGGGTGGAGCATTGGGGACGTGGCCGCAAGCATAGCAGCTCTTAATTAAATTATAATGTTATGAAGTGAATCCGATTCGAATCCCGACACGGTTCGCTTGAAAAATGTTAAGCGATCAGTTTGCACAAAAATTCTCCCTCGTTCGAATGAGAGATCCCGTGTGTGAGTATTGTTACGCACGTTATAGGTCCCACCTTGCTTAGAATAGCAAGAGTTCGGCAAAATTCAAAATTTTCCAGGTAAAAAAAACTCGCTCCCTGGCCAATATCGTACGTTCAGGTAGAGCATTGAATAATCAAATATAGTGTTATGAAGTGGGTGCACGCTTTCTATACTACTCATGATCTCTGTTAATATATTGGTGATAATTAAACCGAAATAAACACTAAACCTGCTTCCGAAAATTATACTGCCCAATCGCTAAAATTGGTGGAGCATAAGTTCCGCAGCCTAAACAACTGTTAGATAATTCACGTAAGTCAACATTTTGTACTCTATTATATATATATATATATATATATATATATATATATATATATATATATAACACACACACATTCTTTATCTGTCTAACGACAAGGACACGGCCCACGAGCTAGATAATATACGTTATCGAATTTTTCATATGCACTCAGTACAATAAACTGAAGAGTATTTTGTATGCATAGAAACAGAAAGGTGTATGTCAAAAACAGCTGTTTTGCACAAATTACAAAACACATGTTTACTGATTTAGTAACTTTAAAATATTGAATAGTTCAATTTGAGGTTATAAACTTATTTCCACATATGGTATGTGTTACTATCTAAGCAATAAGCATTAAAAGCAATTGTAATTATCTAGTATTTTATAAAAAAAAGAAATTGAAGCAATGGTACACCCTTTTGTGTCCAAGGATTTTTATATGTTGTTGCGAATTATAGGTGTAACGCTCAAAATAATATTTGGCTCAAGCTCCTTAATTCAAAATACAATATTATTCGAAGTCGTATTTCACAACTGTTTTTTTATAGCTGCAATGCAACACAACCAGTAATTGATATACTTTCATACAGTTTCTGAAAGATTATTATTATTATTTAACAATATCATCATCATCATTAGGTCTTCAGTCCTGGAAATGGTTAGACGCGTACCTTCATTGTTTCCTATTTTGAACTAACCTACAGAATTCCCTGAAATTTGCACAGTCTGCAACTATCACTATCTGATCTAGGTCTACATCTACCTCTTTTTTCCTATCTCTGCTTGTAATATATCCCATACTATTCCCTAAAAATGCCTTAGAACGTATTCTGTCCTTCTATATCTCCTTTTTTTCCATATATATACTTGTTCCCCTACTATTTCTATAACATATCTGTTATTCCTTTGTCTGTCCATGCTATCATTTTCATACCTCTGAAGCACAGCATTTCAAAAGGTTGCTACCGTTTTTCTGTCTGCTTTTCAGACTGTTCGTATTTCAAAGGCATACTGTGCTGTTCTCCACACATATGCTTTCACAAATTTTCTTCTTGTTCTATGTTTGTTGTCTTTCATAATAGGCGCTGTTCTTTCTTGTTAGATGCAGTTTGGTCCCCTTCTATTGTTTTACAATTATATACCCTATTTCTCTAACATTCAGTGGTTGTGAAGGCGGGTAAGCAGCCTGTGGCTGCCAAGTTCCCCCAGCAATTAACCATTTACCGATTTAATATTTTTCCAATATATTTTTTCGCACAGTCAACATTAGTAGCAGATATTTCACAACCAACATCTGTAGTTGTTTATAATAATCATCAGATTTATGTGCGCTTATTTTTTCGTCATTAGGTCTTCCGCCTCAAAACTGGTTGGACACTTACCTGTACTTATTTATATTCTGAGCTAGCCTACACAGTTCCTTGAAATTCTCACTCAGCATGTATACAGCTCGGTTCCCCTTATATTGTTTTCTAAATGTATGCCCTATTTCACCGAGATACAGTGAAAGGGGTTAAGCAGCCTGTGACTGCCAAGATCCCCCAACACTTAGACATTTGCCAAAATAATAGTATGCTAGTAAATCCTTTCACACAATTAACATTATTCGAGGATATTGCCCAAGCAATACTTGTAGTTGCTTATAATAATCATCAAGTTTAAGTACAGAGCACAGTTACTCTTTTAATCATTAGTTTATCCATCTTGGGACTGGTTGGATGCGTATCTCCATTGATTTCTATTCTGAGCTAGCCTACACATTCCTCTGAAACTCCTACAGCCTACATCTTTCACTATCTGTGTACAGTAGTCTAACCTAGGTACCTCTACTTCTTTTTCCTCCTATCTCTGCTTCTAATATATTCCGCACTATTCCCTCATCCCATAGTATGTGGCCTTTAATCCTATCTCTCCTATTTTTTACCGTTTTCCACATATTTCTTTCTTCTCCTACCATTTTTAGTACCTCTTCGTTCTTAACTTTGTCTGTCCATGATATCTTCATCATACGATCTGTAGCACAACATTTCAAAGGCTTCTACCTTTTTCTTGTCCGCTTCTCCTACTGTCCAGGCTTCACAGTCGTACAGTCCTATGCTCCACACATATGTTTTAAGCAATCGTTTCCTTGTTTCTATGTTTGTTGTCTTTGAACACAGTAATTGCCTTTTCTCGTTAAATGTAGCACTACCTTGTGCTAATCTTTGTTTTATATCTTTTGTGCTTTTCCCATCTTGCGTTATTTGGCTTCCTAGGTAGCAGAAATCCTTAACCTCTTGTAAGTTCTCGTTACATATTTCTATTCTTGTTTTTGATTTATTTTCCCCTCCTTTAGTTTTAGTTTTGTTAATTTTCATACCGTATTTCTCTGTAAGAACCATTTCATTTCATTAAGAGCAACTTCTAGCTCTTCCTTGCTAGACGCTAATACCGCTATATCATCTGAAAATCTAAGCATATCAATTTTTTCTCCCTGCATAGTAATTCCAAATGTCCTCCTGCATTTGACAGTATTCATTGCCTCTTCAATGTACAAGTTAAAAATTAATGGTGATAAGGCACATCCCTGTCTCACCCCTTTCCTAATGTTTGCTTCTCTACATTCCTGCTCTAATTCTATTACTGCTGCTTGCTCTTTGTATAAGCTGGGTACTATTCGTCCATCCCTATAACTCATTCCAGTCTTTTTGAGTATTTCGAACTTTTTTTCAATTTTACATTGTCGAATGCTTTTTCCAGATCTAGAAACCCTATATACACGCTTTCCTCTGTTTCTATTGTTTTCCCATTATCACTCTCAGAGCTAAAATAGCCTTCCGTGTTCCCCTGTTTTGCCTAAACCCAAATTGATCTTCTCCTAGTATTTCTTCAGCCCGTTTCTCCATTCGTCTTTGTACAATTCTAGTTAATATTTTTGACACGTGTGCTGTCAAACTTAATGTTCGAAAATTTTTACATCTATCCGCGTCTTTCTTTTTTGGTATAGTTACTATGATGTTACGTTTGAAATCTTTGGGTATCTCGCCTGTCGCATACATATAGCTTACAAGTTGGAAAAGACGTTCTGTTACTGCTTGTCCAGCGGTTTTTAGAGTTTTTGCTTGCACCTTATCTGTACCCGGTGCCTTACCATTTTTCAGACTCTTTAATGCTAATTCAAACTCATCTCCAAGTGTGGGATATTACAAGTCATCATTTTCAATGTCTGACTCCTGTTCTAATGCAGCTAGTTCCTCACCTGCATATAAATTTTTCATATATTCTTGCCATCTACCCACTTACTCTACATTTTCTATAATGATGTTTCCTCCCGCGTCCCTTATATTTTTGTTATACGGTTTTATATCCCTAAAATTGATTATAATTAGTTTGTAAACTTTATCTGTTTTTCCTACTTCCATCTTAGTTTGTACCTCTTTGCATTTTTCATCAATCCATTGTTCTTTAGCTTTGCTGCATTTGCGAATAATTTCCCATTTCATGTCTTTGTATCTCTGTTTTCCTGTTTCGTCTAATTAATTTTTGTATTTTTGTCTTTCATCTATTAAATTCAGGATATCCTTTGTTACCCATGGTTTCTTATTTTCTTTTTGTGTATACCCCGGAATATCTCTGGTCGCCATGTCTAGGCTGGATTTAATATAATTCCATTCTGTTTCTACTTCCTTAGTATCATATATTTTCCCGATATCTTTGAGCAATTTATCTGACTTTTTTTCGAATCTTTCAGTTTCTCTAAGTCAAAGTGCCTTTTTCCGCTTATTTTTTTTCAAATTTTTTAATTTAAGTGCGGCCTTCATAATTACAATGTTGTGGTCAGTGTCTATATCTGCCTCTGGGTAGCTTCTACAGTCTTTTACTTGATTCCTAAACCGTTGTCTAACAAAAATGTAATCTATTTGATATCTTCCTAAATCTCCTGGCATCTTCCACGTATATCGTCTTCTAGCATGATGTTGAAATAATGTATTTGTGATGGTTAAATTGTTCTTGTCGCAAAATTCTACCAGCCTATTTCCCTTGTCGTTTCTCGTGCCTTAATCAAATAAACCTACTACTGCTCCTTCCCTGCCCTTACCTACCACTGCATTAAAATCTCCCGTAATTATTAAATTTTCGTGTCCTTTTACGTATCTTAATATGTCTTTGATATCTTTGTAGATCGCTTCTACCTCTTCGTCACTGTAGCTACAGGTGGGCATGTATACTTGTATTATTACTGTGTTTACCGGTGTAGATTCTAATCTAACCATGAGTACTCTTTACACAATAAAGAAGTGCCTGCAGATCAAATTCCGCCATCTGATAAATACCATTAGCAGCGTTGGTTTTATCACTATTTTTCCTTCCCGTTCAAGGTTTTTATAGCCTATGTGTTTGTTACGTTTATTTTGAACATCCCGTATATTTTTACCGGTTACTAATCAATACGCGGTCCAATAAATTTTCAACTCAAATCCCTTTTTCTTTAACAACGACAAGTTTGGGCTAAAATTAAATAGTTTACATCCTGTATATTTTATTTTCTGCAATAAATACGCTTTCGAATAATTCCTCAAAATAAATCTATTCGCCTTGAAACGTAAAGCTTATTACACTATAACTAAATAGTTCATAACCTGTTTGTAGGTATCCTTCAATTTGTTCAATATTACAACCGCGTATAATGGGTTTTTCTATTGTGACAAAGTAACGACTTGTTGAAATAAGGTCGCGCACTACTCTCCGGTAAAACCATGTTTTTCTAGTTTAAAATCGCGTTTCGATAACACGGATGTTTGGATTTCGAATTGGCATCATTTAAATTCATTCTGAATTTGATTCTGCTGCCCGTACGACGAAATATGTTCTACATTACTCGTTCTATCACTTTAAAAGCAATGCACGTTTATTGTTGTGCTGTCAATTAGAGATGTCTTGCGTGTATTTGGTGAGTGTTCCCGCGCTTACCCCATCTAACCCGATTCTATTTTTAGCTTTTTTTTGCTGGAGGCCAAAGGCGTTCTTTCTGGGTGTAGCTTACCTGTTCGCTGCTGTGTACCAGTTACTGTAATTACGATGGTAGCCTTGTATTCCATTATGCATGTCAAGGATTTTTATTTATCAACGGTGGATAGTGTAAAACCAATCCACCATATTTGTTGAACAGCTACTTGGGCTGGTGCTTCTGGGTATACGTCGTTAATTCTTGCTACAACGTGGACTGTGTTTAATGCTTAAGTTTAACACCTGTACTACATTTAAAACCTAAATTTGCGTTTAATACTTCAAAATTTAGCATACTTGCTAGGGAGTAAATTTACATTTAAAAACTAAATTTGCCTTTCATACTTAAAAATTTAACGTACTTGCTAGGGAGTAAATTTACATTTAATACCGAAATTTAACATACTTGCGATTAGAAAATTTTAAGTTTTAATTTTCTTTTTTTTACTGAGTTTATTACATGTTATCCGCGAAATTCGCACTTTGTGGATTCACTATCCAATTTGTCCGTATAATATAATTGTTGGCGTTAAAATGATAACGCTTATTTTATTGCGTTCTCTTGTTTGTACCGAATTATGTATTTAATTTAATTTTTTTTCTTATTTTGTTAATAGATAATTGTGGATGATGTACTTTATTTCTTTTTGTTTTTTTTGGTATGTAGGCAAATCCCCCCCACTTTCCGTAGTTGGTAGTTAGCCTGGTGTTTACTTTTCCTCCGGCTACGTCCAGGTATGTAGCATGTTTTTCAAATTCCTCTTGGGGTATGGTCTGATCGTGTTCATTCATATTGTTAAATTTGTAGCATAAATCACACATCTTTTTTGGTTTGCAAAACGATAAATTAAATGCTTTACAGAAAACATCTCTGTAAAGCCATTCCTTTTCAGGAAAAATACCTTCTTCTTCACATTTTGTTTTGTATAATTCATACATGTAGGCAAGTTCAAATTATCGTAAAAATATTTCTTACTAGAATTGCTTTTATTATAATGGGAAGGTACTCTTGGAAAGGAATTTATATGTTTTTAATAAAGCGTCTAGCTTCTAAAGGATGGACAGTACCTGGCTTATGGAGGACTTTTTTATCGTGTGATGTAACATTAGCACTATTTCTTGATGCAAAAGCAACGTGCATAAATTTTTTTGACACGAACAACGTTGTCAAAGAAAATCTTTTACACACAGATATCTTCGTGCCATTACAAATCAGGTGAAACTGTAATGTACAAGAACGTCTAGATGACCGAGCTCCTAGCCTAGTAGTTGCCTTATCAACTTTATCAATTAAGGAACTTGTGTATCTTCTACGGCTATTTAGATCAGGCATACCCCAAAATAATGAAAAAATTATTTTTCTATTTTCTTCATTAATCTCACTACAGCTACGTACACAATTTTGACATGGCACAGGTTTTAACTTAACTGCTGGTCTAACAACTCCTTTCGGAGATGTATATTTTTCCCAGATTGTTGTTCAGTCTTTCGCTTATTTTGTTTCCATTCTTCAGAATCCACTACTCTACGTCTCTTTCTTGTAGGAGCACATTGTTATATACCCTCAAGAGTTGTAGAAGCTGTGAAATTTGTGTTCGATAATATATAATCGCCATCCTTAGATTTTTCTTCATTGGTAAAATTTGTAGGAAAATATTCAGGATCCATATCAGAATCGTATACACGACTTTGAGGATCGGTAATAGTATCTTGAATAATAGCGTCATTTGATGTACATAACACAAGATCAAAATTTTCTGACGCATTGACAGCGTCTACTTGAAGAACTGGTACGTCTAATACAATAAAAGAGTTCAGAATTTGTTGTGATAAAGACATTTCCGTGTTGCTATCAGCAAGAAGCAATGTGTCATAAACCAATAAACAAGAATTTTGGTTATTTTCTGTTTGTGATGAAAGTAAGTGTCTCAACATCTTTAACTGCACTTACATCTTCTATATTTGATTCGCCTACGTTATTAATCAAACAAAAAGAAGTATCACCTTTATTTGTAGTTGTAGATGCATTATCACCGTTTTCATCATTTGATTCACTTGGATTATGAAATGCGTTAATACACTCCACAGTATTGTTTTGGTTTTCTAAGCAAGCTTGCTTTGCCATTTCTAGTATCTGTTCAGTCCGTGAACTCATCTGACAAACAAAAGAAGTACAATGCACTTGGCAATTTTAATACCAAATCTTATTATGTAGCAAAATTACATTATAACATGACCAGTTTTCCAGCCTATGATAGCTGGACTGTGAAATGAGAGAATTTCAGGAATCACTATCATCATGAAAACATGAAGCTAAAACCGAGATTAATATTAAATGCTTGTCACTTGCTTCAAATATCGATATTCTCGTACAAAATTTTGCTATTCTTTCAGAAAAAACGAGTTCTTTTATGGTCAATCTGCTTCAAAAATCGGGTGAAATAAGCAACCGCTCTGATGAATTAGAACAATATAGTCGATGAAATTGTCTGGTTATTCACAAAGTACCTGAAAAACCTAACGAAGATTTGCTTATATCGTCAAAGGTATTTTTTAGAGAATTAAAGTTAAATATTACTGATCAAGCAGTAATTTCGAGAATAGGTTTTTAAATACCTCATAAAATCAGCAAAACTCGGGTCTTATTATTGTGAAGTTTACCAAATACAGTGCAAGAACAAACGTCTTTACGAAAAAAATCAATTAAAAAGCACTAACATTAAAACGAAATTCTTAATCACACTTTGATGTGGGTGAGTAGATACAAAACCCTTTCCTAAAAAAAAAAACCTCGTGTTGTCATTTTGAGCAAAGTTCAAACAACCGTACACTAAAGCACGAGCTTTTATTATTTACCTTAAATAATACTCGACTCCTAATTGGATAATATGTAAACTGTTAAATAGTAATTAATATTAAGAAATTAATTGCTGAGTTAAATACTTGATAAACTAGATATAGTATACTAAAAAATCTACGTACTTATAAATCTCTGCAAAAATATATGGCATAACAATAACCGAAAGTTAAACAAAATACATGTTCGGGTACTGCGAATTATATTAATGAGGATGCAATAGAAAATATTAATTTATTATCTTATTGTGTCTTTTCCTTTGCATGGTTATCGCAACAGAAATTATGCTGTAGAATTTACAAAAATGAAATGAAACGCAGAAATCTCAGAAAGCATATATGCATTCAAAAACATTTGTCTTTCATACAAAAAAACATCTTATCTTTATAAAACAGTTTACAGCTTAAGTTCGTACACAAAATTATTCTTAAAGGTTACCTATTTATTAAAATAATCCTTACCCAATCTTTGTTAACAATTACAAAACTTAAACCTCTTCTCTAAGTTACAAAAATCTTCTTTAATTTGACTGTGGATAATTTACCTGTATTACCTGATATTACCTCATCTGTAAGTGTAATTGGCCAATGACGCTGCCCAGATAATTTGGTAAAGATCAAAATGCTTTAAACTGTGTCTCAAAATTTGCTGGAAATTATCCTCTTAACAAAGAATTTTTATAAAATTAAAAACCTATTCTCGCTTATGTTACATATATTTAAATATTCTTATAAGTTACAAAAAACCAAATTTATACCTGCGGTCGTTCTTGTCAAATAAAACTTATCAAAATTCCATTTCCATTATTATTAACGGCATTTAATACTTCCTGGTTCCTTTTCAAATCTCCATTTGACGTTGGAATATCTGTTTTCAAAATGCATTTCATTTTTAAACGATTAAACCCAGCAGTAGCTCTAATATAAGGATTATTTATGTCAAAGATAGTTTAATTTTCGTGGTATATTACAAAATAATTATGCTTCATAATTATGGAAAGTTTTATGTTACTTATAGGCATCTCGTAAAATGAATTATAAATTGTTCGAAGTTACCCGTTCGAAAAATTAATCTTTATTTAAAATTTCATTTTCGATTTCGTGAAATGAATGAATCTAAATGACCGTTCTAATTCAATTCCTGCTTATATACAAAAATTATACCTACATCATTTTCTACCATGCGATTCTTGATGTCTATCAAAACATTAGCCATCCTATGTGATGAGAATTTCGCATTTTAATGATCTAATTAATGCTAGACGATTGCAGTTATTATGGTTTATGTCTATCGTAAAGCGTTGTCTATTTTTTTCTAATAAATGAAGTCAATGTTACCTGTCTCCTTTTCTCTGTAATACGTAAAGCTATTAAACCGCGTTATTTTATCTATTTTATGACTTTGGTATTCGCGTGTTTCTTTCAATCGGAGCGTGTTTATTAATTGATTGAAAATAATTGGCCTTTAAAGCTATTCTAATAAATTGACGTATTATCATATTAAATAAACGAAAATCCTACAATTAACACGCTTTATTTTAAACTCTTAAAATGAATTGAAATGATATATCTACAGATGGAATTTGTCTAATTAATAATTGCTTCGTTTTATGCTTTGTAAATGTAATAAGGTTTGATTTTTCCAGTAATTAAAACGTGTTCTAACAAATATTTAAACATCGAAAATTTATCTAGTATTTTTAAAGGTGTATGCAAATCACGTTCAGTCTGCCGAAACGTCTACATAAGAAAATATGTTTTGTTTTAACACGGACGCATTAAATTGATATAATTTTATGTAATAAAAATTAATGGCTTTTGTATTTATATCTTAAAAACAAAACTCATTTTAAAGTACCATCAAGAGTAATTATTTATACACACGGCTGAAAAAAATTAATTTAAAAATCTAAGTTCATATTCGTTTCACACTCTCCAATAAATGCAATACACGGGATTTAATTACATAATTAATAAGACTTCATTTTTATGTTCTAACGAAATACTCTTATATTTAAACAGGTTAGAGAAATTAAATATTGGAAAATTTTAATATTTCCTGATTTTTTCTCTTTGAGTGGGGGTTTTTCATAGACAAATATTTACAATATTTACAAAAAATATTTACAAAATATACATATATACAAGGTGAAACAATTATAAAATCAATATATCTACAATTTAAAAATTCTTTATCCACTCCACGGAGAGGCTGGTTGGTGGACTTTGGAAGACGTCGGGGCTTACTGAAGGCGTCGGCGTCGTGGTGCACCGTAAGACTCAAGACGTCGGTGTCAGCAGGCTATGATTTAAGCACCCTGGTTAAGGTGTGGATGTAGAAGGCGGCGGCGTCCTGATGCAGCGCACTAATCATTAAGGCATCGACATCGTTATGCAGCGCATAACTCGTTGGGGAGTCGGCGTCGTAATACAGGGGTACCACTCGTTGAGGCTTTGGTGTCAGCGGGATATAGGACAGTGCAGCTAGTGCTGTAGATGATGGCAGGCTATGTGCACATCATGTGATAACAAACGACTACGTAAATGTATGATTTTTAATTTTGTAGATACTCTTTTGGAAATGTATGTTCGTATTATAACTTTTTACTGAGGTTTTCAATTTTTTTCTTTCTATATTACCCACTCTACGGCGTTTTTGAGCTAGCCCAAAATCCAATTCTTTTGGATTTCGATTCTACCAATCCCTCCGTTTTGTTGCGGTATTCGGTGTAGCCGTTTTTCTTTATCTACTTTACTGCTTTCTGTCCTGTCGGCACGGAATACCGTAACAACCTCCTTCAGAAATATCCAAATAACGATAAATGTGACAAACAGCAGATAATCAACTAATGTAAGTGTTCAACAAATTTTATACTTTAAGGAATACCTATTAAATGATTTACAATGTTCAAAACGTGAACGCGGTCAAAACTAAAGAATAATATCTGATAGGTAGGCAACTGTATCCCATTGCAACAAAAATAACATCTTCATTATTTTATAAGGAGCATATTTCCATGCAAATCACTACCCTACACAGAATCTATATTGAGCATTGAGCTGTTGGTTAAAGATATTTTATAAAATAAACATATATATTTGGAATTTGTTTCGTTAAAATAATACCGCCCTTTAAAGGGTGCTGTCCGTATTCGCTGAACACCCTGAACATGGGATTGGCGTGACCCTGGTTGTAGTACATGTGCACCTTTTTGTTTCTATCCAGTTTCTCCAGTTCTAAAAGCAATTGTTTATCAGATTCGACTAAGCACATTAACGATAAGTGAATTTGTATTATAAATTGTTAACATTTCAAACTGTACTTAGACATGTTCCCTAAAGATTTCTTAGTTTATTACCCCTGTGCATACGCTGTGTAAATGGTCTGCAGTGTGAGCTAAACATTTTTTATTGTGCTTTGGCTAGGGAATAATATTTTCAGGCAACGTAAATGAAACACTCTGAAAAGTATTTATTACTAGTTTAGCACTTGCAGTTCGCAGTGGCTCTTCAACACTAGCTTTAATTCAATAACAATACCACAAAGCCGAAGTATTACAAATTACTTTTCCAACGACCCTTGTCTTCTATTGTTCGGTAGATATTACGCAATTGAACTGGAAAGCTTTGTACTAAATTTTATTTCAGTCCGAAGAAACTACATTGAGAATGGCACGTTATGTACATAATCTTCTTGGTATCCATCAAGACGTCAAACGCATAAACATGTGCACAAGGAATGAGTCGCCATTGTTATATCTAGAATGTGTTGTATCATTCTCAATTGTCCTGTAAATTAAAATCGCTTACCGGTAGTGAGTAGACAGCATCGGAAATACGAACCAGTCGCCCCACATATATACCAATCTACCGATGATCTTTGTCTTTGTAAGTTGAGATGTCAAACTCACTATTACTGAATACAATGAAATGCCACTGAGTCAATGGTGTTGCAATACAAGAGGTTTCTGTTTCATAGCAATAAACAGGACCGCCACCCGTTATTTTCCTTTTGTATGTTTGGACACACTTAGTTTGCCAATAAGTAGTATATTTCCTATAAAATTAATAATTTAGGATATTTTTTTCGTGCTTATTACATTTACAAGAAACAATATTAAACATTCAAATTTGTGTATAATACATAAATAGGCTAATATCGATTGAAATGCTGTACATACCACGGAAGTGTGAGAAGTAATTACTCAAAGGGTTGGTAATTTTAGCTTTATGTACATTGCATCAGTGCAACGTTAAAGCTTGATAAAAACATATTGAGTTAGGTGAAATTGAGCATATTAATGTTGTTTAATAAATTATCAGGGTTAAGTCTTATACTCAACTCGAAAAAATTAAAAGTTAAAAAATCCCTTCGCAAGTTATTTGAATTGTAATGATATCTTTTTAGGAATAGTAAAGCAAGATGCAATATAATGATAACGATACTTTAGAACTTTTCGTTCTTCAAGTATGAGTTGACCATTCGTTAATTTTAATGCTTTTATAAAGCAGCAAACCATGCAATATTATTCCCATCATTTTGCTTCAAATTACGTAAATTCTCAACTCATTAGCAGTTATTAGAAGTAAAATTATACCAAACTAAACAGATGCATGACGTTAACGGCGACTCTGTAAGCACTAATGCTTTTATAGGTGCCAAAAGTTAGTGCTTCGTTAGTGCTCTCTAGTGCCTTATAAAAGAAGATCGCCGAATAATCGTCTCGCCGAAAATGGCAATGTATAAATTTTCGGCGAAACTTAACACTTAATCGGGATTCTTTTAAATTAAAAAAACTTTTACTGCCCGAAGTTAGTGCTTTGTTAGTGCTCGTTAGTGCTTCATGTCTCAGCTGCGTAAAACTACTAATAAAAAAGTTGTGGCTACCTCCTTTTTTGCGCTAACTTCACAACTGGTCGCGGTTTGTTTCAAAATCAAAAATTCGTTTCAGCCGAAAGTTAATGCTTCGTTAGTGCTTCATATCTCAGCGACGTACGACTACTAATAAAAAGTTGTGACCACTTACATTTTTGCAGCTAACTACACAACTGACCGCAGTGTGTTTTAAATTCAAAAATTCGTTTCAGCCGAAAGTTAGTGCTCCTTAGTGGTTCATAGCTCAGCGGTGCGACTTCTAATAAAAAAGTAATAACCACTTATATTTTTAATTTTAGCTGCGGTTTGTTTCAATTTTAAAAACTTTTGCAGCCGAAAGTTAAAGCTTCGTTAGTGCTCTTTAGTGCTTCATATTTCAGTAACGTGCGACTTCTAATAAAAAAGTTGTGACAACTTATATTTTTAGATCTGATCGGGCTTTGTTTCAATTTCAAAAACTTTTATTGCCTAAAGTGAATGCTTTGTTAGTGCTCTTTAGTGCTTCATATCTTAGCGGCGTACGGCTGCAAATAAAAAAGTAATGATCACTTACATTTTTACAACTGGCCGCGGTTTGTTCCAGTTTAAAAAAATTGGTACTGCCGAAAGATAGTGTTTCATTAATGCTCTTTAGTGCTTCATATCTCAGTGGCGTACGACTACTAATAAAGCAACTGTGACCATTTACAGCTGACCGTGGTTTGCTTCAACTTCAAAAATTTTTTACAACCAAAAGATAATATATTGTACTCTCAAGTGTTCTATACTTCAGTGGCATGCAAATATGAAAACCAGAGAAATGGGAAAATTTTGAGGTATAAATTAATTTGATTAATACGAAAATAATGCTCCCAAACTTCAGACGAATGCTATCTACTGAGTTACAATTGGAATGGAGAATCGTAATTGTATTTTTCTAGACGCTCTTATACAGCTGCGACTTAATGAAAAAATTTTGATGTTAAAGCAACACTTCCTAAAGGTATATAAGGCAACAAATTACAAATTATTAATAATTTGTTTTAATACAAGTGAATAAAGTAGTCGACAAAAATTGTTTCCTATCCGTGGTTAATTATAGAATTATACTAAGAAGTAGCGCATTAAGTAAGATTACACACTAATCGTAATCATAAGATAAAGCTTAATGTTAGCTATTCATATAACGTATTGTCTGAAATTTAAAATACACATATCACTTTCTGAAATTCTTACTTGCAACTTAACTGTGACCCTAGAAATAACAGTAAATTCAAATTTATGCTTTGGAAATAAGTTAAACTGGCGTTGAGCAAAATGAATGGAAATATACAACTTCAAAGTTCAGATCCAGAAGTTGGCTAAAACTTTTTGTTATAGAAACACTAACAATCATATGCAGCATAATATGCAGTGCTTCATTGTACTTTTACCCCAAAGCACCGCACTTCCGGTTTTGGAAATATTCGACTTCAAAGGTCAGATCCGAAAATAGGCTACAATTTTTTTGCTGTAGAATAACTAACAACAATATGTTGCATAATCTTCAGTGCTTCATTCGTGTTTTATTGTGCTTCAATCCTCAAAGTAGCTGCACTTCCGGTTTCGGAAACATTCGACTTCAAAGTTCAAATCCGGGGGTTGGCTACTACTTTTTTTTTTATGAAAGTACTAATGATCACTAAGATAATCTTTAGTGCTTCGTTAGTGTTTCATTGTCCTACAAACCCAACGCTGCGGCACTTCCGATTTCGGTAATATTCGACTCTAAATTGCAAGGCTGGAGTTGGAAGATGACTACAATTCTTATCTTACGGAAGCACTAAAAAGTAGCATAATACTTAATGCTTCGTAAGTGTCTTATTTTGCTTCAAACTCCAACGCAACTGTACTTGCAGTTTCTGAAGTATTTGACTTCAAAGTTCAGATCCGGTGGTTGGCTACAACTTTTTTATTATGGAAGCACTAACGATTGCACCTATCACAATCTTTAGTGCTTCGTTAGTGCTTTATTATGCTTTGAAATCCAATGTTGCCGCACTTCCAGTTTCGGGAATATGCGGCTTTAAAGGTACAGAACTGGAAGCTGAAAAATAGCTACAACTATTTTATCATGGAAGCACTAACAAAAATATGTAGCAAACTATTTAGCATTTCATTAGTGCTTGATTGTATTTTAAACCGCAGCTCAGCCGTTGTTCCGATTTCGTCAATATTCGTCCTCAAAAGTCAGTTCTGGAAGTTGACTACAACTTTTGTGTTAACGAAACACTAATAATCATATGTAGTATAGTATATATTGTGTGAATAGTGCTTCATGATCCCTCCAAGTATCGGAAGACTTGTAAAGTTGGCTGTTTCTGCAGAAACTATTTAAGAAGGAACGTATATTGAATCAAACTTAGTTTCTACTATACATTTGCAAGTATATGCTAACCATAAAGTTAAACACAATAATATAGTTAAATAATTTTTAAATTAGAAGTGTGTGAATAAAAAAGACGCGCTCCACATGTAAGTGTCTACGATGTATACAAGTTGTTTGTATCAAAATTTGTTTAATGAAAATATATACAACTATACAGAGTAAAACATAATACCTTTTCAAAACTCAGATAACATTCAGGCTGACAAGATATTAAATAAAAACTAAAAAGTTACCATTCTTGGTAGATATAAAAGGTTTTATAATGAAAGTCTATATAGAGAAGGATGATATCGTAGTATGAGAATACAAATTTTTTTTAATCAAAATTTTGGGTACATGACAAACGTGAAGTCCTTAAAAATGGAATAGGTGAGTGAAAATAACACCATAATGTTTCTCTTTTTATCAAACAAGCGAATTCCAGGGATGAAGCAGTAGGGTGTACGAAATTCCAGTCTCAACAAGGGAATCTGGCTTTTTTGAAGTAATATATAGAGGACAGATTTAATTTTACAAATATTTTACTCGCTCAGGATAACAGCAAATAAACCAGTAGAACATTTAAAAAATAAGAGTTTAAAAATAAGAAATAACACCTCTAACATTACTAGTTCTACCCCCAATCTATGGCATTTGGAAGTGGTGTTAGTCATTTGAATTGATTGACTAGGTGTTATATTTGTGAAAAGTAGTTGCAAATTAGCGCCGACTTAGTCTCGAGTGTTTAAAAAATTAATCATCATCATTAGGTTTTCAGTCCTGGAACTGGTTGGACGCGTACCCTCAACGTTTCCTATTCTAAACTAACCTACAGATTTCCCTGAAATTTGCACAGTCTGCATCTATCACTCTCTGATCTAGGTCTACATCTACCTCTTTTTCCATTTTTTTCTACAGATATCCTTGTTTCCCTACTATTTCTATAGCCTATTTGTTATTAACTTTATCTGTCCATGCTATCATCCCCATACATCTGAAGCACAGCATTCCAAAAGGCTGCTACCGTAATTTCTGTCTGCTTTTCCTACTGCCCGTATTTCATAGGCATACTGTGCTGTGCTCCACAAATGTACTTTCAACAATTTTGTTCTTGTTTCTATGTTTGTTGTCTTTCATTATAGGCGCCGTTCTTGCTTGTCAGATGCAGTTCGGCCCCCTTCTATTGCTTTACAATTATATACCCTATTCCTCCGACATTCAGTGGTTGTGAAGGGTGGTAAGCAGCCTGTGGCTGCCAAGTTCCCCCCGCCCTTGAACATTTGCCGATTTAATATTTTTTCCAATATACCTTTTCGCACATTCAAAATTAGTTGCAGATATTTCACAACCAACATCTATAGTTGTTTATAAGAAACATCAGATTTATCTGCGCTTATTTTTTCGTCATTAGGGTCTCAGTCTCAAAACTGGTTGGACACGTACCTGCACTTATTTATATTCTGAACTAGCCTGCACAGTTCCCTGAAATTCTCACACGGCCTATATAGGATTCGGTTCCCTTTTTATTGTTTTATAATTTTATGCCCTATTTCACCGAGATTCAGTGAAGAGGATTAAGCAGCCTGTGGCTGCCAAGATTCCACAACACTTAGACATTTACCGAATTAATAGTTTTCCAGTAAATCCTTACCCACAATTGACATTATTCGAGAAAATTGCCCAATCAATACTTGTAGTTGCTTATAATAATCAAAATGTTTAAGTACAGTTACTTTGTTCGTCATTAGTTTATCCATCTTGGGACTGGTTGGATACGTACCTACGTTGATTTCTATTCTGACCTAGCCTACATATTTCCCTTAAATTCCTACAGCGTACATCTTTCACTATCTGTGTGCAGTAGTCTAACCTAGGTCTACCTATACTTCTCTTTTTTCCTATCTTTGCTCCTAATATATTCCGCACTATTCCCTCATGCCGTAGTATGTGGCCTATCATCCTATCTCTCCTATTTTTTACCGTTTTCCACATATTTTTTTCTTCTCCTTAACTTCTTTTAAGTTCTTGTTACCTATTTGTATTCTTGTTTTTGATTTATTTTCCCCTCCTTTGCATACTAGTACTTCTAACATTCCACGCTCCGACTCGCAAAATGTTCCCGACTTTTGTTCTTAGCTTTCCGATCGCATCCTCCGAAGTAGTCCCCTCCCGGAAACCCGAATGGGGGACTATTTTAACTCCGGAATCCTTTACCCCAGAGAATGCCATCATTTTATTATAATTTAAGTACGCTGTGTACTTGAGAGGTAATGTGGTGATTTCCCGTTGCCTCCCACATCGCGGTAGCGTGTCTTAGACTGCCATATCGACCCCTATAGTCTCTGCCAATCTAAGTACCGAAAGAGCAGCTGCTCTCTTTCGGGGACCCGTCTTAGCCTGGTTCCTTACTAACGTCCCTACTACTTTGGTTAAACCTGTACTTTGGCTCTTTAGCTCATTAGAACACGCAAGTCATTTCACCTGTTAGTAATCTAGAACTTCGGCAAGGTGTAGGTCCATTCGAAATGAAAAAAATTAATATTTAATAAATATAAAAAAATCTTTTGTTACACCCTTTATTTTATTATAAACTCAAGAGTCTGAACTTAAGTCGGAAGCCCGGTCCGTTGATTAATGGTGACTTTCCTACTTGAGTTACAAAATGTCAAAATTTTACAAAACACGTATTTTCCAACTAATTAAAAAAGCGATAAAATTATACAACTACTTAGAAAAATTATGTACCAAGTATAGTTCTAAATGCATAAACTTTACAAAAGTTATTATGGAAAAGTATGTGTTTATAAGTACTTTCACTTATCCGGAAAAGCTCACAAATCAAAATTTAGTGAATAAGTCTCCATAGAAGAAAGACTATAAATGAATATTTTCATGATTCTCCTGCGGTGTTACAATACGGACGGTTCCATGGTCTAGTTGATTTGCGTATGGCTACTAATCCCAAGGTCCCGGGTTCGATTCTTAACACGGATTGCTTGAAAAATATTAGGCGAACATTTATCACAAAAATGCGCAATCGTACAGATGAGAGGTAAAAATGTAGGTCCGGTGTGTGACTGTTGTCACGCTTGCTAAAAATTCATACCTTGCTTGGAACAGCAAGGGTTTGACAAAATTCAAAATTTCCAAGTAAAAAACTCGCTTCCTGGCCATTGTAGTACCTTCAGTTCTAGCATTAGAAAATCAAATGTAAGATATCACAATGCCATCAAACAAACTATCCATACTAAGTGTTTTATTAAAACCTTTTATTCGTCCGGAGTTTAATAGTAGAAAATATGCTTTAGTATTAAATATCCTAAAATTATACCAGTTTCATTGTTTGCAAGTATTGTAAAGTTACGTTTTTGTTCATCCAGACCCCTTTTGAACATTGCTGTTTGGCTCGGCCCAGTTATCAGGTATCCCAAACTCGCTTTAACCTGACCACGGGGCGAAACAGAACAGAACCTTTTATTTGAGATTTACAGTTTTTTTTAGATTTTGTTAATAATTAACTACCTAATATATTTATATATTTAATACTTGGCTTATAGCCGTAATTTTGAGAGTTGCTTCCTGTCTATAACTGTCTATAACTCGACAGTGTCAGATATGATTGACAAAATTGCCAAATGTAATCGAAGGTTAGGTTGAAGTACAGTTGTGTACACGATTTAGATTTGTCAAATTTCCAATTGTCGTCATCGGTCTCGGTGGCGTAATTGGTAAACGCATGGTCCTAGAAAGATTAAGATACAAGTTCAAGTCCTGTCTGGGACCTTATATTTTCCATCTTTCAATTACTAGCTCGATTTGAAATGATCATTTGGGCTTTGCATAAAAGTTTACCATATTATTTCATCTTACAAACTATGTATGTGTGTGTGTGCGCGCGCGCACCCGCGTGTGTGCACGCGCGCGAGTGCGCGTATGCGTGTGCGTGGATATGTGGGTATGTGCATGTGTGCGTGTGTACGTGTGTACTTGTGTGTGCGTGTGTGTCCGTGTGTATGTGTGTGTATGTGTATGTGTGCGTGCGCGTGTACGTGCGTGCGTGCGTGTGTATTAGTGCGCGTGCGTGTACGCGCGCGAGTTTGCGTGCATGCATGTGTGGGAGCGCACAAGCGTGCACGCTTGTGGTATGTACGCGTGTGTGCGTGCGTGCTTGGGTATGGGTAGAGAGGTGCGTGTGTGCGTACTTGCATGAGTGCGTGTACGCGTGCGTGCGTGGATGCGTGCGTGTGTGGAAGCGAATTCTCTTAAAAGTTTTAGGCTAGATAAGGTATATAACATAAAATATGGACCGCGCTTTACCAAAAAAGCGCTTAGAAAAACAAATTTTTTCCGAAAGATGCACTCGAAAAGTAGCAAAGCGTGTGAAAATGTATTCGAATGTGATTTTTCAGAAATCTTCAATAACGGTTACATTTTAGGTTTTAAAGATTGGTCGTGGAAGAAGTTATGCACTTTCTGTTAGAGCTGAATACAGAGAGAAATCACAATGTTTCTGTAAGATGAGTACACAAAGCGACATGATAAAACGGCTATATTCAAGATCTCAGCAATTAATTGCGCTATGAAGGTTTCTAACGGTAAAGTTTCTTTACCATCTATTGCTATAATACAAAGCATTGACAGAGCACAGGCGTTTTAACGTTGTTCTGAAAAAGGCTTTACCATACAAATACAAGCATGTTAAAAGCAATGTGCTTTGAATTCCAAATCTCATTCCTGTTTAGCTTGTGGTAGGAAATGAGTAAATGTACAATATTAGTGGCACTGCCAAAGAGTTCATTCGCTTAGTCCTTGTATACTTCATATAGTTGTAGGTTTTAAACGAGCTTTTATGAAAATACGATTTTAAGTTAAACTCAGTTATTTTCTAATACATACATTTAAATTTATTTGTAAAAACCTTTAGTTTTAATTTTTTAATTGATATGCTAAGTAGGAACATACATACGATGCTTTCGATAACGCGCATCATTTTTATGGGCAAGTGGAAACATGTTCTCTCACGCCGGTTATTAAAATAAATATTGTAAAAAGCTGCTTGGTTTAAAATGTGGCAAAACTAATAATATATTGAAATTTCGTATCACCGAATATTCATGGTGTTCCGCATTGACTGTACAATAATGTGCTGGTGTGTTCTTCGACCAAAAGCAAACAAAACAGTATCCGCAAATGCCTAGTTTTAGGAATAAACACTGATTGATGAACCCCGATTAACACTCACAACAAAAGCAAAACAGAACAAACTTAGATAAATGTAGAAAGAATGAGTGACGAGCGTTTAATGAAGTGTACCAAAGATTGGTTAACGGTTTGAGAAGAAGAGGTTGCTCCCAATAAACGCAGTTGGAAAAGTGAATGAAAGTATTAAAAGAGGAGAAGTGTAAAGCAGCAAGAAGAAAAGATCTTGTATGAAGCGCATGGATGTCAACAACGCGCAGGCAGTGTCAAGGCAAAAAGATATAAAAGGAGGTTTTTAACGGAATCTCGATGTTCCCAAAGATAAAAATTAATATTAAAAACATGGTTTTGCAAGCCGTGCCTACTCCTGCGGAATGGTGTGATGGAAATGTAAATATTATGCATGTACGTGAGAGTAAATATGTAAAATAATCTGATACAAAGATCTTCTATATGTCAGCATATGCTTTGACGCATACGGGAGTTCTTCTCCTAACAAAATATTACTTTCATTCACAAAACCACGAAACCTGGTTTGATTAAAGCACTGCTAATTTTACTTCTTAATTCCTCTAGGCATGGAAATAGATTAAAGTAAACGAGTAGTTTTAGATAATCAAGCGAATCTAGGTCTAGTGAACAGGTCACCCATGGCGCTGGGCATCTTACCCAATTAAGCTGTTGCCAAATATTTTGATTAAGTTGTTCCTTACTTATATGGAATAACGTGCGCTTGCTTCATCATACATAAAACAAATTTTACACGGATTTGGAATAGTGTATTATCAAATGTTGTTTTCAATTCGTTTTGTAAGAATCAAAATTATGAGACTTCTATTAGTCTGTTTGAAAGAAAGAACAAGTCATATTAACAGACCTTGTATAACTCCAGCATAAGCGTTGCAACAAAGGCGTCCTTTATGACGTCTTTCAACTATTACAAGAGAATTTTATCGCCCCGTATGTGCACATTGTGGTGATTAGAACCTCTATTTGGTGTCAAAGTGACTTGGTTGGAAATAAATTATTGAATGAAAGTGTTCATTTGGTCACAAAGTATAGTCCAATAACAAAAAAAAACTTCTCTGGACTTCATTCGGTTAAAGATTACACTTGTTGAGAGCGACAAGCGATTTAAAGACTGCCGTTTAAGATTTTGATGAAATTCGTAAAAAGTGTCAGTTGCATCTCCTCAATCTCTCGCCAAAACTGCATCGTTCAACTGCACAGGTCTGCCATGTTCTCTTTCCTAGCATTCCCTCAATTTTACGTTTCCAACTCTGAAAACCTTGTAAAACTCTTACAAATATTCACTTGTGTGTTTATGTCTCTCGTTATATCGCTCTCCATACAATGACGATGCTACTAAGAATTTTCTGGGCTAATCCATAAACAAGTATATCTTTGAACCCTCTACAAGATATGTAATCGAAGCCATAATAGCATATTGAAAAAGTGTAATTAAGAAATATCAAACAAAAATAGAAATTAAATGTAAAGTAAACAACCTACTTGAAGTTCATATCATGCAACACACGTAACTCAGTACATATCCTGTGGAATATGTAACTACAGGCGGTTCCGTGGTTTAGTTCGCGTGTAATAACTAAGCCCAAAGTACCGGGTTTAATTCCCAACACGGACCGCTTGAAAAGCATTTTTCACAAAAATACACCTTCGTTTAGATGAAAAGTAAAATGTAGGTCCCGTGTATGTGTTGTCACACACGATAGAGATCTCTATCTTGCTTAGAACATCAATGGTTGGACAAATTACGAAATTTCCAGGTAAAAACAAGTAGCTTCCAGACCAATGTAGTATCTTCAGGCGAAGCATTTGGGCATGTGTAACTCCAGGCGTAACTGTGACTTAGTTAGTTTGCATGGGATTACTAAGTCCAAGATCTCCGGTTCAATTCCCGACAAAGATCGCTTGAAAAATATTTGTCAAGCATTTTTACAAAATGCACCCTCGTTCTGATGAGAAGTAGAATGTAGGTCCCGTGTGTAAGTCTTGTCACGCACTTTAATGATCCCTACTTTGCTTGTAGTAGAAAGGATTTGGAAAAAGTCAAAATCTCCAGGTAAAGTAAACTCGCTTCATGGCCAATATAGTACCTTTGGGTGGAGCATTGAAAAATCAAATGTAGGGTACATGTAACTACGGGCAGCACTGTGGATCAGATAGGTTCGGGTGTGACTACTGATTGCAAGATCCTGGATTTGATTCCCAACATGGACCGCTTGAAAAATGTTAGACGGCCATTTTTCATAAAAATACGCCCTCGCTCGGATGAAAGGTAAAGTGTAGGTTCAGTGTGTGAGTGTTGTCACGCACGTTATTTCAATCCGCAAAATTCAAAATTTCCGGGTAAAAAGGAAAATTCGCCTCCTGGCCAAATGTAGTCAAATGTAGTGGTATATGTAACTCGCGGCTCCGTGGATCAAACAGGTTCGCATATAACTGCTCACCTCAAGGTCCTGAGTTCAATTCCCGACATATATCGTTTGAGAAATGTTGGATTCCGCGTGTAAATATTGTCGTGCACGTTAACAAGGGTTCAGCAAAATTCAAAATTTCCAGGTTAATAAAACTCGCTTCCCCGCCAATGTAATGCCTTCGGGTGGAAGGTTGGAAAATCGAATGTAAGAGCATATGCAACTCCGAAACTTAGTGTCTCCTGACGAATGTTTAGTAGGACGTTTTTGTTTGCTTTTAACCGAAAATACTCCAGCACATTATTATACAATTTCTGAAGGACACCCTGTACTGTGTCAAAATATCCATATCGTTTATTTATCGCAAGAAGTGTATGGACCCATTAAATAAAGCTTCAAAGTGGAAAATCTTTTGTCTAACACCTACAGTTCACTTATTTCTAAACATTCTTCCGGTAACTAACTCTAAACTTAAAATTTTTACCGAGCGCTTGCTGTTTTAAGCAAGGTAGGTATCTTTAGCGCGCGCTACAGCACTTGCACATGAGACCTAGATTTTCCTCTCATCCGAACGAGAGCCTATTTTTGTGAAATGCTCGCCTAAGATTTTTGAAATGAACTTTGTCGGGATTCGAACCCGGGATCTTGGGCTTAGTAGTCGCGCGCATACCCACTAAGTCACGAACCGCCTATCACATCGTCAAACCAAATAATATACTTAAACCTCATATGTGATAGAATAGTCTATAATCTTAGTTTTCTTGCTGCGATTAACCAATGCAGTTAAGGAGCATGCTCTCAAAAAAAGAATAATGTCCAATACAGACATAATTTTTAAACAATGCTTCTCACTGTAAAGCGAGTGCATGTAAGAGGCATGGCAGAAAATTTTTTGAGCCACATTAGGAAAGAAAGATTCGGTATTGCTGTAATAATGATTGGCAAAAGAATATCTTCCTTCGGAAATAGATACTTAAGTTTAAAATATGTGTTCTTTAATTTTTTAATAATACTTGCTATATCATTAAAATACCAAACGAGAAGCAATAAGAATTATATAAGATAAAAAAATATGGTAACAAAGTAAAAGAGACAAATCCATTAAACGAACAATGTACTGATTGACGGGCGTATTTAGAAAACCCCATTATAGATTAACAAAAAATGTGATCGGATCTTGACCCGTAGAATCGAGATTTTGGTATAATGTAGAAGCTTTATAGTTTAATATATAAACCGTAGTACCCGGCACGGAATTTATTCTAGTCGAAGCATTATTCCAAAGCAACATTAACTAAGTTATTATTGAAGTGGTTAAAATAAATATGTTTAATAACTATATAAATTAAGTTAGTATTTATGTAAATAAATTAACGGCAAGACGATAAATTACATAGTCGAATTTAGTAATAAATGTAGTTTAATCATCGTTTTAAGAAATAAATTAGCGCAGCAAACAGTGTTAGTAATTATCATCAGTAATCATCTCTGTAGCGGTCGTAGTGGTATATTAAATCTCCTTTGTAAATAATTATTAACAAGCAGGCTTACATTAAAGCAAATAATGAAAAGTGTAAATTTAAGTTCGTTACAACACATTCCTTAGTTTACTCACAAAATTTCAAGATTGCAATTTACTTAAAAGTATTATTATGCCTAGACTACAGGAACTTTGACCCAACTGCATAAGGAAAATAGTATGTTAGCTTAGAATATTCGTGCGCTGGTATATGTCTGGATCAATGTACACTTTAATTAGTCTTCGTAAAAGTTTCCCTTCAACCCACATAATTTTGTTATTGTTAATCTGTGTGCATTAGGGAAATGCACTTTGCAGCCTTGTAATTAATACAAGTCGACATATTAGTCAATGTAATGATCAGTGCCTTATTTGTGTAGTAGATGTTGGTGTTGTGATAAAGCTTAGTAGATAGCCAGTAAGTAGTTCTCTTCAGTTTTCGTATTTCATATTCATAAAGAGTTATTTACTTATTTATTCTAAATAAGATAAAAAGAAAAGAAATAATTGGAGGTGAGTAGTTCACTGGTTGTTAACATATAACTAATTTTGATTTTGGCTTATATAGAGTGATAATAATTGACAATTGTGCATTTGGTGTTTACATGTTAGAACTTTTTTGATATGGATTTGTTTTTAGAGAGTTCCTAATTTGGTTGACTACGCTTTTATTTAGTAAAGTAAGAAGTTGTTACTATACCCAAATCTTCCATTAAAATTGATAAATACGATAAAAAAATTAACTATACCCCTTGCTGCCTTTGTACTTGCTTTTGAAACAATTACATTATTGTGCAACCTGGCTTTTTTTTTACAGGTTTTTATTTCGAATTATCAGTAATCATCACTTTTTCTCTAGCAGAAGTATTATTTGTGTTAATTGTTAAAATCATTAATTAAGTTTTTTACTTCGCTCTAGTATATAAGCTTTAAACGCAATGTTTATTAAGTTATCCTTTAGACAAAACCGTTTACCTTATTTTGTATTTTGAGAACAGCAGGCAGTTTGCCTTTCAGATTGTTTTATATCTGTTATACCCTTCTTCCTTAAGTTGGTATATACTTTTAATCATTAGGATGCATTTTTCTTAGTAGTGACACGTTGCACTTGTCCGAGTATTCTTATATTATTTCAGTACAATAAACGCTCTATACTGAAACAGGGTGTATTATGATCATCTTATTATATGCCACTTACCTTATTTAGTAGTTATAGTGACTTTTGTATTCGAATCGTCGGACACAAGCATTCATACCGTGCTCTAAAGGTTTTGCAGAAAGTCGCTATCATAAAAGTCAGAATATCTGTTTTTGGGTATGGTGGACGAAGTATGATTATTACTTCAGGATATTTCAAAGTAGTATTTTTTACTCAATGTGGAAAAAATGAGGTAAACTTAGTTAGTGGCAAGGATGTATGCATATGCTTTTTTACGATAATTGATTATATTAATTTAAAGGTTTAGGATTCATACGAATATAATTCGTCTTAATGTCAGCATGCAGATATTTTCTTTGAAAAATAAGTTGCTACTATTAGAAAAAAATATTCTGGATTCAATAAATTAAGTGTTGCTATTATTGCACACCAATAAAGTGTTTTTTTTGTGCTTGGAAGTTAAAATTTAAGATGGTATTCTTTAGAAGTAAATGTAGGTTAAATAATTAGTTCGGGCTCAACTTCTGATAGTAGGGGACAAAGAATACTACTATAGTAAGCCCGCTTATCGTAAAAGGCGATTAAAAGACACAGCAAGGGGCAGCAACCTTGCTGGCTAAAAGATATTAGAGGAGAGTCCGTTGGTCTCGGGCGATCCTCAATAATTTACAAGGTTGTTGGGGGTTGGCCGTGACAGATACGGCTTTTTACTATAATCTTTAAAAACTGCGTTGTGGAAAGACATGGGAACCCACCACAATATTTCCCAGGTATGCGTGGCCTAAAACACAAAATATGTATGATGGAGAGCTCACAAGTAAAATTCTTATCCGAAGGTAAAATACCCTCTCATTCGGATCTCCGGGTGGGGTACTTGAGGCTCGTCATCGTAAGAATTTAAAACAACGGTTCGTTTTAGTGATAGGGACTTGGAACGTAAGGTCATTACCTAGAGTAGATAAGTTAACGAATTTATTAGTCGAAATGTAAAAGATAAGCCGGACATTTTAGTTATTAGTGAGGTAAGCTGGCCAGATAGTAATGACTTTTGGAAAGATAATTATAGAATAATTACAACTTCTTCAACTAATGAACGGGCAGGGGTAAAAATAGCGTTAGGTAAAAGATTAGGATGTAAAGTAGAGTACTTACAATTTAGTAATAGAATAATTATGGTAAGATTGAGTACGAAACCCACAGACACTGTTTTAGTACAGGTTTACATGCCAACCACTCAGTAAGAGGATAAGGAAGTAGAAAGGGAATACGAGGATATAAATAGTATAGTGAGAAAAGTAAAGCGAGATGAAAATTTAATAATTAAGGGCAATTTTAATGCGTCGGTGGGAGAAAATAGTGAGGAAAAAATGGTAGCAAAATTTGGGCATGGTAGACGAAATGACAGAGAAAAAAGATTAGTTGAGTTTTGCCAGAAACATAGATTAGTAACTGTAAACACCCTATTCGAACAACATGTTAGAAGAAGATATACTTGGTAAGCGCCAGGTGATAGGACTAGATACCAAATAGATTATATTATAGTTAAACAAAGATTTAGAAACCAAATTATAAACTGTCGTAGTAATCCAGGGGCTGACATAGATAGCGATCATAACTTAGTTAAAATAAAGTGTAATCTAAAATTCAAAAAACTGAAAAACGCTAAAAGAGAGGGAAGAGATCTAGGTAAGCTTAATGTTAGTGAGGTAAAAGAGGAATATAAACAAGTATTAGCTAATAAGATCAAAGAGGTAGCTATAGCAGGGAACGTACAAAGTAGATGGAAAGAAATAAAAAGGGCCGTACATGATACAACAACACAGACTATAGGTAAGAAAAAAGTAGAAGCAAGAAAACCTTGTGTAACAAAGGAGATATTAGATTTAATAGAGAATAGAAGAAAGCTTAAACCTTTCAGAAAATTGGATAGTGAAAGTAAGCAAAAATATAATAAAGTTAGAAATAAGATAAACAGGGCTTACAGGGCAGTTAAAAAGTTTTTCGAGGAAGATAGGAAAAAATATAATGGTATTAAAGATGAGAATAACGAGCTTCCAATAAATAAAGTTGAGGTAGAAGATAGATGTAAAAGATATTTAAAAGATTTATATAAGGGAGACGATATGGATGAGTTAGAGAACGACCAAGAAGAGGATGTAGAAATAGGGTTCTCAATATTAAGAGAGGAATTTGATAGAGCTGTAAGGGATCTTAAACTAAATAAAGCGCCGAGGATAGACGATATATCCGCAGAATTAATAAAATATGCAAGTCAGAAAACTTTAGACAGATTATATGAACTACTAAAAGTAATATATGACACAGGTGACGTCCCAATAAATTTCGAAAAAAATATTATTATTCCTATCCCAAGAAAGTCAGGAGCTGATAGGTGTGAGAATTTTAGAACGGTTAGTTTAACTTCCCACACTTCCAAAATACTAGCAATAATAATTAAAAATAGAGTAGAAGCTTTGACTGAGAATTATTTAGGCGAAGACTCAAAAACTTATAACAAAATATGGCGATGTTGGAGAAACAATGGAAAAATTTACACTAAGCGTGAAACCCCAGATTATTTCCTTAGAGCAAGTGGACTGTGACTTGGGGGTAGTGTTGCGACAAAATACTCTTAGCGGTAAATCAAACAATGATCATGCACTTACCTTAATGTTCATACTGTTGGCTTCTACGGAAGTGGTTGACGGCATAAAAAACCAGAAAATCTCCGCCGACGGATTATGTAGAAGCACAGTGATACACCCACCAAAAAATGTATATTGTTTTAATACATGACCGCACGGGCCGAATGCTTCGAAACGAGTGTACAAAACCAGTGCTAGATAAGACCGCCTGGTTTGTCGCAAAACAAAACCTTGACTCTTTAAAATAAACAACATTGAAATTTAGAGTGGCGTTCTAACCCAATTTTGAACATACCCCCCACTCAAAATAATTAAATTTTGATAGCTAAAAGGGGTGAAAAAAAAAGAAAAAAAAGGAAAAAAAGGGAGAAATTAAAAAAAAAATGCAAATGAGCTCTATTGGTGTAGTTGTGCAGAGATAAAACGAGAAAATAAAAGAAACTCTAAAAAATGATCAATTAATGTGATTGTTGATCACGTCATATTAATTTTAAGGAGATGGAAGCGGTACCACCTTATTTATTGGTCGTACCGTTTCACCTGAGGGTGTCTTCAACCAAACAACATGTACTATGCCGTCACTTCCAGGTATCAGCTTTGTTACCCTTGCTAAAGGCCAGCACGCAGGGAGTGTACCTGGGGTCAAGTACAACACCAGATCGCCTTCCTCCAACTGTTTAGCCGGGGTAGTCCATTTGGGCCTATGCTGAAGGGTGTGGAGGTATTCATTGGACCAACGCTTCCACAACCCCTGGATTAACTGTTGACAAAGCCGCCAACGAGTGAGTCTGTTAGTAGGAATGTTTGTCAAATCTACTTCGGGTCGTACCAGAATAGGACCGCCTGTCAGGAAATGTGCCGGCGTCAATGCATCAATTCCATCATCGGGTGAAGCTGGTAAGGAGCAAAACGGGCGAGAGTTTAAAATGCCCTCAATTCTAATAACGATTGTGTTAAATTCTTCTGCAGTAAATTGGTTGTTACCAATTATTCTCTTTAAATGGAATTTAACACTTTTGATTCCTGCCTCCCACAATCCACCGAAATGGGGTGCGTAGGGAGGATTAAAGGACCATTCAATGCCCCGAATAGCTAAATAATGTGCAATCTCGGGCTTAGACGAGTCAAAAAATTTTGAAATTTCAGAAATTTCTCTAGCAGCTCCGCGGAAGTTCCGTGCTTGAACGGAATAAAATTTCGCCGGAAGTCCGCGTCTAGAAATGAATCTGTCTAGTGCGGCCAGACATGCTTGGGAAGTTAACGAGGTGACGAGTTCGATATGAATGGCACGCGAAACCATGCATATAAACAAAGCAATATATGCCTTCTCATACCTAGCTGTGCGCAGATTAGGTACTTTTACCATAAAGGGTTCGCCAAAGTCAATCCCCGTGTGTGTGAAACATTTTCCCGGTTCGAGTCGGTAAGCTGGAAGATCCGCCATAGGTGGTTGGATAGGTTCCGCCTTATATCGGTAACATGTAAGACAGCGAAATATACGATGTCGAATTAAGTGTCGAATTGAAGGAATCCAAAATCTCCTATTTACGAGGGAATGTACCAGGCGATTTCCACCATGGCCCGAGTATATGTGATAATGATCGCATATCAAGATAGCTAATCTGCTGTCCCGCGGAATTAGGTAGGGATATTTAGTAGCAATTGGGAGCTTCGACTGGCGCAAACGTCCCCCCACCATGATTAAACCCACAGGGGAGAGAAAAGGGGACAAATGACGATAATTTTTTGTGCAAGGTTGACCCTTTTCTAATAACAAAATTTCGTTTCGATTGTGCTCGTACTGAGAAATTCTTATAATAAATAACAAAGCGTCATTACATTCGAATGACGTTAAATTGCCAGTACGCAGCTGATCGTTTGGAGCATCATGAATACGCGCAAGGCAATTGAATTTGAATCTAAGTATATAGGCAAAAATTCTTTGTACTTTAACAAAACTTGAATGTCGTAGTAAAATGCCCGTAAATGGTTGAACATCAATTGCGGACAACAAGGCTTGAGGTGTCATAGGGGTAGAAACGCCTAACCCTTGTGCAGGCGGGTATTCAAATGTACTACCTGGCCATTCAGAAATGTTCCGATATATGAAGTCGGGCCCTTTCCACCACAAATCACAACAAAGCAGTTCCGATGGCATTAACCCGCGACTTGCCGGGTCAGCGGGATTATCTGCACTAGGTACATGCCTCCAACGAGCTGTGGGTTGATTTTCGTGGATTTGAACAACCCTGTTGGCAAAGAATATTTTTAATCGATGCGGAGGGGTGCGAATCCACGACAGGGTGTTTACTGAATCACTAAAACAAATAGGTTCCTGAAGGTGTAACAAATCAAATGTGGGGAAGTAGACTTCATAAGTTTTGATAGAAGACATGCCGCCCCTAATTCGAGACGTGGTATCGTCCACGTTTTTAGTGGAGCCACGCGAGTTTTTGAAATTATTAAATTAATGAAAATTTGGCCATCAACCTCTAATCGTAAATAAATAACTGCAGCTATGCCAAGCTCGCTAGCGTCAGCAAAACCTACCATGAGACCTTTTACTTCACCAACTTTCCATACACAGCGCGGAATAGACACGTTTTCGAGAAGTGGTAATTCGGCTTGAATTTGATTCCACTTCTGTAACACTACGGCAGGAAGTTCGTCATCCCATCCTACTTTTAGTAACCACAATTGTTGAATAAGAGTTTTAAGTATAAAAGTAAATAGACTGATGTATCCATTAATGTCAAAGGTTCGCGCAATACGGGAAAGAATGCCTCTTTTCGATGGTGTATCAGAGGCATTTCGAACTTTGCATTTAAGTACATCGAATCTTAGATCCCAACAAAGCCCTAAAACTTTATTAATAGAATCAGGACTGGAATTAGGTAATTGTATCGTATCTGAAGAATTACCAATTACGTTGGCATGTGAACTGGCCCATTTGCCCAGTTCAAACCACCCAGTTTTAACAAATCAATGAGTTCAGCTTTAAGAAGTAGAGCATCTTCGATGGAATCTGCTCCTGTCAAAATGTCGTCTACATATGTAGAAGAACTGAGATACGAAGCTCGTGGAAATTTAGAACCTTCGTCAACCAATAATTGTTTTAGAACACGAAGGGCAAGGTAAGGACTGCAACATGCACCGAAAATAACGCGTGTGTGTTCTAGCTCTGTTAAAGGTTCATTTGGATTAAACCTCCAAAATATGTGCAAGAATTTCCGATCATCAGGGTGTACTAAAATTGATCTGAACATTTGACGAATGTCACACGTAAGGGCCACTTGTGGAATTCTGAATCTTGTGATAACAAGACCTATATCCGTTTGTAGTTTCGGACCCGGCATTAGAATATCATTAAGGCATTTATTATTACAGTCTTTATCAGTCGGGTTGAAAACTACACGAATCTGGGTATGTGATGCGAGATTCTTTAAAACCCCGTGATGAGTTATCACATACGGGGATACGTCAACCGCAGGTTTAAGGTGCTTCTGTGATAAATAATCACTAATGTTTTCCGCATACAATTTATGAAAATTTTCATCACGCTTCAAGCTTTAAGAACCTATTGATTGCATGTTCTCTAGTCGAACCTAGAGCTTGGGAAACATTGTCTTTAAACGGTAATCTGACCATATATTGACCTGAGGCCGTACGCGAGTTATGTATCCCCCAATTACCTATATATATTGATGTATTGAATCTAATATGAATTATTAGAAATTATTAAGTAAAAGTATAAGTTCAATGCAACATTGTAACACAAGGATAACCCAGAGAGGTTATCGACAGTTCATGTAAACGGACATGCAACTTTGCATCCGTGAGGGCAGTGATACTGCAGGTGGCAGGTCACAGGCGGTCAACAGACCGCAATTACTTAGAATTAAGTTGTTACATTGTATTAAAGTGTACAATTAAAGAGAAATGCAGACATGAGATCTGCAAGTTCTCACAGCCGTGTGAGGGCAGGTTATTATAAAGGCCCGGGAGCTCAATGCCCGGCAGTCAGTCTTCGAACTCCATACTTCGTTGTTCAAGCTACTCACTAGTCAATAATTAATTTTAGTATTATGTACAAGTTCATCTGTTTCAAAGTAAAATAAATGTGTTAAAGTCAAAAGCTTTTTTAAAAAACCAGCTCCAAAGGCCCGAACTTTAACTGGCGCAGTCGTAACGGATGTCAAAAGGGCACTGAAAATCCAAAAAACGGAAGATTGGTGACCAAGAATTTTTATTCGAAATTTTGGCAGAACCCAAACCAAGTTGGAGGAAGAACATAAATCGTCTAAATCCAGCAACAAACCAAGTTGGACAAGGAACAAGAATCGTCTAAGGCCAACAAAACAAACCAAGGTGGACAAGATACAGAATCGATCGAACCCACCAAAGAAACAGATGAAACTAATGTAAGTTCATTTCCATAAAAATTTTCTTTTAACCAAATTATAATTGATATATGCTAGTATTATAACTATTGATTACTATCGTATTATGTATTTTATTATTATGAATATTTTTGAAAATAGTTCAAAGTGAATTATTTTCAAAACGAGACTGTATAACATTTTATGAAACTTGAATGTTAAAAAGCAAATGAGACTTGATTATTTACACAGAGATATTTTTTTCTTAAAAAAAGCAAATAAGAATTGAATTTAAAAAGAGATTTTCTTTTTAAAAGTAAATGAGAATTAATATTAAGAGATCCTTACCATAATTAATAGAACGAACTCAAAATAACCCAAAAATAAACGGGCGCACATTCACTAAACACCAAAATAAGAAACATCAATTACCGCGATTCAACGCACGTTTATAAACCGGTAAACTAACGCGAAATTCATTTCAAAGCTAAAGCTAATTCGAACAAACTGTACAGAACGTTTAATTAAACCATTGACCTCTATAATACTGAATAAATCACAAGAACATTCTGCAATAACTAAAAATACGGTAACCTAAAACCACCTAAGAAAACAAAGCTCGCATCTTTTATACACTTAGAACATCAGAGAAGTGCAATAACTTTCAACTTTCAGTATAGCTTAACAACGCAATATCATTATTAAAATCGCTTTCAGAATCCTTGCACAGTACTAAAGAAAGAACTTTCAACTTTCAGTATAATTTCAATTTGCATCATACACGGGATAATAAAATCGACGCAGTTTCTATATTAATAAAAGCGTGTACAATTGCAATAAACTCTAAACGTTTTTCAACTAATTAATCAGCATTATAAAGTGCAGTAAAACGGTCATCATAAGAAGCTTTAATTAAAACGCTAAAACGTTATCATACGCTCATAATTGTAAACCTGAAAACCTACATAACGAAGAGTTCAATTACAAGTCAAGCAGTACCGAGAGATCTAAAATAAAACAGACATAACACTTTACATTAGCGAGTACGGAAAGTCAATTATCCAATTCCATAAACTAACACCTGTAAGTGCAATTACCTCAACAAAGTATTCAATTTCAACCATGAAGTACAGGAGTAATCAACCTTAAGTTATAAGTAGAACACAAGACAGACGAACTGTACGTTTACGCAACTCAGTAAAACCCACGGAAAGAGTATTAATTAACAGAATTTAACCAAAACAAAGCTAAGTGAGAATAAATCCATTTCAGATTCCTTAAGAAACAGGAACTCAAGACAAAGTAAAAGCTGCATTAAAAACAGACAAATCCCAGACTACGGTAATTATTCTAACATTATTGAAATAAATCTCACAAGAACATCACTGCACTGTGTAATTAAATATAAACAAAGAACGACTACGATTTTAAAAATAACTCGACGCAATATAAACTTAAAATTAATAAATCTAATATTACAAGTACGAAATTAACCTCAATTTTTTTACCAAATTTTATCCACCCAATCCAAACTGAAAATTAACCATTCCTAACTAAAAAATAACGCCGAAAAATAACGAAATAAACATCAACCTTTACCAAATCTTTATTTACCTAATCTAATTGAAAAATTAACAAACCAAAACCGAAGTTAACGTTTCAAATAGCTAAATCAACATCAATTTTTACAAAACTCTAAGTTATCCAATCTAAAAAGGAAAATTAAAAAAAAAACCAAAGCAAAAATAACGTCATAAAAAGAAAAATCATCCCCAATTTTTACAAAATTCAAAATTACTTAATCCAAAAGAAAAATTAATACATCCAAAGCATAATAAACGCTACAAATAACAGAACCAACCCCAATTTCTACAAAATTTGAAATTTCACAACCCAAACGGAAAATTAGTAAATCCGAAGCGAAAATAACATTACAAATAGCGAAATAAACTTTAATTCAAAAAAAAAAAAAAAAATTTTTTTTGAAATTTCCAAAAATCGAAAACAACCCTTAACCAACATGAGTAACACAGACTTACGTCTCTATTTAGAGACAATTTAGACGTTCGATGGCACGCAGGCCCATCTCTCAAATTTCATTGGAGCATCTGAAATGTTCCTAAAAACCTTTTACAAACCCGGAAATGACGCAAGAAATTCATTGCTTATACGCTTAGTAATAAGTAAACTAGCCGGAAGGGCACTAACATTAATCGCCAGTAGGGACGACTTATCGGAATGGGACCAGTTTAAACAGCTACTAATTGCATATTTTGGAGACCAACGTAATATAAAATGCCTGGTACGAGACCTAATAAACCTTAGAATGGAACACAATCAATCCCCTTACCAATTCGGAATGAAATGCCAAGACGTGAGAAGTTTAATTTTAACAAAATTAAAAATCGAAGAACCCGATCAAAACGTTAGACATTTAAAAACAAAATGTATGACGAAATGGCACTAGACACATATATAAACGCTTTACCAGAACGACTATCGGATAAAATCAGATTCCAACGACCCCAAAATCTAGAAGAAGCTATGAGCCTAGTAATAGAAGAAGAAAATGTAATGTATTACCGCAACAGACTATACAACCCCAACGCGAATAAAAGTTATTCACCAACAAAACTATACAAGCTACAAGACAAACAATCCTCAACAAAAATTCACACCTTTAACCCACAAACAAATCAACCGCGAAGTAACAACCCAAGTTTTAACAATACCAATTTTAATAATCAATATAAACATTTTTCAAGACCAACATTCAACCCAACTTTTACGAAACCCGCATTCCAACCGAGATTTAATCAAAACCTAAACCAACCAAGACCAGCATTCAACGCAAACCCCAATAGAAATACACCAATGACTAATACTCATAACAACCCTAACAATTATTACAAACCAACACCAATGGACACCTCATCTGGTAACACCAGACAAAACACAAAAATAACACATATCCGACCAAACCCTCATCAGAAACGTAATTTTACATCAGAGGAATTATTCCACCAAGAAATAGAAAAATTTGACACTGACCAGAATAATGACATTGAGACACCTACGAACAATGAATCAAACCATGCAGAAACTTATGAACGTGACGAACAATACGAAACTTACGAGGAGTACGACGAAGAAAACTCAAACTCAAATTTTCAAATGGACCAATTCATAACCGACCAAACTTAATAAACTTAAATAACATAAATCACTTAGTATTACCATACATAGAAATACCCCACGCTAAATTCAAACTATTAATCGACACCGGATCATCTAAAACATTAATTAGCCCCAGAACCGTACAAAAACACTATTTAGATTATGTAGAAAGAGAACCATTTAAAATTAAAACAGCTCATCAAACAACACTACACCAATTCGTAGCAAACATACCCTTACCGAGAACATTTAATGTTAAAATGAAACATAAATTTTGTGTATTCGAATTTAACGACAAATATGACGGATTAATCGGAATGGACCTTCTAAGAAAATTAGGAGCCAACATTGACATTAAAAATCGCTTATTAAGGACAAAATATGGAAAAATCCCAATTAAATTTCAAAACACACAAGTTGAACAAAAATACACTATAGAACCCCGAACGGAAAGAAAATAAAATCCCAGTAAAATCTAACAAAAATTTAGGAATAATAAATCATATAACTTTTCAACAAGGAGTAGAAACCCCAACTGCCTTAGTTCAAATAAAAGATAACTTTGCAACCACAACAATATTAAATTCAAACGACTATCCCGTAGAATTATCATTGACAGACCCAATTAACGTAGAAGAACTAAATTTTAACGAAATGGAAATAGACGAAAATTTAGAAAACGAATACAACCCAATGGAACATGACGAAATGTTAAGAGAAAATTTAACTAACATCCGCTTTAATACCGATATCAATCAAGAAGAAGAAAGAGCAATTAAGAACTTATGTTTCGAATACCGAGACATATTCCATTGTGAAGGAATACCATTAACATTCACCAACACAGTAAAACATAATATCGAGTTGACAGACAATAAACCAATCTTTACAAAAGCATACAGACTACCTCATGCAAGCCAAGAAGAAGCTGACAGACAAGTAGCAGATTTATTAGACCAAGACATAATCCAGCACTCCAATTCACCATGGAGCAGCCCGTGTTAATAGTACCTAAGAAATTAGACGCAACCGGAAAGAGAAAGTACAGAATGGTAATAGATTATAGAAAGTTAAATGAAAAACGGTAGATGACAAATATCCACTACCAAATATAACCGAAATTTTAGACAAATTAGGCAAATGCCAATATTTTACAACATTAGACCTAGCATCAGGATACCATCAGGTAGAGATGGAAGAAAAGACATATCAAAACAGCCTTCAGCACACCTAGAGGACATTACGAATACAAACGAATGCCATTTGGACTAAAGAACGCACCCGCTACTTTCCAGAGAGTCATGGACAATATACTACGAGGAATACACAATGAGAAATGCCTTGTATACCTTGACGACATCATAGTTTATTCCACATCACTGGTAGAACACATAGAAAGATTGAAAGAAGTATTCGAAAGACTTAGACAAGCACATTTTAAAGTACAATTAGACAAAAGTGAATTCTTACAAAAAGAAGTATCATTTTTAGAACATGTAGTAACACCCCAAGGAGTAATGCCAAATCCAGACAAGACAAATGCAGTTCTAAATTACCCATTGCCAAAAACAAACAAAGAAATTAAAGGATTTCTAGGACTTAGTGGTTACTACCGCAAATTCATTAAAGGTTACGCTCAGATAACCAAACCCCTGACAAATTGTTTAAAAAAGGGAAACAAAATTGAACACACCCCGGAATTTATTAAAGCCGTAGACAAAATTAAAAACATATTAACTAATCACCCTGTATTAGAATACCCAGACTTTACAAAACCATTTATACTGACGACAGACGCATCGAATGTAGCATTAGGCGCAGTATTGAGCCAAGGAAAAGTAGGTAGCGATAAACCTATCAGCTACGCATCCAGAACCCTAAATGAAACCGAACAAAAATATAGCACTATAGAAAAGAATTATTAGCCATAATTTGGGCAACAAAATATTTTAGACCTTACCTATACGGAAGAAAATTTTACATATATACTGACCATAGACCACTAGTATGGTTATGCAAACTGAAAGAACCAAATTCAAAATTACAAAGATGGAGAATCAGACTCGAAGAGTATGATTACGAAATTATATATAAAAAGGGAATTTATAACAACAACGCAGACGCTTTAAGCAGAATTCAACTCAATGCATTAGAAACGGAATCCATTATAGGAAACGTAGACGATACAGAAATAAGGGAAGATCCAGACGAGATCGACACTATACATTCGACACAAAACGAAGAACCAAAAAACGCGATTAAAATTTTAAACGAAGCAATCGATATGAAACCCAATCAATTTATAATAACCGAAGTTTTAAATAACCCCAACCCAGTAAAATATACAAAAGTAGACAATAAAAAAATATATCAAATTCAAATAACTAAAGACGACAACGAGGAACAAATAATTAAAATTTTAAAAGAATACACCCCCGAGAAAAAACGATTTTATTTTTATTTTAACACCGAACATTTATACCAAAGATTTTCAGAATTATACATTAAATTATTCAATAACTCTGGACCTGAACTCATCAGATGTACTAGAAAACTAATAACACTAGACGACCCTGACGAAATAAACGATGTAATTAGAAATCAACACGAAGGAAAAACTAACCATCGTGGAATTAACGAAACAATAAAACAACTTGTAAGACGTTATTATTTTAAAGACATGAAGGACTTGACCACAGATTTTATTAACCAATGCGAACTATGTGACAGAGCGAAATACGATAGAAAACCCCCAAAGATACCCTTAATGTTAACCAAAACACCCGACAAACCATTTCAAAAACTACATGCCGATACTCTAGTAGTAGAAGCTCAAAACTATCTAACAATTATAGACGCATTCACAAAAATAGGCCAAGCCATACCAATCACATCCAAAAATAGCATTGACGTGACCCAAGGATTTTTACAATATTTCACATTTTACGGAACACCCGAATCAATCACTTTAGACAATGGTAGCGAATTTAAAAATGAGACAATACAAAACACGTTAGAACTACACAAAATAAACATTCGTTTCATAACGGAAAACCACCCTGAGTCAAACGGACTAATTGAACGACTACATTTAACCCTGTTAGAACAAATTCGATTATTAAGAATAAATTATAAAAAGGAACATATAACCAATTTAATGTCATACGCACTAATCGCCTATAATAACACAATTCACTCATCAACAAATTTTACACCATTAGAATTAACATTAGGACATTCAGATTCACGAAATCCCTATGACATACACTACAATAAAGAAGTATATCAACAATATGCGAAAGATCACAAACAAAAACTAAAAATAACTTACGACAAGGTAAAAGATAAATTAGAAAACGATAAAGAACGTATCACCACAACCCGAAATAAAAATACCGACGCAAATAAATTTTCAATAGGACAAACCGTATATGAGAAAAACTTTCAAAGCAAGCGACATAAAACAGCACCCAGAAATTTAGGACCATTTAAAATTAAGAAAATATCAGATAAAAATATAGCAGTAGTAGACAACGGTAAAATAACGAAATACATTCATTTAAAAAACCTAAGACACCCTGTAATTTCAGATGGACAATCATCACCCTTACCGTCAACCTCCACCCAGGTAGAACGGACAACCAAGTAATAATAGAAGACATAAAAAACAATCCCGGTATACTACCAATTAAATTAGGCAGTATGCAAAACACGATCGACTATTGGACAGTCGCACAAAAATTCGACCTAACAGAATTAAAACAAGAATTTCAAACAATCACAGAAAATTATGACCGATTAAAACAATCAATAAACACAGCAAAATTCGGAAAAGAATACACATTAGAAATGATGAATTACAACAGTATAATAGAAAGCATTTTAAGAAACATAGAAGATAAACTTAATAGACTAATACCCAACGAACAAACTACGAGACGAAAAAGAGGACTAATCAACGGATTAGGTAACATAATAAAAGCTATCACAGGCAATTTAGATAACCAAGACGCAGAACGTTATGACAACACAATACAACAATTAATTGAGAATCAAAATGACATAAAACCATAATCAGCAACCAATTATCGTTAACCCAATCAACGATCATAAAGTTCAACGAAACATTGAGAAAGCTAGTAAAAATCAGGACAGTATAGCCAACCGAATGCAAACCCTTGAAACCACCATGCAAACTACCTCGTTAGGCATGCGAGATTTAATTAGATTTAACACAATATTTACTCAAATAATATCCACCCTTACTTTAATGCAACAAATTTTAGCAACATTAGGAAACGCAGTAACATTTGCAAAACTAAATACCTTACACTCTAGTATTATTGAACCAACCGATTTATTAAACGAATTAATAAAAATTAGATCACTTATAATTAACAGTAAATTACCTTTTGATGTAACCGAATCGAACATTTTAATATTTGAAAAGATAGCTATAGTAAAAGGCTACATTAAGAATAACAAAATAATATTTTTAATAGAAATCCCGATAGTAGAAAGTAACAATTATCAATATTATCATTTATTTGCTTTTCCAACGAAAGTTACTAGCACATACCAAGTAATCATACCCAAAACCAAATTCCTATCCCTAAATGAACTGAGATATGGTTATACAAACGAAAAATGTACTGAAGTAACACCAAATCAATATTTATGTCAATCGATGACGACAACAACCATTCAAGAAGACAGCCCTTGTGAAGTACAACTATTAAAATTCTCAAATCATTACGAAAACTGTGAAACCAAACAAGTGCAAATAACTAATATGAAAATTCAAAAAGTTACAGATAACAAATGGATAGCCATTTTCCCAACAGAAGTAATAGCAACCATCCACTGCAACCAAGATGAAAATAATCAAGCATTAATCGGAAGCAAACTAATTACCCTCAAAGAAGACTGTTATGTGAAATTGAAAGATGAAGTTATCAGAGTTTATCAAGATCCCATAGCAACAAAGAAACTTGCAAACCTACCGGAACTACAATTCAAAATACAACAAGAAGACGAAGAAATAAACAAGAAACCTATGAAACTAGAGCATCTAGACTTAGACGATCTCAACCACGCCGTGAAATTAGTGGAAAGTTATAAAGAACAATTAAGTGAACTCAAAACGCCAAAGTTACATTATAATAATATAAGTGTTTGGACAATTGTATTGATCATTTTAGTAATTTTGTAATCATGTATGTATTATACAAAATGTACCTTAGATATAAGAATAAAGGAAACAGTTCTAGATTTAAGGAAACAAAGAGAAAAAAGGAAACAATAAGCATACCATTAGAAACAATGAATTTTAAATGAATTTAAATAATGAATTTTATGTATTTAAAATTAAGAAAACCTTAATTTTTCATTTACGGTGGAGGAGTTATGTATCCCCAATTACCTATATATATTGATGTATTGAATCTAATATGAATTATTAGAAATTATTAAGTAAAAGTATAAGTTCAATGCAACATTGTAACACAAGGATAACCCAGAGAGGTTATCGACAGTTCATGTGAACGGACATGCAACTTTGCATCCGTGAGGGCAGTGATACTGCAGGTGGCAGGTCACAGGCGGTCAACAGACCGCAATTACTTAGAATTAAGTTGTTACATTGTTTTAAAGTGTACAATTAAAGAGAAATGCAGACATGAGATCTGCAAGTTCTCACAGCCGTGTGAGGGGCAGGTTATTATAAAAGGCCCGGGAGCTCAATGCCCGGCAGTCAGTCTTCGAACTCCATACTTCGTTGTTCAAGCTACTCACTAGTCAATAATTAATTTTAGTATTATGTACAAGTTCATCTGTTTCAAAGTAAAATAAATGTGTTAAAGTCAAAAGCTTTTTTAAAAAACCAGCTCCAAAGGCCCGAACTTTAACTCGCGTAGTACTAGATTTAAAATGCTCTTCACAAGCATTCTCCTCCGGGGAGGGCAAAGGTGGAGAAAATATTTCTTCGGATTCCCAAAATAAACGTAAAGTTTCATTTAGAGATTGCGTTTCTACCATATTAGTCAATAAAACGACGTTCGTAGGCGAATGTATCATTTTAGGTACTTCACCCATGATTACCCATCCAAAAGAAGTAAGAAATGCCGCGGGTTTGCCTTTCAAGTATGAAGGCTCACTTGGCGTGATATCTAAACAGCTGACACCCCTAATATAAAATATCAACTGGTGCGGATACGTGGAAATCGGGATCAGATAACTTAAGAGAGGAAAATTGTTGTTTTAACTGTATGGGTAACGTAACTGTAGGGAGATTCGTGGTAATCTTTGGTACAACTACAGCTTCACAATTTAAATAAAAATTGCTGTCGTATAAGGAGCCAATTTTACAGTCGACTAGACCCTGAACTTTTGTTAAATGCGACTGTCCTACACCACGTATTTCAAATGGGCACTTTCTTCGTTTGAGGCCTAACCTATCAGCTAAATCGATAGTGATAAAATTCGAATGCGATCCTGTATCTAAGATTATGCGACAGCGCTGCCAACTACCATCAGTCGAGAATACTTGTACTTGTGCTGTGGCTAAGAGCGCAACTGGTCCGTTTTCGACAGCGCAAGAATGTACAAAATTTACTGGCATAGAAACTTTTTCTATTACATTGGTATTGGCAACAATCTGTACATCGGCGTCTGTACATAAAGGCGTAGTATTAGAGGGGCTCTGTACAGGGCTAGGATTATCGAAATGTAGTAAAGAATTGTGCTTTTAACTACCGCAATGTAGACATCGAAATTTGGATTGACAAGAAGAAAGCGGATGCGGATTTAAACAAGCAAAACATCTACGGTTATTCTTGACTAATTCATGTCTATCTTTTGGTGACAATGCTAATAGTTTCGGGCATCTATTAAATTTATGAGCTTGATTGCATGCCGGACAAGAAACGGAAGCCACTGTGTGTACAGTAGGACCCTTAGACGCGACTTCTTGCGAAGTCATAGAAATGCGTTTGTTACCAGCATTATTGTAGCGATCTCCAGATTTTTTTGCGGCACATGACGTTAGTATGCTCTTTGAAGCAGAGGTACTACCAACTAACGCTGAAATGGAGCATTTATTACGTAAAAACCTTATAAAATTTTTAAACGTAGGATATTCGTGTTCTAAGTAATGCTCTTTTTCAAATTCTTGTTTTGTTTTGGAATCTAACAATCCAAGAGAAAAATATAAAAATATATAATCGGCTAAATCGGGAAGTTTCATATCGGTTAATGCTGTAACATTAGCTTGCAGTGTTTCGCACAAATCATTAAGAGCTTGAAAAGAATCTGTCCTCAGTTGAGACAGTGTAAAGATTTTAGATAGATAATGATGAGCAATTAAGCGTTTATTTGTGTAGCGTTGGACCAGCAGGTCGTACACTACCGAATAATTTTCTGGTGAAAACCGCACGCTTTGTGCTAACTTTAAAGCGGAATTTTCCAAGTAGGAGAGCAGGTATGAAAACTTTTCGATGTCACTCAACGTATTGTTTGTGTGAATCAAGGTGTCGTACAAAGATCTAAATGCGTCGAATTTCTCAAAATTACCTTCGAACTTATACAATTTTAATTCAGGTAAGCGAACATTCGAATCGCTGTTCACTGTTGTATCACCGTTAGAACTAACGTTCGTGGTCGTGGTGTATCGACCAGCAACGCCGTCAAAACTAGATTCTAGTGATACTGTATCTGTTGTAAAGTTTGCATGTACATTCGATAAATCCGACAATGCATCTAAAGTTTGTAAAAATTCATCTCTAACTGGCATTAAATAACCAACACGACTTTTAAAATGATCTAATTTAGCAGGTAAATCTTTGATCAAATCAAAACAGTCCTGTAATCGCCTAAATAACCTTTCTTTACGATTGTGTAATCTCTTAAATTCAGCAATACTTTGCTGATCGGGTTCCATATTAAAGCTGATAACCAGAGTTGAATAAACTACCGCTAAATTATTTATTGTTTACAATAACAATAACGCGAGCCGTAATTTATAATTTCGAACAATGAACCTGGCAACAATCACAATTGGCGATAAGGTGAACTATATTATTTTTCAAGTTCAAGAACAAACTTTGAGCTTTGATTAGAGTTATGCACATGTATCAATGCAATTAGTGAAATTGAATATAATAGTATTTTATCTCTACACAAAATTTACATATGGATCCGTTCTCAGAAGTGACCACAAATGTTTATGTTGGAGAAACAATGGGAAAATTTACACTAAGCGTGAAACCCCAGATTATTTCCTTAGAGCAAGTGGACTGTGACTTGGGGGTAGTGTTGCGATAAAATACTCTTAGCGGTAAATCAAACAATGATCATGCACTTACCTTAATGTTCATACTGTTGGCTTCTACGGAAGTGGTTGACAGCATCCAAACCAGAAAATCTCCGCCGACGGATTATGTAGAAGCACAGTGATACACGCACCAAAAAATGTATATTGTTTTAATACATGACCGCACGGGCCGAATGCTTCGAAACGAGTGTACAAAGCCAGTGCTAGATAAGACCGCCTGGTTTATCGCAAAACAAAACCTTGACTCTTTAAAATAAACAACATTGAAATTTAGAGTGGCGTTCTAACCCAATTTTGAACAGGCGATAAAGAAAAGTAGTGATGGCAAGAATATAGAAGAAAATTACTTTTGTACTCCGTAAATGTTTCACCTACAAAACGTTAATAGAAATGCAATTTCTAAAGCACTGCAGCATCAGAAAAAGAATACGTTTACCCAAAAAAGTGATTTAGTATAAAAAATATGTAAAAGCATAATATACTTAGTCGAGTTGGAGTTGTTGAAGTGAATGTACGCTTTCGATACTGCTCGTGATTTTTGTTAATTTATTGGTGATAACTAAATCGAAATAAACACTAAAGTGCTTCCGAATATTAAAGCCCAGTGCTAAAATGGGTGGTGCTTATAAGCCCTAATAGGTTCCGCAATATAAACAACTGTTAAATATTTCACGTATATCGGTATTTATATTCTATATACTGTACAACATTCTCTATCTGTGTAACCGACACGGCCCACGTGCTTCTATAGTTCACTTTATCACTTTGTTCACATATGCTCAATACAATAAACTAAACTGTATTAAAAACACAGAGCGGTATCTGTACCCTCAACATAAAATTTAACAAATTTATATCATTTTTCTAATATACATCATACAGAAGTTTATAGAAATTTTATCTCAAAAAGAAGTTTTAAAAAGTAAAAGTAATGGCAAAGTGTAGTAAGATGACCAAGACTGTAGCAATGATGTAGAATAATTTCATTTGCTTGCCGAACTAATAAATCTCCAAAAACCCTCAGAACTTATTCTATAATAGACCATAAACTAGAATCTAGTAATTATGACCAGCTTCCAAGATACAGTTTTGACACGCCCACGTCCACTAAACTGCGAAATGAGAAAATTTCAGGAATCGCTATAACATTATCATGTAAACATAAGCTAAATGCCAGATTAATATTAAGGGCTCGTCACTTACTTCATGTATCGATATTTTCGAACGAAATTTTGCCATTTTTTAAGATTAAGTGACCTGTTTTATGGCCAATCTGCTTCAAAAGCGACCGTTCTGATGAACTAGAACAATATAGTCGACGAAATTGTCTAGCTATCCACAAAGTATATGAAAACCTAAATATCACGGATCAAGATATCGATCGCGCACATTGGCTAAGCAGAATCTCGAGAATAGGTCTTTAAACCCCTCACAAAATCTGCACAGCTCTAGACCTATTATAGTGAAGTTTATCAACTACAGTGCAAAAACAAATGTCTTTACGAAAAAAAACTCAGTTAAAAGGCACCAGAGTAATCAATAACCGAAAGATTACCAAACACAGGCTAGAACAAAACAAGCTAAAATCATTTTTGGTTTAAACCGAGTGTGGTTTAGAGTTGGAATGATAGTTGTAACTCGTAATGATAAAAAAATACTACGTTGCAAACACTCATCAAGTTAAGCTCATACGTCATAACGACTGTGACACCTTCAACCACATTCTGACACAAACAATGTGGCGAAAACATAACCAACAAACAATTTAAAAAAAATATAGTTCATGTAAATGCAAAAAAGAGGAGTTGAAATACAACCCCATGCTGAATAATTAATAATCAAGAATAAATTAATTTATATACTCACATGCAAAATTATTTCTAAAAAGTGTAGTTTTGAGACTGTAGAGAATTCCAATAACTTAAGAGCCTTACATCGTAACGGCAAATAACTTAAAAAGAAACTTGAAAAAATGAATATAAACTTTTTTCAAAACATTTCATTATTTACTGTTATAATTATAATTGTTTATTAATAATTTTAGGTTTAAAGTGCGTTTGTGCGAATTAGTATTCGAGTATTTCAGTAGAGTTTCATTATTCTAATGTATTTAACTACTACTGTCTCCTTCATTTACCATTTCTTTCTTTTAATTCCATTCGTATTTCTTTTGGTAGTTTAACTTTTAGTTATGCCTTAGAATTTTGCTGAGTTGTGTCAAATTGAGACAGATACTCTTATAGAGAATATAGAACCTACTATATCTGGTATACTATCTTTTCTCCTTTAGTATCATATACACCATCTCTTCTCACTCAATCGTTTTCCCTTCATACTATAACATTTCATTGTTGCCACGTTAATGCTGGGTCGTTACTCTCACCGACGAGCTTGTTCATGTGTTTGGCCCACATTGTGTTGAGAAATCTGAAACTTGACGGATAAAACATTGTACGAAATGAAAGAATAGGAAAACGAGGAGAAGGTGTGGTCTTATACGTTCGGAATGATCTCACCTGCAAATTTACTAATTAGTGTCCATATCTTTATAATACTAAACCTGAGTATCTCTTTATCGAAATAATTATCAAGCACGTTAAACTACTTATTGGTGTAGTTTACAAACCTTCACAGATAACTTCTCGTACTGACATTGAAGATGTAGTGTTTCAAATTTTATACAATTATAAAGACACTACCTACTTGATGATTTGAATATTAACCTGCTGATTAACACAACTTACGTAAATCAGTTTCTTTCGATGATAAATGCATGCAAACTTAATATCCAACTGCTTTACCCTACTCCTCAAACTCGTCTTTCATCATCAACTATAGATCACATCATTGTCACCAATAAGGATTATCTGGTACAGGTGTTAGAAATTTCAAAACACGATCCCATTTTTATTTCCTATGCAATTAAAGTCCCAAAGTTTCAGTCAAAAAGATTACATTTAGAAACCCTAAAAATATAAATTTCAAGCAGCTAAGATTCAATGCATCAGATATTCCGTTGAATAAAATTGATAATATCACAGATGTCACCTTATAAATTGTTTCAAATATGTCGGATAAGGTGTTTTACCATCGAATGTGGGTAGCTTCACAATAAATTTTGACGGTATTGACTCGCTTCTTTCCATGCTTCTTATTTCTGGGATGTTCTGATTTACAACTTGGTTTGCCAATTCAAGTGGCCGCGTTGTTAGTGAAATCATTTGTTCTTGCAGCCTCATCACATGTTCTTCCATTTTTACCAATTTACTGTCCAACTTTTGCTCAACTGTTTTTGCCTGTTCAGTGACATCGTCTTTCAATGCAATGGAGCTTTCCATTAATTTTTGTTCTAATGTGGCTGCCTTTTCATTCAACTTTTCTTCCATTTTTGCAGCATTTTCACTTAACTTTTCTTCTATTTTGGCAGCATTTTCACTTAACTTTTCTTCCATTATCGCAGCTTTTTCACTTAACTTTTCTTCCATTTTTCAGCATGTTTCACTTAACTTTTCTTTAAGGGTTGATTCCAGTTTAACTAACCTCACTACGTTTTCATTAAGTGTCACTTCTAGTTTAGCCGATCTCTCTTCCATACCGGATTTAAGATCCTTTAGGAAATTCATTAAAGTTTCTACGTCCATTTTACTTTGGATTCTTGTAACTGGCATATACAAACTACTCAAATGTCTTTACGCTTGAGTTATTTTTTAATTGATCACTATACACCCCACAGCCTGACACCAGTGTATTAGGCTACCGCTAACGCGTTTCACCAATTTAGAACAATAACATAGGTCTTTATTACTCACTATTCACCAGTCTAATTAACAGTATATGCCTTATTTATAGATGTCTTCAATCCAATTAGCAATGAAGCATTATCACACTAATGCTATTTATAAGCAGTAATATCTTCTTAAACTAAATCCTTAACCATAAGTCTTCTTAACAACACTAAATACTACTATAATTTATTTAATACACTTTTGTCTATTTATGTACAAGCTGGCGGTACGATATACACATTCACATAACACACATTTATATTTACTATAAGACTTTCAAAAGGTAATGACCAACTAACTATACACGAGATGATTTATATACGACATTTTGATATAGGTTATCTTATGTATACTCATCACCTATCTTATTGATACCCTATAATTAAATAGATGACTCATATTCTAAGGTTTGCTATAAGGTTCGAGACTTCTGTAGTATATACTTCGGTTATGCAGCTTGCGTGTTTGACCGGTTGCCTAATAGTTCGTAGCATTATGATTTATTGTTTTACAACGATACACAGCTTATAAATTTCTCTATCCATCTTATATGTACCATAATATTCTTACTTTTGCACATGTCTCATAAGAAAGAAGTTTTTGACCCTGAAATTCAAAAAAAATCGCCAGAAAGGAGAAAATGCCAAAGTGAATTTACAGGCCCGTATGCTAATGAACTCTGAAAAGGACAAACTACAAAATACATGGAAAAAATTATTGATAATGTAATTGACAAAAGCGATTTAATAAAAAGTCGCGGCTTATTTAGTTGATTAGTATGTACGCCTCATACAGTCCAGTTAGGCGTACGTACGTTCCTTGAAAATTTCCTAATACCATATAATATGGTATTCTTTTTGACCATCGGGTTAACTATTGATTATTAATTAAGGAATATTTAAATTTTCTAAACAGTGTTTTCATTAAAAACCTGCATTTTCCTACATACGAGATAAAGACAAATAATGTTTATAAATGTTACCATTGTCTTGAAACAGACCCCCGCTCCGTTTGTTTTTTCCATTAATTTTGTATTTCTCAGATCAATCCCGGGGAAGAAAAGATGTGCATTTCTACAAGATATGTTGAGTATATTTGGTCAGGGGTTCAGAAGATTGATAATTGCCTTCGAAAATGATGAGGATTAATAAATTACGAGAACATTTATATTTCAAGTACACATTATGTTATTTAATGACGTATTAATAATTCTGTGTTTCCTCAGGTCAATTTGTAAAGAAAAGTTTATATGAACATATGTCCGCAATTGCTTTAATCTTTCGTTACAGGATTGTGAATTTTCTTTAAATCATTATTTTTTTAATATTTCCGAATGTACTTTAGATATTATTTTCAAATTTGGCACTTGTTAATAGAATAAAACCTCATGTTTTACTTGGAAAAGTTATCTAACTGCACCACCAGTGGTGTCCCTACAAGCACACTTTCTGATATCTTTTTAAAAAGATGGCCCCTGCTGACATTTATCCATGCGGACATTTTTGGTTTATCTGATCAATTCTACATGAAAACGGCATCATGCCTTTTTCTCCTCAAACCCACCATTGTCGATTGAAACGGTTAAATTAACATTGTTTTAATAATCAGTACTGACGAATAATTTTTAACACATAAATACAGTTATCATTTTCAAAATAATATTTGTTGGCAAGGTGAATTGTTGATTTTCAAAACCATCTCGTTGTATTAGTGTATTATTTCAATGTTTTTTATTTTTTCGCCCAATGTATTTTATTCTTCATTGTCCTAATTAGAAAATCTCAATAAAAATAGTAAATTACACGAATGGGAGACGTGCCAGTAGATCATTTGTGGGGGTTCTGGCGCAGATCCACCTTATGGAATCCGCCCATTGGATCACTGGATTCACCACTCCAAGCGCTTTCTCTTAGAGTATGATACACAAGTATGGTCTAGAATTTTCTGGGGAATTTGAATCTGTTTGAATTTTTTAAATCGGGCTACCCCTTCCAAAGTTACACACCTATAAAACCCCAAACCTTTAAATTTTTTGTTTGTTTAATTTTAACTAGATCCTTAAATCCTTTTTGGTTACCCGAGATATACGCTTTAATCAGGAATGTCCCCGATAATTTAAAACCGTTGGAATTGTTTAAATCAAACCACCCTTACAAAGTTATACCCCTGATTTTAGAAAGTTGCCCGAAATCGTCTTAGGGTATGACACATAAGTTTAGTCTACATTTTTATGGGAAACACAAATTTTTACAAATTTTTAAAATAAGATCAACTCTAAAAAGCCCTAGAGACTAGCAATTGCACATTTTTCTCAAAATATGATGTCTCGAATATTTCAAAGAGAAATTTAATAAAACACTTTAAACGTTTACTAAGGGTATATCAATGCTTATTGTCTACAGGATAGTTACTAATAAAACAATTAAATTTTAAATAACTTCTACGTTATATTTTTGGAAATCGCAGACTTGGCTATTTTCTAAATGAATCACCGAGAGCAAATGCATAAACGCATGCTTATTGTGATTAAATTTAACCATTAGTTTCTCATTTTGCGAGCGTGGTTAATTATTATTTAAAGTCTAATTTGCTTTAAATAAAGAAATCGAATACTTGACTAGATTCAATGATTCACTCATTGCCGACTCATTAATTTGAACAATTTGTATCTCATTTGCAAATACAAATCAATTATAAGCTTATCAACGTCGTCCGCCGTCCTCGCTATAATTACTAATACGAGGTCAGTTTTGTAAATTCTTGGGAAGTGTAACTTATTTCTAATACGTTTAACGGTATATACTAGAATTATAAATTGCTGTCAGCCTTACTGATCATTTTTCAAATCAAACTGCCCCTTACCGATTTACAGATCAACCTTTTATAAACCATACGGTATTCATCTTTGATCTATTTCTAAACAATATTGCTCTGTCTTTTAAGATAAACCCATTACGTAACCTATTCAAATTAGTATAGAATTTCCTGAAAAATCGAAATCAATTATCACGTCTTTTAAAATTAACTCCAACAAAGACCCGTATAGTGTTTCAATATTCAAAAACATAGCAAAACACCTCTACATTTTATATTTAGATTTAACTCAATGATAGACTAAAACTCAAAAAATGTGTATTAATATCCAGGATTGTTCAAACTTTCGATTAGTACATCAACATTCACATAATTAAACCAAAAGGTTAAATATATCTATTAATTCAGTACGGTAGGTTAGAGTAGTTCGATAACCTATTTTAAATGTAGTTTAAAATAAGACGTATTTTCTAAATAGATTTAGTGAAATGTATAATTCTTAACCTTGTATTGTGTTGTTAATGACGTCTGACTATTTATTGTGAAAGGTACTTTCCTACAATTCTAGTTCATATGTGGAAACACGCATTCTAATAATTTGATTTAAATTGGGTGAGTGTAAGGACAAATTATACTTGTACTTTCTCTATGTGCATAAATACGGGAGAAATGATACTAAAAGATCATTTTGAATTTATTTTTGAAAAACGTAAAGTCGTTCAAAGTGTACTGGTGTTGCAGAATTTTCCAGCTTTGAAAATTTCGGGGTACGACAACATTATAAAACTTGAATGTTTAAACTGCGATTTTTTATTGTTATTCAGCAACTTTACCTGCAAGACACCTTTTATATTAATTGCTCAAGGTTAACACTACAACATTATTGCTCACGTTTTCATTAAGCCAACGTTTTAATAATATATTTTATCAAAATATTCATTTTGTGAGGACTATCGACAAAGAAGAGTAAGTCTTAGTTTGGATTTTATTCTTAAACGTAGAAGAAATTAATATTTACGTTATAATTCAAAAACTGTTAATCATTAATTTTTCTAGAATAAACATCTTAAGTATCTCATGCAGTATGTGTGAAAAAGTTTTTACTGGAAGTGACGCCGTAAATAAACACAACGAGAAGTACATCGAGATGGTTTATTTCCATTAGGAACTAAAAATTACAGACGATAAGTGAGAGAAAATTAGGGATTTGGAAAAACAGTCGACCGCAACGCATAAGGAATGTATAAACGCAGCAATTCAGTTAGAGTGAACCAAGTTGCTATTTGAAAAAACCATACGCCATAACAAAATCTTCTTCCAAAATCATAATTGTATGCCTGAACCCGTTCGACGATTATAAAATAACTTTCAGATTTGTTGACATCATTTCGCAGACCGTACTTGAGGTATCCCTCAATGTATTTAGGAAGTATATATCAAATCTTCCATATATTATACGCACTATAGAAGTTGGCGTGCGAAATCATATATGCAAATTTGACAACTTGTGTTTTTATTTAATTAAGAATTGTTTAGTGAAGATAATAACATTTGATGAGAATTATATGTTATTTACTAAAGGAACTTTAAAACACTGTTGGGATATCTGTACTTTTAGTATAGATCTGTTTCTGTTAGATGTAGCAATGGAAAGGTATAATAAGAATGATGTCTTTACAGAATCTCGCACATGATATAATTAAAAGCAAATACAGTAATAGTGATATTGGGGTCATGTTATACGAATTTATAGCAACCTATTCAAAATTGCTTAAAACAGTATTTGTAAAGAAGCTAAGTATATGGAAAAATACAACAGGTTTCCATTTCACGCATTTTGAGCGATGTTTAAATTTTAAACTATAGATTTTAGAGAAATTTCTGTCACTATAATCCTGCATATTACAGTTTATTCTCTTATATCTTTCTAAATTGTTGTACTTCAACTACAGATATTAATAGCTGTAAATAAAATTATGTTATAGTTTTAAATAAAACGATTCTGATTAATAATTTTATAAAACGTTTATAGCACCCTTTTAATAAATACACATCTTTGTTATAATTCTTTTCATAAGAACTCAGATACCCATTCCAGTTATGTGGACATTTGAAAAAACAATACCAATGTATACTTTATATTTTATAACATAAACAAGCTAATGTATACCAAAATAGTTTCTAAATTCACATCATTCATTTCTTATGATAGTAGTTAAGGTGGTTAAGTTTTTACTTTTAAACTTACAATTTAGTATACATTCAATCTAAATATCTGTCAACAGTTTTATAAAGCCCATCTGCTCGATTATTTCCATAAAATCATCCAAATTCTCGTGCAGAACTGACACAGCAGTACAGTGCTGTATTGCTTTCTCGTTTGACTGACACATAAGACATTTTTCTTCTTCTATCGAAAACCTTTGCTCACATTCTGCTTTTTTTACTCGTAGAGCATTGCGAAATCTTCGAATAAACCTTCAAAGTCTCTATCCAAGTTTGTTTAATCGTCTCTTTAAACTGTATAATCGACAGATTATTCGGATATGCCCCGATTGTACACGATTTGTGTTCACGCACAAAACAACAGGTAGGGAATGTATCCTCTGAACTAATTTATTACATTCCTTAGAAAAATGCTAAGAAGTTTAAAAATAATTATAATTCTTGTTAGACCTCTAGTGCCACGATAAACACTATTATTTAGGTTATGTCACTGTTTTCATGGATCAATTTCGTACACATTTTTCCCAAACCACGTGTATCGGATTGGAGATTATATTTTACTCCATAAACCGACTTGTCTATATTTTTGTCTTTATTTTTAACCAACACGTCCACATAATAAAGATGTACAGGCACGTCGTCAACTAGTTTCTTAATTTTTTTTAAAAGTTCGTCTCTGATATCAACTTTAATCTCCCTTATAGGTTTTGGAATTTTTTCCACTATTCTTTGTAACTGCGATGCAGTGACTTGTAAAGGATCAAGCAATTGTTCATAAACTTCTTTGAATTATTGTTGAAAGGTAGTGTAACCCTTCTTGTACTCCACAAACTCTTTTCTTACAGCTTCCTGCATTGTCTGAAAGTTGCGTTTATTTGCAATAAAATCTTTAATATCTACCATCATCAAACTCTGGATCATAACTAACCATTTACACCTTATCCAATATTTATATACTCGTCGAAATTCTTCCTATACCTTCCTTTATCAATATCAAAATCTTTTAAAATAGTAATAAAATTATGTTTCGAGTCATCACCATTCCAGCATCGCAGACAAATTGTTTAAATTTTGGATATGTCATGTCACCGCTTATATGATCCATAAATATATGCAGAAGATTTGTATCGTCTTGCTTCCAGATTACAATAACATTGGCGTTATTTCTAAGTCCGTGCTTTACAGCGCTGGCAAACGTTTGACATAAGTAAAAGGAATCAATGCTTTTATGTCTTCCAAAGAAGAAAAACTGTGTGATTTTGCTTTGTAGGTTTACAGAAATATCGTAAAAACCATAACTGAATCTTCTAGAGTGTCTTCTGACCCAATCACATCGTCGTAATTTCCAAACTCATAGTATCCAATATCTTCATTTAAGAGTTCAAATACACTTCTTAGCAGTTCATACTTTGGTTGATATAAACTTTTAGAAAACACAGACGTTTTGGAATCTAAGCCCATTCTCGTGTAAGATTAGAGATATTAAAGCGTTGGTTTTTCCACAGTTTGATGGCCCAGCGAATACAGCTCGTATGTTAGACGGGAACAAAAGTCCATGTTTACGCACAATGTTAGTTGAAGATACCAAGAATTCTTCAAAGCTCTGTATTGGTATTACAAGATCAAGCTTATCAAAGTTCATATCGCTTACATTCTCTTGTTTAGGAACAGTTTTGCTAATATATAATTTCATCTAGTTCAGTAATATTTTGACGTGATTGTATAGCGTAGTTCTAGGTATATTATATTTTTACTAGCAGCCTAGAAACTTGCCGCACCATGTAAAATTTCATTTACAGCTTTTATCATATATGCTTTAGTGTAGCGTTCACTTGGTGCTTGCATTTTTTTTAAGAATGCTGTATCACAACTGATTCCACTTAGAAAATATGCCCCCTTATATACTCTACTATGTCGAACATATGCCAGACTCGTATTACGAAAGATATCCTAATCGTTTCTTGTCGGATAATCAAATCTTTTCGAAGGTTCGTCTCCGTCTTGGTGATACTGATAGTTTTCATAAAAGTACTTCGCAAGGTAGATCTTTAAGTACCTGAATACTGGAAATGGAGGAACATTCTGAGATATGTACGAGGAAGGTCCATAAAATTGTAAACGTTTTCTGAGCAATTGTTTCACAAATTTTGGTTGGTGCTTAGTTACACCCGTACTACATTTTAAAAGTGAAAACATTACGTGCCAAGGACCTTCTATAACATGTGAACTTCTGACAGTGGTGCCTTTAGAACGATATATTAAATCCACCACATGAGTCGCAAATTATGTTTGTAGACGAAAAAAATCTATCGAACAATGCTATTGAACCGAGAACTCTATTTGCAATAACAAGTTTTTCATTTTCAAATTGACTACACAAGGCTTTTACAGCATCTCGTAAATATAACAAAATTTCTAAAAGCTAATCCAATTATTTACTTTTAGAGTGTATAAGTGTTATCTTCTTAACGCTACAATGCTGATCTTTTTAATTATCTTACTCTCGAAGCACTACAATTACTTTATATACGAAGCACTAATTACTAATTTATATTAATTTATACAATTATTATAGTAATTTATATGAACATTAATATCACGTCTGTACGACTATCAGAGCTTTAGTTAGAACGTAACTTCAAAACTAACATCGTAATTGATTATAATCGAAGCTGCAATTAGAACTTGCTTCCAATACCTTGTAACGAATATATATTCTGTGGCACTGGTTTTAAAGAGATCACATCTATTCGTTGTAGATCTGTGATATCTGATTTTTTGTATTCGATATAGTTATATCTGAAGGAAGCAATTTCACAATAGAACAGGACATTATTACCATTTAATTAGCTTCTAATGCATTACTAGGAAATATTTAATAGCAATAAACACTTTAAAAACGTATTTAAAAAGGACTACGTAACGAATAAGTCATTTGTGTTACCTAATCCGTAGGCGGATTATATCCTTTTTGTTATTAAATTAAAATAGCACTTGCGTAAATAGTGTCACGAGGTGACGCGCAAGGCATATGAGCTGTTCTCTACGTGGAGGATACAAAAAGGCAAATTCGCCATTGTGGTTTAACATGTGAACGAAGCTGCAAACTTAAGAGGATGCTGACACGATCCCGTGTCAAGTGGAGTTTTCGGATACCCATAATATAGGAATCGTGGTCGTTCTGGGGGCCCCAGAATGGTTATCATTCTTTAAGTTCCGGCAAGACAATGGATCACGCTTCTTAACAAAAATGGCTAGAAAGGTCGGTGATTATTAACGGTGAAACCACAATATTTAAGTAATTTTTATACTAAAACAAAATATCTTTAATTCCTTAGCGTTTGAAATAACCAGAGTTATATTTAGTAATTAAGGCAACTTTCGTTATGGATGTATGTAAAGCTGTTGTTCGACATTTCTTGGGGAACACGTATTGAACAGATGTTGGTCATCAACGTTATACCCTAGGCATCAAACTTTGTAAGCAGGACCTGAACTTCTGCATCGCAGTTCGTTAGAAAGAGGTAACTTCTTCGCTAAGCCCAGGTATTTAAACTTTCAGTTACTACGTTTGCTAGACTTTTAAAAGTGTTTATTAGATTGACGAACGATATTAAATTTTAATAGAAGATTGCTTAATCATGTTAAATTTTGCGGACGAAATAACTTTGCGTGAGATCATAAAATACTAATATTTCTTTAATTTGATAACAAAGTTATTTGCTGAAACTGTGCTAAACAAATTTAAGTAACGTGAAATATGGTTCTTTAGGAAGTAATATTAAAGTAATTTTGTAAGACACGTGGAATATACATGTGTTCAAAGATATTGAGATTCCAAAGTCCACTTCCTGTTTAAAAAGATTTAATTACAGATGTCTAATCTTTAGTAAGATCATTGTGTCATTTCAATACCAGGATAAATTTGAAATTTTATTTACTTAAACTAGTTACGTGTGGTTTAGATTTTTTTTAAGGAATATGAACTAAATTTATTTGAAATATATGTAAACCAATACACAGATCTGTTCGTTGGGTATCAAAAATCTTGTTTTAAAGTATTATTAAAAGTAAGGTATTGTTATGTCAAGACATTTATAATTAAAATCAGAATTCAATTTTATTATTTTGTATTTGTAACTATATTTAACAAAAAAACGAAAAGAGAGAAACTACATTAAATTACATTTTTGGATTCAAGTTTTTTATTCTATGAATAATTAATTTTAATAAGAATACCTTAGAGAAAATAATTTTTTGAGTAACGAAATTAGACGAATGCTGAAACAATATAAAAGTACAGACATGTTACAACTGATTTATTCTAGATATCCATTTTTAACTAAAATACCTTTGGTGTGGTAATCTCAAGATTATCAACTCACAATTATTATTATGCTCTTTTATTGAAAAGCACAAATAGTGTCTTGTTAATAGAAAACTTGTTGTGTAACTTTTTCTTTCAGGATCATCGTGATAGAAGAGGATGCAGATACGTTCAAGAGGTTTCCAGATGTGTTAGTTCATTAAGTTGTAAGTTTTTCTATGGTGCTTATATCCAATGAGTTTCTGTATCTTCTCATAGGAGTATTGAATTTCTTGTATTGTCGATATAGTTACAGTGCCGCTCAATTTCCCTTTTTCTTTCTATGTTTGCTTATTATTGAGTTTATACCATACCCACGCCCATTCTCATTGCTCACCCTTGGGGTAATTCCCAGACTAAGCCGCGAACAAGTGAAAAAGGATAAAGCTTCACTTGTATCCAACGAGTGGAGGTGAAAATGTTTCAACCTAGGTCCGCAAATGTATATACATTTTAATTGTTCTCGAAGATTCCAGTACCTACAACAATTATACAAATCATCTCTTGGAAATTTCCTACTAAAATAACAACTCGAATGTACCTACTGTGGTCTTTAAATGCAAAGTTTCATACCTGTCAATCAAAATTTATCCGAATTGTGTAACGCCGCGGGTGGCCGTCACTCATCTTTTGTATTCAAACACTTTCTTACGATCTATTGTAAACACAGGTAGACCAAGCGGCGCCATACTAATTAAAAGTTTACATAATAATTATGCAAAAACAAACAAAATGTCCATGGGTTATCGAAATTCATTTTCACTGATAGAGCAAAAGAATGGCTTTTTCAACTAAAATATGCGGCTTTGTATACCAAAAATGACAGTAATATCTAAAGTCCCTTCGGAGATATTAAGAAACAACAATTTTACAAAAATCAGCACTCTGTAGCAACGGATTTGAAGCGTTAGAGACATATGTTCATATGCACTTTTATTCATAAAATGACTGAAGCAAACACATCCTAAAATATTAGCACGTCATTCAGGACTACACTATATAATAGATTTTTACCATTCTTAGCAGTGTAAAATTTTTAGTATTCTACTAGTAAATCAATCTACAATTTAGAATGCATTCTGAGCGGGCTTTGTAACTTTTTATGTGTGGTGTTTATTATTCTAGCTCTTTTTATATTGTGTGCCGCTGCGTATGTTAATAAAAATCGACAGGCTGAATTTTTGAAAATGTCATTGGCAGCCAAAATAGTGTCCTATTATTTTTTAAGAATACTTTCTTCTGTGGAGAACGGTATTGGGTCTGTCAAGGGAACACTTTCAAAAATTCAACCTATCCATTTTCATCCACATACACCCAGGAATAAAATATAAAACAAATTAGAACAAAAACAAAACACAAAAATTTACAACGATCCCAAAGGAGAAAATATTCTTTATAAAAATGATTTCTTTTGTGTGGGCGCTGTAACTTTTTTTGTATACTTTGCTTTGTTCTGATACTTTTTATATTGTGTTTCTGGGTATATATATATATATATATATATATATATATATATATATATCAATCAAAATGCATAGGCTAAATTTTTGGAAGGTGTTTCATTTTGGTGTGCGTTACTTCTTGCACGTTGGACTAGTTTTGGAGAAATATTCTTCTTGCGCGGGTGCTGTAACTTTTTTGTATACCGTTATTTGTTCTGATTATTTTTGTAGTGTTTCTGAAGGTGTAGATGAAAATGACAGACTAAATTTTTGAGAAATGTTTTATTTTGGTGTCTGTGTGTACTCTTGCTCCAAGTTTTTAATGAATATTTTCTTTCGTGCGGGCGCTGTAACATTTTTATGTATCGTTTATTGTTCTAATCCTTTTTATATAGTGTTCCTGTGCGTATGTAGATAGAATGGACATGTTGAAATTTGAAAAACATCCCCTTGACAGCCAAAATACTCTTCCGCACAGAAGAAAGCATTCTACCAAAGTAATAAAAGAACAATATTTTGTCTGCCAAGAATATTTTCAAAAATTCTGTCCATTATCATCCGCACACATTCAGGAATACGATACAAAAAAGAATTAGAACAAAAAACAAAACACGAAAAAGTTGTCACCGAAACCGACATCTCCGGCTAGTAAATAAAACTTTTAAAAGTATCAGAAATTTTTCCGATGTCATTCGACAATTCGTTTGACTTTTTCTCAAATATTTGGGGATATTTTTATCTTAAAGTTTCTCAAGGTCAAAGTTCGTTTTTCTGTTCTTTTTTTCAAATTTTTAAACCTAAGTGCGGCTTTCATAATTACTATGTTATAGTCAGTGTTTATATCTGCTTCAAAGTAGCTTCCACAGTCTTTTACTTGATTACTAAATCGTTGTCTATTAAGAATGTAACCTATTTGATATCTCACTGTCTCCTGCCATCTTCCACGTGTACCGTCTTCTACCATAACGCTGAAATAATGTGCTTGTGATGGTTAAACTGTTTTTGTTGCAAAATTCTACCAGCTTATTTCCCTTCTCGTTTCTTGTGCCCAACCCAGATAAACCTGCTACCGCACCTTCTCTACCCTTACTTACCACTAGATTCAAATCTCTTGTTATTATTATATTTTCATGTCCGTTTACTTTTGTAGATTGCTTCCATCTCGTCCTCACTGTAGCCAGAGGTGTGCATGTATACCAGTATTATTACTGTATGTACCGGTTTAGGTTCTAATTTAACTATGAATACTCTTTCGTTCTTTGATAAGTAGTTTTCTACACAGTGCCCTATATCTTTTGTATAACTATTCCCGCACCCAAAGTTTGTTGCTCTAATGCTGTATGAATTACTCTAAAGTCTCTGCTTCAAAAATCCCTCACCTTTGGCTACCGAACATCGCAAATCTTGACTATGTCTAATGCTAACCTATCCATTTTAATTTTCAGATTTTCTAGGTTACCTTCATGCTTCTGACATTTCACGCTCCGATTTGAAAAATTTTCCCGCCCCTCCTTTAAACTTACCGATCACATCCTCCAAAGTAGTCCCTTCCCAAGGTCCGAAAGGGGACTATTACTCCGGAATCTTTTACTCCAGAGAATGCCTTCACTAATATTAAAAGCATTTCAGTACGCTGTGTACTTTGGGAAATAATATGGTGGTTTTCCGTTACCTTCCACATCGCAGTAGTGTGTCTTAGAATGACATACCGACCCTCAATGTTTTTGCCATCTTAAGTACCGAAAAAGCTGTTGCCCTTTTTCGGAGACCTGTTTCAGTCTGATTCGTCACTAAAAAGCCCACTAATTTGGTTAAACCTATACTTCGGCTCTGTAGCTTACTGAAACATGCAAGCCATTCTACCTGTTCTAGTATTGCAGAACTCCTTCAAGGTGCAGATCTGTTCAGAATGGCTACATAAATTTAAAGTTGGAGAATTAAAAATCGTTAAACGTGTTATATATAAATGTCTAACTCGAATAAATGAAGATTAAATTATGGAATTAAACGTTTTGAATTTTAGTCAAAATATTTGACTAGGCGGAAATAACTTAATGCTTAACGTATAGCTAGTGAACAGGGGGATCATATAGCGGGTTTAACTCGCGATTCGCATTCTTGATTAGGTAAGGTTTTTAGATCTAGTTCGACTAAATGGTATGGTTCTACAAGACCAAAGGTATCACTATATATCTACATTGTTGGAAATTGTTATATTGTCGATGATGTATATAAACTATTAAAAACTGTCAAATTTGTTGGATTAGATTGTGTAATAAATTTTTATTCTTATTTATTTATTTGAGACTTTTGATATGCATAATCAATGGTGCTGGTAAACGAGAACAAATTCTTTCGCTGACACACAACATGACAAGGCTAGGTTTAACACCATCTCTATTAGAATTTCTATAGTTGGAACAAATATATTTCAAAAACGATCTTGGGAGTTCTTATGTGAAAATACATGTAAAAATGGTCGTTTTCTGGCCAAAAATAAAAGTATCTTATTTACTTCCCGATTCCCTGAGGGTTCTCGGTGTAGTTAACACAAGCATTTAATTTAAAATCTCCTGGTTAGACCCAATCTTTTTGAATTTTTGCAATTGGTCTAATCTCTGCGGATTTACAACTTTTTAATACCAGAACCCCAAGGACTTTGCTCATCTAGATTTAATGCAATTACCAAAGGCTTTTCTATCATTCAAGTTAGATCCAGGGTTAGATCGATTTCAAAAATTCAAAAAGATTTGGATTACCCAAAACGTGTGATTTTCAGGAAAAAGATATCCTTATTCGAGATTGTCTTGTTTTGGGTTTGCGAGATTATCGTATCCAAGAAAAACTGTATACGTAAGTGACCTTAAACTTGAAAAGGCTATTAACAACAGTCGTGTCATGGAAAATAGCTCTGCCACGCACAATGAAATTTCTAAAGAAATCGTTTTTGTAAACGCTTAGTTACAGGAGCTTCGCTAAAGACAACTTTAGGTACCGTTTCTAACAGTAGACATGTCTGTTTACTCTACCATTCAATTCCATCTATTTCCCCACTTAAGGGTCTGTAGACATAATCTAGAATCACTGCTTAACCTTCAAGTAGTATCTTCCGAGTGTTCATTCAAGTACGTTACCATACGCATCAGTTTGGTGAAGTGTTTAAAGTTTCCTGGCAATTCCTGAATTCTTTCCTTCCTTAAACTCTGTACCTTAATTGTACTGTGTGCCAGTACTGGAACGTAGGTAAGTACGGCCTTCACTTGTCATTTCTATGTTTTGTAACTTATGCATATCAACCGCTTTCGCGTAAGTTTAATTACAATGGCCAGCCCCTTGCTCTAGCTATCGAAGTTCTATACAACAAAATGGCCCAACGATCCTAGATACCCTAAAAATTTACGTGATTTTGGTGATTTCGTTCGTTGTATAATTACAAATTTCTATTCATATTTTTATAAAAGTCTTCCTTACAAATTTGATATCGTTATCAGATTTAAAGTTTTACGGAACAATTTGGGTTTATCGCACCAGCTGTTCATAGAATAGTTAGCGTCGGTTGTTGTCATAACAACGAGTTCGTTGCAATTTCTAATATCAACGGTGTTTATAAACATTGCAAACGTGTATTTTGTGTTCGAATTAATTATTGTACATTATCATTTCACTGGAATTTAAACATTTAGTGCAGTTCACGGCTAATTTAATTGTGATTAATTGGTGAATATTTTCATTCATTCAGATTCATTTACATAATGGCATCAAAGGCGCAATTAGAAACTAGATTAGAAAACATTTTTTATCAAATCACAGAGATTTCCGATTTTGCAAAAACTGCAACTACTACAAAATTGTACAGGTTTCAGGCAAAAATAATACGTCTGGATAAACTTGAAATTGGTTACGAAGCCTTACATGATGAAATTATGAATTATAATTTATCAGTGGACACCAAACTGCCAGTGAAAGCCCAACGTTCTGCTTTTAATGATTTAATTGATGTTGTTGGAGCTAAATATTTAGACCTAAAGAAACGGTATGCGGCTAATTCCGAGTCTAAACACGCAGTTGCTTCTGATGCTGCTTCGGTTAACTTAAAACCACCTGAGATTCCGACCTTTTCTGGTCAAGTGGCCAATTGGTCCACATTCAAGGCACTCTTTGTCAATTTGGTAGATAGCAATTCAGCATTACCTAAAACTACTAAATTTATTTATCTCCGCTCCCTACTTAAACGAGAAGCTTTATCTCTTATATCAGAGCTCGAACTATTTCCTCAACTGTAATAAGGCGTGGACAACGCTCAAGGATCGTTTCGATAGTCCCCGCAGAATAATCAATTTCTTTTTAAACAAAATTCTACTATTCAAATCTGGAGGTAGTCTTGCTGATTTTATTAACGTTCATTTTAATGCTGTGAGTTCCGTAAAGGATACGAACGTGGCGGATCTTGCGGATGTGTTGCTTTCCTCATTATGTTATCGGAATTTGGATTTCCGCACCCAAAATGCGTTTGATATGCAAGTGGGTTCTGATATTCCGAGTTGTGAACAGCTCTTTCTATTTTTGAGTCTACAAAGTAAAACGACTAAATTTCAACAAGATTTGAAACCCGAAAGGTTTGGAAATTCTAATATTTTTCCACCGAAGCAAAAGATTTAATCCAAATAAATCTTTGTTAATTAAAACGTTTCTACTTCTGCTAAAAGCAGGGAAAAAGGGTATTTCTTTGCCTTTATTGTGAAGGCGAGCATAGAATTTACGAATGCTTAAACTTTCACGCTATAAATATTTAGGATCGGCACGCTGCTGTTAAAAAACGCTTCTAACGGCAGCTGCAATACTTGTTCTTCCCGCAAACATCACAGTTTATTACATTCTGCGGATTCACATGTTACTACTCATTCGAATACTTTCAAAAATTCGAAGGGTACTTTAGCAAGCACCCTACAAACTACTTCTGCTTGTAATGTTACCAATAACCCTGAAAATGTCACAGTGCTATTAGGCACCATTCAAGCCAAGGTTCTTGACATCAGTGGCGAACTTTAGCCAGTGCGGTGGGTTCTAGATACTGGCTCACAAATAAATACAATTTCTGAAAATTGTGTGCAACGTTTGCGATTTAGATGTTCATACGATCATCGCCAAATTACAGAAATTTCAAATAATGTTATACATTGTAAAGTAATAGTGAATTGTTTTTTTACTTTAAAATTGTTCACAAGAGCAGTTAAATTTTTCTGCGTCCATTCTTCCTGATATTACCGGAAACATTCCTGGTCGTTCATTATCATCACAGGTTTTAAATAAATTCCAAACTTTGGAACTTGTTGATCATAATTATTTTAAATCATTTTCTAGGAGCCGAAATATCTTCTCAAATATTATTTTCAGGGCATTCTGAAATTATGTCAGGGCAACCCACTGCGATAAGAACCATGTTCGGTTACGTATTACTTGGACAAGTTTCTGACTTACCTAGTCTTGCTAATTCACTTTCGCTTTTTGTGACCTCAGAAACTTTAGATAAGGAAATACAACAATTTTGGGAAATTGAGGACATTAAGATGCCTTCCCCTGTTTGTCCTGAAGTTACCTACTGTGAAAGGCATTTTTGGAAACTTATTCTCGTGAAGAAACAGGTCGTTACATGGTATCTCTGCCGTTTGATCGTAGCATCCCTTCTCTTCGACAGAATAGTCCTATGGCTTATAAAAGTTACCTTAGTCTGGAAAGGCGGTTATCACGAGATATTGAAAACAAACAATTCTACAACCAATTTCTTCAAGAATATCTTTCCTTGGGACACATGGAAGCTGCAAGTAATCTTTCCGATTACGTGTTGCCACACCATGCTGTATACAAAATGACCAGTAGCACTACTAAACTACGTGTAGAGTTTAACGGCTCTGCCCTTGATTCCTCACATCTATGTCTAAATGATCGGCTATATTCTGGTCCCAACCTTCAAGGAGGTTTATCAGAAATTATTTCTTCCTTTCGATTCCACGCAATTGCTGTATGTGCGAATCCGTATGATGTATCGACAAATTTTGGTTCACCCTATGGATCGTCAATATCAACACATTTTTTGGCAACCTTCTTCCAAGGAAAACATTCTTGGATTTGAACTTAAAACTCTTACTTATGGACTAACTCCTTCGTCGTTTCTCTCCCAGCGCGTTATTCGACAATTAGTGGTTGATGAAGGCAATGGTTACCCAATGACTTCTCATGCCCTGATTAATCACACATATATGAATGATATAATTTCAGGCGCCGAAAATTCCGCGGCGGCAAATCAACTTCAAGTTGAATTAATTAAACTTCTTTCTCTTGGCAAATCTCAGCTAAAAAAATGGTCTAGCAATAGTGTCGATATGCTACAAGATTTTGAAGAAACTGATTTCGAAGCTCCGTTAATATTTTTTGACGATGTTAGCGGAATAAAGATTTTGGGTTTCGGGTGGAATCCAAATTCTGACAGTTTTGCTTACTACGTGTTTTCCTTTCAAGAGCCTTTCACAAAAAGAACTATACTATCATTATACTATACACTATATTATACTATACATTATATACATATACTACATACATATAATATACATTATACTATGTACATCACTATACATTACATGGCTCGTATATTCGACCTTTTGGGATGGTTGACACCTGTAATTTCTGATCAAGTACTTTCTGCAACGATTGTGGTTACAAAAACTTAATTGGGATGACATTTCAGATTCCCCTTGGTGCCCAGAATGGGAGCAGTTCTGCTATCAACTTCCGAGCCTATCTCAATTAAAAATTCCTCGTAGGATATCGCTTCAAGGCTGTACCTATAATCTGTTAGGATTTTGCACCGCAAGTGAAAGGGGCTATTTAGCTTGTGTCTACCTATATGCAACCGCAGATGAGTCTGTTTCTTGCAATCTCTGGCATGCGAAAGGTAAAGTTGCTCCATTAAAGGCTTGCACAATTCCCCGTATGAAACCCCTGGGTGCACTTTTATTGGCGCGCTTGGTACATTCTATCACAAATATGCAGTTTGATTATGTTATACAACAAATTAAATTGTTTACCGATTTGCGAGTGGTTCTAACCTGGTTAAGAACTCCTTCTTATTTGCTTAAAACCTTTGTAGGTAATCGGGTAGATAAGATTCTTGATCTGACTACGATTTCGCAATGGAACCACAATTCGGGTAAAAAGAATCCTGCGAACCTGGGTTCTCGAAATCTCGTCACCTCGCAGCTAATTGGGAATCGGTTGTGGTGGTATAGCTGTATTGATTTTTCTGAACTTTCCGTAGAAGGTGACACTGAATTATTTGTGCCTCTGAAACCAGTTCCCAAGCTTGCCTCAAATTTTCGATGAATTCATGGAAAGATTTCCTTCTTTAAGATCTTTACGATACACGGTGGCCTATATGGAAAGGTTCATTTACAATTGTCGTTACCCAAAAAGAAACTTGCTCGCTCTTATTACATCCGAGAATTTGGAAAATTCTATGTTGACTCTTGTTAAAATAACACAGCGTCAGTGCTATGAATTCGAGATTGCTCAAATAAAAGGGGGTAAACTCACTTCCAACTCCATAAGAAAACTTTAGCTTTTTCTAGATTCTAAGGATCTTCTTAGGGCGGGCGGAAGACTTCCTAATTCTTTATTGCCCTACGATTACAAACATCCTTTCTTATTACCTAAGCGTGCAATTTTTTCTCGTCTTCTATGGGATTATTATCAGAAATTGTCTTTACATTCTGGTCCTTCGAATACTCAAGCTTTAATTCAGCGCAAATTCTGGATCATTGGTTTGCGATCCCTAACACGACAATGCATACGCAAATGTTTGCCGTGTTTCCGGTTTGCTGCTAAACTTCTGCAACCAACAATGTCAGATTTACCTTCGCCACGAGTTAAAATAAGTGGCGCCTTTACTAATGTGGGCGTTGACTTTGCTGGCCCTTTTCTTATCAAAAGTTCAAAACGTCAAAATGCTTCCGTTCTAAAAGGCTATTTATACATATTTGTCTGTATGTGCACCAAAGCGGTGCACTTAGAACTCGCTTCTGAGTTGACCACGGAGGCTTGTTTAGCCTCATTCACCAGATTCATTTCCCGATGCGGCCTACCTACGTCGGTATATTTCGACTGCGGTAGAAATTTCGTTGGTGCTTCTCGTGCCCTAAGAAAAGCCAGCGATTCTGTAAGACAAAATAAACAAGTAATACTTTCGGCTATGGCTTCTCGTGAAGTTCGTTGGCTTTTCAAATTTCGATGGATTTTGGGAAGCCAGCATAAAATCTGCTAAGGCTTTGATGCTACGTTTTTTCGGTAATCAACTTCAGAATTTCGAAGAACTTTCTACGATTTTCGCTCGTATTGAGGCGGTTCTAAACAGTTGCCCTCTCTCTCTGTACCCTCTGCCGATCCTAATAACGGTACGGACTATCTTACTCCGGGTAATTATCTTAGAGGTGGTCCGATCCTTAGTTTACCTGAATTATCTTTGCTGAAGACCTATCTCTAAGTTCTCGGTGGAAACTCTTCGTTCAGACTACCCAATCCTTTTGGCAAAGATGGTCTAAAGAGTATCTAAATACTCTTTTACAACGTAACAAATGGAATAGTTCCTACAAGAATTCGGAAGTAGGTGATTTGGTTTATATCAAAGACTTGGAAACTTCGCCCTTGTCATGGCCCATTGGTCGTCTGGTGAAATTGTTTCTCGGCAACGATAGTGTTTCTGCGTGGCCTCTTTAAAAACGTCTGGTGATCTTCTTACGCGCCCCATTACAAAACTTATTTTTCTTCCCAAATAGGAGTTATTTCATTTTCATTTTTTTCTTTCCTTCTTTATATTCCAAAATTTTTTTTTTTTTGGGAATCACTCCAAATGTTTAATGTATTAGTTTGTTTGTTCTGGGGTTATTATTCATTGTCGGTAGATTTAAATCACTAAATGTTAGGTTTAATTAAGCATTATATTTTTTTTCTTTCCCTTCTGAAGCTTACCGCGTTCCTTGATCCTTCTCTAAGCCCAAATATCGGCGGGTAAGCCGTAACCATGGCTGGAAGGAAATGTCCAGTCTCTTTCTTGTTACCCTAAAATTTGTTTAATTTTAGGTGGGCGGTATGTTTACGCCAGCCATTCAATTTCATCTATTTCCCCACTTATGGGTCTGTAGACACAATCTAGAATCACTGCTTAACCTTCAAGTAGTATCTCTCGAGCGCTCATTCAAGTACGTTACCATACGCGTCATCTGGTGAAATGTTTAAAGTTTCCCAGCAATTTCTGAATTCTTTCCTTCCTTAAACTCTCTACCTTAATTGCAGTGTGTGCCAGTACTGGAATGTAGGTAAGTACGGCCTTCATTTGTCATTTCTATGAATTGTAAAATTGTAAAATTAATTACAGTGGCCAGCCCCTTGCTCTAGCTATCGAAGTTCTCTACAATGGCAAAAAGAAATCTTCGAGAAGATTAGAAAATTTCCATGCTGGTAACAACGGTTATGCAAGTACCTCACCATCCAGATTATGTAATCCTGAAAGTTGTTTGAACTGTGGGCAAGTTCATGGGCGAGGTAAGTGCCCTTCTATCAATATCGTGTGTAGTTCTTGTATAAAAGAGGAAATTTTCAAACATATTGTCGTGAATGCGTTAACGTTCGCGAAATAAGCGATTCAAAAGTAAATATGGTTAGTGAATATACTGACCACTTTTTATTGTAGTGAGGATAACACACATACGGTTTAAAAGAATCTGCTTCGATAAATTTTAAGAGTATTCAGTAATGACAATTATTCATTCGGTTGATGAATCTTAAATCATAAAAAGGATATATTGAAGATGTTGAGTAGCTGCGTATATTTTATTTATTCTCTAGATCTAGATATACAGGTCCATAACAGAAAGTCATTAACCACTATACTTACTATTATCAGAAATTGTAAAAGCGATATCGTGTACTGTTTACTTGCAAGCTTAGAATCATTTCTCAAAATCATTTTGCTACATTTCCAAAAGAATATAGTCGCCATGAAGACATAACAAATTTACAATAGAATCATTTCTAATATTTGACAATTATGCCTGTGACGCATAGTAACAATAATAGATTGTACTTGACATCTAAAATCACCGTTCTCTATATATGAAAATTAAGCCAAATATTAATATATTGTACAGTTTAATAGGTATTTGAAATTATTTATTATTACACTATTAAGTACTGTAATGTGTACGCATGTAACCTGCTTTTACTGCTTACCAGAATTATTCATGCAATTAAAAACAACTTTTTACTGTAACATAAGATTAGCATTTCTACTTATCGTTGATGAAAGGACAAATTACAGTTTTTAATTCTAGTTATAATACGAATTTATTATAAAAATCGTGTTATTCTTATGATAGGGAAACAGGAATTGCAACATTTTTTGTTCGTAGTCATGCAGGTTTTATAACTTATTAAAGTCCGTAGTTACTATTATAATTCTTTTCAAGCTAGCGATTAATCTTTGAACACTTAAAGCTATTTTTAGTAAACCTGTAGAATGGAGAATTCACTCCGAATTAATGCGCTGCTATGGATTATGGTATGTATGATACAAGGAAATTGCATGTTTGTACAAATGAGAATGGATTTGAATTTCAGTTTGTTGAACAATATTAATGTTATCACCGTAAACTCATTTGTAAGTGGATTCGCATCATGTCGCACTATATTTTGCTGTAAAAGGCAATAATAATAATACAATAAAAATTGAAAACTTAAATTTTTTTTATTAACTAGTGCACAATTACAAAGAAATTTAATATAATTCAAACTTAATTTTATCGATATTTAATCGTCTAATAGCAGTATGACATTCTTTTAAAAAATATCAGATCAAAATATTATCCGTAATTATCCATGTTGATTATATAATTATATCAGGAATCTGATTAAACAAAATTAGTTTACATTATTATTGGGAACAATATAATAATATACTCGACTATCGCATATTTTCTGTACCTCACAAAAACTTACCCAAACAAGATTCTAGCAATGTCATTGGACAGTATTCATTGCCTCTTCGATGTACAAGTTAAAAATTAATGAGGAAAGGAAACATCTCTGTCACCCCGTTCCTAATATTTACTTCTCTACGTTCCTGCTCTAATTCTATTACTGCTGTTTGCTCTTTGTATAAGCTTTTATTCCTAAAACTCGTTCCAACCTTTTGAGCACCTGAAACATTTTTTTTTCCATTTTACATTGTCGAATGCTTTTCCAGATCTACAAACTCTATATACACGCTCTCCCCTTTTTCTATTGTTTTCTCTATTTTCACCCTCTGAGCTAAAATAACCTCCCGTGTTCCCCTGTTTCACCTAAACCCAAATTGATCTTCTCTTAGTATTTCGTCAGCTCGTTTTTCTGTTTGTTTTTGAACAATTCTAATTAATATTTTTGACACATGTGCTGTCAAACTTATTGTTTGGAAATTTTTACATCTATCCGAGCCTCTCTTTTTTGCTATAGTGACTATGATATTACGTTTGAAATCTTTGGGTATCTCGCCTGTCTCATACATATAGCTTACAAGTTGGAAAATACGCTCTGTTACTGCTTGTCCAGCGGCTTTTAGAGTTTCTGCCTGCACCTTCCCTATACCAGGTGCCTTACCATTTTTTAGACTTTTTAATGCTAATTCAAACTCATATCTAAGTATAGGATATCAAAAGTCATCCTTTTCAATGACTGATTCTTGTTCTAACGCTATTATTTCCTCTTTTGCATATAAATTCCCTATATATTCTTGCCACCTATCCACTTTCTCTACATTTTCTATAATAACTTTTCCTCCCGCGTCCTTTATATTTTTGCTATACGGTTTTATATCCCTAAAATTCATTCTAATTAGTTTGTATGCTTCGTCTGTGTTTCCTATTTCCATCTTAGTTTATACCTCTTTGCATTTTTCATCAATCCATTGTTCTTTAGCTTTCCTGCATTTGCGAATAATTTCCCATTTTTTGGTTTGGTATCTCTGTTTTCCTGTTTCACCTGATCTATTTTTGTATTTTCGTCTTTCTTCTATTAGATTCAGGATATACTTTGTTATCCATGGTTTCTTATTTTGTTTTTATGTGTACCCCAGAATATCTCTGGCTGCCACGTCTAAGCTGGATTTAATGTTATTCCATTTTGTTTCTACTTCCTTAGTATAAGAAATTTTCCCGATATCTTTCAGTAATTCATTTGACTTTTTTCAAATCTTTCGAGAATATCTTTAACTTTTAGTTTCTCAAGTAAAACTGCCTTTTTCCGTTCCTCTTTTTCAAATTTTTAAATTTAAGAGCGGCCTTTATAATGACGATGTTGTGGTCAGTGTCTATATCTGCTTCTGGGTAGCTTCTATACTCTTTTGCTTGATTCCTAAACCGTTGTCTAACAAGAATGTAATCTATTTGACATCTTCTTATATCTCCTGGCACCTTCTACGTGTATCGTCTTCTAGCATGATGTTGAAATAATGTGCTTGTGATAGTTAAATTGTCCTTGTCGCAAAATTCTACCGCCTATTTCCCCTGTCATTTCTCGTGCCTAAACCAAATAAACATACTCCGCTCCTTCCCTACATTCACCTATCACTGCATTAGAATCCCACGTAATTATTAAATTTTCATGTTCTTTTAGGTATCTTAGTATGTTTTTGACATCTTTGTAGATCACTGCGGCTAGAGGTGGGCATGTATACTTATATTTACCGGTATAGATTCTAATCTAACCATGAGTACTCTTTCGTTCTTTTGTAAATAGTTTTCTACACGTTGTCCTATTTTTTTTTCGTATAACTATTCCCACACCTGAATTTCCTTCCTTTGATCCTGTATGAATTACCCTAACGTCTCCACTTCAAAAATCCCATGCCTCTGGCCAGCGAACTTCACTGATCCCTATTAGGTCTAGTGCTAACGTATCCATTCCAATTATCAAGTTCTCTAGCTTATCTACTTGCTTCATACTTCTGACATTTTACGCTCCGACTCGCAGAATGTTCACGGCTCCTTTTATATTTTCGGATCACATCCACCGAAGTAGTCGCCTTCCAGAGATCCGAATAGGAGATTATTTTAACTCCGAAATTTTTTACCCCAGAGGATGCCATCATCATAAATAACAATTTAAGTACGCTGTGTACTTGGTAAGTAATATGTTGGGTTCCTGTTGCCCTATGGTCTCTGCCACTCTAAATAACGAAAAAACTGCTGCCCGCTTTCGGGGACCTGTCTTAGTCTAGTTTCTCACTAAAGACCCCACTAATTTGATTAAACCTATGGTTCGGCTCTTTAGCTCACTGAAACACGCAAGCCATTCTACCCGTTCTAGTATTTTAGAACTTCTTCAAGGTGCAGGTTCGTTCAGAATGGACAATTCTATTATGATTAATTATTTCGTTCGACGTTTGACATAAGAGTTGTAAGCTTAAAAGTTTTGTACAGGTTTTTGTTTGACGTTGTATTAATGATGCACTAAAATATTTTTCTCCACTAAAAATACTGGTTGCACTTGCAGAGGATACTAAAATTCTTGATGAGTATCTCATTAGCAATGCCGAGTGCAGTATGCAGCCGGCATCAATATAATTATATGCGTTTATTAATGGGTTTAGAAAAATCATTATATTGTTCTAAATTATATAAACATTTTTTAAATATCTTTTATTAAGACGTACAATAACTTACTTTCGATGTAATGAAGACTTGTTTCGAAATGTCTGGTCTTGAATATCCATTTACTTGTGCTAATAAAACATTTCTAATTCATAGAATTATTTATAATACTGTTCAGATTCTTTGGATTAAGTAAATTCTTGAATAAGCATTTGTTTATAAGACTTACTAACCTATGTTTGTTTATAAGTCGACGTGCGACATAAAACTAACCTAACTTACATCTGTCATTGTTGATAGAAGGTTATATTCCAAGGTCACATTGCATTCTGGAGGTTATTTGACGTACGTTTTTATGGTATTAGAGTATACGATTACGCATAATGGGTCATAAACAACCTTGTTTGGTTTTGACTATACTCACTAACTTATCACTTTTTCCTATTTAGTGAAGTAAGTAATTGGTATTCCCCCAGTGTAAGTAGTGTAAGACTTGTAAAAAAGTATAAACACAGAATTTTTTAATTTTTATGCTCAAGTTCAATTAATGTTTTGGGATAAATTTAAACCGTCACCATTAATATTTCGCTCATATTTAGGCTTGTATAGTAATAAGGAATAATGTGATAAAAATTCATATAGTTAATTAGAATTTACAAACCATGTTTAGTTAAGTTTTTTTAACCTCAAACTTCTCCAATACACGTAAAATGTACTTCTGTTGATTATGGTACATTCACCATTCACAAACTTCCATACGCAATTGTAATGAAACAAAATTTGAGAAGCTGCAATAAAAACGTAAATAAATAAAAGCAAAACAAACTTTGGACTACTTAAAATGCAAGATATGCATTTTTAGTCTACTAGAGGAATGTTTACTGTGTCCGATTCAGTACAATTTTAAATATGTAATAGCAATGTAAACATATTAAAAATTTGTATTTTATATTTATATCTATTTTTAATTGTAAGTAATTCACTAAAATAAAACATTCTTGGCCGTTGCGGCCACTTTGTTTATTATTTCGTCGTTAAAAAATGATAAGGAAAACGAAGGTGCGATAAAAAAAGAAACCAAACCAAGATTTGTAGCTTTTCACAAACTAATCAAAAGCCACATGACACTTTATCTAATCATTTTTTATTAGAGATACGTTTAAACCATTATTCTGTTTTTTTCCATTTATTGGCCAACTAATTAATATAACAGCTTTGTCAATTGCATATTAGAAATTGTAAAATAACTGTGCGATGCAAATGTAGAAATGTTAAATATTATAATTTCTTGTTCCCTAATAACTTCTTTTTACATTAGATATCGGAATTTCAAAGGTTTTCACTGATTATAAATGTTAGAGAATATGTATAATTAAAATATCTCAGAGGTTTATAACTGGACTAATAAGTTCCACAGCACTGCCGTCTATATGTACTCCCTGGTACTTTATAAACCAAGTAGGCGGAGCACTATGCTTCATATCCTTTTCTAATAAATATCTACATCTCGACATTTCGTCCCGCCCTACGCTATCTCGCCCCAACCCGCGCTTTTACAGCAGATGGTAGGTAACCTGCTGTAATGAGCTCTTAAATATAATATATACAGAACAAAGAAAACAATATGCAGTTGTGATGGAATATTTTCATAATATGCTCTTGATAAAATCCAGATTAAAATGATCCATACAGTAATTTTTGAACATCTTGTACTGTTATCAAATATCTATAAATGAGTAGCAAAGTAATTAACATTATTTCGTTTTATCGTTGCTGACCACGCACTGCGAATTTTGCTGAAATGAATAATTAACTGTGAATGCGATATTTTATCAAACTACAAATAACCAAGCTGTGAATTCATGATACGTGCATTGCTGATATTCTTTTTTATAGAATAAAATTTATATTCTTCATTCTATTCAAAATTTGTAATTTACTATATGCTCAATTGAGTTAGAATTCCTTTGTACTTAGCTGTTATATTAAAATGCAACCTTTTGCTTCCAAAATTTGAAAACGTAGTTCAAATTGTTTGAAGATGTATTCTGTAAGCGGCTATTGCCAAGAAATAATTCATTGTTATTTGAATAGGTACATGAGTTACGTATCCCCAATCCAAATATGTACAATTGAATAGGAATTATTAGGAAATTATTAAGAAACTTAAGATAGATTCAACATTGTAAATTCAAGGATAAATAAGAAAAGATTATTGAAAGTTCACAAGCAGGTTGTGAGAAAGCATGTAAATACATTGTATTCCAGACGTAAGTGATACTGCAGGTGCAGGTCACAGACGGTTAAAAAACCGCAATTACTTAGAAATTAAGATTGTTATATTGAATAACGAATAAAATAAAGAAATAATCAGACATGAGCTGTGCAAGTTCCCACAGACATGTGAGGGCAGGGACAACATAAATACTCCGGGAGCCCCAGATCAGTCAGTCAGTCTTGAGTATTTTAGCTTTTACATTGTTGTTTGCTTAGGCTACTCGCCCTATTTCAAATTCAATTAATAATTACTTTGACTTTGTATAATTATATTAGTTTGTCAAAATTACATTGTAATACCTGTTTAATAAATAAATTTGTTACGAGACGTTTTGGAAAAAACTTTTTAAAAAGGCAGCCCCAAGGCCCGAAACGTAACTGGCGCAGCCGTACGGATCCAGAAAAGCACTACGAAACCAAAAATCAAAGAACTGGTGACCAAGAATTTCAATTCCCAATCTGGAAAAACCAAACAAATTTGGACAAGGTATAAGAATCGACCGAGCCCAAAGAAACAAAACGTGGACGAGGTACAAGAATCGACCGAGCCCAACCAAACAAACGTGGACAAGGTACAAAAATTGACCGAGCCCACAGAAAGAAAACAAATGAAATCGACGATGAAAATTATGTAAGATCATTTATCCTAAACCTATTTATTCTTTTACCAATTATTGATGCTAGCTAGTAAGAGAAAATATTTTGTGTATGTACAGATTCTTTTTAAATTATTATTATCGCAATTTAGTATTTTATGCCATTTTATAAAAAGAATTTACTTATTTATTACGAAAACTTATTTTTAAACACGAGAAATTATTTTTAAACAAGAAAACCACAAAGACGCATTTATATACGCAAATTAGGACAAATTATTACGAATTATTAATACAAAACGAAACAAAAACGAAACGATTTAATTCGGCAAAAACTGAAAATTAAAGTATAAAAATAGAACGCAATTAATTTTACCATTTTATGTACAGCAAATATTATTACCGAAAGCTTAATGTGTAAATAAAACGCGATTATTATAGCATCACAAGTTGAAACAAAATGTACAAATTTATAACGCGATTCTCATACAAATTATTACCGGAAACCATCATTGAATGAAACCTATTTAGGAAAATCCAACTTTAGAAAGTATAATTAATTATTTTCAGTACGAAAGCATTTAATCATAAAGAAACATTTACGCAATTCATTAATGCAACAAAACTTATTGCCGAGACTGAAATTACACCATTCAGAAGAATTAAATATTTATAGTTAGACAATTTTATTGTATAAATTATAAAGGAATCATTTGTGTAATTTTTTGGCTAAAATAGCACTCTATAATTGGACATTCAAGGTAGCAAGGTTTTGTAATTGTAAAGGAGGAAGTTTATGCATTTATCAATACAACACCTACGGAGGCGAAATAATTAAAGCAGACACAATTACTCAGCAGGACTGAAATAAAAACGTAACAAGTGCAAAAAAACGTACAAATTATAACGCAATTATTGCAAAAGATTATTAAGCACATAAAAATCTTTCAGACAATTAAAACTCACGACAACTATAACATCCTCGAAGTATAAAAATATACAAATCCAGGGCTACCGCAATTAACTAAACTAAACATTACCAAGCAGAAATTCCTTAATGTAATTATAACACCGTATAACTACGTATAAAAAATAAGTAAAGCAATTCTTTAAATAACAAATACCAACCAAACTGAAAGTAATAAACCAAACCAAAAAATAAATCTTAATTTATACAATAACTTGATGTTAATTAAAACCGAAAACAACCCTTAACGACCATGAGTTCAGATATGAAGATTTATCTGGAAAGTATCCCCCAGTATAACGGAGAGCAAAGCTCTGCTAGGTAACTTTATTGCGCGTGCAAAATATTTTTGAAAACCTTTTAGAAACCAGGAGATAACGAACAAAATGTTCTACTTTTACGCTTAATAATAAGTAAACGGACCGGACGGGCACTAACGCTAATAGCCAGCCGAGACGATCTTGCACAAAGGGAAGATTTTAAACGCATATTAGTAGCATATTTCGGTGACCAAAAGAACATCAAATGTCTTATCCGCGATCTAATAAACCTTAGAATGAAAAGTAACCAATCCACATACCGATTCGGAATGAAATGTCAAGACGTAAGAAGTTTAATTCTAACAAAACTAAAAATTGAAGAACCCGACCAAAATATCCGCTTACTAAAAACAAAATTGTGTGACGAAATAGCATTAGACACCTACATAAACGCACTGCCCGAACGATTATCAGATAAAATAATATTCCAACTTGCCCAAAATTCAGAAGAAGCAATGAATATGATCATAGGAGAAGAAAACGGCAGGTATTATCGAAATACACTATACAACCGTAACGCGAATAAAAGCTATTCACCTATGAAAACCATACAAGCCGCGAGACAAACAACCACACAACAAAAATTCACACCATTTAACGCACAAATAAATCAACTGCGAATCAACAACCCAAACTTTAACAACACAAGTTTTAACAATCAACTTCGACAATTTCCGAAACCAACTGTTCCGTTTATATTGTAAATAATTTAAAGCAAAATTTTAATTTCTATTGAGTTTATTGATTATTTACATTCGCCTCGGTATATTTAAATTTGTTAGAGTAAAATTTGCATGATTTACTCGACGCACGCGCCAACAAGTGCCGCGAGTGATAAACGTTATTCCGCATGTGCAAGAACACAGTATTGACTGGAAAATCCACAAAGCAATAGAGAATCGATTTGTTGTTCGAACAGTCCGCATCGCTGTTTTACACGTTCTACGTAGAACAAATTAATTAGACGGACCGCTTTTCTTCAGAACCGCCGCTCTTGAAATAAATGTGCTTCGCTACACCCGCAAAAGGCAGAGTAGATGTTACATCGTTTTTCTTTAGCACGGCTTCATAAACACCAGGTGAGTGCTCTTAGTAAACGCTTGAACTGATTAAAACCATTAATTATATGTTGTTTGTTAAATTATTACTTAATTTATATACAGTCCACTTTTCTCTTCTAAATAGCTATCGTGGTTTTGTTACCGCATTTTACACCAACATTTAACTCTAATTTTACGAGATCCACATTTACACCAAGATTTAACCAAAACGTAAACCAGTAAAGGCAAACATTCGGCGCGCACCCCATGGGAAATACACCAATAATAAATAACAATAACATCCCCAACAGTTATTACAAAGCAACTCCTATGGACACCTCATCTGGTAATACCAGACAAAATTCAAGAATCTCGCAAATCCGACCAAGCCATAACCAAAAACGAAACTTTACCTCGGGAGAACTATTTCACCAAGAAATAGAAAAATTTAATAATGACAGAAATAATTACACCCACTCCAGTAGAGACGATGAATCAAACCATTTAGAAAATTACGAACGTAACGAACTATGCGAAAATTACGAAGAAGACGATGAGAAAAATGCGAGCTCAAATTTTCAGATAGACCGATTTATAAACGACCAAACATAATTAATTTAAATAATATCAATCAACAAATATTACCATACATAGAAATACCTCATGCAGAACTTAAATTATTAATCAATACCGGATCCTCAAAAACATTAATTAGCCCCCGAACCGTAAAAAAACACTACTTAGGTTATGTAGAGAGAGAACCCTTTAAAATTAAAACAGCGCATCAAACGACACTACATCAATTCATATCTAATATACCCCTACCAAAAACCTTCAACGTAAGAATGAAACATAAATTTTGCATTTTTGAATTTAACGATAAATACGACGTACGAATAGGAATGGACCTTCTAAGAAAACTAGGAGCAAACATCGAAATAAAAACCTTTTATTGAGAACAAAGCACGAACAAATCCCCATTAAATTCCAAAATACCTAAACCGAGCAAAAATACACCATAGAACCCCGGACAGAGAAACAAATAAAAATTACAGTAAATTCAAAAAACGACGGGGCATTATAAATCACATAACATTTCAACAAGGAGTAGAAACTCCCACAGCATTAGTACAAATAAAAGACAATTATGCCACTACAACAATTCTAAACTCAAATAACTACCCCGTAGAACTATCGCTGACAAACCCAATTAACGTAGAAAAATTGAATTTTAATGAAATGGAAAAAGACGAAAATTTAGAAAACGATTACAACCCCATAGAACATGACAGGATGTTAAGAAAAAATTTAATTAACATTCGTTTCAACAACGACATCAACAAAGAAGAGGAGAGAGCAATTAAAAACTTATGTTTTGACTACCGCGATATATTTTATTGCGAATGAATACCTTTAACCTTTACAAATACAGTCAAACACAATATAGAATTAACAGATAATAAGCAAATTTTTACAAAAGCGTACAGACTACCTCAGGCAAGCCAAGAAGAAGCCGATAGACAAGTAACAGGTTTATTAGAACAAGGTATAATCCAACACTCAAACTCACCGTGGAGCAGCCCCGTATTAATAATACCAAAGAAATTAGACGCCTCAGGCAAACGAAAATATCGAATGGTAATAGAGTACAGAAAGACGAAAAATATCCACTACCCAATATCACCGAGATTTTAGACAAATTAGGAAAGTGTCAGTATTTTTCAACATTAGACCTCGCCTTAGGATATCACCAAGTGGAGATGGACGAGAAAGACACAGTGAAAACCGCATTTAGCACACCTAGAGGACACTACGAATACAAACGGAAGCCATTTGGACTGAAGAACGCACCCGCCACCTTTCAACGAGGAATACACACCGAAAAATGTCTTGTGTACCTAGACGACATCATAGTATATTCAACATCATTCATAGAACACATTGAAAGACTAAGAGAACTTTTTGAAAGACTAACAAGGTACATTTTAAAGTTCAACTAGACAAGAGCGAATTCTTATGAACAGAAGTATCATTTTTAGGACACATAATAACCCCACAAGGAGTAATGCCAAACCCAGACAGAACAAACGCAGTACTAAGTTACCCCTTACCCAAAACTAACAAAGAAATTAAAGGATTTTTAGGACTTAGTGGTTATTACCGCAAATTAATTAAAGGTTACGCACGGATAACCAAACCCCTGACAAATTGCTTAAAAAAGGGAAATAAAATTGAACACACCCCAGAATTCATTAAAGCCGTAAAAAAAATAAAATGTATACTCACGAATCACCCTGTATTAGAATACCCAGACTTTTCAAAACCATTTATATTGACAACCGACGCATCAAACGTAGCACTAGGTGTAGTATTAAGCCAAGGAAAAGTAGGTAGCGATAAACCAATCAGCTACTCATCTAGAACTCTAAACGAGACTGAACAGAAGTACAGCACAATCGAGAAAAAATTATTAGCCATAATTTGGGCAACGAAATATTTTAGACCAAACCTTTACGGAAGAAAATTCTATATATACACCGACCATAGACCATTAGTATGGTTATGCAAACTTAAGGAACCAAACTCAAAATTACAAAGATGAAGAATTAGATGAGTATGATTACGAAATTATATGCATAAAAGGAATTTATAACAATAACGCAGATGCCCTAAGAAGAATACAACTCAACGCAATAGAAACGGAGTCAATTATAGGCAACGTAGACGAAACAGAAATAAGAGAAGACCCTGAAGAAATAGACACCATACATTCGACACAGCACAAAGAGCCAAAAACCGCACTTAAAATTTTAAACGAAACATTAGGTATAAAACCAAATCAATTTATAATTACCGAAGCTTTAACCAACCCTAATTCCGTAAAATATACAAAAATAGACAATAAGAAAATATACCAAATCCAAATAACAAAGGACGATAACGAGAAGCAAATAATTAAAATTCTAAAAGAATATACCCCGAGATAAAACTATTTTACTTTTATTTCAACACTGAACATTTATATAAACGATCCTCAGAATTATATATTAAATTATTTAATAATTCTGGCCCTGAAATTATTAGATGCACAAGAAAGTTAATAACTCTAGACGGCCATGGCGAAATAAACGACGTAATTAGAAATCAATACGAAGGCAAAATCAACCATCGTGGAATCAATGAAACACTAAATCAACTTATAAGGCGATACAACTTTAAAGATATGAAAGAGTTAACCACAGATTTTATCAACCAATGCGAATTATGCGATTAAGCAAAATACGACAGGACACCCCCAAAAATACCCTTAATGTTAACCAAAACAGCCGACAAACCTTTCCAAAAGTTACATGCCGACACTGTAGTAGTAGAAGCACACAACTTTTTAACAATTTCAGACGTATTCACCAAAGTAGGTCAAGCAATACCCATCGCTTTAAAAATAGCATTGACGTAACCCAAGGATTCTCACAATACTTCACATTTTATGGTACACTCGAAACAATAACCTTAGATAATGGCAGCAAATTTAGAAATAAAACGATACAAAACACATTAGAACTCCATAAAATAAAAATTTATTTTATAACTGAAAACCACCCCGAATTGAACGGATTAAATTGAAAGATTACACTTAACCCTATTAGAGCAAATCAGATTATTAAGACTAACTTACAAGAAAAAGAACATCACCAATTTAATGTCATACACACTAATCGCTTACAACAATACAATCCACTCATCAACCAATTTTACACCCCTAGAATTAACATTAGGACGTTCAGATTCCCGTAACCCTTACGACATACACTACAACAAAAGAGTATGCTAAAGACCATAAAGAAAAACTAAAAATAACTTACGATAGGGTAAAACATAAATTAGATAACGACAAAGAACGTATCACAACAACCCGCAACAAGAATACATCGGGCAAACCGTGTACGAGAAAAACTTCCAAAGCAAAAGACACAAAACGGCACCCAGAAATTTAGGCCCATATAAAATCAAAAAAATATCACACAAACATATAGCCGTAGTACACAACTGAAAAATAGTAAAGTATATTCATTTGAAAAACCTAAAACACCATGTAATTTCAGATGGAAAGCCATCATCCTTACCGTCAACTTCCGTCCAGGTAGAACGGACAACGAAATATTAGTTGGAGACTAAAAAACAACCCCGGTATACTACCAATAACATTGGGAAGTATGCAAAATACAATAGACTATTGGACATTCGCACAAAAATTTGATTTAACGGAATTGAAACAAGAATTTCACATAATTAAAGACAATTATTACAGACTGAAACAATCAATGGACACAGCCAAATTCAGAAAAGAATACGCAATAAAAATGATGAATTACAACAGTATAATAAAAAACATTTTGAAGAACATAGAAGATAAATTTAATAGGTTAATACTCACGGAACAAATTACAAGATGAAAAAGAGTACTAATTGACGGACTAGGTAACACTATAAAAGCTATCACAGGCATTTCAGATAACCAAGATGCAGAGCGTTATGAAAATGCCATACAGCAGTTAATTGAAAATCAAAACGACATAAAAACCAATGTTAGAAACCAAATATCTCTAACCCAATCAACTATAATAAAATTCAACGATACGATAAAAAAGCTAGTAAGAAATCAAGACAGTATAGCCAATAGAATACAAACGTTTGAAACTAACATGCAAACCACATTGTTAGGAATGCGAGACTTAATCAGATTCAATACAATATTCACTCAGATAATAACAACCCTCACTGTAATCCAACAAATTTTAGCCACATTAGAAAACGCTGTAACATTTGCAAAATTAAATACACAACACTCAAGTATCATAGAACCAACTGACTTACTAAAAGAATTATTAAGAATTAGATCATTTGTAACTAACAGTAAATTACCCTTCGAAGTAATATAATCAAACATTCTAATATTTGAAAAAATAGCTATAGTTAAAGGCTATGTAAAGAATAACGCAATCACAATTTTTATAGAAAGCCCAATAGTAGAAAGTAACGTTTATAATTATTATTATTTATTCGCTTTTCCCATGAAAATTACTAGCACATATCGAGTCGTCATACTCAAAACCAAGTTCTATTCCTTAAATGAACTCAGATATGGTTACACAAACGAAAAATGTAACGAAGTAACACGAAATCAATATTTATGCCAATCAGTGACGACAACAACTTTTCAAGAAGACAGCCCTTGCGAAGTACAATTATTAAGATTTTCAAATCATTACTACAACTGTGAAGCCAAACCAGTACAAATCACCAATATGAAAATTTAGAAAATTATCGTAAACAAATGGATTGCTGCATTTTCAACAGAAGTAATAGCAACCGGCCACTGCAATCAAGACGAGAACAATCTAACATTAACCGGAAGCAAGGTAATCACCCTTAAAAAAGACTGTTATCTAAAATTGAAGAACGAAATCATCAGAGTATACCAAGACCCCACAGTAACCAAAATATTCGCAAATTTACCGGAACTACAATTCAAGATTACACAACCTGAAGATGACAAAATAATTAAGAAACCCATGCAACTAGAACACCTAGACTTAGACGATCTTACCCACGCCATGAAACTAATGGACAATTGTAAAAAACACTTAAGTGAGTTAAAATGGCAAAATTACACTATGATAATATAAGCGTTTGGACAATGCTATTAATCGTTTTAATCATTTCATAAATCATGTATGTATTTTGCAAAATGTATCTTAGATATAAGAATAAAGAAAGAAATTTTAGCCATAAGGAAACAAAGGCAAATAAAGAAATTATGAATGTACCTTTAGGAACAATGAATTTTAAAAATTAAGTAAAACCCTTAATTTTTCATTTACGTCGGGAGGAATTACATATCCCCCAATCCAAATATGTACAATTAAATAGGAATTATTAGTAAGTTATTAAGATACTTAAGTTAGATGCAACATTGTAAATTCTAGGATAAATAAGAAAAGGTTATTGAAAGTTCACAAGCAAGTTGTAAGAACGGATGTAAATACATTATATTCTAGACGTAAGTGATACTGCGGTGCAGGTTACAGACGGTTAAGAAACCGCAATTACTTAGAAATTAAGATTGCTACATTGTATAATGAATAAAATAAAAAAATAAGCAGACATGAGCTCCGCAAGTTCCCACAGTCATGTGAGGAGCAGGGACAACATAAATACCCCGGGAGCCCCAGATCAGTCAGTCAGTCTTGAGTATTTCAGCTTTTACAATGTTCTTTGATTAGGCTACTCGCCTTAATTCAAATTCAATTAATAATTATTTCGACTTACTATAGTTATATCAGTTCGTCAAAATTCCATTGTAATATCTGTTTAATAAATAAATTTGTTACAAGAAGTTTTGGAAGGAGACTTTAAAAAGGCAGCTCCCAAGGCCCAAAACGTAACTCATGCAACAAATTTCAAAATAAACACTGCAAATAATACAATCACTCTAATTCTTAATTATAATAGTTGAAGAACTTCCTACTCCTACAAAGGATGTGTTTGTAGTTTTTTAGGAGTAGCAACGACACCTACAAGAACCAGTGAGAACCTGGCACCCGACTTTTTATAAATAATTTTTTTATACTGAAAAAGATAGCGTAACCTTTGAGGTTGATTGTAGTAACAATAGTTGAATCAATTAAAAATTCAGGAAATTAAAAAAAAGTCGATTAAACTCTAAAATATTTCAAATCCACATGCGCAGCCCTCTTTAGAATCGTTTGTAGTTGTATCTAGTTATTCTGCTTTCGTTACTAGTGGAACCGTTCAATAATTATAAACGTTTAAAAAGAAATGGCCAAGAACAAATTTTATCAATTTTAAAAATTTTTCAAATCCATTTCCTCCAGGTGATTCAGAATCGTTTGTAGCTGGTTCTAGCGATTTTTTTTCATTTGTAGTTGAATCGTTTCATAATTATAAACATTTAAAAAAGTTGCCAAAAACAAACTGTTAATTTATAAACTTTTTCAAATCCACTTGTTCCGGGTGATTCAGAATCATTTGTAGTTGTTTCTAGTGATCTTGCTTTCATTTGTTGTTGAACTCTTCAATAAATATTTAAAAAATAGGGAAGAACAAACTTTGTCAATTTTAAAGATTTTTCAAATCCACTTCCTCCAGGTGATTCAAAATTGTTTGTAGTTGTTTCTACTGATTTTGTTTTCATTTTTAGTTAAATCGTTCAATCGTTATAAGCATTTAAAAAAGTGATCAATAACAAACTATCAATTTAAAAGATTTTTCAGATCCACTTTTTCCAGGTGATTCAGAATCATTTGTAGTTGTTCCTAATGATTTAGTTTTTATTTTTAGTTGAATCGTTGAATAGCTATAAACATTTTAAAAAATGACCAAAAACAAACTTTGTTAATTTTAAAGATTTTTCAAATCCACTTCCTCCAGGTGATTCAAAATTGTTTGAAGTTGTTTCTACTGATTTTGTTTTCATTTTTAGTTAAATCGTTCAATCGTTATAAGCATTTAAAAAAGTGACCAAAAACAAACTATCAATTTAAAAGATTTTTCAGATCCACTTTTTCCAGGTGATTCAGAATCATTTGTAGTTGTTCCTAATGATTTAGTTTTCATTTTTAGTTGAATCGGTGAATAGCTATAAACATTTTAAAAAAATGACCAAAAACAAACTTTGTTAATTTTAAAGATTTTTCAAAACCACTTTCTCCAGGTGAGTCAGAATCGTTTGTAGCTGAATCTAATGATTTTCTTTTCATTTGTAGTTACACCGTTCAATAGTTATAAATATTTTCAAAAAAATGACGAAGAACAAATTTGATCAATTTTAAAGATTTTTTAAATCCACTTCCTCCAGGTGATTCAGAATCGTTTGTAGCTGGTTCTAGCGATTTTTTTTCATTTGTAGTTGAATCGTTTCATAATTATAAACATTTAAAAAAGTTGCCAAGAACAAACTGTCAATTTATAAGCTTTTTCAAATCCACTTGTTCCGGGTGATTCAGAATCATTTGTAGTTGTTTCTAGTGATCTTGCTTTCATTTGTTGTTGAACTCTTCAATAAATATTTAAAAAATAGGGAAGAACATACTTTGTCAATTTTAAAGATTTTTCAAATCCACTTCCTCCAGGTGATTCAAAATTGTTTGTAGTTGTTTCTACTGATTTTGTTTTCATTTTTAGTTAAATCGTTCAATCGTTATAAGCATTTAAAAAAGTGACCAATAACAAACTATCAATTTAAAAGATTTTTCAGATCCACTTTTTCCAGGTGATTCAGAATCATTTGTAGTTGTTCCTAAGGATTTAGTTTTCATTTTTAGTTGAATCGGTGAATAGCTATAAACATTTTAAAAAAATGACCAAAAACAAACTTTGTTAATTTTAAAGATTTTTCAAATCCACTTTCTCCAGGTGAGTCAGAATCGTTTGTAGCTGAATCTAATGATTTTCTTTTCATTTGTAGTTACACCGTTCAATAGTTATAAATATTTTCAAAAAAATGACAAAGAACAAATTTTATCAATTTTAAAGATTTTTTAAATCCACTTCCTCCAGGTGATTCAGAATCGTTTGTAGCTGGTTCTAGCGATTTTTTTTCATTTGTAGTTGAATCGTTTCATAATTATAAACATTTAAAAAAGTTGCCAAGAACAAACTGTCAATTTATAAGCTTTTTCAAATCCACTTGTTCCGGGTGATTCAGAATCATTTGTAGTTGTTTCTAGTGATTTTGTTTTCATTTGTTATTAAACCCTTCAATATATCTTTAAAAAATTGCGAAGAACAAACTTTGTTAATTTTAAAGATTTTTCAAATCCACTTCCACCAGGTGATTCAGAATCGTTGGTAGTTATTTTCAATGATTTTATTTTCATTTTCAGTTGCACCGTTCAATAGTTATAAGCATTTAAAAAAATGTCCAAAAACAAACATTAACAATTTTAAAAATTTTTCAAATCCACTTCCTCCAGGTGATTCAGAATCGTTTGTTGTTATCTTTAATGATTTTGTTTTATTTTTAGTTGCATCGTTCAGTAGTTATAAGCATTTAAAAAAATGGTCAAGAACGAACTTTGTCAGTTTTAAAGATTTTTCAAATCCACTTCCTCCAGGTGATTCAGAATCGTTTGTAGTTACTTTTAGTGATTTTGTATTCATTTTTAGTTGCACCGTTCAATAGTTATAAGTCATTAAAGAATGGCCAAGAACAAACTTTGTCAATTTTGAAGATTTTTTAAATCCACTTCCTTCAGGCGATTCAGAATCGTTTGTAGTTGTTTCTAATGATTTAGTTTTCATTTTTAATTGAATCGTCGAATAGGTATAAACATTAAAAATAATGAAGAACAAACTTTGTTAATTTTAAAGATTTTTCAAAACCACTTTCTACAGATGATTCAGAATCGTTTGTAGCTGTATCTAATGATTTTCTTTTCATTTGTAGTTGAACCGTTCAATAGTTATAAACATTAAAAAAATGGTCAAGAGCAAACTGTAAATTGAAAAGATTTTTTAAACCCATTTTTTCCAGATGACTTTGAATCATGTGTAGTTATTTCTAATGATTTTGCTTTCATTTGTTGTTGAATCCTTCAATATCTATCAACATTTAAAAAATGGCGCAGAACAAACTTCGTCAATTTTAAAGATTTTTCAAATCCACTTCATACAGGTGATTCAGAATCGTTTGTAGTTATTTTTAATGATTTTGTTTTCATTTTTAGTTGCGCCGTTTAATAGTTCTAAATATTAAAAAAATGGCCAAGAACATACTTTGTCAATTTTACAGTTTTTTCAAATCCACTTCCTACAGGTGATTGAGAATCGTTTGTAGCTGTTTCTAATGATTTTGTATTATTTAAAGATATGCTATTAAATTAATTGTTGTAAACTATGTTACATTCCAAATTTGGAGATGTACAGTTTTAAATATGTGACTAAACTCCCGCCATTATTTCAAATAGACTTATGCATTTCCGCCATCCCAGACAGTTGCGTCGGCGCAAAGGAATGCGCAGGCGCGGAGTGGGTAAGTGCGCGGTTTGGACAAGACATGAGAGGATTAGCCAACGAGACGTTGAACAGTGACGTTTACCTGTGCCGTTCCTTTGTCTTTTCTCTTTCAAAATGTAAGTTTTCCTTTACCTCTACCGCCTATTGTTGCCTTCACCTTATTCCTTCGTCCTGCCTACAAACAGAAGAAGAGGGAAGACGTTAAATCTGGTTTCACGGAGGGCATGACGTAGCCCACCCCAAACAACGCCCATACAACGCCCAAACAACGCCCAAACGAGATCCATGGAAATCAGCATGGCCCCTGCGCAAGGATGACCGCAAAATCGTGAAGAGTTCCATATTTTTAAGTGAGTACATTTTATCCTTTTAGGGTGCATTTTGTATCACTGTAAACATATTTGGTACGTGATACAATTTGACACGAAATTATGTCGTAATATATTTGTTGTGCAATAATGTAAACGTGGATAGTATTCGTGTTGCCAACTGTGGAAGTGGCTCTAAACACGCGCGCGCGGTATTATAACAACTAGCAATCTTGAATTATTTAAAGATGGTATGATATTTGCGAATTTCCACCAAACGCAGTTTATTTGCAAAATATTGTGTAACAATTTGCATGCATGTATTTGGAATGGGTGTAAAAAAGGATTTGCACGTGTATTTCTTGCAGAAAATGTAGCGGATTTTGGTTAAGAAGATATGTATATAATAGATCTTATTGTTTTATAATTTACTTACATTATATTTAATTTTTTTGTGTTTTCTTAGCCTTAAGGTAGTAGTCCTCATTGAAAGTTGAGATTAAGTTGGTTTCTAGGTAAAAAATGAAAATAATAAGGAACTATCATTACGTGACAAGAAGTGCAAATTGTGGTACCTTAGTTGTCGAAGAATCGTCGAGTTGATCAGACCTTTTGCGAATTGTAGGACTTAGTAGTACTCGTTAACAAAAATATACAGGGTAAGTCTGTATAAAGTTTGGGTTTAGGTGTCTTTAATTTAATCTCTAAATTAAAACTGAATCTGTACATTTAGCAATACTAAAAGGTGAATAAGTATTTATATCGATTAACTCAGCGGTTTAGTGAATACAGCATTCGCTTTGCATGTATGCAGGCGGCCCCGGTTCGAATCCCGCTTCTGTCAACTTTTTTCTCTAAGAGTTGTGCGACGCAGCTATGTGAAAAATGTATAAACAAGATGGAGCAAAAATGGATATATACAGAGTAAGTCAAAAATCATGACGTAAGAAGAAATGGTGGCATGTCAAAGTGACGTAAGAAAAATCGGCGGTTTGTCAAAGTGACGTTAGTGGTGGGCGGAGATGACGGTGGAGAAGTGAGAAGAAGTCCTCTGCTTTCACGATAATGGTGATTTTCTAAAAGCAATAGACATAATTTCACATTTGATTCAGGTACGCGATAGCGTGTTGATTGTGTAGTAAAGTTTCGAACGCACATAGACAGGACGCCACATTGTCTAGGAAGTCATAATTAAAATGAGCTCAAAAATTTTCAGTCTTCTAAAATAAAATATTCTATTTTAGAAATGATCCTCATCAAAATATTTTTCAGTAAAATTGGATTGTACGCTAGATACAGGTCACACTGAACATTTGTTGATATAAGATATGTAAAATTAAATAACAATACAAGTAAAGTTTAAATAAATGACAGTTTTGTTACCATTTATCCAATATCAGATTGCACTGGGAAGGGGTTTGTACAATTTCTCTTTGTTTTCTTTCAAAGTCTAAACTTAAACTTGCTACGTACAATGACGTAGCCGGAAGAAAACGTAAATATACCAGACTAACTACCAATGCGGAGAAGGGAGGGGTTTCTAGCAACACAAAAATAATACATCGCCAACGATTTTCTATTTACAATAAAAAAACACAAATATAGAAATTTCTATCGAAACAGCAAAACAAAATTAACTAACGTTACTATTTAATAAAAAAATTTTACTCTATGGATAAATTCACTAAGTGTTCCACAAAGTGCGCAATTCGTAGCTAACATGCAATAAATCTAATCAGTACTAAAAAGAATAACGCTGGTACTTTTGTATAAGCGGATGGGTTAATTAAAAAAAACCATTAAACTTAGAAACCCTTCTAGTTAGGATTTTACCATAAGAAGCATTTGTTTTAACTCCAATCAGTAAAAAAAATACTGCTGATACTTTTGTATAAGCAGATAGGTTAAGTACAAAAAGCAAAAGCATTAAAGTTCGAAACTTTTCTAGTAAGGATTTTACCAGAACAAACATTAGCGTATCTAATTTCAAATTGGGTTTATCCCTGGGTAGGTTAGAAAAGGAAAACAAGTCACATACATGTGTCGGGATACTTGTCTGGTCAACCCTCGGAAGCGAATTAACACAGCATTGCCGCTGTAGTCAGCAACAACCATGCTACTACCGTAATTGCAACGGCGGTCTACATGCAAGAGCAGTTGATCTACACCAAGGAATAATCGGGCTACGTAACAAGCAATTTAACCTCCAGCTAAGAGCTAAAAAAACAGGAAAATATTACTAATATTAACAACTCATGAGCGCTTGCTGATACACACCAAATCTACACATTTAATAGAGGAAAAACGTGCATTGCTCTTGGAGTAACAGAACGAGTAGTTTTTACAAGCGCATCAATGCGCCTGCTGCAGAATCAAAGTTCTAAAAGAAGTTCAAAAATAACATGAACTCAAAAAGCAAACGTCCGCGTTATCGAAACGCGATTGAAACTGGAAAACACGGTTTTGCTGGAGATAGTAGGATACATTATTTCAACGGATCTTTAGATGAGAAACCCACTAGAACGCAATTATACGTAATCGGAAGCTATAACGCGCTCACGGATACCTAACAGTATCTTGACTAATTAATTGTAGCCTAAACTTGTCGTTTCAAAACAACTAGATTTACGTTGAGAAATTCTTAGAAAGAGTATTTATTATTAATTATGCGGAAGGATTTAACAATAGGCATGGAATTTATACAAACGGATAATGAATAATAACAAGGGATTTGAGTTGGAAATTATGGTAAAGCAAGCTTATCTGAACATGTACAATATATTGGGTATTGTTGGAGAATTTAATACTAGAAAAGGAATTTATGTAAATAAAATAACCAATTATTGCCGAAAATAAACGTAACAAACTTTAAGGACAGGCGGTGTCAGGGATATGATAATGGGATAAATATGCGTGGAAGGCATTTTGGTTTGCTGGAATGTATTAGCAATATTAATCCTAGAGCATTTTTGTACTAAGTTTTATTTGTACATGACGATGCAAGAATTTTGCATTAAACAATTAACTTTTTTATTATTGCTCAAAAATTATGTTTCTCTTCGCTACTACAAAAAGATGGATAGTTATACAAAAACATTTACCTGACTTAAAAGTCTTTAAACAAAGCTAAGCGATCAAGTAGAATTGACTTGGTGAAACCTTTAAGACTTCATTTAGAAATTTTAGTGGGTTCTACATTAGTTTGCGGCACAACATACAAAGTAGGTTTATTACGGTCAAAAATTAACAAATTTAAATTTATAACTTCTGTCATTAATTGATACAATGTATTACTAAAAGTTTACGTTTTAGTCAAAATGTTACAATATGCAGCAACCAATATTATAACTTCGCTAGACTAATTGAGCAACTTATTACATTATTTTTGAAAAAAAATTCGTGATGACATAACTTTGTCGAAATTGTAACTAAAATAGCACAAGTAGTTTTATTTAAAATTCTTGCAGAAAGATTCGACCAAAAATTTTCGATTATGAACATCCCGATGAACAGGCTAACGATCTAAAACAAAACTTTAAAATAAACTATTTTACAGAATCTTTGACCAAACCTTAATCTTCTTGCAATACAGATTTGAGTTAATGTCAGAATTTTACAATGTTATTAGATTCTTTGGCAAATGTTCTGGATTTGCTCGAGCATGAGCTTTTAAATAATTGCAAAACTTTAAATTTAAAATTAGTCGACAAATTAAAAAATCAATCTGAAATTGACTGCAACAAATTATTTTCAAAATAAAAATACTTAAAATGTTAACTCTGTCAAATGAATTCAAGAAGTCCTACGATTTACTGTCATATGACTTCGAAAGTAATTCAACATCAACCTCCCCGATGTAACTTCTTAGAGGATTTTCATACTCTTCCGGTATTAATGGTATCAGTTGAACATTTATTTTCTAAACTTAAATTGATAAAAAGTTATTTAACGTCTACCGCGTTGCAGCAGAGGCCATACGGATTAGACAATTATTTTAACTGTAAAATCTGAACTTTTAGAAATAACAATACAGAACGTATCTTAAAAGAATGAAAGGAAATCAAAAGTAGAAAATTTCAGTTTTTGTAATTTTCATGTATACTGCACTGAGAAAAGGATTTGGTTGCTTCAACTGAAAATTAGTTGATTCAATTAAAATTTTGGTTTGTATATAAACAATGATCTATATGCATTAAATAGAACATAATAAAATGTTGGAAAACCGATTTTGAAGCAAACAAACCTAAAATTGCACCACAATAATTATGGCATTTACTCAAATCGCTATTAATGTAACTTGAATGTTAGGTATCGTTACTTCAATTGCTTGCAGGTTTGATTTGAATTATTTAATACTTTTATCAAATAAACTGTTATGTTAAATCAACACGCTGAATATCCCACTTACATATAAAAATCATTGAAGCAAATACTTGAAAGGGTTTGTAGCATTAAAACAAACTATTCAAATTTTTCAACTAACCAAAAAGCGTCAATGGTTTAACTAACCCATATGTTGAGCAGATAATAATTATTAAGCTAAGTGGCTAATAAGGGTTCAAATAATAACATTTTTGGTTTAATCAAAGTTTTATTGTGTTGAATTGAAACATTTAGCTGTCAAATCAATCATTTCGTTGCGTTGTACGTTGTTTAGAAATAGAATTAGTTTACACATCCAAGGTAGTTTGATTCAATATCCAGCTTGATCGATTCCGGCTTAATGAAGTTATTTAAACAATTTTTTTAATACAACTTGCCGATCAACAAATGAGTTTGTTCATCCCTAACAGATTTTAAAAAAATATTGATTTAAAATAATTTCATTCAGTCACATTATCAAGTCGTATATTGAATCAAATCTCACCTTGAATGTTACATTAACCCTAGTTCATCCTGCATAATTTTCAGTTTAGCTTCTACTTCAATTTTATAAAACTGACACTGATTATTGAAAGTTTGTTTATTCCTTGAGGTTGCCATTGATCTTTGAAGTTATACGTTCGCTTATATAGATGAATGCTAGAAACAACGGCATTTAGTTATGGGCAATGAGACCAATTTATAAGTAGATACTTACGTGTTTTTAGACGAAGAGATTTTGCTTAAACATAGTACAGCATACTAAATTTATCTTCCATGTATTTTTACAGTTAGTTGAAATACTTTTATGGAAACTAACACAATAAACAATGCGAAGTAACGCTTGACGCCATGTTGACGTGTCGCAGTCGAAGGGTAGCAGTATATTAAAGATATAATGTGCGCGCGCAGTACAACCAATACGCAGTATCGCACACTTACTGAAAACGATTGGAGTTTAACGAATAACCCGACGTTTGATTTGGCAATCGTAGTTTATTTAAATCAACAAGCTAAGTACGTTTGTTTCAATGTTAAATTTGTTACAAAACGTGTTCATTTGACACTTTTTTCAGCATTCATTTAACTAAAATGGATTTTTTTCAACATTAATGTAGTATTGGACTAAAATATGAAATTTGTTGACAATATTAGTTTGTATTAAATACGACTGATGTTGAATGAAATTCACTTTTGCATTCTTTTATTAACCAACTGTTATTATGCATTCAAACAAACAAATTTAAGTCAACTAATTTTTGATGTTCGTTTAACCATCTACAAGCGGTTCAGTGAATATACTTTCGTTTAGAACGACTAAAAAATACTTGATCAAATGCTTTACTCTTCAAAACAACAGAATTGGTTGTATCAACCAAATCACTTTTCTCAGTGTGGTTATGATACATCTTTTGTATCCAAATTTGGTGTAAAAGCTTTCGTTAGGTAAGAAAAATATAATATGCGAACCAGCCGTTAATGCCTTGCATTTATAGTATACGGTTATGTACATACCTATTTATTCTACTTAATTTTTAATTTAATAATGCAAGTATTTTAAGTTCGTAGAAATTTTAAATTCGTGTTTTGTGATTGTTTATTTTTTTTTAATATTAGCAATACATGTTTAAATAAAAAAGTTTCTAGTTTAATCTATTTGAATTAATGATTAACTGTTTAAAGAATCTCTCATTTCTGGTATATTCCAACTCATTGGTAAGAAGGCGCCAAATTATGGAATGGCACGCGGACAGATTTTGACCTTATGGGAATCTAATTGGTAAGACATCATTTTGCGTGAAGGCTCTCAAGACAACTACTGTCAATGTATTGCACTAATTGTCAGGTTTCCAGAAATGGACATGACTGATCTCAAAACAAAAATATACTTTTTTTAAGTAAATATATAAAAGACCAAAAAATTGAACCTGCAGCGTAAACTTTCTTCTGAAATGGGGAGGTTTGTGATACCTTCAGGTTTCATGTGTCTACAAGTTAGAATGCTACTACTTAACAAACCTGGTGAAAGTGTGCCCAACGTCATATTTTGGTAGGAAGAAGTCTAGTGCAGCTCAATAGTATTCATTTTTAATTGAACGGTGTTAAATAGCATATTTCGAACATCCGTTGTAGGCAATTTTCTCCAATAGAAAGGAATTTAAAATAAAAGAGTTAATATATTGCTAAGGAGCTGATGCTGACATTCTTTTGCTGTCTCTTGTTTATAAGTCACGGTGTAATAGTATAAAGTTTGTCAGACGGTTATAAAGATTGGAAAATATTTCTAAAATCTTAAAATTCCATGCGTACTCTGTTCAACATATGAATTGTATTAACAAATGGAGGGAAATTGAGAACAGTCTAAAACTAGGTAGAACTATATGCAGGAAATCAAAGAGCTTTCAACCTGAAAAAATGCAGTTTTGGCGAGATGTTCTAATATACGCGTTGGAAATGCTAGCTCTCCGCAATAGTTCAAATTGGGTTTCTGAACCTAATAACGGAAAGTTTTTAGAATCGACGAAATTGGGGCTCTATTTAAATCTGTATTTAGAGAGCATTAAAAAACAATATGAGCCCATCCAAGCATTACTAACTATTTAAGTATCAATATATAAAATAACATTATCCTCTGTTCTTTGTTATTCATGTAGTGATAAAAGAGGAAGCAAAATATATTTCTATATAATATTTTTACCGATTGAATCGTCATAAAGAGCCAGATTGTCTAAGGAACTTAATCCGGAGTTAAAAATATACTCGGCTAATGTTACGAGAATATGGCCAATATGAAAGGAGCGTGTTTTGGCGTTTAAATGAAAATCTTAACCAAATACCCTACAGTTTTTTCTGCTTATGTCCTTCTATATCTCGTTTTGAGTGACGTTGCAAAAATATTTTTTCAGGTGGAAGAATTATTTGTGCTATTTTCATCATTAATATAAAGATGAATAATGTTAAAAATTATATTTAATCTCTAACTTTAAAAATCATAAGCGAAATTACTTAAGAAATACATATCGACTTATTAAGACCTTTGATACCAGCTCAGAGAAATTTATAAGACTAGCTTGAATATCTTTTGATCACCAAAATGGTTAATTTCAGAAAAGTAAATCATTGTCATGAATAATTTCTACTTTTAAATTTATTTGCAATGATATACTCTTTGAAATTAATTTGACTTTAAAAATTACTACAAAATACAACTATAGTTCTAAAAAACATGCTTCTTGAAAAAAATTTATTGACTAGCATTCAGCGAAATAATTTTCGCAACAGAATATTACCATTTTTAATAATTGTTTAAACATTTAATTATTTTATCTTCGATCTGCAAACTTTTTGCATATATTTGTCAAATCCTTAAGAATTTTTAATGGTGATACAACCCGAAAATAATACTGTACTGGTGGAGATTAAGGTTTCCATTCACGCTTAAGACAATAACATTTTATAAATTCTCGAAAACAAGACCATACGCGCCCTGTTTGTGGAACCTTTGTATTATCAGAAAGACCGTTAATATTTAGCATTCTACAAATATTTATTTCAGATTTAATATAATGTAAAAATCTCGATTAGTCGAATGTTTCAAACACGCATTGAATCTTTCTTGATGGGTTCTGCTCTTGTGACACAAGGCGACTATTTGTTTCAAACAACGTCAGACGATTTATGCTGTTCCGAGTTTATTACAAATAAAATAGCACCTCTCGTTTTTAATTCAACTAAATTAATATGGAGTGATGTCGATTTGTTACAAGAATTTCTATACAAAAAGTAGTCGTTATACAATAATCATGATTGGAGCATCGACCTGTGTCCTGTACTCATTGAAAGAATAACAAACAAAAGTAGATTAGCCATGAATAGTGGGCGTAGGATATACTAATCTACTGCTCCATATTCCTACGTTCTCCATAATAATTATACGTGGAAGAACGGAGGCTTTTTGATGAAAAAGAACTTTTATTACGGAAGAACTGATTGTTACCTGTTGACCAAACACCTGCTCCCTTTTAAAAAGCACCCTCGCATGGTATCCTATTTTTATAACGTACAATTTGATAAAATCTCCAGTCTACATTTACATACCTTGGTTATTAAAAGTAAATTAAAATATCATTATTCGGCTAAGCTACGTTTTAAGCTTATATTTCGATGACTAAACATTCTTAATACTAAAGCAGAATCAGTTATTTAATCGGGACTGAACGTGCAAATATGGAACAATTTTAATAGTATCGAATTTAGGCGTGTTATTAAGAACGTTGACTGTTATTCTGTTACGGCTGAAATTAGCTTAGTAATTTCTGATGAAACAGGTCAAATAACAAACTCGACAGAATAAATTAGAAAAATAATTGTGGTGAATACTTATATCTATTCAAAATAAATCAGTGAGCTTGCGTTGTCTTTTATCTGTAAAACATTGGCCGTGCTGGAATTTTATAAAGTGGTTTAATCTTTGGATTTATATCACCAGAGATTGATTAGGGTGTTAAGAACTATCTTCAGTAATAAAGTTTAGAAACGAAGTTGATAATTATGAACTATTTACGCTTATTAACAACTTCATTTACATACTGCATAAAAAACTTCTCGACTTTATATTACCTGCATATTATTATTGAGATGACTAGCTAGATTTGTAATTTGTCGTATTAATAATTTTTTGATAATTTACCTGTGGTGGAATGATATCAGCTAGCGGTGCAGTTTTGGTATTTGCAGCAACCCAAGCCTCAGCGAAGGTTTCCATTGCACTTTGAAAGTCCATTGCAATTAAAAATTAGAAATGTCAGAACATCGTGATGAACGTACGACAACGTGACTACGCGTTTTAAGTTCCTCTGAGAACAAACCAGCACGCGCAATAGCCCGCATGCTACTGATTTGTTTCATTGAGGGAGCACTGCACATTTTCCGGACTTCGGAGTTTCTACGGAGCGTAAACCCGGACTACCCCTACCAACTCGAGTTCAGTCTCTTAAAGATTGCTAAAAAATCCATCAGTTAATAAGCCTGGCCTGCCCACTAACCAACCACAGGGTTATAGTAAATTTTTTTGCTTATTACTTGAGATACATACCTACGTTCGTTTTCCCAAAACATCCTTAAAACGCTTTCTTACTGTCGAGCCTCCCAAACGTTTACTAAAGCTGATGTTTTGTTTTTAGGCGCGCGTTAGAATATTTTTATTTCGATTTTTGCTAAATCGAAAGGAATTTGGGACGCTTGCGCGTATGTAGGGAATGTGCGCGGAAACGTTTAAATAAAGCGTAGGCGGAGTTCTAGAATTGGGATAGGCGGGTTCCTACAGAGGGATGTCCTAGCTGTAACAAAGGGTTCAAGCAAATTATTATTCATCCTTGCAGATTTCCTCAAAATAAAATACTGCTCGTTCGGTTACGATATATACAAGTAGTCTCGTGTCCCATATGTGGTTGCCACATAAAGAAAATTTATTTGCACACTATTTTCTTTTATTTTGAGGAAAAATCTTGTAGAAACAATTTTGTCTATAACTTCTTACTGTTCTGATACTACCAGAGATATAAACGTATGCAAATAGACTCAGTGTATTTTAGAAATTATTTGTGAACTGTTCCGTTTAATTATTTGATCTACAAATTGTTACTTAAGTAATTAGTACATATATTTAAACCATAATAATATATAGTTAGATTAGATAAGAAGAGATTTGTGGAAATATATGGCTAAATAAGCGTTTAGATAGTACGGTTTATCCATTGTATAGGTACATAATCACTCATCTTTATGAAATTTTACATGTAGCCGAAACTCGCATTTCAGGTTGAGCGACACTGAATCTTACGGAAGTTTGTGTTTGATGTTGCACTTCGCTCGAAAGCGGGATATGGATATTATATTAACTAATGGATTAAATTACCGGGTTTTATTAATACTTTATTAACGTCTTGAATGAGCAATTGACACCTCGAACAGACAGACAAGTTGTACCTAAGGCTATATCAATCAACAAATCGTTTACGGATGATGACGTACTTAACTTTTATATGCTTCTATATATTTACTGTAAGTTAACATGATGAGAGAATGACAAAATGAGAATAACCCTAATGTATATAAAGCACAACTCGACATTGCGAAACAAATCTATTAAACGTATTTGAAATATCAGATCCACTCAACGGACAATTATTTGCATATGATCGTTCTACTAGGGTAGCTAAGGATCTTCTTACAAATGTAAAAAAAGCATACTTTTAATTTTATAAATCAGTACAATGCTCATCTTTTTTGCTTGTAAGGTTTAAAAATTTATAGTTTTACTTAAATGATTTATTTTTTAGAAGAAGCTTAGATATTAAATTTTCTAATTAGTTTTGGACCTCTTCCCGTTTTAAACTTAACAGTAAATCAGTTGACCTCTAATGAGAATCGTATTTTAAATCTCTTACTAAAAGTTTCAAGATTGGTTTTGCGCAGTTGTTTCCAACCCAGACAATCATTTCTACATACGTATTTCAAGATCTGGTCTGTACACTTGAGTCTGTGCTTCCCTCTGCAGATTTTACCTTTTGCTCCTCACTGGTCCGCAATTGAATCATCTGCCGCCTCTGTGAAGATTAACTTTTGCCACCCTATCCACTAGTTTGTTATCAAATGATCAATATTTTTAAGTGTGAACAAATATCGTGGTAGTCACAGGGCGCAAGTTGGTAACAGACGTTCCGTTTCGTTTGAAAATAATTGCGTACCTGAAATAGTGTTGAAAATGATGAATTTCCATCCGAAATTCAAGTTATGGGGATTTGGGAATGAAAAACCTTGTCTTCTGCTACTGAAACTCTTAGCGCCGTTAAAATAAATAAGATCATATGTTGAAATTGATCTTCTGTTGCTCGTACGTTTAGATTCTGTGACCTAAGAGATTGATTTGTAATAGTATTTGGAAATAAAGGAGTTATGTCGTTTTGTGTCGTGGATGTTCAAAAGATGAGTAAAGGTACAGGTGTAGTGGTTGACATCCTGCTGCACTTTGAACGTCTTCAATTATGTTGTGTAAAAGAATTTGTTTTGTAAGAATATGAATACCTGTAGTTGGTGATAGGTTTTCAAAATTTACGCTACTTTATCCATTTGGTAGTGCAAAAACATATGTTGTTGACAAATTTTTACAGGAAAAAGTTTTCTTATTGTTCAGACTTCCGCAGTTTATTATTTGCCACAATGATCTACAGCAAAAGTTTTTAAAACCTTATGCGATATATATATATATATATATATATATATATATATATATATGATTCAAAAAAATCTGATAAAATTTTTAATGTGGGAGCATTCTTTAACATTTATTATTATTCACCTATATTTTTACGTATTTTTTAATTATAGTATCTATAGAAAAGAAAACAGTGTATAATTAAATTCGTTGTACATTAATCAAGTGGTTTATTTTACAACGAAATGACAAATTCAAAACTTATAAATTAATTGTTATCAATACTACATATTTATACACCGCAGAAAATTATTTACAACTCAAAATTTGATACATCAAAAAACATGAAATAGCAGAAGTGGGTCATTTGTCCGAGTTGAAAGAAGAGGCACCGCTTTCCGTCCCCACTCCCATGACATCGCACGCCCCTCCTCACGTCACGCAGTCACACTCACCCACCTCTAGCGTCAAGCACTCACGCTGCCCCTTCTAATGGTTTTTTAATGATTTTCTCATTAAAAATTGATTAGCACTAATCGTTTTTTACTGGATTTTCTCATTAAAAACCCATTAGCAATAATCGTTTTCTAATGGGTGTTCTCATTAAAAACCCATTAACATTAATCACTTTTAAAGGGTTTTCCATTAAAAACCCATCAACACTAATCGTTTTTAATGGGTTTTCTCATTAATATCTATTAGCACTAATCGCTTTTTAATGGGTTTTTCTCACTAAAAACCCTTTAACACCAAACACTTTTTAATGGGAAAACTCATTAGCAATAATTGCTTTTTAATGGGAAAACTCATTGACGATAACACAATTTTTTTACGTCACATAGGTCATCCGCCATTTTGTCTTACGTCAATCCACCATTTTTTTAAACATCACGTCTAACGCCATTTTTTTAGAGATTAATTTAGAAGCACCTAACCCAAAATGTGATAAAGACTTACCCCATATTTTTTATTAACCAGCCCCACGCACAATACACGTATACATCGGTCAACAGACGTCCGTAACTAAACAACTTGATGTTTAACTTTCTCTCTATTATCCCCATCTAGTCCCCCCTCTATAACACCGCAGCGCCACTTAGATAAAAGTTTTCTTCGACTAACCATCTTTAACTTAGGGATATTTATCCAGATAAATATGCTATGTGACCTATCGAATTACGAGGCTTATTCAATTGAAACCCATCTTTGGTCAGGTTAGCCTTGGAAACAATTGTAGTCACTCAACTGACGTTTTGCAACGTTAGTGGTGTTTCTAAACTCCCCACTGGTCAGTTTCTCTCGTATATATTTGTCATTATAATTTAATTAAGGGCCGCTGTGCTTGCGGTAACGTCCCCAATGCTTCACCCGAAGGTACTACATTGGGTTTAAACGTGAAAAATATAAACATGCTTCTAATTCTTCTAACTTCAAAATTAGCACATCCTAAATAAAAATCTAACAACTGAAACAAAAACTTATAATAGGGTTTGATTGATGGTATCGCTAGCGTTGACTTTGGACTGTGCCCGATCAACAAGACACAAACAAAATGAATGGAGAGGGATCCGTAATGCCGGATAGCAGCTGCCAGCTCTGCTTACCGGTGCGATCCGAAGGGTCGGCTTAAAGCTATCCAAATCTAGCTAGCTAATTTTAAAATGGATTCAAATTATCTATGAATACGCCAATTATATTAATAGTGAATCCAGCTATTTTACCTGCTCTATAAATTTACAAATTCATCTTCCCTGGTCTAAGTAGTTTGTTAGCCTAAGTCCGTCTCCAGCTTTCCCTATCATTCCCTAACTGATTTATATTGTAATTACAATCTTCTCAAACAATCTTCCTTCCTACATATAATCTGCTACCAAAAATGGCCGCAGAACGTCAAACAAATAATATCAAGCCACAAACAATAAAAGCAGGTAAAAATATAAATATAAAAATAAATATAAATATTTATGTAAATATAAAAATATACATCTATAAGCATTAAGCGTTGAGCAGTGCATAAAATTGCAAAAAGCATAACCCAAATTATCAGGTGAACTCGCATAAGCATTATACCGGCTAGCGCCATTACGCACAAAACGTCCTCGTTAATTATTTCAAAACTACTAATTATCATACATCAATGCTATGCGAGCACAAACGCCAAAATTTTGTTCTTACCTCGTTAATATATTTCTCCAGCATCCGAAGATCTGGTCGTCTGCATACATTTAAACTTACTGCTAGGGGAAAATGGATATACACTGCTAACGTTCTGGTGGGTACGCACTAATCGTCCTGGGGGGTCACAATCACTATCACTTCACTTTTAAGTCCTGGAGGGATGCGCGTTTTTACTCTATATTATTTATTATTTTATTCCTTTGTTTATTTCATTGATTTAATTTAATGAGGGTTTTGATTTATATGTTTTTATTTATTTATTTGCCCGGATTAGGTTTTAAGTTTTTTATTTATTCCCGATTTCCGCGCGTATAAGGTTAGATAGTGATTGTAATGATTGTATTAGTGGTGCAGGGGTTTTGTGCGTATGAACTTTTATAAATATTATGATAATTTTTTTTTAAATATTTTATATAGGTTTTTTTTTTATTATTATTATTTAAATATAGGTTTTAGTTACCAAACTCACATCATTTTACGCCAGGTCACAATCTAAAATTTTCAATCCTCCCCTCTCCCCTCCCTTCCGATTTACGCGCGGTTATCGTCGCCTAATCTCGCGAACTCTTTAAAGGCTGTCCAAAACGCCTTCTGGTTAGCCGCTTCTTCAACTTACTCTAGGCTCTTTGGCCATGCTAGACCTAGGATAGCTAATTTGCTATCAGCTAACCCTCGATTTGCTGCCTCCAGTGGGCAGTCGAAGAGCACGTGCTCTGCGCTTTCAGCGCCCTCACCGCCTTCGCAGCGGTCGTTGTCGATTAAACCCAATCTTTGAAAATACACTTTTAGGGCGCCGTGCTCTGTTATCAGTTGCACCATTTTATGATCGAGTTGTACATCGATATTACCTCTAGCTTCTAAGCTCGGTATAAATTTGTGGGTCAACCTGCCCGTGGCAGCGTTGTTCCACCTATCTTCCCATTGTCTGATTGACTTTTCGCGCAGCTTTCTTTTAATTAGAGACCTCGGTATCGACGAATGTGATATCCGAAAGTAGCCCGTCGCGGCCCCTTTAGCTAATTTATCAGCCCTATCGTTCACTATGTTACCATCGTGCGACCTAGCCCAACAGAACTTTAAACGTCGAAACTCGAGCGCCGTATGCGCTATCCTCCAGACGTCCGCCTGGAGGTTTGTCAAGGTGTTCATGTTTGTTAAAGCCGTCAGCGCTGATTTGCTGTCACTGATTATAAAATAGTCATCTCTGCCCGTGTGGTTTATGACATAATGGATAGCCTCTCGTATGGCTACCAATTCACACTGGAAAATAGTGCTCCAGTTTGCAAGTTTGGTTTGATACCGAAACACCTCCCTTTCCTGCTTAAACACAGCAAACGCCGCGCCTGCTTGCCCGTCATCCATACGTGAACCGTCTGTATAAATTCTGATACCCGTCGCATCCCCATCGCCTTCGACAAACTCGATTCCTCTAATATCGACCGGGTGCCCTAACTCTGATACGACAATCTTTTTCTCTATCTCCCTATTGCCAAGATGAACATCTTCTATAATTTCGCGTCCTTTCCTTGTATCTATTAACCTTCTATCTCAAAACTCCCTAACGACATATTCGATAGGCAAAGTCCTACTGATAACCAGGGCCGCCTACGTAGAGGTGACCCTGTACACCCTCGCCGTCTTTACCGCGGTAATGCGTTGAACGTTCGTCAATTGACACATCTTTCGGACTTTGCAACCTTCCGCCCATACAGATGCTGCGTACAGCATTGCCGGCTCTATCGCTCCGGCATATACCATCCTCAGCGATTCGCCTTTGAAACCCCAGTTTATTTTCGCCGCCGCCATCATTTTATTTGATAATTCGCCGCCTTTATTTTTTACGTATTGTACGTGCGCTTTCCAATTTAGTTTGTCGTTTATTTTGACACCGAGGTACGTGATGGCGTTTTTGAACGGGATTTTCTCTCTTCCTAGGTCTAGCCTAGGGGGTCGCTGTCCCGGTTTCGTCCCGAAATATAGTGCCTCCGATTTTGACGTATGAAATTTCAATTAAAAGCGTGTCATCCGCAAACCCAACGATTGGACATCCTGCAGTCAACTTGACCCTAAAAACGCTTTCATACAACAACTTCCAAAAAGTAGGACCAGAGCATGACTCCTGCGGGCACCTCCTTTCTACATCCGCGACAAAACTTAACCCGGAATTTCAACCTGTGCCAGTCGCCCCGAGAAATAGCTCTTACTAAAGACATTAAGTTCCACGAATAACCCTTACGATATAACTCGCAAACGATTAATGGCCACCAGGCAGCATTAAATGCTCCTGAAATATTCAAAGCAACAACAACACAGTACTCTTTAGCATTTCTCGCCTGCTTAATTTCTCCGACAACGAACTCTAATGCGTCGATAGTCGACTTTCCCTCCATAAAACCGAACTGTCTGTTATTAAAACCGCCGCTGTCTCGCACTAAGTGCCCAACTCGAGTAGTCATAACGCGATCTAAAGATTTCCCCAGCACCGGCAGCAAGCTAATTGGACGATAGCTGCCCAGGTCTGACGCATCCGCCTTTTTAGGTTTAGGGATAAATTTCACGTTCTGGACTTTCCAGCGAAGCGGAAATACCCCCCTCTCTAAAAAAAGATTAAACAATCCGGCAAAAACACCCGGGGCCAACAGGCACTCATCCAAAGCTGCGTCTGAAGTGATTCCGTCATGCCCCGGTGCCATCTTAGGGCTCAGCCTTCTAAGAGCTCTTACGACCTCGTGAACTAAGACTGCCTTATCGGCACCTGTTCCTTGCACCTCCGTAGTTTCCCGACGTACTAAATCTTGCAACCCCTCATCCTCCTCGGAATTATTTGATGGTCATAATTTTTCTAATAAATACTCCGCCGTGGTTTTAAAACCTTCCGTATATTCGCCATGTGTGTTCTTTATGTTACAGAGCGCGATTTTCTGGTGTTTCGTATATATTTAACAGCGATTTTAAGTATTGTAACTTTGAAATGCCGTTTGTTGTTAACAATCCGACCAAATGTGATCAGCATGTGGTCATTCAATGGTTTGCAACCATTGGAAATTCATACACGAATGCAAACAGTGTATGAAAACGCATGTTTTGCGTATCCAACTGTCAAGGAATGGGTCAAAAATTTAAGAATGGGCGCGAAGGGACGAATGATAAGCCGCGACCAGGTGCAATGTGTATTGCGTCAACAAACAGGAATATGGCATGTGTGGAAGACCTGATTAGAGAAAATCGTCGAGTTTCAATCAGAATAATTTCATAAAATGTTGGTGTGAGTATCGGATCTGTTCAAAGCATCGTACACAAACTAGATTACAGCAAAGTTTGTGCGCAATGGGTTCCTCGCTTTTTGTGAGAAAACCAAAAAAGCTTGCGAATGGGCTTATCTTTGCAACACCTCACGGAATACAGACAAAATGATAGCGATTTTCTCTCGTCAATAATTGTTGGCGACGAATTTTGGTGTCATTATTTTGAACCATCCAGTAAGTTGTCATCGATGCAATAAAAACACGCAAATTCTCCGCCACCAAAGAAGTTTAAAGCTCAACCTTCTGCCGGTAAGGTCATGTTGACATTTTTTTCCGACCATGAAGGACCCTTGCTGATAGAATTTACAGAATCTCGGGTGCATATCAACGCAACCTGTATAATGAAACTCTGAACAAGCTCCATCAAGCAATAAGACGAAAACGCCCAGGGAAGCCTTCACGTGGCGTCATTCTGCTGTACAACAATGCTCGACCTCATGTTGCTAACGTGGAGGATATTAGAGCATCCTCCTATAGTCCCAATTTATCGCTTTGCGATTTTCACATCTTTGGGCCACTGAAAAAAACGTTAAAAAGTAACTGTTTTCAGTCGGACAAAGAAGTACAAAACGCCGTAAAAGAATTCTTCAAGCAGCAGCCACAAAATTTCTTTAGCCAGGATATACATAGGTTCACGAAACAATGAGATATGTGCTTTAATCGTAGTGGTAATTATTGGTAAATTTAGTTGTCAATAAATTTTTCCTGAACCAAAGATGGGTTTCAATTGAACAAGCCTCGTATATTAAAATTTTCTCAGTTACCCGAATTTGAAAGAATTTTTTAAATCGGACCAGACCTCTAGCCATTACTGCCATTTATAGAATTTTTGTCAAAAGGCACTCTTAGATGTGTTTTTAATATAAACCCACCGTGTAACATATCAAATTATATTAAAGTTTCCGAGCTACTTAATTCTTTTAGAATCTATCAAATCGGACGGGAGCCTTAGGACTACCACCTACAAACCTGATAATAAAAAACAAGATAGTTTAATACATTTTTTTATGACATACATCAGTTTTACACGTTGAATTACAAAATTATAAATTTGGAAATTGCGCATCAGAGTAATCCAGTATCCGCTGTGAGTCTGAAAATAGAAAATGAATTAGAAACATAAACGTAGAAAATGCGATATTATAACTAACAAGAAGGATAAGGTTTAAGGAAGTGTGTTGTTAGCGTACAAGGATATTGCAGTTGCTCTCTAGACACCACGTGGAGGTAACACAACGCCTTCCTGGATAAACGGGTTAGGAAACTAGAACTGGGAGAGGTAGAGGATAGAAACTTACAACTAATATATAATTAATTTAAAAATTAGGTCAACGTTAGTCAAGTTTGTATGCCCCCATGCATATGTACTAACAGATCCGGGGATAACAAATCGTTTGTCATCATCCCCAGACATGCTAATTTTGTTTATTGGTTGTGAAAACAGCTAATGTTTTTTGCTTCGGATACACAACATTGAATGCATGAGAGGTGCACTATTATTATTATTTGCAATATATTTATAGTCTTCTACGTTAATACCCGCCACCACACTACGGCTAACTACCTTGACTTTTTTCACTACATAGTTTTCACTTATTATACAATAAGATTTAGCACGTGTTCCGACAAATTCCAGCACTAGCGCACCATTAAACTCATCTTTGAATTTTCCGGGCACTTTTTTGTTTACTTGGGGAGATTGTATTTATTATCTAGGGTATAGTCACTCGTGTCAAAATAATCTAAATTAGCACCTATATCACTATAAAAATCGTCAGTTTTGATACTATATACTAGTGAGTCTGTATCTGTGTACAAGAGCGAAAGTTTATTGTCATACAGAGGTTTCATCTTATCGTAGTGGAAATCATACATTGGAGTCTTAGACAAATCCAAAATTGAAAACCTGCATATATACTATTATAGTTCTGGCGAGCTATTAAACTACTCGCGCACAGTCTACGGCCTTCGGGTTCCCACCAAATCACGGTTTTAACGTCCACGCGCTTGTTGACGTTCTCCATAGTTTTCCCAAATACGGCGTTGTTCATGAGTTTGTAAACTCCTTCTCATAAGCGTTAGTGGCACGAGTTCTAAGCTCAGTGTTAAGATCTATATAGAACTTTAATCATGGAGATTAGTCAAATTCGAGTACTTGGTGTATGGCCGTTAACACAAGTCCGTTGCGTATACACTGCTGGAGGATGCGGTAATGAATCCTGTAATTCTTCTTATCCTCCAGCGTGGCGAGTAGCTTCGGGGTCTGGGAGTTATTGTATGGTGAACTATTCGTTTCGATAGCAGAAAGGTAAATCAGTATGGGTATTGTGGAGCTCCTCAAAATAGATAAGATCCACTTCGAGGATGTATCCCTTATCGCAGGTAACCGGAACGTTCAAAATCTCGTTCTTGAGATAGACGATTTTGCCAGCAGCCAGCCATTTAAATCCTTTTATGGGGAGATACTGACTCATCGCCCACTTGTACAAGTTGTTTGCGTCGAGGTAAGACAAGTATCTTGATGGGGCGGTAGGATTGTAGTGATCCATGTACTTGTCTTCATGCACACATTTCTGAAGTTTCCGAAGATATCTGCCAACAACAGTACAACAGTTTTCAGATACAAGTCGCTGTATTCCCCAAAAGTTTGAAGATTGAAGATTTGCCACACTTTCTGTGCGCGCCCGTACTCTGCAAACGAAATATCGCTAGATGTTAATTTGTTCTGAAAACAATCTTTTGGAGGCAAGGACCCTTCGTCCAAAATTGAAGTATCCGTTACATAGTCGTATGAGAACACGCCTTGCTGGGTAACCAATATAAACTTCTTATCCTCGGGGAAACATGATCGCACCTCAATGAACTGTCCCAGCTGCAAGTTCTTAGTCAATGTATCCAAACTGGATGCCATAAACCGCAACGAGTCTATGAAACGCAGCTGGATGCACGACTTATCGCCTGTTTCATCGTTCTCATCTTCCTTCTCTTTTTCAGACTCGTCACCGTACAGTGTCACATCCTTGGTAAAATAAATAAACCTCTCCTTGTTGTTAGGGATCACGGTGATTCTCTCCCTATCAGAACCCAACTCCTTGACAATAAAGTGGGAATCGTAACCGCTTAAATTGTGGAACACAACTGGGATGAAGCTGGGCATCCGGTACTCTATATTACATTTGCTGTAAGCTGCAAAACGGAATTTCCCGGTTAGATGATCATGATCTCTCACTCATAGGTTTATTGCAAATACTGCAATCGTCGACCATATGGAACAGTAATTCGTCTAGAGGCTCCAGCGGCTCCATATACACATTCGTCTTAAGAATTTCACCCAATCGTCGGGTCTGCTCTTTTATTTTGCGCATAAAGACTTGTGCAGCATCAGGACCTCTGTACAAATCAAACTTGCTCAGGGAATCGTCGTAACTGCATTTGATATAGTATGAGAAACTGTACGGTTCGTGCATCTGCATACTGCTGGTGAAGGATATGGTCTCGTCAGGTGTTACTGAGCTGATTGGTTTTAGAATAGATTTAAAGTCTGCGTACATTACAAACGGTACACGCATCTGCTTACGTATATCTGTAAACTCGAGGACGTTATTGAAGGCGTTGGGCATCTTGGTGACAACATGATCGTAATCATGTTCTGCATGTTTTGCCAACGTCTCCTCCGATGAAAAATATATCATTTGCGTTGTTTGTCTTTAGGTAATTGACTCACAACCAACCGACTCAGATTCCGAATCCAGCAGTAGTGCGTCTTCTCATCATCCTGTATGAACAAAAGATTTATGTGACGACTCCTCTTCTGTTGAGTGAAATGTAGCGGTCCCGCGATGGATTTACCTTCCAGCCCGAAAACGTTAATACTGACATTGTTCATTTTCTCAAACTTGGGGATATCGGTGATTTTGACAGGGAACTCGATACTCACCAAGTTTAGAGCAGGATCATAGTGGGGGTATCCTGGTACTTGTTCAGGATGATGGTCAACAGAATGCAACGCTGCCACTATGGACCATGCAAATCAAGCAGAGTCTTGGTTATTGACATTAACTACCGCTTTCTTATCCTTGACCCATTTTAGCAGGTCCATCTAGGAGGCACCTTGCAGAGGAGTATACTTGTTGATGTTGATGTCCAAGTATAACACCTTTTTGAGGGTCCAACCTAAAAGGAGATGAAAACCTGTAACGTGTTTTATTTTAAAGACTTACCTGATTAATTCTCCTGAAACTCGTCAGATTTCGCACCCTTCGCCTCCATGAAAAAATTGCAGATGACATCTAAGTATCTAGATTGCGTGCTCACCTGGTTCCTATTGTTAAAGGATTTAATGTCCACGGTACGTTGTTCACTCCCCATCTTGCCCTAAAGTCCAAACAACTCGCAATTTAGCTTAAGAGCAAGATGGGTCGCCAACTTGTCACCAATCAATCGCTGGAACCGATCTATTTGCAGGTGTAGAAACTCTTGCAATCGAGCAACAGTATCTACGTTCTTCACCCGATACGTTGAAATCCTAGCTTTGAAGGCGGTGCGGATATTTGCACCGCTACATCCATAGCTGTGCCAGCTGCCAGTGTGTGTGCATTTGATCGAAAGTGTGCTGCGTACATCGAGCTGGGTACATCCACCATGCACGCATCACACAGTAACGTTCACACGAGTTACCTTGAGGACGGGTGCGTCTACCGTTGGTGGAACTCCACGTTTAACACCACTCGACGTTGATGGACCGTGCATTGTGTCATGGTGCCGGTTAAAATGGTCTTTCCTGTTAAACATGGAACCGCAGACATCGCATGTGAGGACTCCGCCCCGACGTTGTTTGGTTGTCGGTTTACCAGCAGGTGGTGAGGCACCACGCTTATCAAACGGCAGAGAGGGTAAACCGTGCATGTTCGTACGGTGACGAACCAAACTATCCCTCCTGGTAAGGTAGCATAACACAGCTCTCATGAAAAAACCTTGAACTTCATTTTTCTAACAAACAAAGTCAGATATTAAGACAAGTACTTTAACTTGTTGAAAGCAAGAGTGAATAACAACTGACGATTCTTGCGCTAAGCAGCATTTTTATATAGCAAAATGCGAATTAGTGAAAGGGAAAATAGAAATTAAGATGCAAAGGTGGAAGTGGAGACGTTGCGTACTAATAGGTTATGAATCATATCTTACATGTGATTTTCCAATGCTTCACCCGAAGGTAGTACATTGGCCAGGAAGCGAGTTTTTTATTTGCCTGAAAAATTTTGAATTTTACCGAACCCTTGCTGTTCCAAGCAAGGTGGGGATCTTAAACGTGCGTGACAACACTCACACACGAGACCTCCATTTTACCTCTCATCCGAACGAGGGTGTATTTTTGAGAAAAATGCTCGCCTAACATTTTTCAAGCGGACCGTGTCGGAATTCGAACCCGGGACCTTGGGCGTAGTAGTCACACACATACCACTACGCCACGGAGCCGCCTATCTTTTGTACACAGCAGAGCAGTGGAGTATCTTGAATTTGTTGAGTCACAGACGCAACCCGATAATTAAGTCATCAATTAAGTCAATTTTAGGTACTGAGCGAGATAAGGCATCGGGGACGATGTTTTCTTTACCTTTACGATGTACGATGGTGAAGTTATATTGTTGAAGTCGTACAGACTAACGAGCTAAACGACCGTTGGGGCTTTGTAGATTATTCAGCCAGATAAGCGAGTGGTGATCCGTGATCACAGTAAAGTGAGAACCCTCGATATAGGGACGAAATTTCTCAATTGCCCATATAACACCAAGACATTCTTTTTCGGTGGCGCTATAGTTGCGTTCCGCCTTTTTAAGAGAACAGCTAATGTAGCTAATGACTTTTTCGTCATCACCCTGTTGTTGAGTCAGCACAGCACCCAGACCAAAATCAGAGGCATCAGTCTGTATAGTAAAGGGCAAAGAAAAATCAGGACAACTCATCACTGGAGCCGTTACCAAGTGTTCTTTCAGCAGCTTAAACGCCTGCTGACATTCCGAAGACCAATCAAATTTAGAATTTTTCTTAGTCAAAGCAGTAATTGGAGCAGTAAGAGCAGAAAAATTTGGGATAAAGCGACGATACCACGAGCACATACCAACTATGCGTCGTACTTCAGTTACAGTAGTAGGAGGAGTAAGATTAAGAATGGCCTAAACTTTTTCTGGGTCGACATGGAGTCCATGACGATTTACTACGTATCCCAGATAACGGAGTTCCGGTCGGCATATAATGCATTTATCTCTGCGAAGAGTAAGACATGCAGAATTTAAACGAAAAAGCACTTTCTGTAGTACCACCAAATGTTGTTCGAAAGTAGGGGTAGCGATGATCACATCATCTAAGTATGCGAAACAGAAAGGTTCAAGATCGTGCTGATCAAGCACACGATCTATAAGTCGCTAAAATGTCGCTGGAGAATTATGAAGACCAAATGGCATTTTAGTAAACTGGTATAAACCTCTACCAGGCAACGTAAATGCAGTAATCGCCTTAGAATTAGAAGAAAGAGGTATTTGCCAATAAGCAGAGCGAATGTCCAAACTAGTTAAGAATTTTGCGTCTCTAAGACGGTCTAGAATCGTAGAAATATAAGGAAGGGGATAGGCGTCTTTTTCTGTAACCTCATTGACCTTTCTAAAATCGATGCAGAAACGATATGTGCCACCTTTCTTAGGCACCATAACAATAGGGCTAGACCAAGCGCTATTAGATGGTTCTACAACACCACTTTCAAGCATTTTATCCAGAGCTTGATTGACATGTTGAAGTACCGTAGGGGACATGGGATAATATCGTTGCTTGATAGGACTAGATGTAGTACAGATCTGATGTTCAATGAGATTAGTACAGCCCAAAGGTAAAGTATCATCTTTAGGAAACATCTGTTGGACTATACGAGACAATTCGGATTGTTGCATGATCGACAGATCGGAAAAAGCATTGATCTGACTGATCGAGACAGTAGAAGAAGAACCGAAAGTCCATTGACCCGTTCGAAAATCTGGGAAAACACCCATAGATTTCCAGAAGTCAATGCCTAAGATCAGAGACTGAGAAATAGAAGGAACGACTAGGACGTCAAGAAGAATAGTTTTATTTTCGACCGACATGGGTAAAGTAAGTGACCCGAGAATGTCACAAGCTTGACCATTGGTTACCGTACAGCTGTGGATCTCCGTTTGGGACAAAGGCAAAGAAAGAGAATAGAGGATATCCCGACCAGGACCCCCAATAATAGTACGAGAAGCGCCAGAATCAAGCAAGCCCTTAAATTCGATGTCGCAAATAGTAACAGTAAGATAAGGTCTGTCGTCCTCACGAGAACTAGCTAAAATAAAATCCAGAACATATTTAGATCGGTCATCAAGACCAGAGAAAGGATTTTCTGAGGAAATAATAGGTACCGAAACAACTGTAGAAGGAATCGGGTCGGTTTCTCGGCTTAGCGACTCGATCGGTAGTTTAAATTCTTGTTACAACTCGTACAATTGGTACGGGTAACATTAGGTTTACCACAACCATAGCAATGAAGTATTTGGGGTTTAGTGCAGGAAGGAGACTTGTGTCCTCGTTGGCCACAGTTCCAACAAGTAACGGAAGAATTAGAAATATTTTTAGGAGCATCACTTGCACCAGGTGTAAATGTTTTTGAAGTAGTAACACCAGAATGGGGAGGGACATAAGCAGAAGTAAGTTTGCTGCGGACCGCAGAACCTGTATAAGCTAAGTCAGGCTCTAGGAGTTGAGAAAAGTTCAGAGCAGGAGGAGACTTGAAATTATCGGCTTGTATTTTGCGATGTTCTAGTCTGCGACCTACACGCAAAAGTTCCGTAATAGTATTCAGATCAAGCAAAGCTAATTTGGTTTGGTAGAAGGGGGTAAGATTTGGTAAAATAATTTCGAGTTTCTGTGGTTCAGAGAGAGAGATTGTTAGACGAGCAAATAAATTTTCCATCGTAGCTAAATATACACCCCTAGACTCTGAGGAACCCATAGTACGTTGCTTTATTTCCTCTAAAAGTTTTTCGTTGTAATTAACGGGTTGAAATTCTTCCCTTAATAGTCGAATAACATCTTGCCAATTAGTTAGGGATTTTCTATGCGCTCTGAATAAAATTAAAGCTTTTCCCGAAAGTAAGTCTGATGCCGAAGAAAATAGTTGAGAAGCAGAAACGTTGCGTGCCGAGCATAATTCGTCCACGCGTAATAGAAATGCATTTAAAGACATACGGTCATCACCCAAAAATTTTAAGTCCCATTTAGACACCAGCTGTCCATAACCAGACGTAGCAATTGATTTAGAAATAGATATAGGTATAGGTAATTCATCAGAAGATTCAGCAGAAGTAAGATCATCCTCAGTATCAGTAATAGTCGGATTAATAGTAGCCGTAGAAACAAGTGGTACCCTAGGTGAAGTGGAAGAACGTCTAAAGCGACGGTATAATCTATCGCAATCACTGCGTAAATTACTAACACATAGCAACAACTTTCGCTGTGTTACTGTTTCAGCGTCAGCAGTAACATTCATGCGTTGGATTCTCCCTTTGAGATGCATAGCAAGGCTAATAATACGTTTGCCGTCGGCAGTTGAAATATCACCATTAAAATCTTTACTCTTCGTAGTTAATTCAGTTAAACCTTCAGTCACGGCTTTATTATCAGTCTGAAAATCGATACCAGATTTAAGTGGACTTAGAGTTTCAGAAGATTCCATTTTCAAAATATTCCTAAAGGATTTACGAAGTTCCGATACAGGTACCTTTGCATCGAACCCACGAGAACCGACTTCATATTTGAGTTCAGCTTCATGTAAACGATCAACTTTTAATTTCCAATAGTCCCCCATTACTACAGAATCAACAAACACCCAAATATTTAAAGACATAAAAACGAATTATTAGGCTTGTTCGATAGAAAAACTAAATTAACGGAATCACTAAATACTAAACAAAATCCAGTTCAGACGAGAAGGAGAAAAAAAATAATTTTGAGCCCCACGTTGGGCGCCAAAAATTTATTTCACGTTTTTCGTGGCAGCCACGTTGGGCGCCAAATCTATGCTACGTTGGCTCGTAGCCGTGCGTAACACGAAGGAAATCAAAGAAATGACCGGGCTCAATCGGAGATTAGGGGGGGTTGTAGAAAGCAGACCAACATATAATGTACGCGGCTGTAAGGAGTTAGTAACAATACCTGCAATAAAAAAATTAGAATAGCAAACCTGCAATAAAAAAACATTAGTCCTGCAAACCTGAAATAAAGAAAAAGCATAGCATGCTGATCGAGCATAGATTGTTCAGTACTTTGTAGAATGTAAAAAAAACTGTTTGGATAATCTCTATAATATAACAACGGTAAAAGCAATACAAAAATTTTTAGTACAAAGTGAGGTAATATTGGGGAGTAGCAGAAACGTTTCCTCACACACCAGAAAAGGTATACGAGGATATAAATAGTATAGTAAGAAAAGTAAAAGGAGATGAGAATTTAATAGTTATGGGCGATTTTAATGCGTCAGTGGGAGAAGGTAGTGAGGGAAAAATGGTAGGAAAATTTGGGTATGGCAGATGAAATGATAGAGGAGAAAGATTAGTTGAGTTTTGCCTGGAACATAGATTAGTAACTGTAAACACCCTATTCGAACAACATGTTAGGAGAAGATATACCTGGAAAGCGCCAGGTGATAGGGCTAGATACCAAATAGATTATATTTTAGTTAAACAAAGATTTAGAAACCAAGTTAAAAACTGTCGTAGTTATCCAGGGGCTGACATAGATAGCGATCATAACTTAGTTAAAATGAAGTGTAAACTAAAATTCAAAAAATTGAGAAAGGCTAAAAGAGAGGGATGGGATCTAGGTAAGCTTAATGATAGTAGGGTAAAAGAGAAATATAAACAAGTATTAGATATTAAGAGCAAAGAGATAGCTGTAGGAGGGAACGTAGAAAATAGATGGAAAGAAATAAAACTGACTGTACATGATACAGCAACACAGACTATAGGTAAGAAAAAAATAGAAGCGAGAAAACCGTGGGTAACAAAGGAGATATTAGATTTAATAGAGAATAGAAGAAAACTTAAACCTTTCAGAGAAGTGGATAGTGAAAGTAAGCAACAATATAATACAGTTAGAAATAAGATAGTACATGAGTGTAGAAAAGCTAGAAATAAATGGATGGAGGAAAATTGTAAGGGAATACAAGATGATTTGAGAGTAGGTAAGATAGACAGGGCTTACAGGGCAGTTAAAAAGTTTTTTGGGGAAGATAGGAAAAAATATAATGGTATTAGAGACGAGAATAATGAGCTTCTAATAAATAAAGTTGAGGTAGCAGATAGATGGATAAGATATTTAGAAGGGAGACGATATGAATGAGTTAGAGAACGACCAAGAAGAGGATGTAGAAATCGGGTTCTCAATATTAAGAGAGGAATTTGATAGAGCTGTTAGGGATTTTAAACTAAATAAAGCGCCAGGGATAGACGATATTCCCGCAGAATTAATAAAATATGCAAGTCAGAAAACTTTAGACAGATTATATGAACTAGTAGAAGTAATATATGACACAGGTGAGGTTCCAATAGATTTCGAAAAAAATATTATTATCCCAATCCCAAAAAAGTCAGGAGCTGATAGGTGTGAGAATTTTAAAACGGTTAGTTTAACTTCTCATGCTTCCAAAATACTAACAATAATAATTAAAAATAGAGTAGAAGCTTTGACTGAGAATTATTTAGGCGAAGACCAATATGGTTTTCGTAAAGACAGAGGACTAGAGAACCGATACTAATGATTAGGGTAATTATCGAAAAAGGTTACAAAAAATAAAAGACTCATTTCGCGTTTGTAGATTTAGAAAAAGCATTTGATAGGGTTAATTGGATTGTTATGTTCAGGGTTTTGCAAAAATAGGAATCTCTCATAGGGATAGAAAAATTATTTACAGTCTATATAAAACCAAAGCGTAGTAATTAGATTGGATGAAATAGAAAAGGAAGCTAAGATTAGAAATGGTGTTAGACAGGGTTGTATACTGTCTCCCTTGATTTTTAATGTTTATATTGAGGAAGCTTTAAACTTAGCTAGAGAGAGAAAAGAGATAGGTATTAGTGTACAGGGACAGAAAATAAACATGTTACGTTTTGCAGATGATATAGCCATTATAGCAGAGTCTAGAAAAGAGTTAGGAGAGTTTTTAAATATTTTAGATGAGATACTACGGAGTAACTATAGTATGAGAATTAACTCAGTAAAGACAAAGATAATTACAAGTGAGTTACAGCCTAGTTCTAAACCAAAATTAAAAATAGGTAATATCGAGTTAGAGGAGGTAGATGAATTTTGCTATTTAGGTAGTATAATTACAAAGGATGGACGTAGCAGAAGGGATATAGTAGCTAGAATAGCTCAAGCTAGAAAAATGTTTTTAAAAAAAGAAAAACTTACTAATAGCTAATAGTATTAGTTTAGATAATAGAAAAAGTTTCTTAAAGTCGTACGTATGGAGCGTTCTACTATACGGTAGTGAGACTTGGACAATTAAAGAAGTAGATAAGAAAAAGATAGAAGCTTTTGAAACTTGGTGTTATAGGAGAATGTTAAAGATTAGTTGGACAGATAGAATAACAAACGAGGAAGTTTATAGAAGGATAGGTGAGGATCCCTGTATGTGGAAACAATTAAAGGTCAGGAGAGATAGGATGATAAGACACCAGTTAAGACATGAGGGACTATTTAGTAAAGTCTTAGATTATAGACTACCAAATAAAAATAGAGTAGGAAGGCCTAGACAAAGCTATATTAGTCAAATTATTAGAGATTTAGGTTGTGAAGGGTATGTAGACCTTTTTAGACTAGCTCAGAATAGAAAAGAATTTAGAGCTGCGTCAAACCGACTTTAAGTAAGTTCGAAAACAAAACAAAAAAAAAAAATCAGTTAACTAAATGTCACCAGGACATAACTCACAACTAGTTAGCGGTCTGGCATTTTGGTAGCGTTTCGTTGCTTAAGCCTTACCATAACATATAATTTAACACTTTTCCTTCTTGAAGCGGATAACCAGGTTATATTTTATTTCCTTTTAAATGGTAATCATGTAAACATGTTAGAGTTCTTTAACAACCAGCAGGTTGCTAATATCTATGTAGAGCCAGCTGGATAGGAAAAAGATAGAAGGATATAGGAAGACCTAGACCAAACTATATTAGTCAAATTATTAGAAATTTAGGTTGTGAAGGGTATGTAGAGCTTTTTAGATTAGCACAGAATAGAAAAGTTAGAGCTGCGTCAAACCGACCTTAAGTAAGGTCGAAAACAAAATGAATGATGACACACCAATTAAACATAAATCAGACAAAATTTTAACAAAAAAATAAATAGGTAAGCACAATTGATATGAGTCATCCAGTATTGTTGATTCTTCTTTTTTTTTTTAAATAGCATGCAAGTCTATTGTAAAAGGTATCAGAACGACAAAGATATGGCAAAACAAACGGATAAATATTTAAAGTAATAACAAGTAGGAAATAGTTCAACTTACAAAAAGGTCCTTCAGTAACGCTTCCTTGCAATTGAAGTGTGGGATTCACGATGTCCGGCACTAACGCAGCACTTCACCCTTGACTGGGAGGGTGTTGATGGAACTTATACACGTTACCCTAATCACACCTACGTATTTCACTGGTGTTAGCAGCATTGATAAATTTCTTGTTAATTCTATTTCCTGAGACAATATTTTCGAAATATTTTGTAGCACTAGTTTAATTTCAACTGGGACCAAATGTATATTATTTTCATAAACATCCAAAAAGCAGTGAGAAACTTCAACCAATACTTTTGTAAACCAGTAATCTGTTATATTTCGCAAATAACGAAATTTGCGCAAACAATGATCTGTTTTAGATTCTTTGGGGTTAGAAAATTCAGAAACTACAGTATCAACTGTATTTGGATAATCCAAAGTATGCACTACTCTGATAAATAAAAAAAGGGACCGCGAAACTAGATCGCACACACAGTTTAAATATCAAAAGACAAAGCACCGACAAAAAAACCACAATGAGTAAAGCACGTGTATCACTAAAGTACGTCCGTAAAATGTTCCGTAAAACACGTGCGTCGACCAAACACGTTCGCCTATCAATCATACTACTTCAATCGGAATTAGCACTACACGTTCTACAGTTAATATACAACTTTTATTTCACAAGAAAAACAACTAAAATCGTGCCGTGCTTGTTCCTGAACAATTCGAAAATTGATACTGCATTAATTCTCACTATTCTCAAAGCAAAGAAAAAGCAGTATTTTTAACGTAATTAACATATAGGAACCAAGAACAAACTACAACTACTCATCTGTTTATTCAACTCGTTCCATTACAACCTCTTATCGTCTATTATCTAGACTTGTATATCGACTCATTATAATACGATGCATTCGCCTAAGGAGTTAATAAATATAAAATATAGAAATTGTAGTTACAGAAAGGTATTTGTTAATTGGGAAAAAGCGTAAAATGTTAAGCTATAAAAATGCACGTTACAGTGTGACTACTACGCCCAAGGTCCCGGGTTTGAATCCCGACACGGTCCGCTTGAAAAATGTTAGGCGAGCATTTTTCGCAAAAATACACCCTCGTTCGGCTGAGAGGTTAAATGGAGGTCCCGTGTGTGAGTGTTGTCACGCACGTTAAAAATCCCTACCTTGCTTGGAACGGCAAGGGTTCGGCAAAATTCCAAATTTTTCAGGTAAAAAAAAACTCGCTCGCTTCCTGGCCAATGTAGTACCTTCGGGTGGAGCATTGGAAAATCACATGTAAAGTACCTCTTTGTTACTAACTTTGTCTGTCCATGTTATCTTCATTATACGTCTATAGCACCAAATTAAAATTCTTGCTGTCCGCTTCTCAAACTGTCCACATTTCACAGCTATACAGTTCTGTGTTCTTCACATATACTTTCAGCAATCTTCTCCTTGTTTCAATGTTTGTTGCCTTTGAACACAGTAGTTGCATTTTCTCGTTAAATCCAGCAGGGCCTTGTGCTACTCTTTGTTTTATATCTTTTTGCGCTTTTTCCATCATGCGTTATTTGATTTACTAGTTAGCACGACTTGATAACCTCTTGTAAGTTCTCGTTTCCTATTTGTATTCTGGTTTTTGATTTATTTACCCATCCTTTACATGCTAGTAATTTAATTTTATTTTTGTTAACTTTCATACCGCATCTCTCTGTTAGTACTGTTTCTATTTCATTAAGAGCTGCTTCTAACTCTTCCCTGCTAGATGCTAATACGGCTATATCATCTGCAAATCTGAGCATATCTATCGTTTGTCCCTGCATAATAATTCCAAATGTCTTTTAGCATTTGACAGTATTTGTTGCGTTTCCCATGCGTATCTGTTTAGTTTAAGTTTGGTTTAAAATATAATTCTTTAATATTAAAAATAACTCCGCTAATATTTATATATGGACCACGTACTGGGTGATGGTTCAACGACTTCAAGGCGAAGCATTTCGTCGAGTTTGGAATGAAAAACTTACAGAAGAGTAGGAAAAAGAGGATAGTATTATTGTTTGATAGGATCTGCCGAAGTACGAATATGATGTTGTACCAACGTAGTGCAACCAAGGCCAGTAGACTGTTTAGAAAAAGCGGTAGTAATTAAAAAGACTAAACGAAACGTTAGCTCGGAAATAGGTACGAAAATAACACGAGTAAAATTGGAAGTAATAGTAGTTAAAGATGAAGAAGAAGCAACAGTCCATTTGTCGTCGTGGAAATTAGGGACATATTGTACAGACTAACAAAAATCAACAATAAGAATGTGCTTGTGGGAAACTTTAGGAATTATAAGGGCATCTATGATTGCGACCGAATTGTGGGTGGGTTTGCATAGAAAGGGAAACGGAACTTGGGACGGTACAATTGGAGTTGTCAGCAAGAGTACAGGAGAAAGAGGAAAAAGTATGAAAGTTAAAGGAAAAGAACGCAAACAATGCCAACCGGAACCGCCAAAAATTGTACGGGGGGGCCTCCGGAATATAAGAGATCAGTGAAAGAGATACCAAAAATTTTGTTGAACAAATAACAAATAACCACAAACATTCACACACATAAAGTCTAGCACGAAGGGGGACTGATCGTTGAGGTCAGGAAACGGAGAATCCGAGATTAGCGAAAAGATAGGCGTTTTCTCGGACACTATTCGGGTAAGTACAATTAGTTTTTTGCTTCGCGAAAAAAACATCTTTTAATTTTCATATAATTTATTTACTGTACTCTCATCTTCTATATCACACAAACAAAGATGTGTGACATATTCGGATAATACATTTTTTCGAATTAATTTAACCTTAGTAGACTCTATTGAAGAACTAAACAAGTTTTCCATATGAGCTATAAACAAAGCAACGCGTTCATCTATCTTTTAATAACGAGATTTGATAGCCTGCCATAAATCATCTTCTGAGTACACCGGTAGAAAATTTTCCCTTAAACGACTAACAAGTGAATCCCAATCCTTAAAAAAACTACGATCAGTACGATACCAGAGTAAACCTTAACCCACAAAACACTTGGATGCTCCGTGGAATAATTCTTCCTTACTTACTTTACAAGTGTAGACCAACTCTGTTATTCTCTCTAAAAATTGATATAGTTGTCCAGAGTCTCCTGAAAATTTTACTGACCACGAATCAAAAGAAATAAGTGGTCTAAGAATGTGACTGACTGAATAGGAACATTATTAGTTGAAGAAGTCGCGATAAAAGTATCATTCTGTCCATTAGAACAAGTGTTTTTATTGATTTTATCTAACAAATCCGATTCTAATGACAGCACAGTAGCTAAAACCTCATTCCTAGACGTTATTGCTTCATCAAGATCTTGTTCCTCTAGAAAAGGTACTTTATACCCCGAAATTGGCACAAAAATATGTTACAAGATTTATTTAATGGTTTAATAAATTTAAAGAAAGTAGGGCACTTTTAATTTTCTCGATCTTTTGATCAAATAAAACAAGTATTATCATTGGTATGTCATAAAAACTGAGATTAAGAATTATATTTTCAAATGTCAATTAAATAAAGTTGGTAGACTATGTCATTTAAGACCTTTACAAAAGATTTTCGCTGAAAATTAAAATAATTTTATTTTAACTTTACAAAATGATCTTACGAAATTTTCTCAAGCACTTTCTATTCAAAACCATGATACAGAAATAACTGCAAATTTATTAGCAGAAAGTTTATTAGTATCTTTGGTGTTCGAATGAAACCTTACTTAATGAAAGAAGTTTGTAAATTATTTTATATTGAGAAAATACAATTTTGTGCTTACAGACATCAAACTAATCAAGCATCTAAAAAAAGTCATTCCAGGCTATCAGACTATTTATAACGGTATATTTCTTCTTCAGAACAGGATTGGGATTATGGTTCCATCTTATGTTTTATATACAATACAGCTCCCCACACATCTACAAAATATACCCCTTATAAAGTAATGCAAACGAATCTTATGGCTATTATTCGAGAACCTGCATTCCATTATACTGATGATAATTATTTAGATAACTAAAAAATGAAATTACAACAACCCCAAAAAATTGCTCAGGATAACTCGATTCAAAAGAAAACCAGTGTTAAAGCAAATTTTGATAAACAAGTTAAAAAAATTTATACATATATTGACGGCCATTTAGCCCTTTTAAAAAATCTCATCATTCGTAAAACTAACACTCAATTATATAGGTTTTTATGTAATTATTAAAATATATTTAAAAGTTAATGTAACGATTAAAATAAGAAGAAAATAAATAGTTGATAATGTCAGTCACCGTTCCGAATGGACCTGCACCTTGCCGAAGTTCTAGATTACTAGAACAGGTAGAATGGCTTGCGTGTTCTAATGAGTTAAAGAGCCATACTACAGGTTCAACCAAAGTAGTAGGGTCGTTAGTGAGGAACCAGACTAAGACATGTCCCCGAAAAAGGGCAGCGGCTCTTTCGGTACGTAAATTAGCCGAGACTATAGGGGTCGTTATGGTAGTCTAAGACACAGTACCACGATGTGGAAGGCAACGGGAAACCACCACATTACCTCCCAAGTACACAGCGTACTTAAATTGTAATATACATAATGGCATTATCTATGGTGTAAAAGATTCCGGAATTAAACTAGTCCCCGATTCGGATCTCCGGGAGGAGACTATTTCGGATGATGCGATCGGAAAGTTCAAAATAAGAGTCAAGAACACTGCCAGTCGGGGCGTGGAATGTTAGAAGTATGAAGCAAGTAGGTAAGCTAGAGAACTTGAAAATTGAAATGAATAGGTTAGCACTAGACACAGTAGGGATCAGCGAAGTTCGGTGACCAGAGGCGGGGAATTTTGGAGTAAAGACTCCAATGTAATTCATATAGGATCAGAGGAAGTAAATTCGGGTGTGGGGATAGTTATGCAAAAAAAGATAGGACACTGTGTAGAAAATTACTTATAAAAGAACAAAAGAGTACTCTTGGTTAGATTAGAATCTAAACCGGTAAGCACAGTAGTAATACAAGCATACATACCCACCTCTAGCTACAGTGACGAAGAGGTAAAAGCGATCTACAAAGATCTCAAAAGTAACATCATAGTAACTATACAAAAAAAAAGGCGCAGCGAGATGTGAAAATTTTCGAACAATAAGTTTAACAGCACTCGAGTCAAAAATATTAACTACAATTGTACAAAGACGAATGGATAAACGAACTGAAAAAATACTAAGAGAAGATCAATTTGGGTTTAGGCGAAACAGGGGAACAGGGGAGGCTATTTTAGCTCTGAGGGTGATAATGGAGAAAGCAATAGAAAAAAGGGAAAGCGTGTATATAAGGTTTGTAGATCTGGAAAAAGCGTTCGACAATGTAGAATGGAAAATAATGTTTGGAATACTCAAAAAAATTCGAATGAGTTATAGTGATAGACAAATAGTACATAGCTTATACAAAGAGCAAACAGCAGTAATAGAGTTAAAGCGGAACGTAGAGAGGTAAATATTAGGAAAGGGCTGAAGCAAGGATGTGCCCTATCCTCATTAATTTTTAACTTGTACATCGAAAAGGCAATGAATACTGTCAAATGCAAGATCATCATCATTTTGTTTTCGACCTTACTTAAGGTCGGTTTGACGCAGCTCTAACTTCTTTTCTAATCTGTGCTAATCTAAAAAAGCTCTACATACCCTTCACAACCTAAATTTCTAATAATTTGACTAATATAGTTTGGTCTAGATCTTCCTAAATCCTTCTATCTTTTTCCTATCCAGCTGACTCTACATAGATATTAGCAACCTGATGGTTGTTAAAGAACTCTAACATGTCTACATGATTACCATTTATAAGGAAATGAAATATAACCTGATTATCCGCTTCAAAAATGAAAAGTGTTAAATAATATGTTATGGTAAGACTTAAGCAACGAATCGCTGCCAACATGCCAGACCGCTACCTAATTGTGAGTTATGTCATGGTGACGTTTATTAAATTATATGTTATGGTAAGGCTTAAGCAACGAAACGCTACCAACATGCCAGACCGCTACCTAATTGTGAGTTATGTCATGGTGACGTTTATTAAATTATATGTTATGGTAAGGCTTAAGCAACGAAACGCTACCAACATGCCAGACCGCTACCTAATTGTGAGTTGTGTCCTGGTGACGTTTATTAAATTATATGTTATGGTAAGGCTTAAGCAACGAAACGCTACCAACATGCCAGACCGCTAACTAATTGTGAGTTATGTCCTGGTGACATTTAGTTAACTGATTTTTATTTTTTTGTTTTGTTTTCGAACTTACTTAAAGTCGGTTTGACGCAGCTCTAAATTCTTTTCTATTCTGAGCTAGTCTAAAGGTCTACATACCCTTCACAACCTAAATCTCTAATAATTTGACTAATATAGCTTTGTCTAGGCCTTCCTACTCTATTTTTATTTGGTAGTCTATAATCTAAGACTTTACTAAATAGTCCCTCATGTCTTAACTGGTGCCCTATCATTCTATCTCTCCTGACATTCAATTGTTTCCACATACAGGATCCTCACCTATCCTTCTATAAACTTCCTCGTTTGTTACTCTATCTGTCCAACTAATCTTTAACATTCTCCTATAACACCAAGTTTCAAAAGCTTCTATCTTTTTCTTATCTACTTCTTTAATTGTCCAAGTCTCACTACCGTATAGTAGAACGCTCCATACGTAGACTTTAAGAAACTTTTTCTATTATCTAAACTAATACTATTAGCTATTAGTAAGTTTTTCTTTTTTAAAAACATTTTTCTAGCTTGAGCTATTCTAGCTACTATATCCCTTCTGCTACGTCCATCCTTTGTAATTATACTACCTAAATAGCAAAATTCATCTACCTCCTCTAACTCGGTATTACCTATTTTTTAGAACTAGGCTGTAACTCACTTGTCATTATCTTTGTCTTTACCGAGTTAATTCTCATACTATAGTTCCGTAGTATCTCATCTAAAATATTTAAAAACTCTCCTAACTCTTTTCTAGACTCTGCTATAATGGCTATATCATCTGCAAAACGTAACATGTCTATTTTCTGTCCCTGTACACTAATACCTATCTCTTTTCTCTCTCTGGCTAAGTTTAAAGCTTCCTCAATATAAACAAATGCAAGAAGACATTTGGAATTACTATGTAGGGATAAAAGATTGGTATGCTTACATTTACAGATGATATAGCGATATTAGCATCTAGCAAGAAAGAGTTAAAAGCTGCTTTTAATGAAATGGAAACCGTTCTAACAGAGGGATGCGGTATGAAAATTAACAAAAACAAAACTAAAGTACTAGTGTGCAAATAAGGGAAAAATAAATCAAAAACCAGAATACAAATAGGTAACGAGAACGTACAAGAGGTTAAGGATTTCTGTTACCTAGGAAACCAAATAACAAAAGATGGGAAAAGCGCAAAAGATATAAAGCAAAAATTAACACAAGGTCGTGCTACATTTAACAAGAAAAAACAACTACTTTCTTCAAAGACAACAAACATAGAAACAAGGAAAATATTGCTTAAAGCTTATGTGTGGAGCACAGCACTGTACGGCTGTAAAACCTGGACAGTAGGAAAAGCGGAAAAGAAAAAAGTAGAAGCCCTTGAAATGTGGTGCTACATACGTATAATGAAGATATCATGGACAGACAAAGTTAAGAACAAAGAGGTACTACAAGTGGTAGGGGAGGAAAGAAATATGTGGAAAACGGTAAAAAATAGAAGAAATAGAATGATATTCTACATACTACGGCATGAAGGAATAGTGCGGAATATGTTAGAAGCAGAGATAGGTAAAAAGAGAAGTAGGGGCAGACCTAGGTTAGACTACTGCATAAAGATAGTGAAAGATGTAGGGTGTAGGAATTTCAGGAAAATGTGTAGGCTAGCTCAGAATAGAAATCAATGGAATTACGCATCCAACCAGTTCCAAGATGGAAAACTTATGACGAAAAAAGTAACTGTACTTATATATGTTGATTATTATAAGCAACTAAAGGTATTGGTCTTGCAATATTCTCGAATAAAGTTAATTGTGTAAAAGATCTACTGGAAAACTATCAATTTGCAAATGTCTAAGTGTTGGGGGATCTTGGCAGCAACAGGTTGCTTAACCGCCTTCACATACCGTGCATTTATATTTCCAATGCTCCACCAGAAGATACTACATTGTCCCCTTCACATACCATGGAATCCGGGTGAAATAGGGCATATAATTAGAAAACAATAAAAGGGGAACCCAGCTGTATATAGGCTGTGTGGGAATTTCAAGGAACTGTGTGCGCTAGCTCAGAATATAAATAAGTTGAGGTACGCGAGTTAATATTCGGGCCTTGGGAGCTGTGTTTTTAAAAACCACTTCCAAAACTTCTTAACAAATTTATTTCAAACAGACGTTACTTATGGAATTTTACAAACTTGATTTACAATTACTTTAAGTCGAAAAAAGAATTAAATGTACTATTTTGAGTAGTCTAAGCAACTGCAATGCTAAAGTTGAATACTTTGACTGACTGCCGGGTCTTAGAGCTCTCGGGTTATTTATGATGTCCCTACCCCCTTACATGGCTGTGGGAACTTGCAGAGCTCATGTCTGCTTATTCTTAATTCTATTCATTGTTACAATGTTATAATCTTATTTTCTAGGTAATTGCGGTATCTTGACCGTCTGTGACCTGGCACCTGCAGTGTCACTATCGTCTGGATACAAAGTATTGCATCCGTTCTTATGAACTGCTAATAAACTTTATAAATTGTCCTTGTATTACATTGTTGCACTTTACTTACCATTTTCTTAACACTTTCTAATAATTCCTATTTGGTCCTATTTTATTATACATACATAATTGGCGATATGTAACTCCTCCCGACGTTCATGAAAAATTAAAGGTTTACTTTCTTAATTTTTAATTTAAAATTCATAACATAATTTCATTGCTTAAAATTCATAGTTTTTAATGGTATATTTGTTTCTTTATTTACCTTTGTTTCCTTAAATCTAAAACTGTGTTTTTATTCTTGTATCTAATATACATTTTGTAAAATACATATATGATCAATAAAATAGTCAAAATGATTAACACAATTGTCTAAACACTCATGTTGTTGTAGTGTAACTTGGGCGTTTTTAGTTCACTTAAATGTTCCTTATAGTTTTCCATTAGTTTTATGGCGTGGTTGAGGTCGTCTAATTCGTGATGATCTAGTTGCGCGGGGTTTTTGTATTATTTCTTCATCTTCGATTTGCGTTGTCTTGATTTGTAGATCTGGTAAGTTTGCGAGTTTCTTGGTTGCCACGGAATCTTGGTAAACTCTGTTTATTTCGTTTTTTAATTTCAAATAAGTCTTCCTTGAGGGTGATTAATTTGCTTCGTGTCAATGCTAGATTGTTTTCGTCTTGATTGCAGTGGACGGTTGTTATTACTTCTGTTGGGAAACTGACAACCGATTTATAAGCCGTAACTTTTTGAATCTTGATGTTGGTAATTTGTACGGGTTTGGCTTCACAGTTTTCATAATGATTTGAAAATTTTAATAATTGTACTTCGAAAGGGCTGTCTTCTTGAATAGCTGTGGTTGTCAACAATTGGCATAAATATTGATTTGGTGTGACTTCGTTGCATTTTTCGTGTGTATAACCATATCTTAGTTCATTTAAGGATAGGAATTTGATTTTGGGTATGATAACTTGATACATGCTAGTAATTTTCATTGGAAAAGCAAATAAATGATAATAATTATAAATGTTACTTTTTACTATCGGAATCTCTATTAAAAATGTTATGTCATTATTTCTTACATAGCCTTTAACTATAGCTATTTTTTCTAATATTAGAATGTTTGATTCTACTACATCAAAGGATAATTTACTGTTGGTTATAAATGATCTAATTCTTAATAATTTCTTTAATAAGTGTATTGGTTCTATGATACTAGAGTGTAGGGTATTTAATTTTGCAAATGTTACTGCGTTTCCTAACGAGAGTAGGGTAGCTAAGCCGCTTTGGCAACAGAGATCCACAGCAAGATATGTATACGCCGATTCGAGAACAATATGAACAGCTAAGCCGCTTTGGGAAACAAAACGTGCAGCAAGATATGTATACGCCGCTTTGAGAACAAAATTGTCTTTGTGTGTAAATTTGTTGCGTCGGGGGGTCGTTAGGTCTTTGGGGTGTGCGTTCGGCGGGGTCGTTAGATTTTTGTCGTGGGGTGGTGCGCGTGCGCTGGGGTGGAGATATTTTCTTAAGAAATTTTTTAGCAGCGTTCCCGACGTTAAATATTAAATATTAAATTTTAAAAAAATGTTGTGTGTGTAGAAAATGGAGTTCACGTGTTGGTTCGTATTTTTCTGGGTAGGTTAAGCTAAAAATTAAAACGCCGCGGTGAAGAATTTTTGTAATATTAGGCAAACGCGTGCAAGTGGTAAAGAGTGTTTTAGCTCTCCTCATAAGCTGCGTTTTGTACGAAGTAGAAAATAAAATTAAGAAAATATACGAAATGTTATATGATGGAGGTCAAATTTTTAAACGTTTGCAGATAAAATCTTGTAAAAAAGAAGTCGTTCACTTCTCGCAATTTCAATGTCACGATAAAATACTAAGAATTTGCATGCAGTCGAATATAACAACGTGTTTGGAATTATAAATCTATGGTTATATGATGGAGGTCAAATTTTTAAACGTCTGCAGGTAAAATCTTGTAAAAAAGAAGTCGTTCACTTCTCACAATTTCAATGTCACGATAAAATACTAAGAATCTGCATGCAGTCGAATATAACCTCGTGTTTGGAATTATAAATCTATGGTAATATATATGTAAATCGCGCCGACATTCGACTTTTAATATAATGTATTTAATTAACATAAGGTGTGTTTGCAAAAACATTTCAAGACAGGTATGTCGTATATTTCCTTTGGTTACATCATCCCAAAATAATTTATACAAGTACACTGAACTTGCTTTTATCAAGGATTTCTTGCTTATGGATTAACTTTTACAACTCAAGGTGTAGCATCAAGGTTTTAACGTCACTCTCAAACTATAGAACTTAATAATAATAGCTTTCCTTAGCACCAATATCATTTAGAAAATATGTGTTTCTTTAATATTTATTTATTGAATATTTCGCTCCAAAAATTCATTCAATAACGTTAATAAATCTTCATTATCTTCGTTATTTTCTGGGGACCATGGTTGTGGTGGTTGTGGTGGTGGTGATGGCATTCGTGGTGGTGTGCGCCGGTCTGCCACTTCCGTATATCGCATATTACTGTAACAATAAGAAAAAATAAACCTAAGTTTTATTATATAACAATTTTTTCAGTAGTAAATAAAAAATTGAAAATTAGTTTATAGAAATAAATATTTGTTACTTACGGGTTTAAAAGTTTTATCATTCGACGCTTCACCGTCGGCTTCGCAAACCATGGTACCCCAGTTTTGTTTGTTGGCGTGACTATTGCTGTAGGTTTCATTTTGTTAGTTAATGGTTAAACTTGTATTATATATACATAGAAATGTTATAAACTTATAAGCAAGGTTATATTTTAAATTTTTATTGCTAAAACCATGAATAATTTTATATCCACATCAACCGTGTACTATTCAGAATCCTGTTTGATATATGCAATTGATGTAGTTATTTGGTCATGATGAAACATCAACACTGTATTTAGCATACTAATTTTTGAAGAATTTACATGTATTAACTTTTTATAATTCAAGGTGTAGCATCAGGTATTCTTTCTTTGCGTCATTCTCAAACGATAGAAGTTAATAATAGCGTTCATTAGCATCAAGGTTACAAAGTTGCATATGAGATTAAAATGTAAATTTTAATGGTTTTTCTACAAAACGTGAATAATTTTATAACCACATTGGAATGTTGTAATGCATAAATTAAATATAATAGTATTGTATATAATTATACAATCGCATAAATTTTAAAAAGTAATCACGTCGTTTATATGTGGGGAATCTTGTTGTAAAGCATATAAATACGTAGACATTGAGTTAAGATGTTAGTTTCTGTTTGTTATTGAACAGCCAGCGTCAATATTGCAAAATGAATACTTCAATAGTGTTAGATGTTCAAGGGTTCAAAACTGTAAACAATAAATTCATATATAAAGAAGTCGCTATTGTTCCATTATTGGCATCATCAAATGATGTAAGTACATACATATTAAAACCACCGCATCCATGGGATGAATTATTGATAGACCATAAACGTCAAAATGCATGGCTAATAGAAAAATTTCATGGTATTAAGTGGGAGTATGGTGAGTTACCCTATGAATGCTTGCAACATGTATTAAGTCCAATATTAAATGAAGCGACGCATATATATGAAAAGGGGTTAGAAAAACGGGCATGGTTAATGTCCGAATTTTCTAACCCCAACATAATCAATGTTGAAGCTTTGGGGTGTCCACCTTCTTTACATGAGTTAAAGGAGTGGAATTGCCCCAACACTTCAAAATGTTTATATCACGCAAGACGTTGCACATCATTCAGTTGTGCAGCGGAAAATGCGATTGTACTGAAGTATTATATGAATAATTATAATCAATAATTCAACCGGCAAAATCCACCATCGTAAATAGTTAGAGTTTTACGTTCAAAGTAGTAACATGTATGCTGTAACAGTTAATAAAAACTTGAATAAGAATGGTGGTAATGCAAATTGTTTATCGGTCGATGCAATTCAAAATGATAATGCAAATTTTTCATGGGCTGATACAAACGCAGAGTTATCACTAAAATCAACACGTCCTACAGCATTTAATAAGTATCGCGAGGAATTAGTATCAACATGGTCAACATTTTTACATGTGGAATTGGGTTTATTACTGGAAGTTGGTATTTCAACGCGGTATGAACTAAATGCAGTAGTGCAAATATCTAATGTTATTGCTCCACAAAGCTTTCTATGTTTTAATGTTAAGGAATGGAATGAAATTTCAAGTTTAAGAAGCGAACATTTCCTTCGTAATATGCTAATTCTACAAAAAGAACCTGAATATAGAAATCAAGAAATATCCATTGGTTATGGAATTAAGTTGCATGCCATTTACGATATCTGCAGCATATATTGGAATAAGTCATAATGGTAGTGCTACGCTCGTGTTTTCTGAGGAAGCAATTAATAAATTATTTTCAATGGCATTCATAGTTAACGATTGTTTATTTACAATTAATGATTCTTCAATTGATTACATCTATAATCAATTTATAGATAACATAGCGTCCTCTTTTACCAAACAGTGTGGTGCAATCAAGGATGATTGTATTATATCTACAGGTAAATTGGTTGCGGAAAATATGCAAGCACTTACGAAATTATCAAGAACCAGCTACTTTATTCAACATTCTTTAGAATTTAAGTTTTATATGAAATTATTGTTGCTTTTCCAAATAAATTTTTATGTGATGTAAAAATAAAATGAACTAAAAATTAATTTTTTATTATATTTTGTACATTTTTTAACATTACGATAAACTTTCATCATCATAATTATCATACATACTGCTAGATTGTAAGTACGAATTCACTAGTTTGTCCAATTTTAATAACTTTGTCAATACATCGTAAAGTTGTTGCATTAATCCTTTGTTTGCACAATAAATGTTAAATATGGATAGATCAAAGTGGCCAGATTGAACTACTTTGCCTAGAAATTCACTATATTCGTGAAATTTGTTTTTATTGATAAAATATAGATGACCATTGGTATATCGAAAAATGGTTGTAATATGCGAAGGAATATCTGGAAATGCATGGGATTGTAAAAAATGTGCATTGGGTTGCTTAGTACATTCATCGTATTCCATGAGTTTATTTTCGCCATAAAATATCAATGTACGTCCAGTATAGGTATTTACAGCCGCATTGACCCGAACACGATTAGGAATGTAAAAGTGAGTGTATGCTCTAGGCCATCCATTGACTAGCTGCATGCTAGGAAATTGCAACAGATATACTTGATTGTTGCTAAAGAAAACCACATCACCATTTGGTTTCTGATATACGGCATCTAAACGTTTAAACGTGTGTGGAAGAAAAGGTAGCCAATCTATTATGTTCTTAGCCGGTTCAATGTAAGTGCTATTTAGAGCTGATATCCAAACCCATTTTCATAAAACATATATATGCGTTTATTTAGAATTAGAAAATGTTCAATATCAATGTTACATAGGTCTAGCGGCAGTTTGTTCGGTGAGGTTGGCTTATTGGGGGAGTTAGGTTTAAAAGCAGCGGTAGTTGATTTAACGGTGGTAGATGCTGATGATGGTGGTGGGTACAGGGACTGTATTCCTGCAATATCATCCTCATGTAAATCAAGATGATGATTTTCTAAATATGAATACATAACTGCATTAACATTATTTGAATGTCTTAACCCTAATGTATGACCAATTTCATGAAGTAGCACCTCATAATAACTTATATATCCACTGGGTGGTGAATTTGAGTGTTCCATATACCAAGACTCATCATAATCCATGTGTATTTCAGACACAACATCGTCGCTGGATGGAAAGAAAGCATGTGCTAACCCACCAGCAGGTTCATCAAAATCATCCTTACACCGCTTATTAGGGTTTGTTGAAGCCCTCATGTAATGATTTTGTTGTTGGAATGTTATTAATATATCATAACTCTGTGGATTGTATAGAAATACAAGATTTGTGTGTTTTGCCCAAACTTTAAATGCTTCAACCGTCCGAGCTAAGATGCGAAAATCATTCGTTAATACTGTGTAATTTAAAACACGCTTTGTCAATTTGGTTTGATGTACATTGTATGCTTCAGAAATATTGTCTTTATTTGTACATCTAGGTTTTGACATTAACTTTAAAGTTTCTTTATTTAGTTCACCATCAACCGGCAGTTGGTAATATGTTTGAAATGCTTTTAAGGCATTTTTAATTATCGATTTGCGATTTTCAATAGACACCCCACTAACATTATGAGTTTCAATATATCCATATTTGTTTAGATAAACGTTTGCCATTTCTAAGCCAAATTCACTGTTTGTGTAAATTTCATCTTCACACCTCACTTCCCTGCCGATGGGGAAACTAAGGAAGATTAAAAGCACTGCGAGTGGAACAGCAACAACCTCCATGACTATCAATAATATACTAACAAAAACACTGTTATTTAAATAATATATTACATATGTATTTCAATCATCTTTTATAATAAATAACGATTTTTAGAGTTTACGTATAATGCCAGTAAATGGTTCATATTCAATAAGTACGTCATGCATAATCATGCAGTAAGCAACAGTTTCAACTTCAAATGCTTTTGATGCTTCAATTTCAATTTTAAATCTGCTACTATATTATGGATGCTTTCATTTTGTCTGGTGCAGTGGATTACAAAATTGGCTGCTGTTTAAACTCCTCATAACTGAGAAGAGAACATACCGAACTCTCGAACGGTTCATAATATTGAGATCGATAATTCAAATATTCATTATAAGCATCCATGTACTTGTTGTCGGTAAAAGAAAGGTTTTGCTGCTCATACGGGTATCTTCTATTGTTGATATTAGCCTTTATATTTGTAGCGTTTGCATGATTAAATGTAGACGCATCTGCATCCTTATGGTTGCGCTTTTTGGTTTGAAAGGTGATGAATATCCATCGAAGGCGCTGAAAACCCGTACTACTCTTAACAGGCCAAACCAAAGATGTAGTGGACGGTAGGCTTGGATAGGTATACAAGTCACGTGCATGAAAAGCTACTTGTATTCGCGAATTTTGTTAATTTCTTTGTAAATAGACAATTTTGTGGCATCGTTGAGCATTACGTGTGGTACTTTCCATACTACTTTTGTGAGAGTAATTTTTGGTATAGAAGTACCCTTACAACAATCAATATCAGACTTTGAACGTACCAACGTTAATTCTTGTCGAACGTTGAGCAACGGTGTTTTGTATCCTTCGGCAAATCCAAGCACGTGCTTTAATGGTATTGAAGCGCAAAAGAATCTTTAGCTTCATTAAGCAAAGGTAAGGGTTTATTTTCCACACTCCATCCTGCATGCATCATACAACGACTTTGCTCGCGTGTATACGAACAAACGCCTTTGATTGTGCTGTTAATTCCGGGCAATCTAACCGTTTCGATAACCTGATCACCCAGCGTAAATCTAATTTCTTCAAAAGAAACAACATTGCATTATTCGTGAAAGCATAATCCTTATTTTGAGCTTCTGTTGGACTAAGAGTACCTTCCAAGTATATAATGCTGTCATAAGTTGCAGTCATAAGATCAGCTTTTGGATAACAATATTGATTTCATCCGAGTTTCCATCGGCGTTTGTCGTATCTGGGTGATATGTTCGACGATCATATTCTGTAATCGTATCTTCGGACGCTACACTGTTGAATAGCCCTCTTATTGCGCCTTCCATGTTTATTAAGCACTTTATAACCGAGATATTCTAAAAATTGAACGTCCTGATCTGTTAATGCACCAGGTGTTTGCTGACCTGCAGGTTGAGGTGAACTGATTGAGTATACTCTAGCACCAAAAATATTAAGCCCCATATTTTTTAAGTTCTAATCTAATAGATACTTTCTCTGCACCAAAGTCCACCAATTGACCCTCTTGATTGACCAACCGTAGCGTAATGTTATCTATTTGTTGAACGATCACAGGCAAGTATGTGATGGATACAGGTTCTTTAATTAATTTATATCCAGGCTCTACGTGTACATCAAATTCAAAAATTGTATGTGACTGCTCGCTATTCCTATACGCTCCACCAGTAAGATTACACTCCACATGTATATTGGTCGCATCAAATATTTGTACTAATTGTTGAGAGAAATGATTTTTATTTGCCTGATATGTGCCAGGAGTGAACCCAAGCATTTGCCCAATAGCATCATTGCGTTTAAAAATCACTGTGTACACGGATTTCATTTCGCATTGCAATGTGTTATTGTTAGCCTTTAGAATAAACTTCAATGCACTACTTGGGGGCTATCTATTGCATTGTTTATATATTTTCCAAGTTCAGAAATTTCATATGCTCCAGGTGGGATTGTAATCATTTTATTTTAGCATTATTATCATCATCGTTATCAATAACATTATTATTATTATCCTTTTTATCATCCAAATAATAAAACTTGTTATTACCTGCATGAATATTGCGTATAGAGTTGCATCCGTAAAACCCCACCAAACCTAACCCATATTTATATTCTGAATCAAGTTCAATTGGGGTAAATAGTTGGCAGAAAGCACGTTTCCACACCTGTCAACGTAAACGTTTGTGTCATGACTACCATTAAATTTAAAAATCAAACAACTATATACCATAAAATTATTTATTGTATAAGAAGTTCAAACATAAATGCCCACATATTGAGGTATTAAAATTTTGCTCCCGATTGTAATTATAAGTAAGATTACAGTCTCTTAAGTATCTCACTATTTCAAGCGGTGGTGTTAAATCTCCAAAACTATCATAGTAAATAACTTTCTTGCCACGTTTTTGTATGCAACCCAGTGCGTTCCATTTCCAACGTTGTCATCTAAGTTTACAATAGCAGATTCGTTAACATGAGGCTTTGCTGGCAGTGCATCACGCATAAATACTCCTCTAAAGAAAGGTAAATCTTTAGCATATTTCTTTAGATCTGAATCAAATAGTGCTCTACGTGGCAAGTTTACAAGTTTTTTCGATTGGGTTTTAAGTATAAGGCAAATCCTTTTTTATTGCGCGATGAAAGATATAACCCTTCACCTTTTTTACCTAAAGCTATATCCTCTAAGGTGACATTATGACGTCGATTTTCCTCCAATTGTTTCTTAGCTGCCGAAGCATCGCTGACAGCTTTAGCGACCCCTGCAACACCGCCAGCTAGTGCTCCTGCAGCTAAAAGACCTGTAAATAGTGGCACTAGAAATGGAAGAAAGCCTCCCGCTTTAGGTATGGGAATAATTCGAGGAAATCGCACTCTCTTTTTTCCACCTGCGGTTTTAACTGCTTTTCTTGCAGCAAGTAAACTCATATTGATAAATTTCTTCACATTTGAATCTTTGACAATATGCTTTGCAGCAGTTCTAATTGGTGTCAATATGCCCCCTTTAAATGAACAACACTGTCTCTTTTTCTTCCTCTTTATCCTTCTTGATGTAACCCCCATACCCAGTTTGGTTTTAATTTTCATTGCATTGCTTACGGCCCAAGCGGTAGCTTTCTCTCCAAACTGAGCGTTGTTCGATTTCACTCGGTTCCAAGCGCCTTCTGCTAGAACTTTATCAGCTCTGTGTCGTGCGGTCAAGTCGTCAGGGTTTTGAGCATAAGCAATATCGTGATCGCGACACAATCTATCTAGATCGTTAATGCCGGAATCACCTCGTACTAATCGTTCTTGTAACTTGGTGCCTGGTCCACAAAATTGGTATCCCGGTACATGAAGCTCTACCGGTAATTTGTTTATCAAGGTGTTTAGAACACCCCTTCCTTTACAACGTTTAGCCATCAACTGATTAGTATTATTAAAACATTCGACTTAATATGAAGTTTATACGGCAGCCTCAACAATTAAGTATAGACGATCATAATTTTTTAAAATCTGAAGTTGTGGGAAAGCATGGACCTTTATTTCCAACATCAATCAGGGCGATAATATGCGGACCATCAGGATGTGGAAAGACCAATGTAATGATTAGTTTATTGGAGGCACCACACGGATTAATGTTTGAAAATGTGTGCGTGTATTCCAAATCATTGAAACAAGCTAAATACAAATATTTAGAGCAACTTTTTAAATCTATAAAGGGCATTAAGTACTACGCCTATAGCGATAAAGAGAATGTCACCCCTCCAGAAGCAATCAGTAAAAATACGATAATGATATTTGACGATATTTCATGCTTAAATCAGGATATAATTCGCGAATATTTCAGCAGGGGTCGACATTCGGGTGTAGATTCATTTTATCTGTGTCAAACGTATTCTAAAGTACCAAAACAATTAATACGTGATAATGTTAACATAGTTGTCCTATTTAAACAAGATCATTTAAATTTAAAACACATATATGATGAACATGTTGGTACCGATATGACTTTTGATCATTTTAAATTAATGTGCTCGCGATGTTGGCTGGAAAAATATGATTTTCTATGCATTGCAAAAGACTTTAATTATGGACGATATCGAAAGGGATTTGATTGTTATATAACAATATAAACTTTCTATAACCGCTTTACTGCAGCTCAGTTTCTACTCTGCAAGCCAACAAGATGGATGTCACTGATAGAACGATTAAAGAAAGATTAACGAAAACTAGACGTTCAATTAAGTTGAAGTAAAGGATGATGATGATGATGATCATGTTGTTACTGGTGAATTTCTAGAGCGATATGAGCATCCTTTACCTAGAAAATATATAGAACTAATCATTCAAAATTCAGAAGATGAAATCGATTATGGTCATAGTGCCCTCTGATACGATGCTAGTACAGATCACTGGAGTATGGGAAATGCTTTAGTTACCATAACACCTAAATCAGCTGATTTAGTTATAAATGGTAAAACTTATAAAGGCACTCCAGGATTATATGAACTTTTAATACTTAAAAAACCTGAAAAGTATACCAAGAATGATCAAAAGGAGTACAGAAAGATTTTAGAAGCTACTAACGCTCTTAAACGGAACTATGATCCTCAAAACAAAATTATTGGCTCCAGATCATATAAGTACATCAAAATTATTAAACCAATACTAGATGCACCAGTAGGATATGGTCTGTTGAAAGAAGTCAACGCTAAAACAAAGGAGTATGTGTACTGGAACACACCTCACGAACTAGTTGAGCGACTTAGATTGTTACACGCATCAAAATCGGCAGGTCATACTGGTCACAATAATGAAATAATTAGTATTGAAGAAGAGCTCAGAGAAGAAGGGATCATTGCATAATAGCATTTTGAAAGATGAGTATCGATAAGTTTGGTACACATTCATCCACAAAATATCGGCTTCATTATACATTTGATGATCAATATGATATGCAATACAAAAAACTTTGTAATGTTATAGAACCACAAGCTGATTATGATGCTGCCAATAAGCGATACGTGGATACCTGTATTAGTAATTTACACAAACAGCTGCTGAATACAATTGAGGAAAAGTGTAATGTGCAAACAACATCAACTTCAACAACATCTCCGATCTCGACAATAACAACTTTACCAGCATCAACCTCTATAACCTCGTCAATCTCACTAACTACAACACCAGCTTTGTCATCTCCAACGTTGCAAGGTTCCAATCGTTAGTATTATTATTGATGTCAACGGTTTCGACTGTCGATTGCACATCAAGAGAAAAAATAATAGTTACCCAGTATTGTGTACTTTCCATATAATGTCAAAGCTTACCGTTGTTGAAGAATTGTATAAAACAGCCAGAAAAATTTTCCTAGAAAACGTACCATTATTAAACACAGAGACGATCTCTGGCAAGCCGACTTTATCGAATTTGATCAATATTTTAAGGAAAATGCCAATTATAGGTATGTGTTGGTGGTGATAGATTGTTATTCAAAATATCTATGGACACGTCCTTTAAAATCAAAAATGCAATTGATGTTTGCCGGGCAATGACATCCATTTTAACGAAGGTCGTGTGCCTGATAATTTACAAACCGATAATGGTAAAGAATTTTACAACAGCAGATATGAAAAATTAATGAAGATGCATAACATTAATCATTACTCTACACTCAGTACAAAAAAAGCTGCCATAGTTATACGAGTAATTAGAACGTTAAAGAATGAATTATTCAAACAATTTAGCCTTAGACGTAAATGTAAATGGTTGGATGGATTGCCTAATATTACTCAACAGTATAATAACAAAAAACATTCGAAAATTAAAATGAAGCCTAAAGATGTCACCGAATTCACATATTTGCCACAGTTTAATGCCTTGAAAGTAATGGGGGTGATAAAATTTAAAGTTGGCGACCATGTTCGAATTTCGAAATATAAGTCTGATTTTCCTAAAGGTTACATGCCAAATTATTCCACAAAAATCTTTAAAATTGTTAAAATAGTAGTTGGCAATCCTGCTACCTATCTACTTGAAGATTCTAAAGGTGAACCGATTTTGGGGCAATTTTATGCAGAAGAACTGCAGAAAACCTCACATCCTGATGTTTTTCTTGTTGAAAAAGTGTTACGCCAAAAAGGAGATCGTCTATTTGTAAAATGGTTAGGGTTTGATAATTCTCACAATTCATGGATAAAAAAATCCAATTTGTAATGGCGGGAAAGTGGGGGTTTTGCAAAAAATATAATGAACATTTTTCTCACGTGATTTCAGTATCGCAAAAGGTCTTTGCAATCATGGTTGAAGAAAGTAGTGTTGAAAGTGATTATTATGATTTTGATGTATCATCATCATCCGAAGATGTTGATTATGATGCTGCAATCAATCAATATCTAGATAAAGTTAAACATGCTAGCAAAAGTGAACATTATTTACTGCTACAAACCACATTTCCACTCTCATACTATAACATCAAAGTAGGTCTATCTCCAGCTCGACAGTATACACCTACAATTGATTTAAATTGACATAGCTACTTAAATGATGATGGTAACAATAAAATTAGTTTAAGCGATGTTGAGTGGAATCACCTTATGGAACTGCTTAATAACAAAGTTAACTTCTTTACTATGCAACAACCACTGGATGGCAATGGTAATGACGATGATTCAATCATTGACGCGTGCAAGTTACAACAAGTCGTATACAATGATGAAAAGTTTTTAAAACTTACTAAACATGATGTTGAATATATGCTTTGTGAAAATGATGTAGTTCAGATTTTGGAAGCAAATCAATGTATAGTGGTTGATCAAGTAAACCTCTTAAAAGAAATGAACTTTTATGCATACTATAGAAATATTTTAGATTTAGTGAAAAATTATTCTAATAATGATGAATATTGCATGTTTCAGACTTTGGAGACTTTTAATAATTTATGCAGTTTATGCAGTTTGTGTATTGGTCTAAAGCAATGCATCTTTTACTATTATGATAGAATTTTATGCGATTTGAATGATTTAAAATAGTGTATTCAGTTCAATAATATACAAATTGAGAAAAACATTTTTTATTTCTATTATTACAAATACAACAACCGCAATCCATTATACAACATTTAAACTTGTGTAATATAATCAATATGAGTATAATATTCTGACTCATCGATTACTTGAAATAAAGGCATTCTTTCACATCTGCAACACCAATAACTCATGTTCCATATAAGATCTGGTACTATACAAGCATCTTCAAATACCATAAATTTTGTATTTTTAATTACACCCTTAACACCTCTCATACATTCCTTGCAACATGAATAACTCTCAGTAGAAGCTGTGATAGTACTTAATTTTTCCCAAGAATGTACAACTACACGATTGTATCGCTCTGCAAATTGAGGCATGCGATTTGTTGGAATATACATTAAACACATGTATTGCTCTTCAGACAAAGGTTTTGTAAAATCCCACTTATGAAGTATGTCCTCTTCACCTGTTGTTAAAACAGTAGCCAAAAAATGATCCCATCCAATTTCCTCAAATATGTATAGGTATTCTGCCAGAAAATTGGAATACATTATTGGATTGATGTGTTCTTTTATATACATTATATTGATTCTAGTTGGATCGTTGTGGCAGTTGACCAACTTCTCCAAATACTTCGACGCATGTTTGTCAAAATCATTTTGTAGTAGCACAGACTTAAGAAATTTGAGGTTAACTTCATAAATATCTGCACTATTAAACATTCCAATAACTGTTCTTTTATGTCTTTGTATACTGTTTTGGAAGCATTGATTTTAACATACCAATATGACTCTGGTTGGTTAACCCAATTTGATTCAGTATTGTTTTTATGCTTTGTCAGTAAACTAGGCACTTCAATTTCTTTTGATTTTCTACTAATTGTTCAACATCCATACTGTTAACTATAATGGGAAGCGGTTATCTGTAAAACAAATAAAATATTTAGTAAGTTTTTCTTAATTATTGCTTGTTTTAAACTTCTAAAAATATATTTATTCCATCATCGCGATACTATAATGTCCCCACGGTAATGTATCATATGAATGTGGTATTAGACTACGTTTATCATCATATGGACTTAATGCAATTTTTCCTGAATTATTGTAAATACATCATGAGCGTAGGAACGGAACGTGGCTTGCTTAAGTTTCTTTTCTTTAAAATCTTTTAAACATGAAACATAGTCTTCAAAAGTTATTTCATTTTTACTACATTATATTTGATACCTTTGGATTTTTTATAACACCATGATTACGTGTTTTATTTTCCTTCTCATTTGGATTGCATTCCAACTTGTAACTATACATTTTCGATCGTAACCCAGCAAAATGTGTTATTATTACACCGTTTGTTTCATCCTTCATGAGCCCCAAAGCTTTGTTGTTAACCCGAGGTATTCCATAGCGATTATTTACATCATACCCAGAAGTGTCAAACTTTGAGAGATTTGACTTAATAAGTTCGTTATATACATCGTCACAAGTTAACTCATAAATAAACGAATCGGTATCGCTATACATGAGCTTGCAATTTTCCACCTTCATGATTGGAAGCATAAAATTGTAGTGAAAATTGTACATACAAATTTTAGAAATATCTAATATGGACATACCAACATATAATGGTTTATTAAAGATTAATTCGGTTTTGTTTAGCTCAATAGCCATTAACTCATCATCGAAAATTATGTAACTATGAAACATGGGGCTTGCCATCCAATTTTTCGCTCCATAACGGCCCTCCCAACGTTTAACTAGCTTTACAACACGGTGCTTTCGAATATTTTCCATTGTTTTCCAAATACCGCATTGTTCATTAATTTGAATAAATTTTTCTCGAACTCATTCTTTGCAAGTTTCCGAAGCTCAGTATTCAAATCAATATAGGGTTTTAACCAACAACTTTGTTTAAATTTTAGAACTCGATGGATTTTTGTCAATTTAAGTCCGTTTAACAACGCCTGTTTAAGATTCCTGTAATGTAAAATGTACTTAGTTTTATTGGATAAGGTGGTCATTAATTTAGGCAATTTTGATCCTGGAGGGATCTGATGTTCTGCACAAAACGGCATATCGCGGTGTAAATCATGTAAATATTCAGGATACTCCAAATCAACCTCCAAAATATATTCATCTGGAGCATCATCTGGAATTGAAATAATATCGAGATTAATGTCAACTCATTCAAAGTCTTCGTATGGTAATGCTTGCGACATTGCCCACCCGTAAAGATTGTTAGCATCCAAATATAGAAGATATTTGGATTGTTTAGATGCATCATAATTATGCATGTATCTATTGTTAGCTTCGGAATATCGGTTGCTCACCTGACTAATACCACCTCTAATAGCGTTTTCAATAAACATAATTTTATCAATGTCCATAAGCAACTCTAACTTATATTTTGTATGCTTAAACATGCAATCCCAAGCATACCCTGGTAAGGTGAAGTACCAAGCAGGATCGAGCCCATATGTGGCAAACGACTTTTCATGAAATTGTTCAAAACACACGTTAACAACATTATATCGGTTTTCATATAAAGTAAGGCATACTCCGAAATGTTTTTATTTGAAATGCATTCCAAACTTTTAGAGCATGGTTATACATATCCTCAGTGACATGTTCACCAGTCAACATGCTATAGAAGTTTTCAATTTTTGGAAGTTCAAATTCATTCAGTTTAGACATTGAATCAATGTACTCGTATGGAAATACACCTTTTCTTGTTAATAAGTTCAATTTATTTGAACAGACATTTGAAAATTCTTTCGATAAATATTTGAAATCTGAAGGTTGCAATGTGGCCACTAAACTGTCTAAAGATGAATTTAAAAATCTCAAAGAATCAATGAAACGAAACTTTATCTTAGCATCACCATCATCATCAGCATCTAGATCGTTCAGAGTAAATGAAATGTATTTCTCTTTGTTTAATGGCAATAAACTAATATTACCCTTTTTTGATAATTCTCGTATCATGAAATGGGAATCGTATCCACTCATATTATGAAACACAACCGGTACAACAAAACTATTTCTAAAGTTGAGGTTACAATGTTGGTGTGTAAAACCTCTGAAATTGCCAGTAAAGTGGCAGTGGTCTCTAACGATGATAGCGTTTTCAGAAAATGCATTTTCACATATAGAGCAATGTGTTGCAATAATGTTATTATGAGGTTCAATCATTGGTTCAATATGTTTGAATTTACTTCGAACAAATTTTGCAACTTCCACCATTTCGTTTGCAAACCAATCTATACAATCTTCCCCCAAATAATTTTTAAAAATGATAACGATTCATCATAGTCACATTTTAAATAATAACCAGCACTAAAAGCTTTATGATGTTGATACTTTAAAGTGCTTGGAATATTTTGATAACTATGATTTTTAACAGGTTTTAAAATAGTCTCAAAATCGGAATAAATTATAAAAGGTACTTTTGCTTATAAACATAATTCTTAAATTCAACATGACGATGCCTAGGATATGAAATTCTACAGATATTTACTTTTCGCAATATTTAGAGTGATCATTTAATTTATCGAAGGTGTTAAAGTAATTCAGACAACGATCGCAAATATATTTTTATGTTTATGTTTATTTAGTTGACTGCCAATAAGCCGCGATAAACTTTTATCCAAACATAATGGTATTTTATTTCAACATTTTCAAAATCCTCACTTGGAGTATTATAATTGTTTACGTTTGTAAAATATTGATTTTGAATTATGAGTAAATTTACATGCTTCTCAGCTTTCTGCATAGTAAGCCTTGTTGGCACCACACTATAGAACGATTTTCTTTAGCGCAATTTAATTCTAAACTGTATACATTTATGGAAATTTTATTCATATTTTCAAATTTTGAAATATTTTTAATCGACATCGGCATTTCCAATCCTTCAACATTCAAAACTAATCCGTAGTGTGGATATGAGGATGTGAGATTACTTCTTACTTTAGAGGGAAATAATGCTGAAACAATTGCCCAAAAAAAGCAACACTCATCTGAATTTTTCACGTTGATGCATGCATATTTATTTGAAATTTGCTTTGGAAGCGGAATAAAAGATGAAACACGTCCATTGCCCATTTCGTATTTATTAATATTAACTTCCATCGATACAATTTTTTTCAAAGCCCAGCCTGATTTTGATTCCTGAAACTCCGATAGTTTTGTTCTTAGTTTATCAACCACATCATCACGAAACCATGATGTTAAATCCGTTCCTACATTAATCGCCACATTTTTCGTATTAAAATGTTTAAAATCCGTTACATTATTTTCATCAATATTAGATGTTTTAACAAATTCTCCACAAAGTGTAATATTAATTTTTATTAAATTTAATTTTTTTAAACTATTTTTTATTTTAATTTTAATTACCTTAAAGCAATCATTAAAAAATGCCATTAAATCCTTATGATGCATGTTTATTATAACGCCTGTTCTAATTCTTCTTGCAAAAGCGGAAACCAAATCAATCCATTTGACTCCCAAACGTGATGGTTGTGAAACAGATTGAATGCCGCTTCCTACATGAAAATTTTTAATTGATGATTGGATGCTTCTTAACAATCCCATATTGGTTTGCATTTGCCTTAACTGACCTAAATTTAAGTCGCCATGTCTAACCGCCTTTACAAATAACCTTAAGTATCGTTTGATATATTTTAACAAAATTTCAGCTTCTTTAATTGTATACTTTTTAAATAAAATATTGCATGCGTTATTAACTTTAAAAACAATTTCGCTACTTAAAGTATTAATATGTTCAGTCATTATTCAAAACAAGCAATAATTATAAAACATACCAATTATTTTTTGTTTTCTAAATGTGTTCTATTCTGTAGGAAACAAGATGATTGGGTCTTTTAATATCTATTAGTTCTAATATGGTTATTGCGTATTTTCCAGAACCCAATTCCTCAATGTTTTTTCTCCACAATTCCGTGTTGCGTTGTGGTAGAAATGAAATATTGTCCGCTAACTCAATTAGAACACAATCACCATATTTGGAATGCACTATTCTTGCTCTGTAAATTCTTTGTGGAACGTTTAGTGGCAATTCGGCTAACCTCTTTGCCTCTTTTCTAGGGCCTACAACGGACTGTTTATTATTGTTTTGTATTACTTGATCCATCTACAAACAACAGCAATGCTGTTACAAACTTGCAAATATTATAAAGTAAAATATTCTTTTACAAAATAAAGAAAAATGTAACTTACTTTTTATACTAACGCTGCACGTATACTGAGCACTTCAAAACGCAGGTTCAAATAATGGTGAAATTAAACGAGTTATATATATATACAATGTCTAATGCGTCATCTACATTCAATCACCAAACCGCTAAAAGTAAAAGAATTTTTATTGCCACATAAATTAAATGTATAATTACATTTAAATATTTAAATATATTCAAATTGCTAAAATGTAAGCAAGACATCCTTGGTATAAGATTAAATTAATTTTTTATTTAAAAGTCAAATAAATCGTGATGGAAGGTGGTATAATTTGCATACCAATAAGGAAATATACGGCATACCTGTCTTGACATGTTTTTGCAAACACACACACACCTTATGTTAATTAAATACATTATATTAAATGTCGAATGTCGACGTGATTTACATATATTACCAGAGATTTATAATTCCAAACACGTTGTTATATTCGACTGCATGCAAATTCTTAGTATTTTATCGTGACATTGAAATTGCGAGAAGTGAACGACTTCTTTTTTACAAGATTTTACCTGCAAACGTTTAAAAATTTGACCTCCATCATATAACATTTCGTATATTTTCTTAATTTTATTTTCTACTTCGTACAAAACGCAGCTTATGAGAAGAGCTAAAACACTCTTTACCACTTGCACGCGTTTGCCTAATATTAAAAAAATTCTTCACCGCGGCGTTTTAATTTTTAGCTTAACCTACCCAGAAAAATACGAACCAACACGTGAACTCCATTTTCTACACACACAACATTTTTTTAAAATTTAATATTTAATATTTAACGTCGGGAACGCTGCTAAAAAAATTTTTTAAGAAAATATCTCCACCCCAGCGCACGCGCACCACCCCACGACAAAATCTAACGACCCCGCCGAACGCACACCCAAAGACCTAACGACCCCCGACGCAACAAATTTACACACAAAGACAATTTTGTTCTCAAAGCGGCGTATACATATCTTGCTGCACGTTTTGTTTCCCAAAGCGGCTTAGCTGTTCATATTGTTCTCGAATCGGCGTATACATATCTTGCTGTGGATCTCTGTTGCCAAAGCGGCTTAGCTACCCTACTAACGAGGTTCAAATTTGTTGAATTAAAGTAAGAGTTGATATTATTTGGGGGAATATTGTATTGAATCTAATTAAATCTCGCATGCCTAACATGGTGGTTTGCATGTTAGTTTCAAGGGTTTGTATTCGATTGGCTATACTATCTTGGTTTCTCACTAGCTTTCTTAGTGTTTTGTTGAATTTTATAATAGTTGATTGAGTTAGCGATATTTGGTTGCTAATTATGGTTTTTACATCGTTTTGATTTTTGATGAATTGTTGTATTGTGTTGTCGTAACGTTCTGTGTTTTGGTTATCTAAATTGCCGGTGATTCTTTTATTATGTTACCTAATCCGTTAATTAATCCTCTTTTCCGTCTTGCCGTTTGTTCTGTGGGTATTAGTCTGTTAAATTTAGCTTCTATGTTTCTTAAAATACTTTCTATTATGCTGTTATAATTCATCATTTCTATGGCGTATTCCTTTCCAAATTTTGCTGTGTCCATTGATTTTTTTAATTAGTAATAATTGTTTTTGATTATTTGAAATCTTTGTTTTAGTTCTGTTAAGTCAAATTTTCGTGCGAATGTCCAATAGTCTATGGTATTCTGCATACTTCCTAATTTTATTGGTAGTACACCGGGGTTGTTTTTTATATCTTCAATTATTATTTCGTTGTCCGTTCTACCTGGGCGGAGGTTGACGGTAAGGGTGATAATTGTCCATCTGAAATTACAGGGTGTCTTAAGTTTTTTATGTGAATGTACTTCGTTATTTTGCCGTTGTCTACTAGAACTATGTTTTTGTCCGATATTCTCTTAATTTCAAAAGGGCCTAAATATCTGGGTGCCGTTTTATGTCGTTTACTTTAAAAATTTTTTCGTACACGGTTTGTCCTGTTGAAAATTTGTTTGCTTGGGTATTCTTATTACGGGTTGTGGTGATACGTTCCTTATCGTTATCTAATTTATCTTTTACTTTGTCATAGGTTATTTTTAGTTTCTCTTTATGATCCTTAGCATATTGCTGATATACTTCTTTGTTATAATGTATGTCATAAGGGTTGCGTGAATCTGAATGTCCTAAGGTTAATTCTAATGGCGTAAAATTGGTTGATGAGTGGATTGTGTTATTAAATGCGATTAGTGCATATGACATTAAATTGGTGATGTGTTCTTTCTTATAAGTTATTCTTAGTAGTCGGATTTGTTCTAACAGGGTTGAATGTAGTCGTTCAATCAGTCCATTTGATTCAGGGTGATTTTCAGTTATATAATGAATTTTTATTTTGTGGAGTTCTAAAGTGTTTTGGATAGTTTCATTTTTAAATTCGCTACCGTTATCTAACGCTATTGTTTCGGGTGTTCCATAAAATTGTAAAAATCCTTGGGTTACGTCAATGCTATTTTTAGAGGCGATTAGTATTCTTTGGTCTATTTTGGTAAATGCATCTACAATTGTTAGATAGTTTTGCGCTTCTACTACTAGAGCATTGGCATGTAATTTTTGAAAAGGTTTGTCAGGTGTTTTGGTTAACATTAGGGGTATTTTTGGAGGTTTCCTCTCGTATTTTGCCTTGTCGCATAGTTCACGTTGATTAATAATGTCTGTAGTTAACTCTTTCATGTCCTTGAAATAGTATCGTCTTATGAGTTGCTTTAGGGTTTTATTAATTCCACGATGGTTGGGTTTTTCTTCGTGTTGGTTTCGGTTTACATCATTTACTTCGTCAGGGTCGTCTAATGTTATTAACTTTCGTGTGCATCTAATAAGTTCAGAGCCAGAGTTATTAAATACTTTAACATATAATTCGAAAAATCGTTTATACAAGTTTTCGGTGTTAAAGTAAACGTAAAATCGTTTTTTCTTGAGGTGTATTCTTTTAGAATTTTAATTATTTGTTCTTTATTGTCGTCTTTGGTTATCTGAATTTGGTATATTTTTTTATTGTCCGTCTTCGTGTATTTTACAGAGTTGGGGTTGGTTAAAACTTCGGTGATTATAAATTGATTGGGTTTCATATCGATGGCTTCATTTAAAATTTTAATCACGGTTTTCGGTTCTTCATTTTGTGTTGAATGGATTGTGTCCATCTTGTCTGGATCCTTTCTTATTTCCGTTTCGTCTACGTTTCCTATAATTGGTTCCGTTTCTAGTGCGTTGAGCTGTGTTCTACTTAAGGCGTCTGCGTTAATATTATAAATTCCTTTTTGGTATATGTGATCGTAATCGTATTCTTCTAATCGGATTCTCCATCATTGTAATTTTGAATTTGGTTCTTTAAGTTTGCATAGCCATACCAATGGTTTATGATCGGTGTATATGTAAAATTTTCGTCCGTATAGTTATGGTCTAAAATATTTTGTTGCCCAAATTATGGCTAACAATTCTTTCTCTATCGTGCTATATTTTTGTCTCGTTTAGGTTTCTGGATGCGTAACTGATGGGTTTGTCGCTACCTACTTTTCCTTGGCTCGGCTCAATACTGCACCTAATGCTACATTTGATGCGTCTGTCGTTAGTATGAATGGTTTCGAAAAGTCCGAGTATTCTAATACGGGGAGATTTGTTAATATACTTTTAATTTTATCTACGGCTTTAATAAATTCTGGGGTGTGTTCAATTTTATTTCCTTTCTTTAAACAATGTGTCAGGAGCTTGGATATCTGAGCATAACCTTTAATGAATTTGCGGTAGTAACCACTAAGTCCTAAAAATCCTTTAATTTCTTTGTTCGTTTTTGGTAGGGGGTAATTTAGGACTGCATTTGTTTTATCGGGGTTCGCATTACTCCTTGGGTTGTTGTTATATGTCCTAAAAATGTTACTTCTTTCTGTAAAAATTCGCTCTTTGTAACGTTCCGTTTGTATAACCATTCATTATATTTTAATTGTTTAGCAAGCGTAGTAAATGACGCACTTCTAATATTAATTTTAAAGCAGGCGAGGAATTGACATGAAGTAACGTCAGTTTTTTTTTTTGTTTGGGAGCGTGTCAAGTTAGGTTTTATGGTGCGGGGGTATTAATCTATCTGTTGTAGGTGTACTCATTGTGCACTTTTATTTGCCGTTATCTATATCCATATATATAGAATACAAACCCATATTGGGAATTTCTAATTTGGACGAAAAAGAAAGGACCTTAAATTACGTATGCCGTAAGCCGTAATTGTCCAATCTACTTGGGAACAGCACACACCCCGTAATGACGCTTGTTGGTAGTTTGTTAAAACGTACACGACTGCTACCCACTATGTACACTTGCTTGATTTACCCCACAAGGTAAGCGTTGAACTGTTACTATTTTTACTGAGTGGTCAGACTAGTTCCGCACGTTGGCACTGAGCTATTTTGTTCCCCAAAACTATAACTTGTTGTTGTCAACCTGTGTCAGTGAAGCCAAAATTAGAGAAATGCGCTTTGTCGTATATCCACTCTATCCTCGCTGCCCCGTCGGCCACGTGGGATAGAAATAGATGTGTGCGCACTGTTAGCATTTATAACTGTAAAGCTACGAGCCTTTTCAAGGTAATATAGCCGTGGTGTAATTTGTTCCGTGAACGCAAGTTATTTGTAAAGCAAACCTATTCAAATAGTCCTACGTTTAGTATCCACCTAGATACAGCAGGTTTTGCATTCACCCGGCTTAGGGCGCATGATACTTCGGGTTTCAGTTCATACCCTACGTCGTCAAATTGGTTAGCCGCATCAGCGTGAGATCCAGGTGCATCCATCCCTACTTTGTTTAAAAATATAAGTTGTACATACGAGTTTATTTTGATAGCTCTGGCCAGTGCGAACGTCGATTTAGTAGTAAGTTACTGTTTATATTTGTTGCGTTTAAGGCGTACTAGTAGACGCCGTATGTTTGTTCAAATGTATATATCTGTGTTAATTAATGTAATCCTTGCAGCTATGTGTAGAAATAGAGCCAGTAACCGAAGATAAGGTGTATCATTTCTCATAAGATTGCATGTGCAAGTAGGGCAAATCAGAGCATTCTACACCGTGAGTTTCTCTTTATTTTTCTTTTATTATTATTACCAAATGCTAAAAAGCTTTTTCAACCAATAACGAGATTCTTATGATTATAGCTAGCATAGTGTCATTACTGGTGGTGTCCACCCGATTTTGTTATCGTTAAAACCTATCTCTAGTCTATACTGTTGACCGCTTACTACGAATTAGGGCTGTTAGACATTACATTTGATTTTCCAATGCTCCACCCGAAGGTACTACATTGGCCAGGAAGCGAGTTTTTTTTACCTGGAAAATTTTGAATTTTGCCGAACCCTTGCTGTTCCAAGCAAGGTAGGGATCTTTAACGTGCGTGACAACACTCACACACGGGACCTCCATTTTACCTCTTATCCGAACGAGGGTGTATTTTTGTGAAAAATGCTCGCCTAACATTTTTCAAGCGGACCGTGTCGGGATTCGAACCCGAGACCTTGGGCGTAGTAGTCACACACATACCACTACGCCACGGAGCCGCCTAGGGCTGTTAGACACCCAAACTACGACTTGTGTCAGACCCACCCCTCGCCGACTAGAGCTAGTCAACTTAAGGATATCAATCCTTTTGTCCCCTGGTGTCGTAGTGTCAAACAGGCCCGTAACATCTTATCTAGTTGTACTTTAAAATGTGCTTTCCTCAGTCTTTCAAATATTTCTCTTAGTCTTTCTGTGTGTTCTACTAATGATGTTGAATAAACTATGACGTCGTCTAGGTACACAAAACATTTTTCGTTGTGTACTCCACGTAATATATTGTCCATAACTTGTTGAAGAGTAGCGGGTGCGTTCTTTAATCCAAATGGCATTCGTTTATATTCATAATGTCCTCTAGGTGTGCTGAAGACGGTTTTTGATGTGTTTTTTTCATCCATTTCTACATGATGGTATCCTGAGGCAAGGTCTAATGTTGAAAAATATTGGCATTTACCTAATTTATCTAAAATTTCGGTTATATTGGATAGTGGATGTTTGTCGTCTACCGTTTTTTCGTTTAACTTTCTGTAGTTTATTACCATTCGATATTTTCTCTTTCTGATGCGTCTAATTCCTTGTGTACTATTAATACGGGACTGCTGCAAGGTGAGTTGGAGTGTTGTATGATATCCTGTTCTAATAAGTCAGGTACTTGTATGTCAGATTGTTCCCGACTTGCCTGAGGTAGTCTGTATGCTTGTGTAAAGATCGGTTTGTGATCCGTTAGTTCGATATTATGTTTGACTGTATTAGTGAATGTTAGGGGTATTCCTTCACAATGGAATATGTCACGATACTCAAAACATAAATTTTTAATTGCTCTTTGCTCTTCTTGGTTGATGTCGGTATTAAAGCGAATGTTACTTAAATTTTTTTTTAACATTTTGTCGTTTTCCACGGGTTGCAGTCGTCTTCTAAATTTTCATCTATTATCATTTCGTTAAAATTTAATTTCTCTACGTTAATTGGGTTTGTTAGTGATAGTTCTACGGGGTAGTCATTTGAATTTAAAATTGTTGTAGTGGCATAATTATCTTTTATATGTACTAATGCGGTTGGGGTTTCTACTTCTTGTTGAAATGTTATATGATTTATTATTCCTACTTTGTTATTTGAATTTACTGGAATTTTTAATTTTTTTTCTGTTTGGGGTTCTATCATGTATTTAAGTTCGGTTTGAGTATTTTAAAATTTAATGGAGATTCGTCCGTGTTTCGTTCTTAATAAACGGTTTTTTATGTCAATATTGGCTTCTAATTTTCTTAAAAGGTCCATTCCTATTAGTCCGTCATATTTGTCGTTGAATTCAAATATACAAAATTTGTGTTTCATTTTTACGTTGAATGTTTTAATTTTAAATGGCTCTCTCTTTCTCTCTAAATAGTCTAAATAGTGTTTCTTTACGGTTCGGGGGTTAATTAATGCTTTTGAGGATCCGGTATCGATTAAAAATTTTAATTCGGCATGGGATATTTCTATATATGCTAGTACTAAGTGATTTATGTTATTTAAGTTTATTAGGTTTGGTCGTTTATAAATCGGTCTATCTCAAAATTTGAGCACGCGTTTTCTTCGTCGTCCTCGTCATAATTTTCGCATGGTTCGTCACGTTCGTAATTGTTTGAATGGTTTGATACATTGTTTGTACTGGGGTGAATGTAATTATTCTGGTCATTATCAAACTCTTCTACTTCTTGGTGAAATAGTTCCTCTGAAGTAAAGTTGCGTTTTTGATGAGGGTTTGGTCGGATGTGTTATTTTTGTATTTTGTCTGGTGTTACCAGATGAGGTATCTATAGGTGTGGGTTTATAATAACTGTTATGGTTGTTATTGTTATTATTATTCATTGGTGTATTTCTAATAGGGTTTGTGCTGAATGCTGGTCTTTGTTGGTTTACGTTTTGGTTTATATTGATTATTAAAATTCGAGTTATTGCTTTGCTGTTGATTTGTTTGTGCATTGAGTGGTGTGAATTTTGGTTGGGTGGTTGTTTGTCTCGCGGCTTGTATAGTTTTTATTGGTGAATAACTTTTATTCGCGTTGGGGTTGTATAATCTATTTCGATAGTACATTACGTTTTCTTCTTCTATTATCGTATTCATGGCTTCTTCTAAATTTTGGGGAGGTTGGAATCTGATTTTATCTTATAGTCGTTCTGGTATTGCTTTTATGTAGGCGTCTAGTGTAATTCCGTCATAAATTTTTGTTTTTAAAAGTCTGATATTTTGATCGGGTTTTTCAATTTTTAATTTCGTTAAGATTAAACTTCTTACATCTTGGCATTTCATTCCGAATTGGTACCGGGATTGATTATTTTCCATTCTAAGGTTTATTAAGTCGCGTACTAGGAATTTTAGGTTACGTTGATCGCCAAAATATGCAATCAATATGCGTTTAAAGGCCTCCCATTGTTCTAAGTCATCTCGGCTGGCAACAAGTGTTAGTGCCCGTCCAGTCAGTTTATTTATTATTAGGCGTATGAGTAATACGTTTCTTTTATTGTCTCCGGGTTTGTAGAAGGTTTTCAAAAATATTTCACATGCTCCTATAAAATTTGTTAAAAGTGCTTGATCTCCTTTAAAGGTCGGGATTGTGTCGAGGTAAATTTTTATATCTAAACACATTGTTGTTAAGGGTGTTCTAATAATTAATAGTTACTTTTGGTTTTACTTAATTTTCAAATTTTTGTAAAAATTGGGATTTATTTTGCGGGTTGTATTGTTAGTCTTTAGTTGGGTTTATTAATTTTTAGTTTAGATTGTGTCAGGCTATTTGCTATTTTTAGCTTGAGTTGTTTAGGTTATTTAAAGAATTGAGTTGGTTGTATTTGTACTTAGTTATACGGTGATGTAATCTGGATTGAAGGATTTATACTCGGTAATGTCTCTGTTAATTGTTGGATCCTTGAATTCGTTTATTTTTACTTTGCGAATGCTAATTTTATTGTAAGTTTGCTTGTAAAAGGTTTCGATGTGAATAATTTCTAGCAGTAGTCAGTTTACACTTTGTTAGCGCTAGTTAAAACTTATTTTTAATTTTGCTAATTTAATTGTCTTTTATAATTATCTCTTATCCGTGGTTTGGTAATTGATAACTGTGTCTAAGATGTTTCTTTGTCTCGTCAACTTGAGTGTTAAATATAGAATTGCAAGTTTCCGTCAATTACTTTGTTTAATGTTGCCTGTTATAATTAATACAATATTACTTTGTCTACTGTAGGTGTAATTTCAATCTCTGTGAATACTTTGGTATAATTAAATGTGTACTTTATTCGATTTCTTTGAAAGGTTTTTATTTAGTCTGTGATAATTTAAAGGCGTCCTTTTTATAATCAATTACCTCTTCTTGAAGTATTTAATCATACAATGTCGCGTTTCGTTATAAAGTTGCGATATGCGTTTTCAGTAGCGCGAATATTTATAAAGTTGCATAAGGTTATATTAAGATATCTCCGTATTAAGAAATATTTGCAATGCGTAGTTTTAAATAGCTTTTGTAAAGTTTATGATGAACGTTTCTTGAATTGTTTTATATTTAGATGTATTCGTATTGAGGTAGCTTTGTATTCGTCGCGTTGGGTGAATGATGTTTTATAAAAGTTTCTGGTCGTAATCTGTATGCTTTGTTTTAATTAATAATAATTTAATGGTATAAGTTAATTATAGATTGCACAATGCGTTTCTATAATTTATAGAGTGCGATGAAGTTTGGGATTTTAAATCAATCGTTTTCAATGATAAGACTCGCGTTTGGATTTGCGCGTTTTGTTAATTTTTAATAATGTTGGTAAGGTGTTTCTATAATTGAACTGAAGGTTAAGCTTCGGTATTAAATAAATTGTAAATTAATTGCATTCTATTTTTGGTATTTTTTAAAATTATTTTTGTGCGGCTGTTAACTTTCGTATTGTTTTACTAATTCTTATGTCGGTTACGTTCTTAGTTTATTTAATAATTGTAATAATTGTACTAATGTTTGCGTAAGATTTCTCTTACTTTAGAAGTTTCTTTTAAAAATCAATTCTCTCATAATAAACTTGAAAATAATTCTTTGCAATAGCTAAGTAAATTATTTTCTGTAATAATGGCATAAATTTGCAATAATAAAATAGTAAATTTGTACATAAATAAAATAATAAAATTTTTTCTAATACTAGCAATATCAAATGAAATTGTCAACATAAATTGGTTTTTTAAGGATAGGAACTTACATTAATTTCTTCGTCGGTTTCATGGACTCAGTCGATGTGTGTACTTTGTCCACGTTGGTTTGGTTTGGATTCGATCGATGCTTGTATCTCCTACAAGTTTCTGCTGGATTTAATCGATTCTTGTATCTACTCCAACTTCTGTTTGGGTTCTGTCAAATTTGGAATTGAATTTCCATTCCCCCAGTCCTTCGAATTTGGGTTCCCTAGTGATCTTTTGACATCTGTACGATTGCGTCACTTAAAGTTTAAGCCTTGGGAGCTGTGTTTTTAAAAACCACTTCCAAAACTTCTTAACAAATTTACTTCAAACAGACATTAATTATGGAATCTTACAAACTTGATTTAAAATTACTCTAAGTTGAAAAAGAATTAAATGTACTATTTTGAGTAGTCTAAGCAACTGCAATGTTAAAGCTGAATACTTTGACTGACTGCCAGGTCTTGGAGCTCCCGGGCTATTTATGATGTCCATACACCTTGACATGGTTGTGGGAACTTGCAGAGCTCATATCTGCTTACTCTTAATTCTATTCATTGTTACAATATTATAATCTTATTTTCTAGGTAATTGCGGTATCTTGGCCGTCTGTGACCTGCCACTTGCAGTGTCACAATTGTCTGGATACAAAGTATTGCATCCGTTCTCATGAACTGTTAATAAACTTTATAAATTGTCCTTGTATTACACTGTTGCACTTCACTTAGTATTTTCTTAATACTTTCTAATAATTCCTATTAGGTCCTATTTTATAATACATACATAATTGCGGGATATGTAACTCGCGTTCAACCAGTTTGAGATGGAAAACCTAGTGACGAAGAATAAGCGCAGATAAATCTGATGATTGTTATAAACAACTACAGGTGTTGATTGTGAAATATCTGCAACTAATGTTGATTGTGCGTAAGGGAACTTGGCAGCAACAGGCTGTTTAACCCCCTCACGACCCTACATATGACTTTCCAATGCTACACCCGAAGGTACTACATTGGCCAGGAAACGAGTTTCTTTAACCTGAAAAATTTTGAATTTTGTCGAACCCTTACTGTTGCAAGCAAGGTAGCGATCTTTAATCTGCGTGACAACACTCATACACGGGACCTCTATTCTACCTCTCATCTGAACGAGGACGTATTTTTGTGAAAAATGCTCGCGTAACATTTTTCAAGCGGACCGTGTCAGGATTCGAACCCGGGACCTTGGGCGTAGTAGTCACACGCATACCAACTACGCCACGGAGCCGCCTCTCCTTCACAACCACTGAATGTCGGAGAAATAGGGTATATAATTGTAAAACTATAGAAGAGGATCGAACTGCATCTAACAAGAAAGAAGCGCGCCAATGATCAAAGACAACAAACATAGAAACAAGGACAACTATCGAAAACATATGCGTGGAGCACAGCACAGTATGCATATGAAATACGGGCAGTAAGAAAAGCAGAGAGGAAAACGGTATCAGCCTTTTGGAATGTTGTGCATCAGAAGTATGAGGATGATAGCATAGACAGACAAAGTTACTAACAAATAGGTTATAGAAATAGTAAGGGTATAAAGATATCTGTGTAAAAAAATAGGAGAAATGGAAGGCGAATACGTTTTAAGGCATTTTTGAGGAATAGTACGGGATATATTACAAGCAGAGATAAGAAAAAGAAGGTAGATGTAGACCTAGATCAGATAGTGATAGATGCAGATTGTACAAATTTCAGGGAAATGTGTAGGTTAGATCAGAATAGGAAATAATGTTAGTACGCATCTAACCTGTTTAAGGACTGAAGACCTAATGATGATGAATGTCAATCGAGTTAAACCTTTTGCGCAGATTCTTTATATTATTTTCCTTGAGCGTATGTGCATGGGAAACAAAAAATTCATTATGAAAAATATTCTCCAGGTATATATTACGAACATTTAGGAACTGCTATATTTTATAATTATTACTGGAGTTTTATTATAAGTATTGATATAAAACTCCTTCATAGTCGTGTCAGTTTAATCGAAAATATTTGTAAACAGACTTTAAATGTATGTTAAACATCAAAATAGATCATTGCAAAATCCTTGATATAAATAATTATACTTGTAAAAACGTTTAACTATCCTAAATCCAACTTATGAAACTAAATTAGTTGACTATGATTCAAGAAATTTACAAACTTTTCAATATAAGAAATACTATGAATATGATATTTTCCAGTAATTAATAAAAGCCAATGATGGTTATTAGTTGCTTCAAAACCTAATACTGAAAATTTCTTTTGCAATAATGCCATATTAAGAAAGATATTTTATTCAATGAAACAGGAATAATAGGTGGAATTCCAACAGCAGACCTCGCGGAATCAACATCTACCTACTTTCGCCTCCGGGCGAAACAAGGTGAGTAGCGGAACGGTGACAATTCGAGGAAGTTTTCCAGCTATGCGAGCCGCCACGGAATAGTGACTCAAGCGAAGTCGTTGGGGATGTACATCCGTCAGTCCTGTTGGATAAGCTACCTGACGATGGAGCGGCTTATGGTGAATAGTCATCCTGTCGGTCAAAAACCACATGCCAGAGAATCCAGGATTTGGATATCGTGTAGCTGGAGAGCAACCAAAAAGAAGATCCGGAAAGCTACTCACCCTATCAACCACCTGTAACAGCACAGCAGACGACACAGACCACTAGGTGAGAAAACAAACACCTAGAACACATGCACTATAAATAACGATACAAACAAGAAAGTAAAAAGCACAAGGTTAACGCTGACTACGACACGCGCCCTGAGAAGAATAATAACTTTAGATTCAAATTATAAATTATTTGCTAAAACTACAAGATTAACCTCAATTAAAATTTATTCCAGTGATTTAAATAATATTATTCTTTTATTGGATATTTTGCCTGATGACTGTTGTAAAAAATTACCTAATAAAAACTTTCTTTTAAATTTTCTTCTTTACAAGTAATTACTATAAACTCTGAATTACAACATTCCTCTGGTCGACTTGGTTGTATCGATCAAAACATTGTTCAAATGCTAAACCACCCGTCCTCTATAAAAACTTATACTTTTTATCTTAGATCAACTTTAGCAATTATTGCAATATTTTATTTGAAAGTTACTATGGTATTTAAATTTTAATATTCTTAAAACTAACATTGCGTATCCTGCAATCAAAGCAGATTCTAACAAAACTAATGTAATAACTAGTCCAATTATTAATACAATTGTTACGGTATTTTGTGCAGACTAGAAAGAAAGCAACAACGTAAGTAGAGAAAATTGCTTACACCGAATAACGCAATAAAACAAAGGGACAGAATAGTGAAATCGAACTCCAAAAAAAAATTAGAGTTAGGGCTAGCTCAAAACCGTCGTACAGTAACCTAGAAAGAAAAGAAGTGGAAACCTCAGTAACAAATAAAGTTTATACTACGAACTTGTAGAAAAACATGCAGTCCCAAAAGAATATTTACAAACGTCGGAAACACATTTACATAATCGTTCGTTACATCGTGATGTACACAAAGTGTCAATTTACGTATAATACAGTATCACCTAACAATGAACAATATCGAGAATAAAATCTTATTATCTAAATAAAGGAATACTTACTAAATTTTCCAACCCTAAATATGTACAAGAAATCGAGTAGTAATACAGGAATAGTATAAATACTCCCTGTATGTTTGTTGTGGTTTGTTTATAATTCTTTTTAATTTTCTTTGGGAATTAAACCACTTATATTTTTTTAAAATCAACTTTATTTACGTTTCGTTTATTATTTTGACAACGATCCTAGGTCATGGATCGAAACGTAAATAAAGTTGATTTTAAAAAATATAAGTGGTTTAATTCCCAAAAAAAATTAAGAGGAACAGTATAACATTTGCTTTAAGAAGTGCACCTCGTAACATTAAAATTTTACAGAGCAAATGGTTGACGTTTACATTAATTTATACCAAAAGGTAAACAGTAGAAAAGGGCTTCTACGTATTAAAGTTTTAAATATTAAGTTTTAAGAATAAGTACATAATTGTTCGTGTTGTGATCGCATTTAGTCTGCAATTTATTGCGGAATCAATCACAAAGAAGGGTATAGCTTTCAAAACCGCAACACAAAGTAGAGCAAGCAGAAAAATACATTGTACCTAGAACTATCTTTTTTTTGGTACCATCTTAACATAGGGAAATGCGTCTGTAGTCGTCTAAGGCTGGATGCAGGAACACCTTAATTAACTGTACTAGCACAAATACATTTTAGACGACTTTACACCGCTTAGAAGACGTTGAATAATAAAAGAGAATAAAGAAGTAATAGAGCGACGGACAAGTAAGTAAGAAATCTTTTTCAAAGTTGGACTTGTTTTATACAGATTTGTAACCACGGAAGGAATAACATAAAACCCTTCCCAGCAATAGATTGTTACATGTTCTACAAAAGTAAGCAAAATATATATTCCAGGCAACAACGACGAAAACATTTATAGAATGCAAGCAATAACAAAAACAGAATACGATGACTAATTCCATTGAATTTTGTTGTTCGAATGGGGAGGCAAACAATATTTTAAGGCATCTCTGCGAGTTATGCTACCAAAAACAAGGCCAAGCAAATAAGTTGCTTGACTTTTTAGAAAAGAATAGAGATTTGTATAATTATATATCCACGGTACAAATATACCCGAAATGATTTAATTGGGAGGAACGATTTTATTACCCATAAAATTTGAGCAACCGAACACGTGTAGATATAAGGAAGCTTTTGTACAAAGCAGTTGTTTTAGAACCTGTGTTTGTAGAATGCACAACTCAAAGTATTTAATGAAGAAGAATCTTTAATCTTTTGACGAATAACTATTTGAAATAATACGCAGCGGTAACAATGTGTTACGGGGAATTGCTAACGCGAGCTTCTATGTTTTAGAAGTGGTTTCACGACCAGCAAACATTTCAACGAATTAAAGTGTGTAGAAGAAGCAAATGCTTGCTTGCTTTTAACAAATTTATAAATGGTTATAGAATATATTCCACGTACTGGGGGAAATTTATACAGGACGTATTTATTAAGTTTATATAATTTGAGAATAACATAAAAAAAGTTTAGATTATCGTTTTTAATTAAGATAGTAGCAAATTAATGCAGAATCGCTTTATTAAAAAAGTTACCGTAACACAATTCCAAGTTGTTGTGGGAGAAAAACATAATTCTAATCATACTGGAATTCTTTATATTACATCTTCAGAACATTTACATAAAGAAGATTTAAACTAATTTGGGAAGCAAATCCTGAATCGCAATCTTTGTCTAATGTTTTATTTAGAAGTACTATAGTTTGAACTCAAATTTATAATTCTAAAATTATATATTTTTGACAGTTGATAAATGAAGAATTTTAAATTTTAAGTTTTTATATTTTATATACATTTTATATTTTCCACTATACTTTATAAAATTTTACTTTCTTATATTATTCATTTTATATTCAATGTTACTTAGAATACATTTTCATATTTTTAAAGACTGTATAAAATTTTGGGTAGGCTACTTTTATCATTGGTTTTAATTTTTGTGTATTTTGAATATTATCTCTGTTTATCTTAAGGAAGAGGGTGCTATAATCCTGTTACACGTAAGACAAGTGGGCCAGGAGAAAAGAACGAAATCGGTAACAAAATGTTCGCCCGAATTACGACAATAGAGAAAGGAACGATTGTGGGGGGAGGATCGAAACATAAGAACACAACCCAATTCGTCCTGAAAACATGATTAGTAGATACACAACATATACCTGCGGGCAGAACACTAGTCAGTCCAATACAATAAAATACTACACTCAACTAATAACACAGATAAATAAACAGAGTGAGTATGGGGTTTATTCCAGCATGTCTACACATATTTATACCCCGTAACACATACCAATAAATAAATATAAACATGATTATGGTCTTACCTGTTTACTTACGGCGGTGACTATGAAGAGTTCACACCAATAGAATCTAATTAATCAAAGATACAAAATAATATTTAAAATGGTGCAATTAGGCGCAATCCACAAACCATCACGAATAACTAACCAAATGCCACAACCGATAAATAATTACCAAGTCTACATAAATTTCTAAACCGTTTCACTAAGTTAGCATCAATATAAAGGCACTATCACACAAAATCTACACTAAATCCTTACTCTAATAATAACAGCATCAAATAGGCAACTAAGGTTTGCTCATCTTAATATATCGTACGTGAGTAAAGCTATCTTTAGCTGTTGGTTATGATGATATTCACTCACGTAGGTTTTTAATGGTTTTTGGTAACTGCAATATACTTATCTCATCATAACTTAACCTGCGTACAACGGCAACTAGGCGAAATGTGTTGTAGTGACAATGTGAGATTTTTGTGTTCAAACCAAGTAAGGATTGGATCAAAAAAGAATGCGAGTGAAAATTCGGACTAAAACACTAAAATTTCTATTAAAGAAACACCACTCTTTAAATACCTACAAGTCACATAAAAAGAGAGCCAGTTTCCACCATAAAGATTATCTAAATTCCCGGTTGGATTTATAATATTTTCTTACGTTCCAATTTTGCTTTTAAAATTTCCTTGGTTAATTTAATACCCGCTCGAATAAATTCCTCAACTTAAAGCTAGTTGCTTGGAAACAAGTTTATGCTACAATTAAATGGTTTATATCCTGTTTAGGTACCCGTTATTTTGGTATACATTACGACCGCGTATCATGGTTTTTTCTATTGTTTCAATGTAAAAACTTGTTGAAATAAGGTCACGCACTATCCGATAAAACCCTGGTTTTCCAGTTTCAATCGCGTTTCAATACGCGAGGGTTTGCAGTTCAAATTCGTGTTAGTTGAACCATTGTTGAATTTGATTCTACATTACATGTGATTTTCCAATGCTTCACCCGAAGGTACTACATTGGCCAGGAAGCGAGTTTTTTTTACCTGGAAAAATGTGGAACGCTTCACGATTTTGCGTGTCATCCTTGCGCAGGGGCCATGCTAATCTTCTCTGTATCGTTCCAATTTTAGTATATGTACCGCCGAAGCGAGTACAATTGATTCTACAGCTTGTACGTCGAAATATTTTCCACAGTATTCGTTACCGTATTTCAAAAGCAATGCACTTTCGTTTTTTTCTGTTCGACAGCTAGGAGGTGTATAGCGTGGATTGCTTTTTTTTAGCTGGAGGCCGAATTGGTTCTTTCTTTCTGTAGACCAATTGCTTTTGTCTGTTGATCAACTGCTTTTGTTCGTAGTCCGCTGCTGCAGTTATGGTAGCAGGGTAAATAGATCCTGAAGACCATGGCGTTGCTGTGCTGACTCATTCCCGACGGCTTGCAAACATCTTGTTTTTTTGTGTGTGTCAATGGCATATTCCGTATCAACGTTTGGTGTAGTTACGTGATATTGGAGAACTATTGTTCGTTGCTACTAATCGATATTATCGTTCTACAGGTGTGATGTACCTTTGTTAAAAATGTTGGACAGAAACACGCTTATTCTTTTATACTGATTAGTTTATTTTACAAACAATACTATGTACGATTTAAAAGGTGTCTGATAAAAGCTCCCCCGCGTTAATTCTTTCTTACTAATTAGTTATTTTACAAAAATATTAGGTGAAATTTTAAAAACGCTTGACAAAAGCTCTCACAGGTTTATTTACTACTGATTAATTTTATTTTGTGTGAAATACGATTCCTAAATAGTCCGTACAATATAATTGTTTGCTGTAAAATAATAACCCCTAATTTATTTTCTTTTTGCTTGTTTGTACAGAATCCTTTATTTATTTCTTATGTGTTAATAGATAATCGTGGGCGATGCGTTTTTTTGTTTATTTTTGGTATGTAGGCCAATCCCCTCACTCTCCGTGTTTGCTAATTAGCCTGGTATTTACTTTTCTTTCTGCTACGTCTATGTACGTAGCATAATTTTTGATGCCCTGGCGTGGGACTGCGAGTTTGTTTTAGTCAACGGGTACCTCGATTTGGTTTTGATTAATTTCTGCTGCGAGTTTGTTTTAGTTAATTTTTTTGTGTTCCAATTTTGTTTCGTGTAACTTTGGCTCCAATTTGGTTTCGCTTAATTCCTGGTCCGATTTTTTTTGTTGTTGATACTGCCTAATTTCCGACATTACGCGCATTTCTCGACCTGATGCTAATTATTTTTTTCTTTTTTTACGTTTGAACTGTTATTTACTTTTTCTTTCGGTTCTTTGGTGTTCCTCACATGAGGATCGGTTTTGTTTACTTCTTGTGTGAGTCTGATCTCCTTAAATTTTAGTTGTGGTTTTTTTCTTGATCGCTCAATATTATTGGTTGATTGAATTCGGTAGACTTGTGTTTTCGCCAATAATCCTAATCCATTGAAAACGCTGGCGCCCAATATTTTTCTTTTTTCTTCCTTCCCTCTCGGTACATTTTGTTTTCCCCATCAAGTCTAGAGTTGGTATCTTTCTCCGATTTTTTTTTTATTCTACCGCCTTATTCTAATTTCTATTTTGTTGTTTTGCTTATTGGTGTTCCTGAAGTTTATCCGTTGGATATGTTTTAGATTGTTTTGAATTCGCAATAACTTTTCTTTTGGTTTCTATCGAGTTATGGTTAGCCTTTATTTAGTTACTTTCTACCAATTTCTTTCTTGTTGGTATTTAAAATGACTTCTTTTTTGACTTCCCACCAAGGTCTTCCTATGTGGGAGTGGAACTTGAAATTCTCTGGTGTCCCGAACACTCTTACTGTACATGATTTTTTGAGACGGGTCGAAGAACTCCAACGCACTCACCATGTGCAGGATTGCAGTTATTTGAGTCTGCAGTAGACTTGTTCGAGGCTAAAGCGTTACTTTGGCATCTTGGTTACCGGCATAGGTTTTCTGACTGGAAGTCGTTGTCCAATTTACTGATTCAACATTTTGAACGCCGGATTTTGTTGATAAGTTTGCTACTACTGAGGAAAATACTTTTGTTTCACATGATCGCCTACGGGTAGATCCGATTCTTCTACCGTACGTTCTACATTTCTTCTTCCTAGTTCTACTTCTACTCGTCAGGTCGTATGCTTTAATTGCGACAAACCTGGTCATGTTTCGACGCGTTGTACTCGTCCTCAAGTACTCCATTGCTATGGTTGCGGACATAAAGAAGTGTCTCGCCGCAACTGTCCAAACTGTAATCCTACTACTAATAGGTCTTCGAATTATTCTTCAAATTTTGTTCTCAGCTCTAGTAGCCAAATTTTTATGCTTCTAACTCTGCGTTTTTTTTCTGTATCTCATCCAGGTCATCCTGCTACTGCTATCAAAACATACCCTCCTCCGGCAAATATAGTATCGACCAACATTTCTTCCGTCTCTAGTTCTAAATCCTATTCTACTCCTCCTGCTCGCCCTACTTATTCACTCTCACCCCAAACTGTGCTTCCACTACCCTTGCAACCCATGCTTCGGATTAGTGACTTACAGCTAGTTTCTCAAGAGTTTGCTACCGCTTTCTTGAACGATTCTACACAAAAAATTCCTGTCATGTCTGCAAACACAAATGTCGCTGAAGTGACAATAACTTCTAATTCTGTCTGCAAAGGTCTTGTTGAATTCCATGAACCTGTATCTCTAATGCCTCTTGCCGTTTTTGTCAAAATTTTACCTGTTCCTGCTTTCTTAAATGATTCTAGTCAAGAAATTTCTGTCGTGCCGGTTATAACAGCCGTAGCTGAAGTGAAGATAATTTCTAATACTGATAGAGAATCCTGTGGAAGTTAGGGAACCCGTAGCCGTAATGCCTATTCCTGTTGTCGTTCAAGTTTTACCTGATCCTGTTTCGTTATCTACTATTGTTAAGGAATCAGTTCCTATTGGGGCTGAAGTTTTGTCTGTTCCTACTCCGTTGTCTAAAAGTGATAAAGTCTTACTTGATTCTAGTCTTTTATCGGACGTTAATGAAACGTTACCTATTCTTACTCGTTTTTCTCATGCGGACAATATGCTACTTGTTTCTGTTCTTTTAGCTAAGGTTGGTGAAATCCTAGCTGATGTCTTGTTATCTAATGTTGACGAAGGTCAACCCGATTCTGCTTCCTCAGCTATGGTGGATGAAGTTCTTCCGGATGCTGTTTGTTTCTGTAAAGTTGATGAAATTCTGTTTGGAGCTGCTCCTTTCTTTTATGTTGACAAACTTTATTTGACTCTTTTATCTAACATTGGCGAAGTTCTACTTGACACTATTTGTTCTTGTAACGTTGATGAACTCCTACCGGGCTATGTTCCTTTTCCCAAGGTGGATACTTCTACAGCCAATGCTGTTTTCTTTCCTAACTGTGATACTTCTAGTCCTCTATCTAACGTCGTTAAAATTTTATCTACTTCTGTCCCTCTAGTTAACATAGCTGAAGTGTGGTCCGTTTGTGTTTCTCTTCGTAAGGTTGATTCTCGTACAGCCAATATTCTTTCTCTTTCTACCGTAGACATTTTGACAACCCATGGTGTTTTCTTTTCTACCGTAGATTTTTTACCTCCAACCCTAACAACTAACAACTTTCTTCCTTAACTCGTTTTGAGTTTTCTAAACTACCATTGCCACCTCCTATACCGCATGCACCAACTACTACACGCCCTGCTCTCCCTCTTTTGCGGAAAATTGCCCAATAGAAGCAGACATTATGTTACGCTCCTTCCAAACCGGAAGATGTATGTCGACGAAGTCCTAATGTCCTTGATCTCGTTTCGTTCTCCTTCTGGCGGCGCAAACGCCTTAAGCCCAATATCAAGTCCTCGTGGCCCAGATTCTTATGCCAACTTTACTCTCCCGCGGACTTGATTTTTGGACGTTACGATTTCATTTTACTTGCTTGTTTTGCTTGGTTTTCATTCGTTTTCTTGCTTCTTCTGATCCCGCGTGGGTCCGGGAACAGAATAGTCCCACGGTACGACCTGCCTGTCGTAAGAGGCAACTATAGCGGTCCAACACACACACACACACACACTTTATATACGTTCAATCCATACCCACACAATTCATACACACACACACACACACACACACACACACACATACACCCACAGACTTCATAAACGCACAGTTCTACTTGATTCGCTTTTCTTTCGTTTTCTTCATGTACTCCTTGAAGCCGTGTGGGGTCCGGGAATACAATAGCCCCATGGTACGACCTGCCTGTCGTAAGAGGCGACTACAGCGGTCCAACACATACAAACACACACACTTTATGCAGGCCTAACACATACACACATGCACGTCTTACACCCCCCCCCCTGCACACATACAAACACACGCACGCACACGCCCACACCTACTCATACATAACTACACTGGGATTCTGTTTTTTTTCTTTTGTACGATTCTTAGTTTTTTTGAGTTTTGTGCTTGGTGTTGGTGTTATTCTTTTTGGTTTTTTTTCTCGTTCCTTTGGTTCCACTTTCCTTTCCCTATCCTTTTGCTGGTTTTCTTTGCTTTGTCCTTATACTGATTGTGTTTCGTCCATCCGCTCCTACGGTAAGTGCTTTCTAGTCCGTTTTTTTTCTTCGGAAAACACGGCTTAGTCGATTTTAGGACTAGTCATCATTTTTTTCTTTGGTTCTTCGGTTACGATTTTTGGTTACCACACTTTGTAGTACACTGTTTCCTTTTACCAGCGTTCCTCCTCTTTTCCGCTCGTTCTCCCTTGTTGTCTCTTTGTTTACTTGAGGCTTGACCTTTGGGTCCTGTTTTAGTTGACACTGTTGGTTTTCCTTCTCGTTCCTTTTCTTCTTTTGCGGTTGATAACCGTACTGTTTCTTTTGAGAAACATCTGTCCGTTGACGACTCCGCAGTGCTGAGGCCGTTCCACCTTAAATCTCCTTGATTGCGTAATACCCATTTTCCCTCCCTTTCTTCCTTTTTTCTCTCTTTTATTATTGGTCCTTCGAGCCGGACGAGTTTTTTTTATTTTGAGGTGTTTCCCTTTTTTCTTTTCCTTTTCTGTTTGGTTTTCGTAACGAATTTCCTTTAGCTATTAAGCGAATTTTTTTTGTTTGGGTTTTTTTTCTGTTTCTTTTTGGTCCTGCCACCTCCCGTAGTTTTGTTTTTCTATTCCGATCTGTTAATTTTGCTGGGGGGCGGGGATTTGGTACGTTCCAATTTTGCTTTTAAAATTTCCTTGGTTAATATGCTACAATTAAATAGTTTATATCCTGTTTAGGTACCCGTTATTTTGGTATACATTACGACCACGTGTCATGGATTTCTCTATTGCTCCAATGTAAAGACTTGTTGAAATAAGGTCGCGCACTATCCAATAAAACCCTGGTTTTCCAGTTTCAATCGCGCTTCGATAAGCAAGGGTTTGCAGTTCGCATTCGTGTTAGATGAACGATTGTTGAATTTGATTCTACGGCTTGTACGTCGAAATATTTTCTACAGTATTCGTCACCGTATTTCAAAAGCAATGCACGTTCGTTTTTTTCTGTTCGACAACTAGGAGGTGTCTAGCGTGGATTGCCTTTTTTAGCTGGAGGCCGAATTGGTTCTTTCTGTGGACTAACTGCTTTTGTCTGTAGACCAACCGCTTATGTCCGTAGACCGCTGCTGCAGTTATTGTAGCAGGGTAAATAGATCTTGACGACCATAGCGTTGCTGTGCTGACTCACCCCCGACAGCTTGCGAACTAAGTATCCTCCGGACACCTATAGGTATGCAACTAGTTTTCTTTTGTGTGTATCAATGGCATATTCTGTATCAACGTTGGGTGTAGTTACGTGACATTGGAGAGCTATTGTTCGTTGCTGCTCATCGATATTATCGCTCTACAGGTGTGATGTACCTTTGTTAAAATTGTTGGACAAAAACACGCTTATTCCTTTATACTGATTGGTTTATTTTACAAACGGTACTATGTACGATTTATAAGGTGTCTGACAAAAGCTCTCACACGTTAATTCCTTCCTACTAATTAGTTATTTTACAAAAAGTATTAAGTGAAATTTTAAAAACACTTGACAAAAGCTCTCACTGATTAATTTTATTTTGTGTAAAATACGAGATGCGCACTTCGTATCTAAATACGTAAATTGTTCGTACAATATAATTGTTTGCTATGAAATAATAACCCCTAATTTATTTTCTTTTTGCTTGTTTGTACAGAATCCTTTAGTTTCTTATGTGTTAATAGGTAATCGTGGGCGATGTGTTTTTTTGTTTATTTTTGGTATGTAGACAAATCCCCACTTTCCGCGTTTGGTAGTTAGCCTGGTATTTACTTTTCTTTCGGCTACGTCTAGGTACATAGCAATTTATCAAAAAGAACCTACGCAAACCAGCACTCAAAATATAGTGAACCAGTTCTACGAACGTATTTTAAAATTGCTTGCTAACGATACTTACGGTAAATCTATTATAGAATCAAAACAATCTTGTGGAAATTTCTAGCGCTCAAAGATAATTCAGTAACTTTAACTAATTACAATTAAACTAGGTCATTTAACTACCATAAATATTGAATAATAACGTCTCATGCACGGTTCGTATAATAAGCAATTTTGCAAATGTGAATGCAAGCATTTATTAAAATAGGTTATGTCATGTAAAATGCTGAGAATATTCAAACTACTAAATGGAAAGTGACAATCCTATCTATAATTTACCTTTCGCTTGCTAATTTAAGTTATAGGTTTCTTTTTTATTTTTCATTTTTTATTATTAATAGCATTATCTCATAAGTAATAAACTCAATTAGTATTAAGCATTAGTCATTATTTGAAAATAACATTTGCTGCTACAATATTTATAGATATTTTGTCAGTCCTTATGATCAATGTTAATTATGTACACAGGATAGGCTTCTTTCAGAATGTTATAGTTAAGTAAAAACTCTATATATAATAATATTGAACGAACACGCAACTTTCTTTTGTGTTAAAATGTAATATAAAACACATGGTAATTTTTTGCAGAAAACTGTAATTAAATTTTGATTGTGTTTAATTTTTAACCTATTATTATTAGTAAATCTTTAAACTTATGCAATTTAAGAAGCTTTATTGAACATACTGAAATTTTGTACGTGCTAAAATTTAAAATTTAACATAATTTCTACATGGATCAAATGAGTATATCAGTCTGCAGAATTTTGCTTCATGGTAACACTTTATCATCCAATCTGAATCATTTAACTGCAAGTTAAAATAGTTCTTCAAGTTAAAGAAACTAAGGTATTAGAGGGACAATGCACGGCATAAAAACTCTTTAAAAACAAGTTTTTTGTACCTTACACACTTGAAGCTTTATATAGTAAAAACACACTCTGAATATTTGCAAAAACGAACAATATTTCCATTATAAATGCGGCGTTTATTGTGAAATTCCAGGCAATTTTAATCAATGCTAATTCAGGATCTATAAGGAAGCAGCAATGTGTAGGGAATAACTAAAGCAAGTAGGACTGACTATACACTAATGAAGAGGCTTTTATTGAGAATATACAAGCTAGTAATTAAACATATGTTGCGAATTATGAGCAAATAATGAAGGTTTGCTAAGGAATGTTGAGGAAGGCTTCGTCTGAAATGGGAGCATGGGACTAGATCAATAACAATCTAAAGCATGCGATTTAAGTCCCTATAAATATATCCAATTAATAGAAATTATTTATAACCGTAAAAAGTGAAATTAAAGACTTGGGGCAGTATATATATATATATATATATATATATATATATATATATATATATATAGCTATAATTATTGGGTTAATTTAGCGGTAGATTAAGTCATAGGGGTCGTAGAATAAACAAAAGAAGCTTCCAAGTAACAAAAGCACAGAATTACAGACAGTATAAGCAATTAAACACATATCCAAGAGTAGTTACGAGCAAAGATAAGATTTAAAAATGTAACGAAATGCATCAAAATTAAAACAACGGAAAACCTATATGAATTGGCTAGATAAATATTCAACAAGTGCGTTAAATATATCATCATTTACGCAGGCATAATTTATGCATTAATTGAATAAATTGTACGTGACATCGCGTATTACATTTGTTAAAATATCCAATTTAACTAGGAAATAAACAAACACCAAATTTATTTCTGTTTAGATTAGAATAAGCAAATAACAATGATACATGATTTAATGAACGAAGGTTCCTGGGATTTCTGAATTAAATGTGATGTTATGTGAATGAATTACGTGACAACTTGAGCGGTTTTCCAAGTAACTGAACTACACAATTGGTAAAATTTCCGAAGTACACAAGAGGTAAGACAAGTGGTGTCGCCCAACACGTGAAATCAACGAATATCAAACAAAGGGGCAAGGCCTATAAATACGATAACAATTGAGCAACGAGTTAGTATACATTTTAAACAGGGCTGTCACTATACTCAAAAGTACTAAAATATTCATGTAACCAGTTAAACGAATGTAAAGTGAAAAGTACTTGTGCCGATCTAATATAGACGTAAGTAAACCAGATTTAGTAAAATTATACAATTTCTAAAATAAATAAAACAGGGCTCTGGAGACGACTATGGAGATTACCTCCTGTTAAATTAATTTTGATAATCACTGACATGGTAAATGTTCTATTAGTGTTTTGTTAATTACGGAGATGGAAAACCTTTTATTGAATTATCTTATGGGATTTTGAATAACGATTGGGACAGTATTTTGATTTTGATGTCGACTTCCAAATTCGACTCTAAACATTCAGACTGGACACGAAAACTCTTGGGGATGCAGAGAATCTACTGAACCACTCCAGGTTAGATATTTTGATATAATTTATTTCTGTAAACTGTTTAATTCAATAATGTACAAGGCAACAAAACCGGTTTTTTTTGATAAATTTATGAAAGGCAATAGGCATCTTGAAACGTTTCAAAAGGTCTCTAAATATAACAAAAGGCTTGTTTTGCTGGCTTCAATTTTTTAAATCTGGCATATGTAAATATTCTGAAAAAGGAGAAGATTTTAAAAAGATTGTAAATATTTAATCATTATATTGTGTATTTTTGAATTGCTTTATTTAATTGAATCAGCTAGTTGAGGCAAAGAGATCTATAACTTAACATTTTACAAGTGCTTGATTAATATAAAGGGGTTAACATAGCATTTTATGTACGCCCAAGCCGTGGGGCGAAAATAACACAGCAATATATATATATATATATATATATATATATATATTATTTAATAAAATATATCTAAACATATATAAATATACGTGTGTGTGTGTGTGTGAGAGAGAGAGAGAGAGAGAGAGAGAGAGAGAGCGTGTGTGCTTACGCATGTGCGTGCGTGTGCGCGCTTGTGTGCGTGTGTGCATGCGCGCGTGTGTGTCGCAGCCCTTTCGTTAAAAGGGTTCTTTTTGGTTCCTTTTAAAAAAAACAGCTTTTTAAATCGCCGCCTTTTTGTGAAAGAAATGCTTGAGGCAGTCAGTCTAAAATTTTCCAATTTGGCTTGGGAGCAAACACCGTATTGAATGCGTTGCACGTGGATAACAAACTACCTAAAACTACTGCTTCCTAGGTTTCTTGCAAGCTGGTCTATTTCCCCATGATTTTTGCAAAAGTCTAATTTCAAAGTTGTGAATCAAGTACTTTATCAAATATGTACAAAAAAATACTTTTATGGCATTTGGAATGTCAACTAATCTTATTTTTTACAAGAAACACAACTTTTTTTGCAGCGCTAAGTCTTGGTGGGCTTGAAAAGCAACTTTTGAAATTCTAGTGTGGTGAATAATGATTGAGCTGACACTGCTTCTTGCAACTTTCTGTCCGATAGAATCAGATCGAAAAAAGTGAACAAACCATGGATTTCGTTATATGGAAACCTACTGCGTAGTTGACAACCTTCCTCAATAGCTTTACTAATGGAACTCTATTCAGAGCGACTGGAAATAATTAATTTTTCACCATTAGAGAGTAGTGTGACTATCTTGAAATTAGTTGTCCATGTATTTTTAACATCAAATTTATCTCAAATTTTTTTTAACAATTGATAACGGTTATCACTAAGGAACTCTGAAATACCATTCCTAGATTCGTTTAACAATTTTTTGGCCTTCTATACAGATTGGCAGGTTTCAGAGGATATGAACTTTTTAATAATAGGTCAGCGTGTATTTCTTTATAGGTTTACCATGCGATGCACTCTATCAGACGCATATAAACCAATGTTGTCAATTTTTAGCTTATTTGTAAATAGATTCAAGATGATATTAATATTTTCGTCTACATGCTCAGAAACTCCATGTACAAAAAAATACAGTTTCGTCCAGAATAGTTTTCGAAGTCATCAACCTTTAAGATAAACGTTCACTTATCGATCTAACCATATTTACTAAATCATTTTTAAACAATACAAAGTTATCAGATAGCTGTATAATTATATCGCATTTATCAACTGGACTATTTAAGGTAGCCTGCAAATTAGATTTGAAATTGTCCATTCTTACTTTAAATATTTTCAGTAATTCTTTTTAACCCTTGATTATGATAGCACAAACAAAGTAGCTTGAAATAGATATCACGCTACATAGTAACAAAATAGTTAATGATTTTAGTGTAACTATGATATTAGTTAACAGGGAGGACCTATTACACGTCTACTCACGCGGGCATTCTACCACACAATAGCTATATAAACTCGAAATATAAGGCATTCAGACGTAACAAAAAATATTGTTTCTGTAACCTACTTCCTAGGTTAATTATTGTAAGTTTGTGTTGTCAGAAACGTTTTCTTTACAGGCATTACGTATACGCCGCTGGCACTACTCCACAAAAGGTGTAAAATAAAAATTGTTAAAATATTTTTCTTAGTTTAAACAATACTAGGATATGCATACTTAACCTTGTACGAATGTCTAATGCAAATGTGAAATATCAGTAGTGGGGTAAGGCCGGTCTGAATTCAAAACGGTGTACGCGAATGTTTTTTCCATGTAACATACACGTGCACCGTTTTGAATTCAGACCGGCCTTATATACTTTCAATGTAAAATACGTGTGGGCACGTTTTGAAGTCAGACCGGCTTTATATTACTTTCAATGGAACATACGTGTGTGTCTTCAAAACACACGTATGTTACGTTGAAAAATGTAAGTGCAAAGAAAATGTGTATCTGTTTTGAATACGGTTCTCTAGCGAGAAGTTATAAAGTAGATCATATTCATAATATCACATCTAAGTCAATTGTATAAAGAATGCTGTATTTAATTAAAGTGGATTCTGATTTATGTTTTTAGTTTTGTTTAGAGGTTGCAAATACACACATAGGCCGGTTTGACTTCAAAACGTGTCCACACGTATGCCACGTTGAAATAAATGGTCAAAGGCAGACAGACTGATTGCATCAATTTCTCATTCTCGTTTTAAAAAAATTACAAGTCGCAGTTATTAAATCGCAAACACAGTTATCTGCAAGAAATATATATATTAATTGTTTTGTCAAAGACAGACACAGACAGACTGACTGATTGCATCAATTTTTCATTCCCGCTTAGCGAGAAGTTAGGTTGAAAAGTATGTTAACAAAGTACGCAGATGGTGGTAATCTGCTATATAAGGAGATTGCTCCTAATATTAATTTAATTAATCGAAGTTTACTGCAAATATTTACATACCTACATATACAAACATGTATATAATTGATATCCAGAGATTTAAATACAAGAAAAACGAGTTTGTGTGCAAAGAAATTGCGGTTTTGGACTTGTTGGAAAGTGTTGTTTGGTATCATATGTTTAAACTGACAATGCAGTCTAGTTGTTTGAGCCAAGATCATATAAAACATAACGACTGGGTGACAAGAAATATTTATGGTCTTTCTTGGAATGAATCTTCAACGGCTGGAATGGTGTCATCATATATAGCGCTTTATTTGAAGCAAATTATCCGACCCGGTGAAGAAGTAAGTGTGAAGGGTCTAGAAAAGAAGAAATGGACGGAAACCTATCTAATGCAAAACGTTGTAACTGATATGCTTGCACTAGATTGTCCTAAGCTATCGGAGTTAAAAATCAACAATCGTTTACTATGTAACATTCATTGTTATAGACACAGCAATAATAATCTGCAATGTGCAAAACAAAATACCATGTTATTAAAAGAATGGTTTGATAATAATAATAATAAAAACAATAAAAAGATTGTGTCTGTATTATTGTAGTCAGTAAGAAATGTTTAATGCTGATGTCTGCAGAAAAAACGATTAAACTCAGTCAGCACGAATGGGACTCTCAACCCTGAAAGCAATTATAATTGATCAACGCAATAGCGCTTTACTGGTTTTACAACATTTAACAAATTGTACAGATATCTCGAAATTTGCCAAAGACAAACAGACAGACAGACTGATTGCACCAATTTCTCATTCTCGCTTTTAAAAAATAACAAGTCGTAGTTATTAAATCGCGAACACAGTTATCTGCAAGAAATATATACTGATTTATCAAAGACAGACAGACTGATTGCATCAATTTTTCATTTTCAGTTTAAAGCATAACAAGTCGTAGTTATTAAATCGCGAACTCAGTTATCTACAAGAAATATATATAAACGGGGAAATTTATGAAATGCTCCAACTTCAAAAACTAGAAATAAATCTATTGAAATATATGCTATGAGTTATTTACTGGTTACTGTTACCTTGCCTTTACCGTCAAGTAAATATATTATTTATATCTTTCTCGTAATGAAATGCATTATAAAATTATTTTATCAATTTATTGTTCGAAACCCGTGGTATTTATGACCAAAAGTAGGATTTATTATTGTAAAGAAAAAAGCAAATTTACACGTTAGTGTTGTATTTGATAGGGTAGAGTTGAGAAATTATGTATCGTAAATGCAGTAGTACTGACTAATTTGTTAACTTAACGTTTTCGCAGCTGCATCATATTTTGCATTATCCGGTTGAAGTAAGCCAAAATTTGTTTATCCCCGAGAATGTTTTTAAAGAGACTTAAAGAGACTTAAAGAGACTTCTCGCTAGAAAACCGAATTCAAAACAGCTACACATTTTCTCTGCACTTACATTTTTCAACGTAACATACGTTTGTTTTGAAGTCACACACGTATGTTCCATTGAAAGTAATATAAAGCCGGTCCGATTTCAAAACGTGCCCACACGTATTTTACATTGAAAGTATATAAGGCCGGTCTGAATTCAAAACGGTGCACGTGTATGTTATATGGAAAAAGCGTAGGCGTACACCGTTTTGAATTCAGACCGGCCTTACCCCACTACTAATATCTATTAGCTATAGACAGTGTTACAGTAATCCTTGCAGACAATAGAAAGGTAAAGTACAGTAAGCAAGGTATCAGTAGTCCGCACCGAGTACTGTAACAAAACAAGGGGAATTGAAAGAATTAATATCGTGCTAGCTAAAAACGTCGTAGAGTGGGGTGGGTCACACAGAAAGAGAAAGGAGACCTCAAGAAAAAAATCTATTTATAGAACCGTAAGAAAATAATATGCTATAAAAAGAAAACCAACTCGCAACAAAATATTTACATAGAACAGCCCAAAGGATTTACACCGTACACAAAATCTACTCAAAAATAGTACCTTAGCACAAAAATAATATATACCCTTCTTTAATTACCTATTGCTAAAATTTTCTTTGCTTAACTTCAATTTTAACATATACATAAACCAAAAAATTAAACAACATATCATAATCTGTTTCAGTTCTTTAGTTACTAAAATATTTAAATGCTGATACGAAAACCAATTATTTACTTACATAGTTCCAGTAACAAAATAGAACATAAGACAGGTGGAAAGGCGTTTCTTCCTGCCGCTGGAAAAAATATTACTAGAAAACAAAAACCGTCACACCTAAACAATAGTGAAACTTTAAATTTATATAAACAAATTTATAGGACAGTCAATGCTCAACTATTATTCAATAAATACTCAACTGATAACAGCTGTTCCCGTAACATTTCCAACGATAGGAGCCTAGTAAGTTCAATTTCGCACGGTAACACCTGTAGTTGTGCGATGATTAACCTTATAAACTTATAGAATAAGAATTGGTTGGACGTTCCGCTCTGGCCCAATACTGGTTACAGACGACCTAGGCGGGATAACATGACACCGCATATCAAAATCTTTTCCTGGAAAACCAAGTGAATCAAATTCAGAAGAAGCAGCAGTGAGCGAAGTAAGTCTTCACTTCTCTTAACCAGTAGCAGGTAGCACATCATTAACTGACCTAGGCATATGTCTATACATTGTAACGGCTTATGTTCAGTTACTGTTTACGATAAAAATGTTTGCTAAAGGCAACTACTGATTAATCGCGTTGAATTTCGATTATATCAGTTATTTAAAGCATCAATACCAGTTACTGTAATAAGACCTTATCTGCAGGGATTTCGTGGGTTCTTTGATGTATTCCTGTAATTGCAACTTAGACCTTTGCTACGAATGAAAAGTGAATTACCTCTAACTTAGTATAAGTTGTCAAAAAAAAACAATCAAATTAATTATCATGTTTACTAGATTATTATAAAAAATTTGCCAGTGTACTCGGCTATCTCAAGTTACATGTTGAAAATAATATATGTACAAATACTTGTATTTAGTAAATAAATATTTAGTCACTTCTTAGGATATCATAAAAAAATCATTTACATGAACAAAAATGGAGTAAATAAAATGAGCTCATTTCTAACAATAACTAGTTAGTTATAAATTAAAAAGTAATAATATGATATTATTGGAATAAATTAAATCAAACTCATAAAGCTGAAGGCTTCTAGTTTAGTAGAGTAAATTATCTGTTCGGTTTTAAATTAAAAGCATAACAATAAATACCTGTTGGCAGGTAAACTATTAATAGAGCCAGAGCAGAAGATCAACCACCTTGGCGACAGATTATTGTTAGTTCTTGGGCGAACACATTAATTATTGCTGATAACCTTGACCCTTGTAGTCAACCACTTTGGAAAGCTTACTGTAAATTAACAATAATTTAAATGGAAACAAATAAAACATAAATGAACATTATGTATTAAATAAAACACCAATTCGAGGTTTCTAAACGGCCTAAATGAATAGTTGGCATATGGAAAAAAAAGTTCCATTTCTTTTTGTACCAATCTGCCTTTGTGAAAATCTCCCCTAAGCTGCTTGCAAAGGCAAGTATCTGAATCCAAATTACTAGAGACAGCTTTCGAGTTGCCGGACTTGGATAAGTCACACAAGCGGCCGAATAAAACTGTTGGTCGCGTAAATAAATTCAATGATCACATTTCAATGTTAGCTGACCTTGTCATGAGTGCTGTAATATAAAATGCAGGTAAACAAATAAATAATAATAAAATTCCACATACCCCTATCTGGCTACCGAGAATACAATTTACTATCAAATATAAGAAATATTTGATATTCTGGTAATGGCGTCGCCACAAAGAAAATGATCCTCGACCCATCGTTAAAGGTGCTTAAAACAGGGAAAAAATGAAGATCTAACTTATGGCGCAGAGTACCAAAACACATAACTCTTTGCTACAACTTGTAATTATGACAGAGAAAACCTGCTTTTTGTCTAACATAATACGAAAGCCTTGTGTGTTTAAAGTTGCCTAACTAACATATTCTTTTAATATAATGCATATATGGTTGACTAACCAAAGAATTTGTGACGGTGCAACTGACCCGTTACAACATATCACTTAAAGATGGATGGATTACAGTAGTTGAAAGTAATTTAGCACCAATCGGCGTCAATAATTCTCGTTACTGGAAAACTTCCATCTCTCAATAGAACAGCTTGAGACAAACTAATTTTAGAATTCCCCGTTGTAACTATGTTCCGTCCAACCCTGTATATATTCATTTAGTTTCTTTATATTATTACTATAAGATTTAAGTTTATTGATTAATAGTAATATCTGCTCTTTTATTTAAATTTGATAAACCCAGTCGCGTTTTCACCTTCAATGTTCTTCTTGTTTGCCATATGTTTGGTGACTGCGCGAGTTACATATTCCTAGATTAGGATATATATGTAGTCAAATAGAATTGTTAAATCTTAAGTTAGACTGTTACAGTGTATACATTAAAAGACACATTGAAAAAGGTTAATGAAAGTTCACAAACCAGACATGAAAAAGGAAACAGACATTGTATTCCAGACGCGACACGATACTGCAGGTGCAGGTCACAATAGGTTAAAAGACAGCAATTATTAGAATTAAGATTACTAAGAAATATTGTATATAGAAATAAGCAGACATGAGCTCTGCAGTTCCCATAAGCAATGTGAGGGGTAGGGGTAGCATAAATACCTTCAGGAGCTCAAGATGGCCAGTCAGTCTAGAGCTTCACAACTTTAACATTGTTGGTAGTTCAGCTACTCACCGTAATTTTAGTTTATTTAAAATATTGAAAGTCGACTTAGAATTATTTCGATCTTCACACGTTACTGCATATAACGTACTTGTAATTAAAAATTAATATTGTAATTTGTGTTTCAAATAAATTGATGGAAAAAGCTTTTTTAAAAAGCCGCTCCAAGAGGCCCAAAATTTATCTCGCGGTATAACACAGTCTGTTGTCACCGCTTGGACAATAAGTTTCTGTTTCGGAGGTAAGTCCCCGTATAGAACTACCTCACTGCTTTATACTATTTTTCGAGTGTAGTAATAAGTGTTCTGGATCTAAGAATCTTTACCGCTCTAGCTAAGCATCGGATAGGAATATTGAAAGCCGCATTTGTTTAATATCTGTTTAGTTATGCTCCCCCTTTTCTCTTTTGAGTATCTTTTGTGAACTCAACAAATTTTGTCGGTAAATTTCCATAAAAATAGCCCTTAATTCAGATGGATATAGACATTACAGCGATCTGAAATAAAAGTTGGACAACGAATACCTCGAATAAACGCTTATTCAAAACTCGAAAAGCCAACAACGCAAAACTCATTTGATAATATACGTCGTTAAGTGCATGTAATATTTCCTAAACAAAATGCTTTATCAAACGAAAATCTCGCTCTTGAACGTATTATCATCTTTTATGAAGCGAGTGTTGTGATAAAATAGATATCAGCTTTTAATACTGTACTGAAAAAGTAATTTGCTAGTTGTAATTATAATTACATATACTAACAAAACTTTTGAAGAAATGCATATATTTAACCTTAATTATTGATAATAATAATCGCAGATCTTAAATTTTATAACTGAATATTTAACACAAAATCTATAGGATGATGAATAAGTGACAATTTCGATTGACAAAGGCTGCCGGATTCTCTAATACACGCAAATAGCCGTGGAAACAGTACGGAATTATGACGTTTTTAAATTAACTATGTGCCAAATTTCAATTACAGGAACGAAACGTAACAACATTTATTTGTTTTTACTGTTTTTCTTATTTGGTAAATAACTATGGAACAAAGTAACTACAATTCACTGTAGCGCATTATCTAAAACGATGCGTATTATCTCGTTGTAACATACCGAACATTTAATAAACAAAAACGTATCCATAACACGAAGCTTTTATGAAATTTCTAGTCTTAAACTACTTTTCTGAAACGTCAACGTTTGGCCACTTATATTCCTCCATCAGAGCTGCGACAAAGTGGGATAATAGTTTTGATTAAGAATAAAATTAATAAATTTGTCAGAGAACAAAATTAAGGGAGCTTAGTTTTACTAAAGTATAATCTTAGAATAGTCATAAATAGATCGATACTTATAAAGCACGCACTTTCGTATGAATCACAAGTTTAATAATCGCAGAAGATGCATAAACAGGGAAGGGTTTTCTTAACATCTCAAAGGTAAATAAATTATATTAACCGAGTGCATACTCGAAGTAGAGTAGCACACCAAATACAATCATTTCCACTAATAAGTGTGCCGTGAAAGTCCATAAGGACTTCTTCGCCCTATTACGTTGAGCAAACTGTCAACCCTTCTTAAAATCCATTAGCCTTCAATAATAATGTCCGAAGCTCACAAAGAGCGATCAGTCAGACCATCTAAGAGCCGTAGCGAGTCTTATTACCGCTATATTACCGTACAACAATTAGCTGCGTAGACTAAATTTATTACTTCCTACTTATGCCTACAGGGTTCAGCATTAGCAACTGGAACTCAATTTAGAGCTTCGGTTAAAGGTACATCCATCACTACAATAAGACGTTATGAATATGTTAATGAGAAAATATCTCCTGCACTAAATGGGATTAAAAGCAAATACCTACATAAGGAAGGAAACGATGTATTTTGTTACACATAGCAATTTTTTGCCTCAAGTAATACTGAGTTAAGGAGATTTTATATTGCAATATAGTTTGCGTGCGTACGTAAGATCTGATGAACCGAACCCTTCCGGGTAGAACCCTTAATTGAACACAATTCAATTACCAAAATTGATATTGACCATATCTATCCAGGTGAGCGATGAATAGGATGGCAGTGACTTCAGCTTATATAGAAGTAATTAGTAATGCTATCGCAAAGCATCACTTTGGATATCAGTAACCAGGCAAATTAGAAAAGACTTTTATACACCACTATTGCATTTATGACCGTGTATGGAAATAAAACTATAACTTTGCTACAGGTTAAAATTTTCTACTTCGTTACCTGCTATTCAAGAATAACATTCCAAGTAAACAAATATTTTCGGTTGTCAATTCTAATTCATCCCTTAGCTTAAACAGGTTGTATAGCTTCTGCTACAAAGTTATCTATTACACGTCTATGAAATTGTAGATAATTCTAATAAATCTTTGACCCATGAGAAACTCATAAGGGTATAAATGTCGATTTCGAAATGCCACCAACACAGACTAAAAACACCAAAATGTATTACAAAAATATAATATGGTTGAGTGCTTTATTTTTAATATCAAAGCATATACTTGATTTATTGCTATTAAAAAGCTACATCTTTTGTAAATACTGACGTAATTAATTACAGATGAGTATTTTGCTCAGAATACATACCAACATACAGCCCATCGGAATTATTCAGCTTATTTAAGAACATGATATTGTAGGCCTTTTGTGTACTTGTATTTGCTGAAAAGCAATTTTTCAAGTCGAATTATAATTTTTTAGCAATGTAAATATTTTAACACGCGCACTAAAAGTACATTATAAGCATATTTTGAAGTGTTAACTTGGTCTAAAAACGGATCTTAAACTGATCACATTTAATGCATATAACGCTTTCTAGATTTAATTCTCAACAAGGCACTTTTTAGTAAATTAAAAAACCGTATCCTCTTACTGCCATAGGCGGGAGTCGTTTACTGTATACCACGTAAAAATTGTCAGGGCCAATATGTAGGCCACACATCCAGGTGGCTTTCAGCTAGGATCACTTCTAACAAAAGTGACTCCAACAGGAATACCAAAACCCGCGCATTCGTTTCTCATGCTCTTAAGACACAACACACGATCGATTACAATAACACTAAAATTGTCTTTAGGGAAAACAACAAAAAACGCATTTTCCTCGAAATGGTCGCGATATCTTTACAAGACCATCGTATGAACAGGAAAACTGACACTCAGAACCCAAATAATATATTGTAACAATTTTTTTTTGACGACTACAAATCCTTTTCAAATTATTTATAAAATACACTGCATGTCTATTTAAACAAACAATTAAATTTTGCGATGTAAATAAATATTTAGATCAGGGCCGTGTATCCCAATCACTAGCCGAATATTACTTTATAGCATTGATTTAGTTATTATTAGTAAACGTTGGTCTTTTGAATTGCATTTCCAATGTTAGGCAATTTTGATTTGAGTTCTGCGCATCGAACGGACGATTCAGTCTGGCACAACTCCTTGTGGAGTCACAAGCACCATGCAGTTGAATAGGGTTTTCGCCAGCAACCTGCGTGTAGCGATAGGCGTTACCGCTTGACCAAGTGCAAGATGCACTAGCTTTTCTGTGTATTTTAATGATGGTAAGCAGATTCAATTATTGTTAAGTCAGACTAAATAATTTTATTACAGCGCTCTATGGATTTCTTGTAATTTTATTCCCAAAGAAAGAGTAGAAAAATTTATAGATGCGTATCGATTCGTACCGATAGGTATCGCTACGTCTCGATATGTATACTTAATCTACACATTCAAACGTTCCGATACGAATCGCTATATATATATATATATATATATATATACGTACCGCTACGTATCGATATGCATCGATACGAATCGATACGTATCGATACGCACCGATACGCATTGATACGCATCGATACGTATCGATACGTATCGATACGCATCGATACATATCGATACGCATCGATACGTATCGATACGTATCGATACGTATCGATATATATCGATATTCGATATATCGATACATATCGATATAGAATATGTATCGATATTCGATACGCAAAATCCCGTATCGCCCACCCCTAATTATCAAGTCTATTCTCACTAACGTAAATTTAATAATATTTATTCTGGACATTCAGCAATGATAAGATTGCGAGCTTACAAGTTCAAATATCATATTTCAATTTCCAATTACCGTTAAATAATTTGTCTTTAACAAAAGTTAAAGAAACGTGAAAAATGATGTATTTTGGATAGCCTGTTTTATGGTTCGATTTTGTTTTGATTTGCGAAGATGAAATGCACTTAAAGTTTGTGTAAATGGTTCCAGTAAAGATCCAGTATATTACGCAATAAAATGTGGACAGTAAGTTGACGTCATTTGTTTGTCAAAGGATCGAAGACCAGCACATCTGGATTCGAAAACGTAATTGTTTCAATGTAATTTAAAACAACTGTTTGCAAGGTAAGCGTTTTTCTATCACTTTGACATGACTACAGCTGTTCGCCTATCTTAACAGCTAGGCAGATGATCGAAAACAACATTGTAGCAATTTATGATTCTTCTTTTATTATGTAATTACGAAAACTTTTGCTATTTAGAATTTATCACAGTTTGAATCAAGGGTTATATATGATATTATTGCAAATGAATATGAATACCTTTATTTAACTCTAACAAAGTATTTCATTCAAATTCAATCACACCTGAAGTAATTACGAGAACTAATATTTTTAGTCTTTGAATACTTAATACACATTTGTAAACCAAGGTAACATCTGTATACTTTGTGTAATTAATTTGGAAAGCCTTGTAAAAGTGTTTAATATGTTATTGATATTTTTTTTCTTAAGTAAAGACAGTCGTAATTTTCATATTGAATCATTGTGTTGAAAACTGTAGACCACATTTGATGTATATTTTGTACATAAAATTTTATTACTTAGAAAGCAAAATTTTAACTAAAGAACAACCATTAAATTCAATTGCATAATTGTTTTATTTTGGACAAGTAAGTTCAAAGATAAGGTAATTGAGTTAAAAAGGTAAAAAGGTATAAATACCCTTTCATAACTGTAAAGTCTATAACAGTGACTTGATAAAGAAGCACTAAACAACACCTTCAAGAGGCTTAATGCTTAAATTGGTTCATATAATAATGTTTAAATTATTGATTAAATGGTTATTCTTTTTCTTTATAGTATAAGATAGCAAGAGTACATCTCTTGTGTCCTTCATTGTTATATTAATAATATTTTTTACAGCTCCTGCTTTAGCGGTAAATACGATATTTTTCTCTAAGGACTTCCAAGTCCTCCCTTAGGACAAATCCGTGATTAAAAAATTTAACGACTTGTTGGCGCCTCTTTTGCACCCCCTATTTTAGTCTTATTAGAGTCAGTAAGTAAACAATGTTCTGTCGTAAAACCCACGACCACTCCTCATAAGCTCTACCCGAGAAATAGACCCCTAGCTTACTTGAAAAGATGTCGAGATTCCTTCACCATAAGAAATCTCCAATTTAGCCCTAGGCTAATAATTTACACCCCCATATATTTTATAGATCACACTTGCGTCCACAACGTGGAGCTAGATTGTTTTACTCACGCCCAAAACGTGGCAAGATTGTTTCACTTACGCCCAAAACATAGCCTTTGATTGTTTTACTAGCACCCAGAATATAGGGCTTTGATTGTTCTACTCGTGCCTAATGTTAGAGGATTCGATTGTTTATAGCTATGTCGATACCGCGTTGTGAACTCTAATTTTTTGAAACTGCTAAGAAGTAGTTATTAGAATTTTGTTATCGTTAAGTAATATGCCACACTATGTTGTTTTAAAGTTTTGGATTATAGACCTTATAAAATTAATTTGAAGTAAGATAATAATTTGTTGTAGTAATTTAGTTATCACTAGGGACAAGTAGTTAATTCTAGATCTAGTTGTTGTTCCCTGATTAAAAATATTTTGTTAAGCATAAACTGTTAAGATAAATTTGAATTTAGTTTAAAGGCTATCTTATAAAATTCTTAAATCCCGAGATTTTAATTATTTTTTTATATAACTCTTAGAAAAGTAGAAATATGGCTGATACCTTTCATGTTGTGTACTTACTAAAAGAGGAATTAGCTTCAAATACGTGGAATTGAGAGTAGTAGAGCAGTTGTTAACAAACGAAAGATATTAAGTCGTTTATTAGCGAAAGAGTTAGGTAAACTAGGTTGTCTTATAGAGCTTTCGGATTATAATGTTTAATTTTCAGTAGAGAGTGAAGAAATTAATAACACCGTTGTATCGATTAGAAATGTTTTGTCAGAATTTGAAGGTGACCCTTCCGACTCTGTTTTTAAAAGAGTACAGTCAAGACTAGTACATCTAACTGGTCGAGTTAAAAGGATAAAGCTGTCATCACTGAATCATGGAGAAGCAGTTGAATTTATACGAGAGACATTAGCTACGATCCTTATTATAGAGGCAGAATTGTTTGATAATGCAAAAAATAAGCCGAACAGTTTGAATGAATTTGTACATTTATCTTCTCCTGTTAGTAATGTGCCCCTTAATGCAGTTGCTTATGTAACATCACCTTTACCCATTGGAACTTGGTCTGTTAGGTTTTGTGGAGATCCTAAACAACTTTATTCATTCCTGGAACGAGTCGAAAAGTTGGCACAGTCACGTAGAGTAACCGAGGACGACTTGTATAATGCCTTTGCAGAGTTATTTGTGAATGATGCCCTCGTTTGGTTTCGGCAAGTTAGGAATTCCGTGAAGGATTGGAAGTCTTTGGTATGTCGGGTAAAGGAAGATTTTCTTCCCGCTCATATAGAAGACGAACTTTAGGAGAAGATTAAATCACGCCATCAACGGAAAGATAAGTATGTAGTTTTGTTTGTGGCCCATATGGGGAGCTTGTTTAGTAAGTTATCCAAGATGCCTGCAGAGATTACGAAGGTTTGTATTATGAGGAAGAATTTATTACCAGCTTATGTTATTCAACTTGCTCTATCTCAGATTGAAGATGTTTTCACGTTAGTGAAATTATGTAAAAAGGTTGGGGAAGCAGTTCCGTCAAGACAAACCGTAGTAAGTACTTCATCGAAAAATAATTTTTGGTTTCGTAAAAATTTTAAGCCACAGTCTGAAAATAAACGTCGAGAGGAATTTGGAAACACTTTTGCATTTTGTAGTAGGGTTTATAGAAATAAATCTCGACCTCCTCAAGTCAAAGTTGTTAATTAAGAAAAACCTTTGGTTGTGAAGTCACCAGGCGTAGAGAGAGTCAACAAATTTGTGTGTTGGAATTGTTCACGCCAAGGTCATACGTTTAGTTATTGTAGAGCCCTATTAAAATATTTTGTTTTAAATGTGGACGTAAAGTCGTGCTGAAAAACAAGTGAAGCACTCGCGTAATAATTAGTATGTTATATCGTATTATGAGATTACTATAGTGTGTACTAAAAGTAATGTTTTGGTAAATTGGCTACATTAGTTTGTGCATAGGTACGTTTTTGGTTTCATGACAACATTTGTGATTTATATCGGCGTTGCAACGCAGCATAGTTGGTTTTGTTTAGTCTAAGCGAGACTTATCGTCGTAGTTAGTCGCTCAGCAGTACGTAAGTCTAGACGAGACTCACAAGGAGTTGGTCGCTCAGCAGTGCATAAGTCTAGACGAGACTCGAGGTGAGTTTGTCGCTCTAGTAATTTTTTTGCATCACTATTTTTGAAGTTGGTGATAAAAAATTTTTGTTGATTAGTCTAGGCGAGGCTCGTGGAATAGTCTCTCATTCTAGCAAGTTTATGCGTTGTGAAGCATTATTGGTTATTTCGACAGTTTGATTAGAAGTTAAATAGAGTGTACTTGTACATTAATTTTTGCTAGCTATCGTCATGAATAGTTTTCTATAGCACTTCTTAGGAATTGTATAACGAACGTTTCGTTTATTTAAATGGAAATATGCGTTTATATAATTGATTTTCTATACTCAAAAGCTCCGTTTCTTATCCCATGCGCTTGATTTAAACTATTACAACAAATTATGCGTATCCTTGAGTTTTCATGTACTCTAAAGCTTCCCCCTTTATGCAATTTTAACATTCTGAAATACAAAAATATCTTACTAACCGTCCGTTCTCATTATCTAAACTGATTAATTTTGCGTGTAAATAAATTGTGCCTATTTTTCTATATACACAGACCTATATACCCTTCTTAACCTATAATTTCTACAGCAATATATATATATATATATCTATATATATATATATATATATATTGTAGTGGATTTAAAAGGTTAAATTTGGGGTCAACAAAGCTATTTCCTAACACCCTGTATAGAGAAAGGAACCATTTATATACGCGTAAAATTAATTTCATCGATTTAATTTAAATTAGCAAGTATTGACATAATTTTATAACTAGGGATTAGAAGGTAATAGATTCGCAAAGAAAATCAGGTTTATAAGCCAACAGAAATTAGTAATTAATTTAATTTATTTTAATTTAAGGGGTTATAACGTCAGAGAACGCATAAGAACATGAAAAATCAATCATATCAGGGCGAAAAGCTTTCTTAACAAACAGACAGATGTCCGATATATAAAAATACTGGGACACGTAAACTCCTAAAAATGTTATTTTAAACGATCATTAATTAGGCACAGCTGCACGTTGGAAAGGTCACCTTCTCCTTATTTCTGTAGATAACAGAGCGAGCGTCAAGGAAATATTGTGTAACCGTAAGTGGTTTCGTTATAAACACTAACAAGAGCTTCTTAAAGAGCAGAAAGGATGCACAATTAATAATATGTTACAGAATGAAACGGGCATAGAAACATGCATTCTAGTAGGCACGTATTCAATCCACGTGGGGTAGACATAAGACGCAGGCAACTATATCGATTTTCTACCACTCAAGCAAGGTTAGAACGCGACATTCAATATGCATAAGGCAGGAATAGAGATATTACAGGCGGGGTTATAAGACATCACTGAAATATATGATTGGTCGAAATAGGTAGTTTTAGAACATAGGAACATGTGATAGTTTGTCGTGAATAGCGTGGTTAACGCGGGAATATTTCTAGAAGTTTAGAACGATTACACAAAATTTGCGAAAATGTTATTTTTTAATTAAGTATTTCGAGTAAAGTGTGGCCAAGAGGGGCCTGGTTTAGGATATAAATAAGCTAGGGAAATTAATAGCTTTCTCTTTTATTTTGCATCGCTTACGACGTACAAAAAGTCTACTGACGAGGCTTGTAAGTATTAAAAATTTGGAAATTCAATAGTACGGTATTAGATTGTTGTGGCCTTATAGTTACAAACGCTCAATAGTGTCAAGTTTATTTAAATTTAACTGAGGTCCAACGAATACTTTAACAAGCTCGTAAATTAGTAATGCAATAATAAACAAGTGTAATATACATGGATTTGGATATTGAAATGGATATTGGATGGGTAGCATAAAGCACAGCTTAGATGGTGTTCATCTTTAAATCTCTGGTGGAGACGCACGAAGAACCACTAGGCCGAGGGGTTCAGGAACATAATACATCGTCAACGGTGATGGAATCTTTAAGATTTTCCAGGTAACGCATTAGAATTTGCTGTTTTTATAAACTGTTGGAATTTTTGTGATGTGTGAGAGTGAACTTTGATGGTATTTTTCGTTATTTTACGTATTGAAAATAATATTAACTGTAATATAAAATATTATAAACTTACAAATTTAGCAATTACACATTCACATAAAAGAATATTACGAAACGAAAACATCAAAATTATAACATACAATACAAAAACTACTCAACAATTATTTTCAAAAACTAAAGATATTATTCCTAAACAATACAGATCAAACATAGTATACCAAATTGAATGTAAAGATTGTATTTCCATTTACATTGGTCAGACAAAAAATTGGCTACAAACCAGAATAACAAATCACAAATCAGATTGTAGAACTATTTCAAAAAAAGACTCGACAGCTTTAACTTCACATCATTATAAATACAACCACAATTTTAATTTTAACCTGAATAATATCAAAATTTTAGCAACAGAAACAAACCACAGTAAAAGACTCATATTAGAAATGATTAAAATAAAAACAACACCCAACACCATTAACAACAAAATAGACATTCAAGGGCTGAGCTTAATTTACAATAATATTTTAAACAATTACTGAATTAATGTATGTTTAAGTGTATGTGATAATGCATGTGTGTGTATAGATAGACGCTACCAATGTCAAAAAACTAGACCTACTTAATCAAATTTTAGATGTCAATTCTTAGTTGTCATTCTTAAATCAATCTGTTTAACAATAAGTTAGTTTATAAGCTAGATATATTCATGTAAATCTTATTAAAAAAATAGTATTAGTAATTAATTTATATCTGTAATTGTAGGGTTCTGATGAGATTTTAAAATAAATCGAAACATGTTAACTGTGAATTAAAGCGTAGTTAATCACTGTCCAATGTACCGAAAAAATTCAGCAATATATATATATATATATATATATATATATATATATATATATATATATATATATATATATATATTATATATAGTTTGTTTTTTGACGATGTGTTACGCTCCCTTTCTGTATAGCGTACTTAAAATACATCGTTTTGTATAGCTGGTTGTATAACGGTTGATTTACATTAATAAATAAATTGAATTATTCCTCTTATAAATTTTGGTTCCTTATGTTATTTATCGAAGCCGAGATAAGAGGCGCTCAGATGTTATGGTAACAACTATTTTATATCTACAGATTAGCGTAGTTTTGCAGTTGTTCTTTGTTGATAGATGTTAATTACGTTGAAAATACGGCTTCTTTTGCTTTGACAATTTGAGTTGTAGATTAACTGCAGAGTGTAGTTCTGATTGCATTGAATGAAGGATGCTTTATATGCGAACGTGTTTTACACAACCACACGTGCGGTTACCGATTGTGTTTCTTAGTTGAGTTTTTCTTTTGAAATAACGTGCGTTACGGAACATTTGACGGACTTAATTAATGTTTACACGTTTTTACTAATTGTGTTTTTAGTTGTTTTCTTGTGGGAAAAACGTTGTAGAACTTGTGAAACTTGACCGATTCTTTCTTTAGGATTAATGTGTGCGATCTCGTTTCGTTACCTGTTTTATCAGTGCAGTGCATACTTTGGATTATCCAAATGCAGTTTTAAGCTTGGGTTTTGGTTCTAAAAATGATGATACAGTTGTAGCAGGTTTAGTAGATGAAAAAAAAAAGGTTGCTTCTTATAAATATGTATCTCATTCACATGTAAATACAGTTGATACTGTAGTTCTGAATTTTTTACTACCAAAGAATCTAAAATAGATCACTACTTGTGCAAATTTCGCTATGCAAAAGCATTAGATTTTTCTTTGTTACCATATGTAGCAAATAAAACACCTCGCGTTACTGTTAGTTTAATGCAAGAACTTTTCAGATGACCACACCCTCACAGTCAAGGGTGCAGTGCTTCGTTAGTGTAGGACATCGTGAATCCCCCACTCCAATTACAAGGAAGCGTTACTGAAGGACTTTCTGTAAGTTGAACTATTTCCTACTTAGTATTACTTTAAATTGTTTTGCCATATCTTCGTCGTTCTGAGACCTTTTTGCAATAGAACTGCAGGCTTTTTAAAAAAAAAATGAAAGAAAAAAAATAATACTACTAGATTACTCATATCAATTGTGTCTTATCTTTTTATCTTGTATTAACAGTTTGTCTGATTTATGTTTAATTGGTGTGTGAGGAAACGTTTCTGCTACTCCCCAATATTACCTCACTTTGTAATCAAATTTTTTTTTTTGTAATGCTTTTATCGTGATTATAATATATAGTTTTTTTTTCCAAAACGGTTTTCTTACATCTACAAAGTACTGAATAATTTATGCTTAATCTTTTGTTTTTCAGGTTTGCTTAATTATTTTTCTTACAGGTACTGTCACTAACTCCTTACCGTCGTATACATTATATGTCAGTTTGCTTCCTACAATCCCCCCCTAATCTCCGATTGAGCCCGGTCATTCCGTGATCTCTTGTTGTTACGCACGGCTACAAGAAAAACGTAGCATAAATTTGGCGCCCAACGTGGCTGCCCGAGAATAGCGTAACATAAATTTTGGACGCCCTGACGTGGGGCTCGATTTTTTTTAATTGCTCTCGATTTTTTTTAAATTGCTCTCGATTTTTTTTTAATTGCTTTCGATTTTTTTTGATTGCCTCGATTTTTTTTTGATTTGGCCTCGATTTTTTTTTATTTGCTCCCGTTTTTTTGATTTGCTTCCGATTTTTTTCTGATTTGCTCTCGATTTTTTCTGATTTGCTCTCGATTTTTTCTGATTTGCTCTTGATTTTTCTAAATTTTTTTATGACCTTGATTTTTTGGCATTAATTTTTTCTGGTGTATCGGCTCGATTTTCTTTTCTGCCTATATTGGCTGGCTCTAATTTTTTTGTGGTGTAGCCTTGATTTTTTTTGTGTGTGAATTATCAGAGTTGTGTTTTCGCTGGTAATTTGGTTCTAGAAAACACTGGCGCCCAAGATTTCTTTTCATCATTTTTTTCCCCTTACGTCACTTTCTCTACCTCACTTAAATAGAATCCTTAATATATAATACTTATAATACTTGTAATACCTCAAAAATCGCATTTTAGGATGGCTTATTGGCGTATGACGGTCAACCGTTTACGGAAGACTGAGCTGCAATATGAATTATCTTCTCGGGGTTACACTCCTGAAGACAATGTGGAAAAATTACGAAGGTCCGTTCGAAGTGCTCTTAGTATCGAACGAGAGAAAAAACTTCCTTCCATCCCCGTACCAGCCGATTTTGATTTTGAATGTAGGGCCATCGAAACCGCTATTCAAGAATTAGAAACCTCACTTCCCCCCTTTGATGGTGATAAGTCCTCAGATACGTTTCGACGTATTAGTGCCTTGTGGATACATCTCGAGCGTCGTTGCGCAAATTTGTCCCCAAAGGACGATGAGCAGAAAATGCAACGTCAACTACTTCTTACGATTAATAATCTCCGCCATGAGTATGATAAGAAGATTAAAAAGTTTCGACACCCTACTGCCACATCCGGTATCCCTTTAGCTACTTCTAGTATTTTTCTTTCTCCTACTCCTCATGTAGACCCGGATAGACCCCCTATACTTACATCCGATTCCGAAGAGGAAGAGGAATCCGAATCCGTCATATCTAAGTCGTGTGATGCTTCCTCCAAACGTAACAGAGTCTCAAAATTGGATATAAAATTCTCAGGTGATTCTCAAACCCTAACGGTACATAGTTTCCTAGAAAGAGTGGAAGAGCTCCGAAAATCCCGAAATATCCCGGAGAGTGAATTATTTGACTCCGCGGTTGAGTTGTTTGAATCCAAAGCGCTCTGTTGGTTCCGGGGTAATTGTCACCGTGTTTCTGATTGGACATCACTATCGAGACTGCTGATACGTCATTTTGCACCCCCAGATTACTATCGTCGGTTATTTGACGACATCCGAGCAAGGACACAGGACCCGTCGGAAGGTATCATCGAATATTTGTCCTGCATGAGTGCATTGTTCAGGCGCCATGGGAGCGTACCGGTCGATGTGCAACTCGATATCGTTTCTTGTAACCTGCCCCCTTTCTATTTAACCCGGCTGCCTACCGTACATTCTTGGGAAGAGTTGGAGAATGAGTGTCTAAAATTAGAGTTAACGAAATTTAGGGTCGACAATTACGTACCCCCTAGTAGAAATACCCACTCGTATGTAGAACCTGATCTAGCTTATAAACCCAACCCTTCGTTACCTTCTTTGGTCCAACCTCGTGGGTCTATCTTTTCTAAACCACACCCAACTCTCGCGAATAAAAATAACCTTTCTTTTATTACTACGCCAGCTACTCCTTCTACAAGTAAACAGGTCGTCTGTTGGAAATGTGATAAAACCGGACATGTTTCACCTCAGTGCTCTCACCCACCGATCCTACACTGTTACGGATGCGGTTATAAAGGCGTGACCAGACGCGATTGCCATCGTCAATGTGGCCTTTCTTTAAATCGTCGATAGGGTCCTTGAGCCGAGGCGACGACTCTATTCTATCTCTGTCCTCAGATCTTCCCTTTCCTGGTCTAGTAGGCCAACCTTGTTCTATGTTAGATTTTATATGTACTGCTGTCCGTGGCGACGAACGTCCCTATTTTACTGTTAATATCTTTGGTATTTCCTTTATCGGTTTATTAGATTCTGGAGCCACGCGTACAATTCTTGGTGGTTCTGGTTGGCGCCGCTTAAGTTCCTTAAACCTCTCCCTTCGTACTTATACTTCGTCCTTCTGTAGCCTGGCAGACAATTCAAAATGTGCCATATTAGGTTTCGTTTCCCTCCCCATAGCTCTTCCAGACTCCGTTACTACCCTCGACATCCTTGTGATTCCCGACGTATCTCACCAGCTCATTCTCGGCATTGATTTTTGGAAATCGGTGCAGTGTGTCCCCTCCTTTCGTGATAACCTTTGGATTTTTGCTCCTCCTTCTTCCTTGACCATCACTACTCCCGCTCCGATCCATATTATTTCTGAACTTTCTTCCGACCAACAACTACTTTTAGATTCTTTAATTTCCTCCTCTTTCTCCAGACAACCTCCCGGTCTCGGCTGTACCTCCTTAGTCCAACACCATATCCGAACGTCCGCCGAGCCCATCAAACAACGCTATTATCCTCTTTCCCCTTCTCTCCTTAAGGTTGCCCATTCAGAACTCGATGAGATGCTCCGCTTAGGCGTCGTCGAACCTTCTACTAGTCCATGGTCTAGCCCCATTGTCCTAGTTAAGAAGAAAGACGATTCCTATCGGTTCTGTATTGATTTCCGAAAGGTCAACCAAGTCACCCAAAGAGATGCCTATCCGCTTCCTTATATTTCCACCATCCTTGACCGTCTCCGCGATGCTCGTTACCTTTCATCCTTAGATATCCGTTCCGCTTACTGGCAAATCCCCTTGTCCCCCGAGTTCAAACCCGTTACCGCCTTCACTGTCCCTCATCGATGTTTATTTCAATTTTGCAGAATGCCCTTCGGCATTCATAATTCTCCTGCCACCTTCCAACGCCTTATCGATCAGGTCATCGGTTCTGACCTGGAACAGTTCTGTTTTGCCTATCTCGATGACATTATTGTAGCTACCTCTTCCTTCGATGAACACATCCGAGTCCTTGACTTAGTTCTTTCCCGTCTTTTTACTGCTGGTCTTACCCTCCGTCAGGATAAGTGTCATTTCTGTCTTCCCGAACTCCGCTATCTCGGTTACGTCGTTAACCGCGATGGTCTCCTTGTCGATCCCGACAAAGTTTCTGCTATCCTAAACATCCCTCCTCCTACCTCCGTTTCTGAAGTCCGTCGCCTAATTGGCATGGCCAGTTGGTACCGACGTTTTATTCCCAATTTTGCTACCCTTACTTCTCCTCTTTCTAATCTTACTCGTAAAATGTTCCTTTTCTTGGACTCCTGACTGTCAATCTGCCTTCCTCTCCCTTAAACAACATTTAGTTTCCGCTCCTATACTTTCCTGCCCTAACTTTTCCTTACCCTTCACCATTCAAACCGATGCCTCCCACTTCGGTTTGGGTGCAATCCTTAGTCAAACCTCCCCCGACGGCGAGAAGGTCGTCAGCTACATCAGTCGTTCGCTGTCCAAGCCTGAGCGCAACTTTTCAGTTACTGAACAGGAGTGCCTGGCAGTGCTGTGGGCGATTGAGAAGTTCCGCCCTTACGTCGAAGGCTCCCATTTCACTGTCATTACTGATCACCATTCCCTCCTCTGGCTCAACAACCTTCAAAGTCCTTCTGGTCGCTTAGCCCGTTGGTACCTCCGTCTCCAACAATATGATTTCATTATTCTCCACCGCAAAGGTAAAGATCATGTTGTTCCTGATACCCTTTCCCGTTCTGTCCCGGTCCTTGAACCTATTTCTATTTTGACCATTTCCTCTCTTGAAGTCACTCTACCTACTCCTGATCCCTGGTACAACTCAATGATCCAAAAAGTTTCTAACTCTCCTAGCCGTTATCCTTCTTGGTCCGTTGTCAACAACATCCTTTTTCGTAAACGAAAAACTTCTATCGCTGCCGATTCTCAGGGCGATTGGAAAATCGTCGTTCCTTCAGAGCAGCGTAAACAGCTGATTGTCCTTCACCACGATCCTCCTACTTCCGGTCATTGTGGTGTGACCAAAACCTCCGCCCGTATCCTGCAAACTTACTTCTGGCCCAGTCTTCGAGCTGACGTCGCTCGCTATATCCGGCGTTGTCCGGTTTGTGCTGCTCACAAGGTTGAACAGTTGCCTCCTCCTGGTCTCTTTGCTCCTAGAGCAAAACCCTCCTATCCCTGGCAGATTATCTCCTGCGACATTGTCGGTCCCTTCCTCGTTCCACCAAAGGTCACTCCTATGTTTGTGTAGTGGCTGACTATTTCACTAAATTTCCTCTTTTCTTTCCTTTACGCAAAGCCACTGCACAGTCCATCACTAAAATCCTAAAAGACCAAGTTTTCCTCCTTTTTGGCGTTCCTCAATACCTTGTCACTGATAACGGTGTACAATTCCGCAGCCATCAGCTTACCTCTTTATGTGCCCGTTATCACACCAAAATCCTTTACACCGCTCGCTACCATCCTCAAGCCAATCCTGCTGAACGAGTTAATCGTGTCCTTAAAACCATGCTTGCCTCCTATGTACTCGACGACCAACGTCATTGGGACGTGAACCTCCCAAAAATTTCTTGTGCAATCCGCACCTCCAAACATGAGATCATAGGCTGTACTCCGTTCTTTGCTTTATTTGGTCGTGAGCATATCCTTTCCGGCGATTATTTCGGGCAGTTGTCCGAAATAAACGACATGTACATTCCTGATCCCGAACATCCTTCCCCTGATCCTGAACATTTTAAACATATCCGTTCCCACATTCTAAAAAAACTTTCTGCTGGTTATAAAAAAATTCACAGCCGCTATAATCTCCGTCGCCGTCCCGTCTCCTATCAACTAGGTGATTCCGTTTGGCGTCGTAATTTTGCTTTGTCCGATGCTTCCCGTCATTTTAACGCCAAACTTGCTCCTAAGTTCCTTGGTCCTTTTCCTATATCTAAAGTTGTTTCTCCCTGGACTTATGAGCTTACCGATCCTTCCGGTCACAAATCCATATGGCATGTCAAAGACCTAAAACCTGCCCATCCTGATAATCCTAATGTCCCCAATCTAGATCTGTTGTCCTTTTGGCGACGCAGCGCCGCAAATTTCGTCCGTAATCCACTCGTCTCCCTACGTTATACGATTCCTTCCTCTCATGAGCTTTATCTGTGATATTTTACATATTTCGTAGTATTGTGTGATGACTTTTATTTTTTTTTTCTTCTACTTTTTCCGGGTTTTCTTTAATTCCACATTCCTGTCCATTCTTTTTTTCCCTGACTGGTTTTCCTTGCGGTTAGTTGATGTACTGACTTCGATCACTCGTTATATCTGCTCCTGTGGTAGTTGCTCTTTAGGCCTACTTTCTGTCCTTTAGGAATCACGACTTAGTCGACTTTTGGGTCTATTAGCAAATTACTTTTCTTACTTGGTTGTATTATACGACTTTTTTTTTCTCCTTCTTGGTACCACAGTTGATGCCTTTCGTTACTTTTTCCAGTTTTCCGTTTGTCATTCCCTAGCTTACTTGAGGCTTGACACTTGTGTCTTATGTTGGCTATTGCTGTTGGTTTCCTTCCTCGCTACTTTTCTTTTCTTTTGATTTCTGCGCGCGCGAAATCAATTTCTTGAGGTTGGGAACTGTGCTGTTTCTTTTCTAAAGAGACATCCGTCCTTTGACGACTTTGGCAGTGTTTATGCCGTTACACCTTGGTCCTCTTCGATTGCTACTACTTACCTATCTTCTCCTGTGGATTTCTTGACTCTTATTTTTGTCCGATATTTTGGTCCTTCGAGCCGGAAAATTTTTTTTCTTCTCTTTTTTTTGTATGTTGGTTCTGATTGGATTGTTATAGTTTTTTCGTTTTCCTTGTCGAGTCCGGTTGTTGTTAACGTCGTTCGTCCTCTGCTTCTCGTTCCCTACCCCGACCTGTTAATTTTGCTGGGGGGGAATTTGTTACGCTCCCTTTCTGTATAGCGTACTTAAAATACATCGTTTTGTATAGCTGGTTGTATAACGGTTGATTTACATTAATAAATAAATTGAATTATTCGTCTTATAAATTTTGGTTCCTTATGTTATTTATCGAAGCCGAGATAAGAGGCGCTCATATGTTATGGTAACAACTATTTTATATCTACAGATTAGCGTAGTTTTGCAGTTGTTCTTTGTTGATAGATGTTAATTACGTTGAAAATACGGCTTCTTTTGCTTTGACAATTTGAGTTGTAGATTAACTGCAGAGTGTAGTTCTGATTGCATTGAATGAAGGATGCTTTATATGCGAACGTGTTTTACACAACCACACGTGCGGTTACCGATTGTGTTTCTTAGTTGAGTTTTTCTTTTGAAATAACGTGCGTTACGGAACATTTGACGGACTTAATTAATGTTTACACGTTTTACTAATTGTGGTTTTAGTTGTTTTCTTGTGGGAAAAACGTTGTAGAACTTGTGAAACTTGACCGATTCTTTCTTTAGGATTAATGTGTGCGATCTCGTTTCGTTACCTGTTTTTATCAGTGCAGTGCATACTTTGGATTATCCAAATGCAGTTTTAAGCTTGGGTTTTGGTTCTAAAAATGATGATACAGTTGTAGCAGGTTTAGTAGATGAAAAAAAAAAGGTTGCTTCTTATAAATATGTATCTCATTCACATGTAAATACAGTTGATACTGTAGTTCGAATTTTTTACTACCAAAGAATCTAAAATAGATCACTACTTGTGCAAATTTCGCTATGCAAAAGCATTAGATTTTTCTTTGTTACCATATGTAGCAAATAAAACACCTCGCGTTACTGTTAGTTTAATGCAAGAACTTATCAGATGACAGGCATTACATCGTGCCTTGAAAGTCCGTGATTCTGAAACGCGTAGGTGTGAGTTAGTGTAAAGTGTAAGCAATTCCATCCACACCCTCACAGTCAAGGGTGCAGTGCTTCGTTAGTGTAGGACATCGTGAATCCCCCACTCCAATTACAAGGAAGCGTTACTGAAGGACTTTCTGTAAGTTGAACTATTTCCTACTTAGTATTACTTTAAATTGTTTTGCCATATCTTCGTCGTTCTGAGACCTTTTTGCAATAGAACTGCAGGCTTTTTAAAAAAAAAATGAAAGAAAAAAAATAATACTACTAGATTACTCATATCAATTGTGTCTTATCTTTTTATCTTGTATTAACAGTTTGTCTGATTTATGTTTAATTGGTGTGTGAGGAAACGTTTCTGCTACTCCCAATATTACCTCACTTTGTAATCAAATTTTTTTTGTAATGCTTTTATCGTGATTATAATATATAGTTTTTTCCAAAACGGTTTTCTTACATCTACAAAGTACTGAATAATTTATGCTTAATCTTTTGTTTTTCAGGTTTGCTTAATTATTTTTCTTACAGGTACTGTCACTAACTCCTTACCGTCGTATACATTATATGTCAATTTGCTTCCTACAATCCCCCCCTAATCTCCGATTGAGCCCGGTCATTCCGTGATCTCTTGTTGTTACGCACGGCTACAAGAACAACGTAGCATAAATTTGGCGCCCAACGTAGCTGCCCGAGAATAGCGTAACATAAATTTTGGACGCCCTGACGTGGGGCTCGATTTTTTTTAATTGCTCTCGATTTTTTTTAATTGCTCTCGATTTTTTTTTAATTGCTTTCGATTTTTTTTTGATTGCCTCGATTTTTTTTTTATTTGGCCTCGATTTTTTTTTATTTGCTCCAGTTTTTTTGATTTGCTCCCGATTTTTTTCTGATTTGCTCTCGATTTTTTCTGATTTGCTCTCGATTTTTTCTGATTTGCTCTTGATTTTTCTAAATTTTTTTTATGACCTTGATTTTTTGGCATTAATTTTTTCTGGTGTATCGGCTCGATTTTGTTTTCTGCCTATATTGGCTGGCTCTAATTTTTTTGTGGTGTAGCCTTGATTTTTTATTGTGTGTGAATTATCAGAGTTGTGTTTTCGCCGGTAATTTGGTTCTAGAAAACACTGGCGCCCAAGTTTTCTTTTCATCATTTTTTTCCCCTTACGTCACTTTCGCTACCTCACTTAAATAGAATCCTTAATATATAATACTTATAATACTTGTAATACCTCAAAAATCGCATTTCAGGATGGCTTATTGGCGTATGACGGTCAAACGTTTACGGAAGACTGAGCTGCAATATGAATTGACCGATTCTTTCTTTAGGATTAATGTGTGTGCAATTTCGTTTCGTTACCTGTTTTTATCAGTGCAGTGCATACTTTGGATTATCCAAATGCAGTTTTAAGCTTGGGTTTTGGTTCTAAAAATGATGATACAGTTGTAGCAGGTTTAGTAGATGGAAAAAAAAGGTTGCTTCTTATAAATATGTATCTCATTCACATGTAAATACAGTTGATACTGTAGTTCTGAATTTTTTTACTACCAAAGAATCTAAAATAAATCACTACTTGTGCAAATTTCGTTATGCAAAAGCATTAGATTTTTCTTTGTTACCATATGTAGCAAATAAAACACCTCGCGTTACTGTTAGTTTAATGCAAGAACTTATCAGATGACAGGCATTACATCGTGCCCTGAAAGTCCGTGATTCTGAAACGCGTAGGTGTGAGTTAGTGTAAAGTGTAAGCAATTCCATCCACACCCTCACAGTCAAGGGTGCAGTGCTTCGTTAGTGTAGGACACCGTGAATCCCCCACTCCAATTACAAGGAAGCGTTACTGAAGGACTTTCTGTAAGTTGAACTATTTCCTACTTAGTATTACTTTAAATTGTTTTTCCATATCTTCTTGAAAACCAAGATGCTGATGGTTTGACGTAATTTCTACATTAATTGTTGCCAGCACAGTAGCTGTTTATGTAGATGCCATGTTGTCAAAATATTTCAATCAGAACAGGACGCTGTTCATCAAGATAAATCGTATAGTTTGGTAACATGCTTTTTTCTTGTTATTTAGAATTAATGTCGTAATTCTCTGTAAGTCAAATTTTTTAATTATTTATATGAAGTATTTTATTCTGCAATATAATATTATTAAGCCTCCACAATAATTAAAACTCAGTTATTTACAAAATTTTCTCGTATGCTTTATTACTCAGAATTATGCCAGTATTCATTTTCTATAAGAAATATGTGCGACGATCAATTTCTCATTTGATTAAAAACCTAATGGAGAATAATTTGTTTGAAATCCATCTTAAGATCTTATGTCACTATTTAAAGAACTAATTAAAAAATTATATGCTATGGAATATAATTAACATCTTTTAAAATTCACTAATGAATATATGTACATCGTACTCGGATCTGAATATGATATAAAAAAAAATTATTAAACACAACAATTGTCATTTATATGTAACATTAAACTTGATATAAATTCTACCTTCAGCTAAGATAATTTGAAAAGATTTAAGTTAAAATTGTAAATATCTGTAACATGAAGAGAACAATTTTTAATTTAATAGATATACATATATTTTCTTCTTCAGACTTTTTATTAAATTACTAACGTAACAATTTATTTAGAAAGTAGCCATACGATTAAATTTGATATAAATGCATATTTCTTATCCATATGCAATCCATAATCTGTTTGACATTTAATGCATAATTGCTTTCTCTTTTTGGGATAATATTGCATAAACTTAACAATCTTAGCCTATGTGCTTTAGATGCGTATAATCGTTACTAAAGTTCCTACACTCTCTTTAGTGACGCTGTCTCGCTCATGTTAAATCTTTGAGTTTAGTGGTGCCTGACTTTTCCGTATTTATAAAAACCCCCTCTGTTAGTCTCATTCCGCTGAAGTTAAAGTTCAGAGTTGGTTCGGAAGTCTCCAGATGTACTTATTGTTAATACGGACAAACTACATTTATGGTTAACTTCTGAGAGAGATTAAGGTGATTCTGTACCTATCTCGTAACACTTTAATCAACTTTTTTATATAAGTCAATAAAAAGAGCTTTAATATGATACCAATCAGTATGAATCTATTCTATTTAGTTTTCAAGATATTCAATTGTTTTTAGAAAAAAATGCCATAATTGGATACTTAGCCACTGGACTAATACACAATATATTAATTTTAAAGATGCAGAAAATGTTACTATATGCTATAGTATTTCTGCAAATGTTACTCTTAAAATTTCCGCACAGTTTACAGGGTGTAACATTTTTCACAAAATATTTATTATATTTTTTTTAAATGGTACCGCACTAATTTTATTACGACACTGGATGGTCCATTAAATGTGTTTTCATTTTTGTTAAGCGTTCCATATACCTAAATTTATTACTTTTAGAGATATTTTTGATTTTCTTCGAAGGTTAAGAATACCTTTATTGTGGATAGTTCATGTGATTGAGGTGGCCATGCAAATGGTCCTCTTCTCTCTATCCACTTTGCAGGAAAGTAGTTATTAAGATAGTTGTGAATTAGTGCAGTACGATGAAAAGGAGCCCATCGTGTAAAACGACATTTTTTGTCGAATATTAATCGAAACCTCTTGCAGTAATAATGGCAATCGATTTTCGAAAAAATCTAGATATACCGCGCCATCCACACAACCGTCAAAAATGTTGTCTAATTACGTTCTCCTCCACAATACCACCACAAACAAATAGATTGTTATCGTTCGGGTAGGCGGCGTCTGAAAGCATGTAGGCTTGGATTGATTATTTGTTTAATAAATACAAGCAAAAATAATTATAAGCTTCATAAATACATTAAATAAAAGTGAAATGGAATGATTGTTGGAGAAACAATGGGAAAATTTACACTAAGCGTGAAACCCCAGATTATTTCCTTAGAGCAAGTGGACTGTGACTTGGGGGTAGTGTTGCGATAAAATACTCTTAGCGGTAAATCAAACAATGATCATGCACTTACCTTAATGTTTATACTGTTGGCTTCTACGGAAGTGGTTGGCAGCATCCAAACCAGAACAAATTTCCGCCGACGGAAATGTAGAAGCACAGTGATACGCACACACCAAAAAATGTATATTGTTTTAATACATGACCGCACGGGCCGAATGCTTCGAAACGAGTGTACAAAACCAGTGCTAGATAACACCGCCTAGTTTATCGCAAAAAAAACCTTGACTGTTTAAAATAAATAACATTGAAATTAAGAGTGGCGTTCTAACCCAATTTTGAACAATGATTTTAATATTTTGAGTAGTTCGGAAGTCTTGGGTAATCTTCGGAAGTCTTCGGGTGACTTCATGGTTGCTTGTGGAACCAGAAATAAACTTAAACACTGATTAAATGGATGTATGTACAGTTTAACGGGGTGTATAAGTCTTCGATAGCCTTCGGATTTCTTTGGAATGCTTCGGAAGTTGCTTATGAGGTCCAGTGAAAACTTGAACAACGATAGTTAGGAGATATGTACAGTTCAAAAAGGTCCAGACATCTTAGGTGGTCTTTGGATCTCTTCGGAAGGCTTCGTGTTTTAATTGCGGGTCAGCCTTACGTTACAAAAAATTATGATATAAAATTAAAAACTACTAATTTACAATATATACAAGTATAGAGGGTTCAGAAGGCCTTCGGTTGTCTTCTGAACTCTTCGGCAGGCGTCGTGGTAGTGATACCTCTACGGGGATGTCGTCTCGGTGGTAGAGTTTGACAGATGCAATCATAATAATAACTTGTCGGTAAAGTATGGAACGAAGCTTAATGTTCATACGTGGTTTGTTAACTGTGGATTGATGAATTAGAATGACGTGCCCTGGGCACGGATTCGGACTGCGTCACCGCCGGAAGATACGCAGGCTATGGGTAGCACTGCATATTGTAAAATAGCAGACTATGGGGAGCGCTGCTCGTTGAAGGGTTTGCAGGCTATGGGGAGCACTGCAAGGTGATTCCTTAGGCTATGGTGAGCACTAACGAATGTCTTTCGGAAAACTTGAAATTTTATTTATACACTTCCATTTCCTATGCTTATTGTGTTGAAAGACGTTAATGATATTTTTAACCAATGGAATTGTGTATTTCGAGTTTTGAATGTAAAAGAATCTCCAAATTTAGTTTGTCCAATGAAAGTACAGATTTTTGGGTAGCACAAAAAATGAGTTGGAATTTCTCGCGATTTTCAGTTTGTTCTATTTCCAGCTCGTGTACTTTGATATAGTTAACTGCAATTCTGTCAGTCTGTTCTGTGCTCAGTTTGCGTGCGGTGATATAGTCAACAAGATTACTTGGTTTGACTGTGAATTTTTATAAACTAAGGATTGCTTGTTGAACAGTAATGGAAATTATATATATTTTCTGTTCAATTTTTATGAAAAGTAGCCCCATCTAGAAAAAACACAAGATCGAAAGTAATCTCTCATCACAGATGTTTTGTTGAGCCCATTTATAAAAAATCAAATCTGCGAGAATAATCATCGTCATTTAATTATTTGATGCAACTGATTATAGTAAGGGTGCCTTTTGTATTTTTAAAGGCTTTTTACAGCAGATGATTGACTAATGTAGTGTTGATGTAAGAGTTTGCATGTGCTGGTATGGGTATTTTCAGTAACGGCTAGCAGTAAACAAAATAACTTTCCTCAGTTGTAACAATTTTGGCTTTTTCGTGTTTTTCATACACGACTAACTCATTACGAGTTCTAAGGTGTAAAAACTAATCCACATTAATTAATACTAAATAACTTCAATGTCAAGTACTCCTCTTAAAAACGTTATAACACAATTACAAGTATATAATGCGAAGTATTTTCCTTTGAAACAAATATAAAACTAAAGTACTAGTATGCAAAGGAGGAGAAAACAAATCAAAAACAAGAATACAAATATGTAACAAGAACTTTGACGAGGTTAAGGATTTCTACTACCTAGGAAGCCAAATAACGCAAGATGGCAAAAGCGTAAAAGATATAAAACAAAGATTAGCACAAGGTCGTGCTACATTTAACAAGAAAAAACAACTACTGTGTTCAAAGAAAACAAACATAGAAACAAGGAAAATATAGCTTAAGACATATGTGTGGAGCATAGCACTGTATGGCTGTGAAGCCTAGACAGTAGGAGAAGCGGACAAGAAAAAAATAGAAGCCTTTGAAATGTGGTGCTACAGACGTATGATGAAGATGTCATGGACAGACAAAGTTAAAAACAAAGATGTACTAAAAATTGTAGGGGAAGAAGGAAATATGTAGAAAACGGTAAAAAATAGGAGAGATAGGATGATAGGCCAAATACTACGGCATGAGGGAATAGTGCGGAATATATTGGAAGCAGAGATAGGAAAAAAGGGCAGTAGAAGTAGACCTAGAATAGACTACTGCACACAGATAGTGAAAGATGTAGGTTGTAGGAATTTCAGAGAAATGTGTAGGCTAACTCAGAATAGAAATCAATGGAGGTACGCATCCAAACAGTCCGAAGATGAATAAAGTAATGACGAAAAAAGTAACTGTACTTAAACATGATGATTATTATAAACAACTACAAGTATTGGTCGAGCAATATTCTCAAATAATGTTAATTGTGTGAAAGAATTTACTGGAAAACTATTAATTCGGCAAATGTCTAAGTGTTGGGGGAACTTGGCAGCTTCAGGCTGCTTAACCCTCTTCACTTGCCACTGAATCTCGGTGAAATAGGGCATATATTTAAAAAACAATGAAAGGGGAACTGAGCTGTATATATGCTGTGTAAGAATTTCAGGGAACTGTGTAGACTAGCTCAGAATATAAATAAGTGCAGGTACGTGTCCAACCAGTTTTGAGACGGAAAACCTAGTGACGAAAAAATTAGCGCAGATAAATCTGAGGATTATTATAAACAACTGCAGGTGTTGGTTGTGAAATATCTGCAACTAATGTTGACTGTGCAAAAAAATATATTAGAAAAAATATTAAATCGGCAAATGTTCAAGTGCTGGGGGAACTTGGCAGCTACAGGCTGCTTACCCCCCTTCACAACCACTGAATATCGGAGAATTAGGGTATACAATTGTAAAACAATAGAAGGGGACCGAACTACATCTAACAAGATAGAACAGCGCCTATGATGAGACAACAAACATAGAAAGAAGAAAAAAATTGTTGAAAGCATATGTGTGGAGCACAGCACAGTATGCCTATGAAATACGGGCAGTAGGTAAAGCAGACAGAAGAACGGTAGCAGCCTTTTGGAATGTAGTGCTTCAGATGTATGAAGATGAATGCATGCACAGAGAAAGTTAATTATAAATAGGTTATAGAAATAGTAGGGTAAAAAGGTTATCTGTGGGAAAAAATAGGAGAAATAGAAGGGAAGAATACGTTGTAAGGCAATTTTGAGGAATAGTATGGGATATATTACAAGCTGAAATAGCGAAAAGGAGGTAGATGCAGACCTAGGTCAGATAGTGATAGATGCAGACGGTACAAATTTCAGGGAAATGTGTAGGTTAGTTCAGAATAGGAAACAATAAGGGTACGCGTCTAACCAGTTGCAGGACTGAAAGCCTAATGATGATGATGGTTCAGTTAAAAGGTGAATCCGGCAATATTTTCCTAAATATTTTCTGAAACTTATTTAAGTATGGGCAAAATTTAATGGTGTCACTCCAAATCATTTACAACGCGTAATAAAAACGCATTATCGATTATTTAAGAAAAGTATTCAATATAAATTTCATCTGAAAATATTTTAAATTCATTAGGAAAGTAAAACATTTTTGTGTTATATTAGATTGTACTCCACGCATCAGTAAAGGGAAACAAATGATCAATAGTATTATGTACAAAACAAAAGTGTTACCATAAAAGAACATCTTTTAGATTTTATCGTTGTTACGGACACAACTGGTGCTGGGGTTATATTTTGTGTGGTAGGTCCATTAAAGTACTTGAATTTAAACATCAAATATTTTAGGCACCGTTTTACGGATAAAATAAGCGTTACGTTATAAGTTTAAATTTCCCTGTAGGGACGGAGACCCTGTGACAATATAGGGTTGCACAGGCTAACTACAGTGGTGCAGAAGTGAGTTCCTATAGAAAGAAAATTAATAATAATAAAAAAAAATTATAAATATGGTTAAAATACAAGCACACTACGTTAGAAAATTCACTTATTTTGAAAGGTATTTCCTCTTGTCATAATTGAGGGACGCCAAACCGCTTGTCTCAGAAATCCCTTGGACATTTTGCCTAAACGGATGATGGTTACTCCAAATAGCTCCTTTGCTTACGGTTTTTTAAATTTATCACATTATATTTAATCGTTCTGTAAAATATCCCTAAACACTAATTAAGTTTTGTCATAATTAAAGATATTCTTAAAATCAAGGTTTCTCCCAAATACGACTTCATCGCTGAGGTGGCTAGATAGCCTTTTATAAATTTACCTAAGCTTCCTATATTATAAATAACTTCAAATAAAATTCTACTTAAACTTAAGCTTTATTAAAGATAATTCCTGAATTATAAACATATGTACATTGCCCTTAAAGAAAACAAACCTAATGTAGCATCCAATTGGTCAGGTGTTACTCTCAGAGATATCACAAAAAAGATCTTATCCATAACTAATCCTAGTATGCCATTGTTCTAGTTTCCAAGATACATCTATGCGACATATTAAAACCCATTTCCTGAAATGTTTTTATAACAACACATCAAAAACAGCGCAATACAAAATTTTTCTTTAATAATTTCAATGTCCATTACAAATACCCAATTGTTTACTAGTTTTCAGCAGTAATTTCACTAATAAAAGTACTTTCAAATCAATATACACTAATTCTGTCGCTAATTTAGTCCAATAAAAAAATTAATTTCATGATTTGTTAATCTCCTATTACAAAACACGAACCATTCACAACTTAGATTTAAAATTCACATGTACATAATTCCAAATCATTAACATAAAAGCTCATTGTATCCAGCAACATTAACCTTTATTTTATTAACTACTTATATCATGCAATAAAGAACCGCTTCCTGAATACAATGAACCTAATTACTTAAACTGTATGCCCAAGTAGTCCTTTTATTACGGCACACACAAGTTTTTATAATTTTACGCACGGATTAACATTCCCTGCCAAATCCGCAAACGAGATTGTACAAAAACTTTACGCACCGTTTAACTTTTCCCTTCTGAGAAGTTCACGGTACCTTTAGAACCTACGTTCCGTCCACTAACTCTTAATCTGTTCTTATAACAACTCCAACATGGCAACCCTTCCTCCTTATTACTTGCTGGTATTACTAAATTTCAACGGGTTTGAATAATTTTTGAACTTAAACTTTCAAATGTCGTGCTTAGTTGTTATATCACATTTCTTTCTTTACAAAATACATTCTCAAAATGTAACGTATTTAATCTGTGCTAAATGAGACAGTCATTGTCCTGTTAATAAAAACACAGTCAAGTACTTTTGCAATTTACCTCGAACGTCTAACCATGTCTCAAATATGGTCATCCTTTTCTTTATTTCTCACATACTCATTTATTTTATTAATGTATTCTCTGCGGTTTTGTTTACTGCATAACTTCCTGTATTTTATTTTAATCATAATTTTCAGTCTTGCAAATTTAACATTCTTGTACTACATATATATTACATAGTATGTTTCAAGAAATTTTTTATTTGGGCGGTTTTTATTGTCGTAGCGTTTATATTATTCAATGACTAATGCGTTATCTTAGTATTGTACTAAATTGTACTAATTTCGTTTAAGAAATTCATTTTTTATTGCTTTAACTCCATAATTGAAATTTAAAATATGCTTAATTAATATTAATTATTCATGAAAGCTATTACAGAGGGTGCGTTTATATTTATTTTGTACGTCCAAATACAATGTTTTTATTTTTTCTGATTTATAGTCCACGTAACGCTAACGTATTACAACAACAGGTACTAGGATAATAGGTTCGATATGTAATAGAAAAACAATAGGCTATACAACGCCACATTTTAAATACAAAACTCTAAATGATTTATATTCCGTTCTCTAGTCGTTCGTTAAATTGTGTAGTAAATGCTGTAGGTCTTTAGAAATATCAGCTGAATTTAGAAATCTTTAGAATAAAATAACAAAAATGGAAATATAATATAAAGATACAGAAAAATGCTAACAACCCTCAACTAACATTAAAAATAGATATTTTTAACATAGTTTTAGTTCCAGCGCTTAACACTTTACATGATAGGTATTTGCAGGTAAAATGCCACAGTAAGGATTTTAAATTTTTATATAGTTTCAGAATTAAAACCTACTGGTTTTCATATTAATGTAATCAGCGTTGACTTGGTGAAGATCCATAATAATAATAAATAAGTAAATAAAATAAGAATAACTTAGTACTTTTATCTTCACAAAAATAAAGTTATTATAATGTCAATTTAATAAAAATACGACGAGCGCTTTCGACTATTAAGTCATTATCAAGTCTAACAGAAAACTAAAATTGAGCTAAAATATATATATATATATATATATATATATATATATATATATATAAGCTAATCACATATAGAGAGGGAGGGATAAACAAGTTACAATCTTGAAGTAAAGTCAATTATTGGAGACGCATTTATAAATGTAATGTCATTAACAATATTTTGCCCAAGTGCCAACGCCTTCTTAATTTCTATATTTTCCAAACTGTCCAGCTTCTTACCTTTATTTAAAATGTGAAGGATTTCAAAATTTGAATTAAAATCACAAGTATGATTATTGTCATTTAAGTGTCTAGCGAATGCACTAGAAGCCATATTTTTACCAATATCACGTCTGTGTTGGTCAAATCGTAGTTTAAAGCTGGTGCCAGTTTGTCCAATATAAAAAAAAAGGTTGTACCAACCTTAGAAATGAGATATTGTAAACTGCTATATATAGGTAAATTATCCATGGTTATTTCGAATAAGATATTTAATAAATGTAAAGACAAAAAGCCTATATTTTACACTAGGTCGTCAATAGGATCGATGATTAAAAATTGTAAGCCAAAAATGGACAAACTCCATCAAACTGGGGTATATAAATTAAAATGTAATACTTGTAATAGTTTTTATATTGGACAAACTGGCACCAGCTTTAAACTACGATTTGACCAACACAGACGTGATATTGGTAAAAATATGGCTTCTAGTGCATTCGCTAGACACTTAAATGACAATAATCATACTTGTGATTTTAATTCAAATTTTGAAATCCTTCACATTTTAAATAAAGGTAAGAAGCTGGGCAGTTTGGAAAATATAGAAATTAAGAAGGCGTTGGCACTTTGGCAAAATATTGTTAATATGACATTACATTTATAAATGCGTCTCCAATAATTGACTTTGCTTCAAGATTGTAACTTGTTTATCCCTCCCTATCTATATGTGATTAGCTTATATATATATATATATATATATATATATATATATATATATATTTTAGCTCAATTTTAGTTTTCTGTTAGACTTGATAATGACTTAATAGTCGAAAGCGCTCGTCGTATTTTTATTAAATTGACATTATAATAACTTTATTATTGTAAAGATAAAAGTACTAAGTTATTCTTCTTTTATTTACTTATTTATTATTCCTACTGGTTTTGAAGGATTAACCTTCTGTCGGGCGCAATCGATCTATCAGGCACAGCGCAGACGGTTTGACCCTTCCCTCCACTCTTAATCATTGCCTACGACTACAGTGCCGAGTAGCTGCCTATTTTTATGTGCCGTGTACAACATTTCAGCTCAGTTTACTGTGGGCCTTTACTACGCGAAGTCGCGCACGTTTTGTTCACACAAGCTCATTGCGGCTGAACTCGTAACAATTTCAAAGGAATGTATTTAATACGTAAAACAAATTAATGCGTTAAAACTTTTTATTCTATGTTTACTTCAAGATGAAATAATGTAAAATTTATGATTAGATTTATAAAAATATCTAAATTTATCATTCTGGCCTGATCGGCACATCGCGTCTGTACATGTAATTATTGTGATTATTCTTTTGTTTTAGATTTTCCGCAAAATGTTGAATCGCAAAACGTACAATTTACAGAATTCAGAACATATCGAAGAAATACTAAGGTGGCTAGATGAGAATGAAGAAAACGATCCGATTTTGAATGAGGATTTAAATGAGGAACAAAATGATGGTGATTCTGAAACAGAGCAAGAGGGCGCGAGCGATGATGACGATGATACAGACAACAGTTTGTTTTTTTTGGGAAAAAATAATAGTACTAAGTGGTATAAAAATCTTCCAAGACAGAACATACGTAGAGCTTCTCACCATCTGATCACTCATTTAACAGGTGTAAAAGGTATCGCGAAGCTTTCCAACACTGCTGTTGATTGTTGGAGCAATCTATTCACCGACAAAATATTAGACATAATAGTGAGTTACACCAATCAGTACATGGACATCATTAGAAATAGTTTTTCTAGAGAGAGGAACATAAAACCTACTGATATAATCAAAGTAAAAGCTTTTATCGGATTACTGTATCTAGCAGGCGCTTACAAAAGGAATCGGCAAAGTCTTGAGGAACTTTGGGGAAGCGAAGGCGATGGTATTGAAAAATTCGGCCTTGTGATGAATATCAAAGGGTTTAAAACTTTAATACGTTGTTTTCGTTTTGACGACCGAAATACAAGAGAAGAAAGGAAGAAAGAAGATTGACTTGCTCCAGTTTGCGATATTTTCTACAAATTCGTGCGAAACTGCCAGAAAAGTTACATTCCTAGGGAATATGCTTCCAGGGCTTCGAGGAAGATGCCCTTTTCGTCAGTATATAACATCGAAACCCAACAAATATGGCATAAAATGTTTTGCTCTTGTTGATTCAAAAATAAATTACACTTATAATATAGAAATTTACGCGGGATCTTAACCAGAAAGACCTTTTTCGGTCAGCAACAAGCCAAGTGCAGTAGTATACAGGATGGCTGAACCCTTATTTGGATCTGGCCGCAACATCACCGCTGACAACTGGTTTACCGACATGGACCTTGTTGACGACCTAAAACAGAAGAAACTATCTTACGTTGGGACGGTCCGAAAAAATAAAAGACACTTACCACCACAATTTATTACCACCAAAACAAAAAAAACAATTCAGCAGCTTGTTTGGCTTTAGTGAAGGAAAGACTTTAGTGTCGTACGTCCCGGCAAAAAACAGGAATGTGATTCTCGTGTGAACACTTCATACCGACAATTCCATCGAACTTGATTCCGGAGAAAAGAAGAAACCCGAGAGTGTAATGTTTTATAATTCAACGAAAGGAGGCGTTGATACTGTAGACAAAATGTGCGCTACATTCAATGTTTTCCGAAATCTCAAGCGTTGGCCAATGGTCATATTTTTTATCATGTTAAATGTGGGTGGCATCAACTCCCATGTCATTTACCTTAGTAATAATTTGGAACCAATGCACCAAAGGCTTTTCCTAAAACGTCTGGCCCACGAATTGAGAATTGGAGAACTAAGACGAAGAAGTTTGAAAACTATTGGAATTCCAACAGATCTTCAAACTAGGTTGAAAAGATTTCGTCCTCCTTCCCAGGAAGAAGAAGAAACTCCCCCAATAGCACGTAAAAGACGTCGATGCTCAACCTGCACCAACAAAACTAGTTTGAGAAGGCTTACAAATCACGAATGTAAGAAATGTAAGACACCTCTTTGCTTGTCTTATGTGAATATGGTGTGCGATGGGTGCTTTGCCCCCAAAGATGCAGATCCTGACTCTGAGTGATTGACGTTTATAACTTAAAATAAACAATAAGAGGACTTTATAAATTATTTTACAACTTTACGTAGCTTTTGTTCATGTTTTCTTATTATTTAGTTGCATGTATGTCTTAAATTTTTTAAAACATTTTGTTTAAATATACTTTTGTACTAAATATAACCTTTTTTTAAAGAAAGTTTTGACATTTCTTTCGTTAAATAATGCTGGCAATATGTCCGTTTTATTAATTTTGAACGTGTACCGGGTAGGAACATTGCGCTCGAACTCGAGAGTCAATACATTGCACTAAAAAATGATTGTACCGAGTTACAAAATTAACTAGAAAATAAATATCGTCAAGATGTTAATTGTAGAAATACATAGTAAATGACTATCAGTTAAACCTCTTTTTATAACCAATGGTTTCAAAAATTTTATAAATCTTTAAAATCCATTACATTAAATTTGTTAGCATTTGCAAATATATGCATAGTACTACGCGTATCATTAACATTACCTGTGTCTGTAGCAAATAGAAAACGTTCATTCGCGGGATTGAATTTAATTGAAGCATATCTAAAATCCAATTTATCGCAAGAACATTTATTTGATTTAGCACTAATGGCATAGAACATAATATTTGCGACAATTTTGACATTTACTAATAGAATTATTAACGAGCTAGTTGCTATAAAGACAAGAAAAATTAAAATATTGGTTAGACAAAAGTTTTTAAGTTCTTTATGTAGCTATAGTTCTTATAAATAACACAATTTTTGTTATTTGGAATTTATTTTACTTCTGTTTGTTGTGTACTTTGTATTTTTAACATTAAGTTTTACATTAAATTATATTACACATTATGTTGTTGTAATGCACATGAGTAAATAATATATTTCCTAATATGTGATACTGATTGTATTATTTCTAATGAAATATACTTATTTAGTTCAGAGGGTGCAATTTTAGTTTATGTTTTTTTGTGTTTTCATACTTTATGTACTCCGAGAGGCTCACAATTTAGATGGTCTAAATCTGAGAGTTTAAAAATAACCTATTGAAAAATGCAAATTGTAATTTGCGCATTATTTTAAAAATCTAATCACATATTTAAAGAGCATTCGTTTTGAAATTTTTACGGCGAAGGGGGCACAAAATCATTGCATACATTACTGTCATAACCAAGTGTGTGCTGTATTGCTACCCCCACTACCACAATATAGTTTCAGCTATTTCACGGGTAATGAGGACAAGTATATGCATATGCTATGATTCGCGATCAAATCCTTGCTTCTCTTGTTATGAAGCCTAATAGAAAAAGTATTCAGTAATACCTATAATGCTAAATCGAATGTGTACTCAATTATAAAATGGCATAAATAATATTCAAAAGATATTTGATATATAATTTTTTCGTATATAAGATACTTTTACTAAGGAACTGGATGTGGATTTTCCGAAATATAAATCAAGTACGATATGCATCGATATAGTATTTGCATAACAGGGATGATTTAAGAACTATGATAAAGTAACTGTACATGCCTCGTTTATTTGAAAGAAACCAGATTAGCTGAAAGGAGTTTGCAAATATACGTCGATAAAGTTGTAATATATGGCCCAAACAATCTTCTTACTGCTCACATATCGGACAAAGTTTCCTATTCCAGTATAAACTTATTCCCCAAGGTATTCATTTGCTCGACGCTTTGAAGGGATTATTTAACTCCTATTCCATAGCGTATAAAGGAACATCTCTTAGTGGTACTTTGCAACCATTAACATACTAATATTGCCCACCGCTATACAGGACAGCATTAGCAGGCAGGTAGGTTTATACTTTATCTAACTAAAGCAAGGGGCCAATTCGGAAATGACAAGTCGGTGGCCTACCGTTAGCTTGGAAATATATAAGACAATACGTAATACGCTTCCTTACAGTTTCAAAGCTTCCGAAATAATTACTAATAAGGGGTTACTAATGATTTACCACGCATTGAATAAATATTATAACAAGAAGTAGAAAGAGTAAATGCGATGCGAATACTTTGATCAGACTAATTGCTAGATTTCAGTTCGCTGCACTCCATAATTCAAGTTCTATTCAATCCGATTTACTTGGAAAAAATTGTATCTCAAAAAGACCCTAATCTTCGATTCGTTTAATAATATTATTATATATATACTTATTTGATCTTTTATAAGTTGTTAAAAACAGTCCTAAGTCTGCTCAATGGCAGTTCCTTCTCAGGAACTTTCTCAATTTAACCGATACTTATTTATTAATTATCCGCTCGTTTGACATTCCGTATCGCAAGCAGGAAGCTTACCAAATACGATTTATTATCTCCCAGAAAATACATTTGGTTTCGCTACTGTTACAATATTTCAAATATAGTCTGAGGAACGCGCTTGCAGTAGATTTTCTAGGATTGGTATGATTTGTTATTTGCAAATGTTATTGCTTTTACGATTGCTTCTTACACGAGTAAGTATTTTGGAGACTCCGTTCCACATAAGACCTAACTACACCACTTTTCCGCTATATATGTCACTAATATATTCTTAACAGGCGAGCCGATCCTACCGTATAAATACCCCAATAATGTACTTAGGATGTAAGTTCCTTCTCGCTTTGCATACCCCTCTGTTCTCTAAACTAAACGTTTTCCTCATAGAATTCTGTTTAGAAACCCTTCCAGTTGAATGTTTCCGCAACCTGAAAGTGTACTAAGTTCATCTAACCTCTTACATATTTTGTAAAAGTATCGATTGGTTAAATTAATTATTAATCATATTTTATTAATGCCCTGAAGTATGGCATTTAAAAGAAAACATATGCAATTGGAAACTTGTGAAAAGGGTAGCATGTTTTATAAATAAAAGTAAATGATGCAGAGAATGAAGATTACTTGCTAATTTTCTAAACGTTAAATTAAGAACATGCGTTTCCAAATATCGCAATTTCCTAACTAAAAACAAACCTCTTAAATTAAAAGTACTTCCAGTTAATTGATTTAAAATAAGTTTTAAAATAAGCTTGAATAAGCAACTGCCGTCTGCGGAAACCCCCAACACAACGCTACTCTAAAGCGTTTCTCTTAAGCAATTTCATCCTGAATGTTCGAACTTAATAACTGCTTTTATAAAAAGTGCTTTTGAGATTTACAAGAAATAGTGCATCTAGATGGCATAAAATTGAAAAAATACGGTTGCGCTTACTTACTAATAATTGTATAAGTTTTGTAATATAAGTTTGTTGATGGATGACTTACAACTTAAACAAGACGTGCAGTTTTAAAGCAGTTACTACGTTGTTATGAAGCCGTTTGCTAGATAAAACTTGGCGTTTAAAGATTTTGTTACGTGGCGTCCCATTACGCAAATATTTTCGTTCCTATGTAATTCAATTTTATATTCCACTGTATTTGCGGTCATTTGCAAATTTTCGTTAACATTTTCAACAGCTTTCTCAAGTGAAATGATTGTTTATTCAATATTCTGTAGGTTTTATTGGTACATGTAATTATAATTTAAATACTGCAAATCTACTCTATTTCGATACAGCCTTAAAATCTGGTATTTTTCTTAATGATTATTAATAAATTTAAAACGTGGTTTTCGGTTATTAAAACATTTGTTTTCAGAGATATTGTAATATTTTTAACAATGAGGTCACTCCGTTGGGGACGCTAGTGTACAGTTTCTGAAAGGAAAGATCCACATTTGGGACGTTAGTGTTATGTTTCAGAAAGGTAGCCCAACGTTGGGGGGACTTGAGTAACGTAAATTTGAATTGAGGGTGGTATTTTGGACAAAGAAGAGCTCCAGCTGTTAGCCGCAGTTGTATAGCCAGTTAATTCAAGTTATGGACTCTGCCGTGAACATGAGAATGAGAGCGGTTTTTTAATTAAGACTTGTAAAAGCGTTATAAACACTAAAAAGAGTAAATAAAAATATAGGGGCAAGGGGCGCCACCACATCTAACTGTATCAATAAATACATCTTAATGGAGGATGCTGAAACCCTCAAATATGCCTGGATAGTGTGCTTATAAAAAATAATAAAACTTCTTAACAATTCTTAACAGAAGCCAAAAGCACTTACGAGAACTATAATAAGAGTTAGATTATTAAATGAAATACGAGACACCATTTTTACCTCACAATGCCATATAAAAAATAAACAGAGGTATAAAATATGTCAAAAGGTTTCAGATGTTATGTGTAATGTTCTCTACTGAGCTTACATTCTTTGGAATCATTCATTTGACGTTATACCTATATTTTTTTATGCTCTAATTTTATAATACAATAATACAATAATTTATATTAAAAAAATTTTGTTCTTTCGGTAACTAATATACATGTGTATATGTGTAAAATATAATTTCATTTTCATCTAGTCTCAAAAAAAAATTATTTAAGATGTACACAAAATTTTGATCATACTGATTTAGACACAAAGTTTATTAATATTTCATAGAACATCTGATATGACAATCGACAATTTCTTTTCTATGTTTTTATTTTCTAAAGTTAAAGATACATTAAGTAAATTATAAATTTTGATAGAATATCTTAATCCAATAAGTACGAACAATAAAACACTTTGCAACGCCTATCTACAGAGTCCAATTTGTTTACATATCAAACCACATAGTAAACAAGTGACTACATGATGGATTTAGATTTTAACCTTTTCAAGTGCATAACAGAATAACAATAACTTACTTACAACTTTTAAGAACTTTAAATTACTTACTTGAATAGTTTTAACTTAAGCGATAACATTTCCTGATATCAAATTACTGAACTATAGCTAACGTTCTTATTATAAGTTATGTGATAATTCATTTGTTTCAATTACGATTCAGCACCTAAAACTTCGGTACAAGTAGCCCTCCAGAACCAAACACTCAATCGTACTTACCGCGAGTGTCATTTAACAAAAGCAGACCATTCGAATTATTTCCAACCCACACAAAATAATATCTGGTTGAAATTTTAATACCGCAATAATTCCATAACCATGTGCATCTTTCAAATTACATTTAAATATTCTCTTGCGTGCAATGACAAACACTACATTTTTTTTAAACAAAAATTAAGAAGTGTAAACAGGATAGCTGAACTTCACCATCTTGTAACACGACAACGTGCAACCTCATAAATTACCAAATTTACTACATGCGCTTCAAAAAACTCAATATAAATGAATACTCAATAACATGTTTACAATTAATAAGTTTATCCTGGTGCCCAAGCAACTGGCACTCAACACCTTAATGCTATTCGCATTTTCTAACGACAGGATCTCAAAGATATTTTACCTCTTCAAATGAGACCTTTTATCAAAATGGCTTTCCCACCTTAAACCAGCTTTAAAACACGAGCAAATATAATTGCATATGCGCGCGCCATGCATGGAAATAGGCAGTTATTCAGAACAAACCCAACTAATAAGTATGCAACACAAGCTACACTTTAACCCTAATAGATACCATTATGGTTTTTTAAAGCGAAATGACCTAAATGCTATTAAAAGCAGAAAATCACTAAATTTAGCTATGCCGCAAAGTGGTATACGTTACACAGCCTTTCTCCAAACAAAAAAAATCGATTTTAAAGATTTTTTTATAAGTTTTAGTATCTTTGACATGCCCTTCTACACGTAGAAATCTATATAACTTACAACCAAACACGAAACTTCTAACTCTGATCTGAAAATCTAAAAAATAAACAACACAAAAGGAATAATTGACCACTAATCGAACAAATCACAGGAAATCAATTATGAAAAGTAGAAGTGGGTGCAGTAGTAACTTCGAGTACAATACGTCCTAAGGAAGTCCAATCGGGGAAGACACAATAAAGAAAAATTATAATCGGTAGGGTCAAATCAGTAAGTCTAACAGCCAAATACAATAAAAGGGTAATGATGTGGCAAACGCAAAAAAATATTACAGGTATCTAAACCTAAAATTTTCTTTTTAACAAACCCACTAACCTATCTTTTTAAAGAAACAAGAAAGTTTAATAACAATACTGCAACAGAATCATCAGAAATAACAGATTAAATTGTCTTAAATCTAAAATTAATCTCAAGATAACATATTTACACTTATCAGCTATAATCTCTAAATCCGTTCGAACTATATCTCTGAATTCTGAGAAATACAAAATCTCACAATAAACGATTCGGACTACTTGCCAACATAATTCTTCAATCACAATAACTCGTGCAAGCGTCCGCCACATCACTTACATCTCAACTCCAAACTTTGGGAAGCCACCACTTTCTATACCACACAACAAATTAGAATCTAAAACCTTAAACCAAACTCTGGCGTCACAAAATTATCTCTATCTTAATCTAGCGGTGTACCTACACTTCCACCAATCTTTACCACACAAATTTTTTTCACCCGTCTTTCCAAACAAAATTCACTACACAACCTTTCTCCTCCATCTTCTCTAAATAAAAAAAAAATATCCCACCAACCGCAACACTTACAACCTTAAATAACTCTCTACCACACCCCTTGAAGGCGTCGACCTCCAACTTCCACTTCATTCACTCAAGGATAACACCCTCTAAAACATTGCTAGGGACTCTTCCACGAGTATCACAAAATTCCTCAATTTAAAGCAAACCCAGACAACACTCGCTCAACAAGGAACAAACATCTCGTTCCTGTGATCTACGAGCACTCAGGCTCCGATAAAGGAATAGCCATAACGGTTTCTCTTACATCACTAACACTAAACTTATCAATGCGTACTCACTACAACACCTTCACTGCGCCCATCACACTCGCACTCCAAACATTATTAAAAAATATCTGCTTATATTCTCAACGTATTGCTATTCAATCACTATTAAATATTTGAAGATCACACTTGAAATCAAAAAGAAAATTCTCACAAATACCTTCAAGACCACACCACGGTACACAACCATACTAACGACTAGAATAATTTAATCTTCAGAAATGATCTCTCCAACATCTACAGCAGAAAATGGGTACAAATCCTTTATATCCGACAGCCTGCTTTAGACCTATTTTGATTCTTTAGGAGTAACTTCAACGTCGTCCTTTAGAATAACTTCTGCCACGTAGAACTTACTACTTACTGGAACACAACTACTAAATAATAAACAATTAGGCGATTGATGTTTAGCTGAATTAACAGCGTATCGAATCTGTGGCAACTCCAAATCTCACGCATCATGTTTTACTATGTAAGACCTAATCGCAGTTCCAACGGTTTTATTAATCCTTTCAACGAAATTACATTAGGGTGCATAACCGGCATTATACCATATCTTCTGAGTCTCATATTTTTCACACGAACTCTTAAAGATACGGCCTCACACCTGAGAACCATTGTCACAATTTATGAATTGTGGCACTCCATAAACTAGAAACACGCTTCTTTTCAAAAAAAGTCCGATCGCATGAGCTTTAGCTGTATGAAAGGGATGCAAAATAGTGAATTTGGAAAACCAGTCACCAATTACTTATAGTCACTTATGTCCTGCCTTCGAACGGGCGAAAAGACCCATAAGATATAACGCTATAGTTTGAAAAGTGAACTTCTCTGCTTTCTCTCTACCCATTAAACCAAGAGGACTAACATTAAATGATTTTTGTGCACCACATATTAAACACTTCCTACAAAATTTTAAAACATCTAAATTCATTTTAGGCCAATAATAGTTTTTGAAAACTTAAAATGTCTGGCAATCGAAAGAGCGTGACATGATCTAATGATTACTTCTTGTTGTGACTTAGGCACTAAGTATTTCCATTCTACAACATTTATTGAAAGAGGCAAATTTGAATGGATGCATTTAAATACAAAATTATTTTTAACTTTCCATTGGGGGTAGTCTGCCGAAGAAACAAAATCACTAATTCAACCCCAAAAAAAAGATTCTTATATATTCTTAAATTATCAATACCAATATATCCAAACAGTATGACTGGATAGTGTGCCTATAAAAAATATTAGAACTTCAATTCTGACGAGCAGCTAAAACCACTAACGAGAGCTTTAAAAAAAGTTAGATTATTAAATTAAATACTACACATCATTTGTGCCTCACAATGTCATATAAAAAGTAAACAGAGGTACAAAATGTATCAAAAGGTTTCCGATGTTAATTTAGTGTCTTCCTCTGTATTACAATGCTTCCTGTTTCTCAACCTTCATCATCATTAGGTCTTCAGTCGTAGAACTGCTTAGACACGTATTCTCACTGTTCCCTATTCTGAGTTAACCTACACATTCCCCTGAAATTTCCACAGCCTGCATTTTTCACTATCTGCGTGCAATAGTCTGATCTAGGTATACTCTACATCTTCTTTTGCCTATCTCTGCTTGTAATATATCCCCCACCATTTACCAAAAATGCCTTAAAACGAATCCTGCACTTTCATTAAGCTGAAATTTAATTTTGTTTGGTAATTTCAATTTTTTTTGTTTTTCACAGATATCTTTATTTCCCTAATATTTCTATAAGCACTTTGTTATGAACTTGTCTGTCTATGCTATCATCATCATCATACATCTAAAGCACAACAATCCAAAGGACTTCTGCCGTTTTTCTGTCTGCTTCTTCTACTGTCCCAATTTCATAGACGTACTGTGTTGTGCTCCACACATATGCTTTCAACAATTTTCTCCTTGTTTCTATCTTTGTTGTCTTCGATCATAGACGCTGCTCTTTCTTGTTAGATGCAGTTCGGTTTCCTTCTATTGTTTAACAAATATATACCTTAATTCCCCGATCTTCAGCGGTATGTGAAGGAGGGGCGTCGCCGTGGATCAATGTAGTAAGCGTAAGACTACGAATCCCAAGGTCCCGGGTTCAAATCCCGACACGGCCGACTGCTTGAAAAATGGCAGGTGAGCATTTTTCACAAATATTACGCCCTCGTTCGGATGAGAGGTTAAATGGAGGTCCCGTGTGTGAGTGTTGTCACGCACGTTAAAGATCCCTACCTTGCCTGGAACGGCAAGGGTTCGGCAAAATTCTAAAATTTCCAGGCAACAAAAAACTCGCCTCCTGGCCAATGTAGTACCTACAGGTGGAGCATTGGAAATGTAAATGAACTGGTATGTGAAGTGGGGCGTCGCCGTGGATCAATGTAGTAAGCGTAAGACTACGGATCCCAAGGTCCCGGGTTCAAATCCGACACGGCCGACTGCTTGAAAATGGCAGGTGAGCATTTTCACAAAAATTACGCCTTCGTTCGGATGAGAGGTTAAATGGAGGTCCCGTGTGTGAGTGTTGTAACGCACGTTAAAGTCCTTACCTTGCCTGGAACGGCAAGGGTTCGGCAAAATTCTAAATTTCCAGGCAACAAAAAACTCGCTTCCTGGCCAATGTAGTACCTACAGGTGGAGCATTGGAAATGTAAATGAACTGGTATGTGAAGTGGGGCGTCGCCGTGGATCAATGTAGTAAGCGTAAGACTACGGATCCCAAGGTCCTGGGTTCAAATCCCGATACGGCCGACTGCTTGAAAAATGGCAGGTGAGCATTTTTCACAAAAATTACGTCCTCGTTCGGATGAGAGGTTAAATGGAGGTCCCGTGTGTGAGTGTTGTCACGCACGTTAAAGATCCCTACCTTGCCTGGAACGGCAAGGGTTCGACAAAATTCTAAATTTCCAGGCAACAAAAAACTCGCCTCCTGGCCAATGTAGAACCTTCGGGTGGAGCATTGGAAATGTAAATGAACGGTATGTGAAGGGGAGGCGGCTCCGTGGCGTAGTGGTATATGTGTGACTACTACGCCCAAGGTCCCGGGCTCAAATCCCGACACGGTCAGCTTGAAAAATGTTAGACGAGCAATTTTCACAAAAATACACCCTCGTTCGGATGAGGGGTAAAATGGAGGTCCCGTGTGTGAGTATTGTCACGCACGTTAAAGATCCCTACCTTGCTTGGAACAGAAAGGGTTCGGTAAAATTCCAAATTTTTCAGGTAAAAGAAACTCGCTTCCTGGCCAATGTAGTACTTTTGGGTGGAGCATTGGAAAATCACATGTAAGGTATGTGAAAGGGGATTCCGACACGGTCCGCTTGAAAAATGTTAGGCGAGCATTTTTCATAAAAATACACCCTTGTTCGGATGAAAGATAAAATGGAGGTCGCGTGTGTGTGTGTTGTCACGCACGTTAAAGATTCGTACCTTGCTTGGAACAGTAAGGGTTATGCAAAAATCCAAATTTTCCAGGTAATAAAAACTCGCTTCTTGGCCAAGGTAGTACCTTCGGGTGGAGCATTGGAAAAAAATCACATGTAAGGTATGTGAAGAGTAGGCGGCTCCGTGGCGTGGTTGGTATCTGTATGACTACTACACCCAAGGTCCCGGGTTCTAATCCCGACACGGTCCGCTTGAAAAATGTTAGACGAACATTTTTCAGAAAAATACACCCTCGTAGGATGAGAAGTAAAATAGAGGTCCCGTGTGTGAGTGTTGTCACGCACGTTAAAGATCCCTACCTTGCTTAGAACGCAAGCGTTCGGCAAAATTCCAAATCTTCCAGTTAAAAAAAAACTCGCTTCCTGGCCAATGTAGTACCTTTGAGTGGAGCATTGAACAATCACATGTACGGTATGTGAAGGGGAGGGGGTTAAGCAGTCTGCGGTTAACAAGATCCCCCAACACTTGAAGATTTGCCGAATTATTAGTTTTCTAATATATTTTTCGCACAATCAACAGCAGTTGAAAATATTTCAAAACCAACACCTATAGTTGTTTATAATAATCATCAGATTTAAGTGCAATTATTTTTTTTTCATTAAGTTTTCCGTCTTGAAACTAGTTGGACGCGCACCTCCACTTATTTCTATTCTGAGCTAGCCTACACATTTCCCTGAAATTCCCACAACCTACATCCCTCACTATCTGTGTGCGGTAGTTTAACTTAGGGCCACCTCTACCTCTCTTTTTTCCTATCTCTGCTTTTAATATATTCCGCACTATTCCCTCATGCCTTAGTATGTGACCTATCATTTTACCTTTTTTATTTTTTATTGTTTTCCATCATACGTCTGGAGCACCATATTTCAGAGGCTACTATATTTTTCCTGTCCGCTTCTCCTACTGTCCAAGTTTCACAGACATATAGTGCTCCACACATATGTCTTAAGCTATATTTTCCTTGTTTCTATGTTTTTTTGTCTTTTTGAACACTGTAGTTGCTTTTTCCTGTTAAATGTAGAACGACCTTGTACTTATCTTTGTTTTATATTGTGTGCACTCTTTCCATCTTGCGTTATTTGGCTTCCCAGGTAGCAGAAATCCTTAACCTTTTGTAAGTTTTCGTTTCCTATTTGTATTCTAGTTTTTGATTTATTTTTCTTTCCTTTATATACTAGTACTTGAGGTTTAATTTTTGTTAATTTTCATACCGCATCTCTCTGTTAGTACAGTTTCAATTTCATTAAGAGCAGATTCTAACTCTTCCTAGCTAGATGCTAATACCTCTATATTATATGCAAATCCAAGCATATCAATTTTTCGTCCATGCATAATAATTCCAAATGTCCTGCATTTGACAGTATTAATTGCGTCTTCAATGTACAAGTTAAAAATTATTGGGGATAAGGCTCATCCCTGTTTCACTCCTTTCCTAATATTTCCTTTTCCACGTTTCTGATCTAATTCTATTACTACTGCTTGCTTTTTGTATAAGCTTAAAACTCATTCCAATTTTTTTGAGCATTTTATATTGTCCAATAACTTTTCCAGATCTACAAATTTTATATACACGCAGTGGCCGTTTTCTATTGTTTTCTTTATTATCACCCTCAGCGCTAAAATAACCTCCCATGTTCCCCTATTTTGCCTTACCCCAAATTGATCTTCTCCTAGTATTTCTTCAGCTCGTCTTTCCATCCGTTTTGGTACAATTCTAGTTAATATTCTTAACACGTGTGCTGTCAAACCTATTGTTCGAAAATTTTCACATCTATCCGAGCCTCTTTTTTTTGGTATAGTGACTATGATGCTACCTTTGAAATCTTTGGGTATCTCGCCTGTCTCGTACATATAGCTTACAAGTTGGAAGAGACGTTCTGTTACTGCTTGTCCAACGGATTTTAGAGTGTCTGCTTGCACCTTACCTGTATCCGATGCCTTACCATTTTTCAGAACTTTAAGGCTAATTCCAACTCATCCATAAGTATAGGATGTCCCAAGTCCGCCTTTTCAATGTCTGATTCCTGTTCTAATGCTGTTAGTTCCTCTCCTGCATATAAATTCCTTATATATTCTTGCCATATAGCCACTTTCTCTACATTTTCTATAATGACGTTTCCTTCCATATCTCTTATGTTTTTGCTAGGCGGTTTTATATCTTTAAAATTCATTGTAATTAGTTTGTATGCTTTATCGGTCTTTCCTATTTCTATCTTAGTTTGTACCTCTTTGTACTTTTCATCAATCTATTGTTCTTTAGCTTTCGTGCATTTGTGAATAGTTTCCCATTTTATGGCAATATATCTCTGTTTTCCTGTTTCGTTTGATCTATTTTTGTATTTTCCTCTTTCTTGTAATAAATTAAGATATCTTTTGTTATCCATGGTTTCTTATTTTCTTTTTGTGTATACCCCAGAATATGTCTGGCTGCCATATCTTAGCAGTATTTAATGTTATTCCATTCTCTTTATACTTCATAAGAATAAGATATTTTTCGTATATCCCCTTCAGCTATTCATTTGACTTTTTTTCGAATCTTTTGTGGATATCTTTATCTTCTAGTTCCTCAAAATCAAAGTGCCCTTTTCCGTTCCTTTTTTCAACTTTTTAATTTAAGAACGGCTTTCATAATTACGAAGTTGTGGTCAGTGTCAATATCTGCTTCCGTGAGCTCCTACAGCCTTTTATTTGATTCCTAAGCCGTTGTCTAACAAGAATGTAATCTATTTGATATCTTTCTATATTTCCTGGCATCTTCCACGTATATCGTCTTCTAGCATGATGTTGAAATAATGTGTGTGTTTGTGTGTGTGTGTGTTTGTGTGTGTGTGCGCGCGCGCGAGGGTTAAATTGCATTTATCGTAAAAGCCTACCAGCCTATTTCTCTTCTGTCGTTTCTCGTGCCTAAACCAAATAAACCTACTAACCGCGCTTTCCCTACCCTCACCTACCACTGCCTTAAAATCTCCCGTAATTATTAAATTTCGGTGCCCTTTTACGTATCTTAGTATGTCTTAGATATCTTTGTAGATTGCTTCTACCTCTTCCTCACTGTAGCTAGAGATAGGCAATTATACCTGTATTATTACTGTATTTACCGGTTTAGATTCTAATCTAACCATGAGTATTCTTTCGTTCTTTTGTAAGTAGTTTTCCATCGCCTTTGGCCACCGAACTTTGTTGATCCCTACTAGATCTAATGATATTCTATCCATTTCAATTTTCAAGCTCTCCAGCTTACCTACTTGCTTCAAACTTTTGACATTCCACGCTCCGACTCGCAAAATGTTTCCGACCCTTTTTCTAAACTTACCAATCACATCCTTTGAAGCAGTGGCCTCCCGGGGATCAGAATGGGGCAATATTTTAACTGCGCAATCTTTTATTCCAGAGGATACCATCACCTTAATTAAGATTTAAGTAGACTGTGTACTTGGGAGGTAATGTGGTGCTTTCCCGTTGCCTTTCAGATCACAGTAGTGTGTATTAGAATGCCATAGCGACCCTTATGGTCTCTGCCAATCTAAGTACCGAAAAAGCTGCTGCCCTCTTTCGGGACCTGTCTTGGTCTGGTTCCTCACTAAAGACCCCACTAATTTGGTTGAAACTGTAGTTTGGTTCTTTAGATCTCTGGAACGCACAAGCCACCCGTTCTAGTAATCTAGAACTTCTTCAAGGTGCAGGTTCGGAACGGTTCCCAACCTTAATAAAATCTAGTTAAAAAAAACGAAGGTAAACCACTTTTTATATGCTACTGAGCTTACACTGTCTGGAGCCATTCATTTGACCTTATACTTATATTTTCTCATGCTTTAATTCAATAAAATTTCAGAATTCAATAATATATATTCAAAAAGATTTTGTTTTTTCATTAATTGAAATACAAGTGTACAAGGAGTATATGCTTTAATATATGTGTAAAGTATAGTTTCACTTTCACCTGGTCTCAAAAAAATTTAATGTACCGCAGAATTTTAATGATTCTAATTTAGACACAACGTTGATTAACGTATCATAGCAGATGTGCCGTGGCATTTAAAAATCTGTTTGCAATATTTTAATTATCTAAAGGTAAAGATATATTGAGCAAGTTATAAATTGTGATAGAATATCTTAGTTTAATAAGTAAGATCAATAAAACACTTTGCGACGTCTGTGTATAAAGTCCAACTAATCGACATATCAAATTATGTAGTAGACAGATGACTACAAGATGGATTTAGATTTTACTTTAAAAGTGCATAACCGAAGAACGATAACTTTACTTAGAACTTTTAAGAACTTTAAATTACTTAATTGATTAGTTTTGACTTAAACAATTTAACATTCCTTGATATAAAATTACTCAACCATTACCAACGTTTTTATTATATTATATGACAATCCACTTGATTCAATTGCAATTCAGCATCCAAACATCCAAACACTTAATCGTACTTACCGCGAGCGTCATTAAACAAAAGTAGGCTAATAAAATTATTTCAAACCTAAACGAAATATTATCTGGTTGACATTTTATTACCACAATAACTCCATAACCACGTACATCTTTCAAATTACATTTAAATATTCTCTTGCCTTATCGGTTCTGTGAGGGCTGTCATCTTCATCTTTGACGCGCGTTCGTTTCTGGTTGTTCTTCTTCTTGTTTACTAAAAAAATTCAGATGAAGATCAGATCAAGTAAATGCATTAAGATAATTAAATCTATATTAAGGCAACGAATACATACTGTACTGGTGTCATCGGGTCGTACGTTGCAATTGGCGGATCAGCCCACTGAGCCAACGATTTTTCCAGCACTTCATTTGCATTGACTCTAATCTCAATAATTTTAACCCGACCACTGTTATTATTCTTTCCTGAACCTTTAACAAATTGCACAGATATCTCGAAATTTGCCAAAGCAGACAGACAGACAGACAGACATGGGTATCGCTTGGCCTACTTTGGTGAATGCGTCTACGATTGTTAGAAAGTTTTGATCTTTTACTACCAAAGTGCTGCATGTAATTTTTGAAAAGGTTTATCGGGTGTTTTGGTTAGCATTAAAGGTACGTTTGGGGGCGATCTGTCGTATTTTACTTTGTCACATGGTCCACATTGGTTGATAAAATTTGTAGTTAATTCGTCCATGTCCTTAAATTAATATCTTCTTACGAGTTGTTTTAATGTTTCGTTGATTCCACGATGGTTGGTTATACTTTCGTGTTAGTCTCGAATTACGTCATTTATTTCGTCTGGGTCATCTAAGGTCATTAATTTTCGTGTACATCTGATAATCTCGGGTTCCGAATTATTAAATAATCTAATATATAATTCTGAAAATCGTTTGTACAAATGTTCTGTGGTGAAATACAGGTAAAACCGTTTTTCTCAGACGTATATCCTTTCAAAATTTTAATTATCTGGTGCTCATTATCATCTTTCCTTATTTGAATTTGACATATTTTCTTATTATCTGTTTTTGTATATTTTACTGGATTGGGGTTGGTTAAAACTTCGGTAACTATTAATTGATTTGGTTCCGTGTCTATTGCTTCATTTAAAATTTTAATTGGAATTTTCGGTTCGTCGTTTTGCGTTGAGTGTATGGTTTCTATTTCTTCTGTGTCCTCACTAATCTATGTTTCGTCTACGTTACCTATAACTGACTCTGTCTCTATTGCGTTGAGTTGTATTCTACTTAGTGCATCTGCATTATTGTTATACATTCCTTTTTTATATATAACATCATAGTCGTATTCTTCTAGTCTAATCTTCCATCTCTGTAATTTTGAATTCGGTTCTTTGAGTTTGCATAACCATACTGATGGTCTGTAGTCGGTGTATATGTAAAATTTCCTTTCACAAAGCTTCTTTTTGAAAAAGATTTTAGTTCCAAAACGCTCCTATCAAGTGTATTTTTATAATAATTACAATGATTTTTACAAATTGTACGTTATATACATTAACGACTTGGTTTCAAAAATAATCGAAGTTCATATTACTAATTAATAATTAAAATCAATAACTAATATTTACAAATGGGTAGCTTTGCACCACTAACAATGCCATAGTTATGAAGTTCACAGACTGGCTGGCCATCTTGGGCTCTTGAGGGTATTTATACTATCCCTGTTCTTACATCACTTGTGGGAAATGCAGATCTCATGTCTGCTATTTCTTGATACAATACAAAGTATTACATTTTAATAATCTTAATTTTAATAATTGCTGTCTTATAACCTGCAGTTTCATATTACGTCTGGAATACAAAGTAACTGTTTCCGTTTTCATGTCTGGTTTATGAACTTTCATTAAACCTTTTATAATGGGTCTTTCAATTATACAATGTAACAATCTATTTCTTAAGACACATATATATTAATTTGGGGATATGCAACTGGCTCTGACATAAAAAACAAGTTTTACAACCTTTACAAATGAGCCTTTAGGGGTTATGATGTAATACCCTATAAAAGCTTAAAATGTTGCACAATAATGCTTACTTAAGTGCAGAATATCAGCGCTATTGTGTCATAAGTAAGTAGTAGCAAGGACTCCTAATCTTATGAAGCTCCTTAATATTTTAGTTACTGACAATATTTGATATCAGATCATATTTTATTAGAAATTGCACATATAGGCGCTCGATGTGTGTCAGTGCACAGCATGTACCTCCTAGTCGTAGCGCAGGCAACTTTCTGCTGGCTTACAAGGTAAACCCCTTGGAAAGAAAAGTTTTAGCTTGTACTTAAAGACGTTAGGCACATCTGGGGGACTAGGAATCGTGGCAACGTCTTTAGACCTTTACGAAAGCCTCGAACCGTCAAAGTCATTGTAAGCGACTGAGACAGAAATATCTGGCCTATCAGATATCGACCGCATGAATCAACAATGAAGATTTTGTACTTGGAATGTCAGGGGAGTGTACGGTAAAGAATATGAAATCATGAATGATGAAAGAAAAGCGCATGGATGTGCTTCGTGTGAGTGAAACGAAGCGGAAAGGGAAAGATGTTGTTGAATTAGATAAGGGTATGTTGGGTTTGTGATTTGGAGTAAAGAGCATCGAGTTCGGGGCGGAAGGTGTTGGCTTAATTTTGATTGATCAAACAAAAGCATGCATGAAATAATATGAATTGGTTTCTCCCCGCATCCTGTGGCTTAGAATAAAAGTGGGCTTTAGAAAGAGCTTTACAGTAGCATGTTATACTCCGGTGAATGACGATAGGGAGTGTGAGTAGTTTTGAAAAGAGTTGGGAAAATGTATTAAACAAACGCAAATGACTGACTGTGTGGTTCTATTAGGTGATGTGAACAGTTGGGTCGGAGTACACAGAGAAAATGGTGATCCAAGAACGAATAAAAATGGAGATATGTTAGTGAGTATATGTTATGGAAGAGAACTGTTTGTATCCAACACATGGTATAAACATAAGAAGACAAGGGGGAACATGCGAGAAGCGTAATTGATTTTGTTGTGTTTGATGAAAGATTAAGAGAACGCAAAAGACACGAGAGTAATGAGAAGATCTAAGTGTGTGACCGATCATTTTCTAGTTTTATTCAGAATTGATCTTAACCGAAAGTGGGCGTGGAGAAGAAATAAGAATGTGAGACAATCAAGAGTGAACGTAGAACGCTTGTTGGAAGAGTCGACTTAAAGAGAGTAAGCTACTATGTTAGAGAGAGAGTTGTATGACTGCAAACAAGAATGGGATAATACACTGAAGTTTGAAAATGTGGAGAACCTATGGGATTGTTTGAAAAACACATGGAATATGCTTTGGAAATATGTAGAACGACAATGATTGGTGTATGTAATAAAAATGCATGGTCAAAAAGGTTGTCGAGGAAAAGAAACTGGCATGTAAGAGAATGGTTACAGAAAAACATGTCGAGTTAAGAGAGCAACTTTAAGAAGTGTATAAGGAGAAAAAGCGATATGCGAAAGAAGTAGTGAAGGCAAACAAAGAGCATCTGAGGGAGTGGAAGCTTGAAGAAATGCAGAATGATTTTGTTGTATAAGTGAGACACGGAAGGGTAGAAATAAGCGTATGAATTGCGTTGTTAACGGTAGAGATGAAATTGTTTGGGACAAAGCATGTGTGAGTAACCGCTGGAAAGAGTATTTAAAGAAGCTGTATGGTGATGGCAAGAAGGATACAGATGACTGTGTGGATTATGATGAGAGCAGCAATATACTGATTGAGAATGTAAATAATAGTACAAAATTTGAATACAGTGTAGATGAGGTATGGAAGTCAGTGAGAACTCTGAAGAATGCCAAAACAGCGGGTGTAGACGGAACAACAAGTGAAATGCTTAAATATGTGTCTGGGGTGCTGATTGAATGTTTGTGCAAACTGATACAGTTGTGCATAGAACAAGCGAAGTCACCTGAAGATTGGAAGAGTGCGATGATTATCCCGTTGCACAAAGATAGAGGCAGCAAGTATGAAAGCAAAAATTATCGTGGAATAAGCCTGTTGAGTGTACCCAGTAAAGTGTATGGAAAAATTGTGATCGAGGAATTTCGTAAGAAGATGCAGAGCAAGATATAGTACGTTCAATGTGGTTTTATACCTAGAAGAGGATGTGTGGATCAGATGTTCGCAATACAACAGATTGTTGAAAAGTATATGCATGCCAGAAAAAAATGTTTGCAGCATATGTAGATCTGGAAAAGGCGTGTGACTCTGTGAAAAGAAGTGAATTATGGAAAGCGTTGCATGAATACGGTGTAAGCAAGTGCTTGATAAACTCTTCAGAGCGATGTACGTAAGCGGTGGAGCATGTGTACGTGTGAATGACTACATGGGGCAATACTTTGACATTGTAGAAGGTGTATGACAGGGCTTTGTAATGTCTCTATGGCTATTCAATGCATTTATGGATAAATGTATCAGGCAGGCTTGCGGAGGAATGTAAGGGGTGAAAATTGGCGAAACGTGTGTCAGTGTGCTGTTGTATGCGGATAACGCAGTATTGTTAGCCGAATCGTCACAAGATTTGCAACAAATGCTTGACAGACTGTCGCAAGCTTGTGGAAATATGTAATTCAAAGTGAATGTAAATAAGACGAAAGTAATGATTTTTGGTAGAGATGGCGGAATTGATGACTTTCTATTTAGAATGGGCAATGGCACGATGGAGAAAGTGAATGACTTCATGTACCTCGGTAGAAGGTTTTTGAGTAATGGAAAGTTGGATGGTGAAATAGAAAGAAAGACAAATTCTGGAGGAAGAGTGTTTGGAAGTATGTGGACAGTAAAGAGAAATGAAGAATTGACTATAAATGCAAAGTTGGCCATTTACAAGTGTGTTTGTGTTAACTGCTCAGTATGGAAGCCAAACAGCAAAACAGATTGTGGAATGTAAGTGACCCTTAAGGAGTTGAGCGAACGATGTATGCTTAGATGGTTTAGATATGAGAAAAGAATGAATGAGGATAGACTTACCAAACGTATATATGCAAGCCATATGACCGGTAGAGCTGCAAAGGGCAGACCGCGCAAAGATGGGAGGTTCTGAAGGAACGACATTTAAGAAGTATAAGGAATAAAAGAGCATGCCAAAGAAATGTTACAGAGACAAATGAAGTTGCAGGGACCGAGGGATATGAAGAAAGATTGTGAATGGTGCTGAGAGTGTAGTAGTCTAGAGCTATACCCTTCATATCTCCCCCAGAAAAAGGTGCTAGGTTTGGTTACCCCGAAAAAAAATGCTGTGATTGGTGTTGTTGTTGTTGTCCATGTAGCTATTCATACCGGTGGCCTTGAAAGTACCGTTGGTTCCGCGGATCAGACCGATTTCCGTATGATCTTGATCCCAAGATTTTGGTTTCGATTCGCGACATGGACCGCTTGAAGACTGTTAGGCTCTCGTTAGGATGAGAGATAAAATGTAGGTATCATATGTGAATGTTAATGCTTGAAATGGTAAGGGTTTGGCAAAATTCGAAATTTTTAGGTAGAAAATACTCGCCTGCTGGCAAATATTGAACCTTTGGGTGATGCATGGGAAAATCAAATGCAGTGTCTCGTTTTTCTACAGAATGGCGCGGTAAATAATAAATTGGAAAGTGGCATATTTCCTTAGTATTGATTTCACTCATGTTACGTAACTCTGGGTATCCATTCCTTAAATAGAAGTATTGCTTTTTGAGTCCAAGATTTTTATGTAGTTTTCTTTCAATACAATAATATTGACAAATTTCAGAATCAACGGGTTTAGCATAATTATCTTTAAACTTACAGTGCATCTACCGGAAGCGTCTCGAGCAAAAGTTTTAAGAAAATGTGCTTCACGTTGAACTTCTTCTTTAGTAAGAGATTTTTTGGGCACATAATTCTTTTCAATTCGCAAAAACTGTTGCTACTGAGTTTGAATAGGATTGACTACAGTTAAGAAACGTGTGAAATAAGAGTAGTTGTCTGGCTAGAATTCATTCCAATCTCGTTTCATTTAATATGGGCCAATGTTTTTCCTAGTTTTATTTGACTAACGCTTGAAAGATCATAAAATATGCTTCCTCTAAGAAGCACATCAATTTCAAAAAAGATATTGGAGTTTTTATCTGCTAACAGAATACTACTTAGAATTTTTACGTCGATTAAGTTCACTCTTTGACGTGGCATTATCCAGGTAATTGAATCGATAATTAGAAACGGCAACTCGAAAATGTAATCATTATGTTACGCTTGCGTCTTAATGATTGCATATTTGGATGTATTTGTATAATTTTTACCTATTCCGGAACCCGGAATGTTGATGTGGTTATATGTTAAGTTCATTTTATTAAAGACTCGTTTATAATGAAATTGCATTATAAACCGCTACCTAACAAGAATCTGTATTGAAATGGTTTTCCGTTGTTATCAAAAATTTGGATTACGGCTGTAGATAGTAATACTGATAAACATGTGCTTATTTTTGAAGTTGCAGTACGAGTACTATCTGAGTTTACTTTATTATTATCAGTAGGCATTTTTGTAAGGTTTGTCATTATGCTTGTTTGTCCCAGGGTAATTCTGAGCATTAACATTGATATTGAGAAGTTGTCCGGATTTGGCTAAAAGGTAGCTTTTTATTTATATAATCATTATTAGATCTATTATCTGTTTGATTGATTTGAGAATAAGTGTAAAAAATAATAATGTCTTTTTTTCACAAGAACGGCATTTGCAACGATTTACAATCAACATATGAATGTCCTAGTCTCAGGCTATTCAAGCACAGATTAAATAGTCTAAGTTCTGATAACCCATTGTTTATACATATCTCAGAAAATAATTTACAGGCGTAAGTGTAGAAAGGTTCATTGTATAACGGTTATTGCGGGCTCGTAGACAGCAAAGTAACCACGACCATCGGGTGGTCGTTAAAGTTAGGCATTTTGATTAGAATTGCTAGTTTTAGTATCCAACAACTTCAACAATTGGCAACGATAGATCAAAAACCTTAAGTATTCCTCAATCGTTGGCGAGCGACTACGTTTTGTTACTATTTCCCATTCTCCACAGGTTGATCAATCAAGTTTATAATCAAGCAAAAATATTAAAATAGTGTTCCATTTGTTACGTTCAAAACCCTGCAAGCACTTTTCTACACGAATATTAATTCATGCTACCTTTGTTTAAAACGTCCTAAAATTTTTTAACAAATCATAAAATTTATCAATTATCAAACTTGATTTCCTTTCACTTGAAATTGGTGCTATTTTATAAAGTTTTATGAAGTTTTTACTTTATAATTTTTTGCCTCCTAAAATCAAATATCTGCTTAGCAACTTCACGTTACAAAGCTACTACAAATAAGTTCTAACACCTGCAGTAAATACGTTTCAATCACAACTGCACATAAATTCGTGGCTTTTTTTTTAAAATAAGGTCGCTTAACCATCTGTCTAGTAAGTGAACACTTAGAATGGATTTGTTATCTACACCAAGTTTATACTTCTATCAAGCGGTGTGTTTTATCTTGCAGCTGTACAGGTGTTCAAAGCAATAAAATTGTCCCCTTTTGTTAACAAACCTTGGTAACCGTAATCTTTTGTTTCCAAGCAGTTCCGGCTGGTACTTTTGCAGTTGTCCGAGAATTCTTCACACTTGATTCTTCGGCGATATTTTTGAAAGCCAAACACGTTGCCCATACGTGGTCCTTTTCATATACATAAAACCGTGCTTTGAAAGCGGGACATTTAATATAGCATTCTTGTTGCGAAAAAAAGTGTTATGAGTCACGAGGTTAAAATACTTTCTGTGCTAGATAACTCAAGTTACAGTGAACTTTTCCGTTTGTTTTGTGTTGCTGTTTTTTATGGGTTGATTCCGCCCTAAATTGCAAACTATGCGTTACCCAATACACGCTCATAACACAAATGATAATGTACATTATTCTGAAAACTTGCGTTAGAGCACTTTCTACTGCTTACTTTTCTGTGTAAATGAATGTTAACGTCTACAACTTGCTAGTTACTATTTGATTAAGCTATTTAAAAACGTCATTTCTTAGATTTTACGAGGTGCACTTACCAAAGCAGACTCTAGTGTATTATTGCTTTATTGCTTGTACATATTTAATACTGGAACATGTAAATATTCTTGTAGTTAGATAATATGATTTTATTCTCGATATTATAAAATGTTTAGGTTTATATTGTACAGTACGTTACACCGAACTATTACGTAAATGCATTTTGACTTTTGTAAATAGTCTTCGGGACTGTACGTTGGTAATATAGCCTTTACTGAGGTTTCCAATTTATTCTTTCTGTATAACACATCCCAATCTACAACGCTTTTGAGCTAGCCCGAAGTAAAATTCTTTTGGATTTCGATTTGACCATTTTGCCTCTGTTTTGTTGCGTTATTTGGCGTAAGAGGTTCTGTTTACTGACTTTACTGCTGTCTTTCGTTTTTGCATGGAATACCGTAACATAAATTTTGTCATACTCAACGTGTGGCTACGATTTTCAAAACTTTCTGTAAGTACCTAAAATTTGCTCGTTTTCTGAAACCGTTCTTTTTACTTAAAAATTTGTTTCCGCTTTTTGGAAACCTCTAGTGTTACTCAACGTTTCGTCTCGAATTTTTCTGTACATACACCTGATTTATTCTCGATTTATGTAATTAGAATAGCAATAGCAATAAGCCTATTAATTCAAAACTGTATAAAGTCAAACAGACGTTGGTTATATTTCAGCGGTAATTATAGAGGTCCTTGATACCTATACTGGATAAAATACTTAAATTTTGCAGGAAAAAGGTATGTGTAAACAGTAACCAAGCGAAACAATTTTTAACGTAATATCTAAACACTTACTGCAATATTTTTTATTACCTCCCATACAGTTGATGTTTGTCGCTGGCCAAATTTGTAAAACAAGTTTAAAACACTCCATAGTAATTAAATAACTATTGTAGCTTTACCTTCATGGCTGAAACTACAAATGCGCACTAAAAAATACCCCATCGTCGTTGACGACAATCAAACTGCACTGCACTTTCAACTGATAATATACGAAGGTCATAACCCAACGTTTATGTATTTAGTGTGATAATTGTAATTCAATACTTTAAAGGTGCAATTACAATAGTACTTTGTGTTCTTTTCTTTGAGTTTTTTTGTGAAATAAATCACTGGTTGCTTAACAATAATTTTTACACTTCTAAAACGCCTCCTAGTAATTAACTTTTGTTGGCAAACTGTAATTAGCTATCACGAGCGCTTATGACATTAAAAATTCCGAACACTTCCACTTTTATTTATAGCAAACTTATCTTTCTTAAAGCATTTATATTATTGCTGAATTACTATACTCTTCTTTATGCCGAGATTACTAAAATTGTGTTTTTGTTGGCAATGCGTGTTTTTGAAATCACTGACGGATAAATCCAAATCCTAATCCGACATCTATTTACTGGTATTTTTGGATACTCTATTGTGATATGTTTCTATTGTACTATCCCATTTGGTATACCGCGTGTATATTATGGTTTAATGTTGTTTCTCGGGAATATTTCTGAAAAAATGGCTACTGCTTATTAGAAATTATACCTTGATCGCTTACACGAGCTCGAACTCAAGTATCAGGTTAGGCCTCGTGGATTCGATGCTGAGTTACCTGTAACTGAACTTAGAAGAACTCTAAAAAAAATTTTAAAACCAGAGTCTTCGGAAAGTACAGACCCGATTATATCCGAACTCGATTTTTAAATAGATTACGACTCATTGACTGAAGGTGTAGCTAAATTGACCGCTAAATGTGAAAATTTGGACGGAAATTTTTCTACGGCCAACCGTAAACATTATTTTACTCTATACATCTGGAATGTAGAATTAACCGGATGAATGTTGCTTCTGACGCGGAAGAGTACAAACAGCGACAGTTCTTGGTAACTATTATTGAGCTATGCAATAATTGCGAGATTGCGTTGTCAGTTCAATCGTTCTACAAATCTGCCGTATCCATGAGTTGTACTGCTCTTTCGTATCTTTCGACCGCTGTGGAGGAACACTCTCCTGCTACAGAACCTTTGGACTTATTACCTATAGCAATGTCTACACCTGTTTCCAATTCTATTCCATGTTATGGTCAGTCAGTGTCTAAGTGGAATTTGAAATTTTCCAGTGATGGCCAAATACCTTTGAACGCATTCTTGTTACGCTCTAATCTTATACAGGGCTAATAAAAATTCGATAACCAAGTGGTCTGATGTTGTTCGTTTGTTACGCAAAAAATTTCAACGTGCTAACTATGACGAAACACTTTTAAACGAAATCAAATAACGTACTATAGGTCCCTCGAAAACTATTGAGCAAAATACTTTTACTTTCCATGACCGAACAATTAAGATTCCTCCTACGCCTACGGATAGATCAAATACTTCTTCTATAATTTCTTCTGTTTCTATTCCTATGCTTACCAAGACATATGCTTCAATTGCGACCAACCTGGTCATGTCACAACATGTTGTAATCGCCCTTAAATACTCCATTGTTATGGTTGCGGAAATAAGAGAGTTACTCGCCGCAACTGTCCACTCTCATCCTACTACTAATAGCAACCAAATTTCTTCTGATTTTAGTTCTACGTTCTTCTCTATACTTCTCCTTCGTCGCCCTACTACCAGCATAACTTACTCTTTTCATCCATATGAGCCTTTGAACTATAATATTGATTTCTACGACTACCACACCCCAACTTACCGAACCCCTACTAATAAGAACCACATTTCTTTTTTTTTTGCAATTCAAACAATGATCAAATGGATCCTACGTATTCACTTCCACCTCAAACTGTACCTCCTCCACGATTGGAACATATACTTTAAACTAGCGACTTACAGGTAGCCACTCAAGAGTTTGTTCTTGTTTTCTTAAATGATTCTGTCGTGTCTGCAATAACAGACGTAGCTGAAGCGACAATAACTTCTAATGCTGATAGAAAAGGTCCGATTAAAGTAATTAACCCGTATCTATAATGCCTGTTGCTGTTGTTAACAAAGTTTCACCTGATCCTGTTTCGGAATCTGCTGTTGTCGAGAAAGCAATTCCTATTGTGGTTGAAGTTCTTCCTGCTTCTGCTCCTTTACTTAGCGTTGATGAAATTCTACTTGAGTATGTACCTTTATCTCATTGTTCCCTTGCATACTTTAAGACTTGACAGTTATCGTCTCGTTTTGGCTTGTACTGTTGGTTTTTCTCCTCGTTCCTTTTCTTACTTTAGGTTTTTCGCGAAAAATCAATTTCTTCTCTTAATGTTGAAAACTTTTCTGTTTCTTTACTAGAGATATCCGTCCCTCGACGTCTTTTTGCAGTGATAGGCTATTCCATCTTTGTCCTCGGTGATTGCTACCTTATACTTTTCCTTTTCCTATATTCTTTAGACTTCTTGACCTGCTCCGGCGTACCGTACCTTCAAGCCGGATAAAAGCTTTTGTGGTAGTTCTTGAGTTTTTCTTGTAATTTTGTACAAAAAAATTTTATTTATCCTATTAGTATGTACTAGTGATTCGAGCCGGATAAAAATCCTTTTGCTGGGTTTTGAGTTTTTCCTATAGTTTTCTTAAACGAATATTCTTTTACTATTCTTTATTAGTATACTCTCAGCTCCGCTGCTTCTGTTTTCTACCCTGACCTACTAATTCTGATAGAGAGGGAATTTGTTACGTTCAAAACCCTGCAAGCAATCCTTTCTGCATAAATTTTAATTCATACTACTTCTATTTAAAACACCCTAAAATCTCTCAACAAATCATAAATCTATCGATCGACATGCTCGATTTTTTCCACTTAAAATTAGTGCTATTTTATAAAATTTTATCAAGTACTTACTCTATAATACTTTACCTTATAAATCAAATATCTGCTTAGTGACTTCACGTTACGAAGCCACTACAAATAAGTTCTATCACCTGCAGTGAATATGTTTCAATCACAGCTGCACATAAAATCATGGCTTTGTTTAAAGATTAGGCGCTTAACCACCTGACGTAAATGAGCACTTGGAATAGGTTTGTTATCTATACCAACTTTATACTTCCATCAAACGGTGTGCTTTATCTTGTAGATGTACAGGTGTCCAAAGCAATAAAATTGTTCCCTATTGTTAACAAATCTTGGTAGCCGTTATCTCTTGTTTGCAAGCTGTTCCAGATGTTATTTTTGCAGCTGCTTTCGGAGAATTTTTTACACTCGAAAGCCAAACACCTTGCCCATACGTGATTCTTTTCTTATAAATAGAGACCGTGCTTTAAGAGTGGGATATTCAATACAGCATCCTTGTAGCGAAAGAAGGTGTTGTGCGTTGCGAGGTTGAAAAGCCTTTTGTGCTAGTATAAGTGAAGTTGGGGGTTCCAGCACCCAGCCGTAGACAAATGCTGCCGCATTTCCTCCTCCTAAGATGGTATCAGAAACAAGCCAATAGCTCAAGGTAAAGTGAATTTTTCTGTTTGTGTTATTTGTGTTGCTGTTTTGGAAAATAGACACTTCTTTTTTTTGGGTCGATTTCGCCTTAAATTGCAGACTATGCGTTACCAAATGTACGCTCATAACACGAACGATCATGTACATTACTCTGAAAGATTGCGTTAGAGCACTTTCTACTATTTACTTTTCTGTGAAAATTAATGCTAGCGTCAACAACTTTGCTAGTTACTATTTGGTTAAGGTATTTAAATTTCAGTGTTACGTTCCTTTTTAAATTTTACGAGGTGCACTCGGCAAAGCTGATGTTATTGTATTATTGCTTTATTGCTTGTATATATTTAAGACTGGAACATGTTGTAAATATTCTTGTATTTAGATAATAAAATTTTATTCTCGATGTTTTATAATGTTTAGGTTTATACTGTACTATATGTAAATTGACGCTTTGTGTACATTACGTTACACCAAACTATTACGCAAATGTGTTTTTGACTTTTGTAAATACTCTTTCGGGACTTTATGTTGGTAATACAGTTTTACTGAGGTTTCCAATTTGTTTTTCCTGTATTACTCACCCCACTCTACGACGTTTTTGGGCTAGCTCAAAACCTATTTCTTTTCGATGTCCATTCAACCATTCCGTTTCTGTTTTGTTGCGATATTTGGTGTAAGCGATTCTCTTTATTGACTTTACTGCTTTCTTTCGTGTTTGCACGGAATACCGTAACACATTGATCGACGTCTCTCCTAGATTTCATAGTAATAAAAAATGCATTTGAAATTCATTCAAGAATTTACGCAATAATGTATGGGATTCTTTGGACATACTAGGTATCTAGATTCGAACACACCGCGCAAATGGAATAATCGTTGGACATTTGTGAGAAGAGAAGTTTGGTTTATTAAGGAATCAAACACTTCCTTAAAAGAAATGAAATGATCGTAGTTACCCGTAAACTCCAAAAGGGCTCAATCTGGAAGCTTGGCATTTAAAGTTTGGTTATTTGGAATGTCACACAGCCTCGCAAGCAGTTTTACTTTAAGATTTTGAAGGAATATGCCTTATCAGCGGCGATACTGGCTTCACCTTTGCAGATGTCACAAAAGAAACGTAGGTATTTTCAAATTTGTCACCTTCTTGGTCGTATCTAGCGATTTGAGCAGGTTCAAATTCTCCAATTTTATACTAGACTAAATCAAATTCTGAATAACGCGGCGTTATTTTGTCAAGACCAGTATTTACTTCAATTCTAATTTTATCGGTTATATCACACAAGGGTATCTTTTTTAAGAAATTATCAAATTTTGTAAGAAAAGCTTTAACTTTAGCTCTACAAGCCACAGGTATTACGAGTTCACGTTTATGCTCATTTTCCATCTTGTTTGATAAAGAATGAAAAATGTTAAAATGTATAGAACCTTCAGAACAAGAAACAGCAATATTCGATTCAATAATTATAGTTGGATCAATTTCCGAATGTGGTAAAATTTTATACCTGCAAATGCATTCATTTTACCATCCAAAGTAGTGTATAAAATTCTTATAGTATTGACAAGTACTTACTAGTAAGATGTTACGTTTCTCGTGGCACCCACGTTGGGCGCCAAATTTATGCTACGTTGGCTCGTAGCCGTGCGTAACACGAAGAAAATCAAAGAAATGACCGGGCTCAATCGGAGATTAGGGGGGGGGGTCGTAGAATGCAGACCCACATATAATGTATGCGGCTGTAAGGAGTTAGTAACAATACCTGCAATAATAAATTAGAATAGCAAACCTGAAATAAAGAAAATGCATAGCATGCTGATCGAGCATGGATTGTTCAGTACTTTGTAGAATGTAAAAAAAACTGTTTGGATAATCTATATAATCTAACAACGGTAAAAGCAATACAAACATTTTTAGTACAAAGTGAGGTAATATTGGGGAGTAGCAGAAACGTTTCCTCACACACCAATTAAACATAAATCAGACAAAATTTTAACAGAAAAAATAAATAGGTAAGCACAATTGATATGAGTCATCCAGTATTGTTGATTCTTCTTTTTTTTTAAATAGCATGCAAGTCTATGGTAAAAGGTATCAGAACGACAAAGATATGGCAAAACAACGGATAGATATTTAAAGTAAGAATAAGTAGGAAATAGTTCAACTTACAAAAAGGTCCTTCAGTAACGCTTCCTTGCAATTGAAGTGTGGGATTCACGATGTCCGGCACTAACGCAGCACTTCACCCTTGACTGGGAGGGTGTTGATGGAACTTATCACACGTTACCCTAATCACACCTACGTATTTCACTGGTGTTAGCAGCAGACATTATCACGCGACGGAACTATGTAGCATTGATAAATTTCTTGTTAATTCTATTTCCTGAAACAGTAATTTCGAAATATTTTGTAGCACTAGTTTAATTTCAACTGGGACCAAATGTATATTATTTTTATAAACATCCAAAAAGCAGGGAGAAACTTCAACCAATACCTTTGTAAATCGGTAATCTGTTATATTTCGCAAATAACGAAATTTGCGCAAGCAATGATCTATTTTAGACTCTTTGGGGTTAGAGAATTCAGCAACTACAGTATCAACTATATTTGGATAATCCAAAGTATGCACTACTCTGATAAAAAGGACCGCGAAACTAGATCGCACACACAGTTCAAATATAAAAAGACAAATCAACTAAAAAAAACACAATCAGTAAAACAACGCGTATCACTAAGTCAATGTTCCGTAAAACGCACGTGCAGGTCGAGTAAACACGTTCGCCTATCAAGCATACTTCCTTCAAAAGGAATTAGAACTCCACTACTACAGTTAAAATACAACTTTTATTTCACAAGGAAAATAACTAAAATCGTGCCGTGTTTTTTCATGAACAATTCGAAAATTGTTACCGCATTAATTCTCACTATCGTCAAAGCAAAAGAAGCAGTAATTTCAACGTAATTAATATGTAGGAACCAAGAACAAAACTACAACTGCTCATCTGTTTATTCAACTAGTTCTATTACCACCTCTTATCGTCTATTATCTAGACTTGTATATTCACATAAGAAACAAAATCTATACGAACGGCAAGACAAGAACGATGCAATCGCCTAAGGAGTTAATAAATATAAAATATAGAAATAGTATAAAAGCTATAAAAATGCACGTTACAAAGAGCTAGCAGGTTTGAGTAAATAATTTTTATAGACTAACAATAAACACAAGTTGAACAATATCAAACAAGGTGCCAACAGTTAAATTGGATAGGCAACTAACTACTGGGTTAGAAGTAGCGTAATAGATAAAAAAGGCTGACCTGTATTTCTGCTTGAACTTGCTCGTATACGTTTACCTTGCCCGTATTATTGTTAGCAAGCTGCAGGCTATAGGGATTGTGAAATGTTAGTGGCTTAAGGACCATTGTTAGGGATAACTTCCCACTGTGCAGTGATCCTTACCTGGCCTACGATTCTCCAACTTAATAGAATAACTTACTAATAGAATCTTGCTTCTTTTCGTACGAAAATTTGAATGCGGTATTCTCAAACGGTGAATGTCATTCGTATACGAATGTTTCTGAGCGAAAAGTTACTACTGGTCTGTAGTAGTAGAATCTCGATGAACGTATAAATGTATTTCGATTTAAATTGTGTATTAGTTGTTTATATCTAATAATATTATTATTAGTAAATTTTTAATTAAAAGCAGGTATCTGCAGCACAATTTTATTATTCATCAAAATAGGTTAATAGATTCAAAAGTCAAAACATAGAAAAGTTAGGTTAGGTTGAAACGAATTTATTGTTTTAGGATGGCAAATTTGCAAGAATTTATGTTTATTGAAGGTTTGAATGATTTGGAAGAAGCAGAAATCCTACTTGATGCTCCCCAACGTACTTTCCATTCTAGAGATAATTCCTTTGTTAGACAAAATATTTATGCAGCTATAAGTCAATCTTCTGTTAGTCGAGCTATCCATGAAGTTGTGGATGCACTAAACAGGCCAGAAATATTTAGACGTTATGCTTGTTTTCCAAGAAACATTCAAGAACTTCAAAACGTCCGCAATGAGTAAGTAATAGAAAATTTGATATATTAGCCTTCTTTACATTCTGTGTTGCAGATTTTATATAAAGCATAATTTTCCAGGTGTAATTGGTTGCCTGGATTGTACTCACCTGGCTATATATCCCCCAAAAGTTAACGATCAATTGTATCCTGAACATTTACATATCAACAGAAAAGGTTACCATTCAATTAATGTACAATTAGTAAGTAGTGCACAATTAATTCATTAAAGTAATTGTATTATATTTACAGATATGTGATGCAAATACAACAATATTAAATGTAAATGCTCGATTACCAGGAAGCACTCACAATTCCCATATCTAAAGTAATTCTAATGTACGTCTACTGGTAGAAACCTCCACAACAACTGGCACAATTCCTTTTGGCTTTTGGGTAGTACTTAACTTTTACATATTCTCATTGAAATTGTTAAAAAAAATTTTTGGTGATTTTGGGTATGCATTAAGACCTTACTTGATAACACCCATAACCGAAGTGCAACCAAATACACCAGAAACGCGTTTTAATACTGCTCAAAAAGCTACATGATCATTAATTGAAAGATGTAATGGCATATTAAAGTTGTGCTTTAGGTGTTTACTGAAACATAGAGTCCTGCATTACACCCCTACCATAGCATCGAAAATTATAAATGCACGTGTGGTTTTGCACAATATGTGTATTGCTAATGGTATTCCCGATGCTCCACCAGAAAATGGAGATAAAAATCTAGATTTTGGAATGTATTATTTAATAAATAATATGGATGTAGGTGTTGCAAATGCAAATGCTCTTTTGTTGGAAAGAAGAAGGGTACAGCGAAACATAGTACATAATCATTTTATAATATAGACAGATTTTAATAAGATAACTTTGTACTGTATGTTATTTTTATCTTCAATGTAAAAATTCTTAAGAGATAAGATTTTGTAACAAACTATAGCTTTAATTAAATTGTTTTTATTCATATACTTAATAATATGTACTTCAATATAAAACTTACACCTATTAGCACTTAATCTACTATAATACTAAATATATATAATACTAATACACTATATGGATGAATCCAGTTTTAGTAACTTGGCTTTGTAATATGCTTCTTTCGCTTCTACTTCTCTTTTATATAAAGTTAGTTTTTCCTCATAATACCATTTTTTAAGTTTCAATTTTTCGTCCATTTGCTCACAAAATTTACTACTGCATTTAATACTTTTATCTAAACCTTCGGATGCAAATCGTCGCTTCTTTAAATTGCAATTTTTAGATGGAGTTGCATTTTCGGGTAAAGCTGCAATATGTTCCACCACCTGTTCATGTGCAATCTCATTCCCAAAAAAATTTTCATTAAAAGTTAGTTTTACAACTTTCATAACAATTACTATATTCATTATGAAATCCTACTGTTTCTACGACAATTGGAGCTGCTTCAGTGGTTGTGGAATGTTCTACAATATCTACAAATTACAGTTTGTTATTACATGTAGCAATGAACAGTACAAAGATGTTACCAATTTCTTTACTCTCGAATATTACGGGAAATTCTTGTATATTAGGATCTCTTTCAATGCATACTATTCCCATTATAGATGTGATTTTTTCCTCAAAAGGTGTTAAAAGATAATCGGTGGCTTTTCCGCCACCTGTTTTTTGTTCATGCCGACGGATTTCTGAGCTCTTCTTTTTGGTTTTTGCTCGAAGATCTTGCCAAGTCTAGTGTACATTATAACATAGTTAATATGTATATATAAGCAATAAAAAACTAAGATACCTTTCTCCAAGCTTTCTAATCTTTCTTGCCCCCATTCATTTGATTTAACTGAAAAGGTACCTGCTGCCACAGATTTCTGCTAGTAGCAAATGTAAAATCTGTTAAAAATTTACTACTCGATAACTCTGGATGCTGTTTCATAAATTCCAGTAGGTAATCTTTTTGAACAGCACTAATATTCCCTGCCCTTTTTGCAATTTCTGCCATTTTAAGTAACAATATCCAATGATCCAATTCAACAAAAAACCGTTAAGAAACGAAACTGATAAAAACTAATAACCTAAAAATGAATTCAGTATCTGTCATGCCGTATAACATTCGCAATTTGCAATGTTGCCGTATTAGTCTTTCTATCACAAACGATTTTCGTAGAACTTATTTCTACTATCGCTAGAGAATTGAACACGGTGCTTCTAATAGAAATGTTTTAATAGAATAATTTTCTAATAGAATGTTTTCGTGCAAGTTGGAGAATCGTAGCCCTGAATACATGATACGACCGTTATTGTGTTAAAGTAGTAGCAAAAATTTCTAACTTTATGAAACTGCTTAATTTTTGATTTATGTGTTGACGATTGTCTGACATAGATCATTTTTTATAAATTACACAGATTGCTATACAACTAAGGAATATCAAATAGATTAACTGAACAATGCAAGTAGGCGAGAATGTGCCCCAATATATATATGCAAATATACTTACACTAATGTGTTCTAATGGTTACAGAATGCCAAACAATAGTTAGTACTGAACTAACCCTATTTAAAACTCTGTTATGGATTACAACCCGATAATCAATTAAACATAAGTTGTCTCTATTGGCAATTTGCATAGAGAAAACTTTAACATAGCAATACAACATAAACAAAGAGCAGCTTGGTACTGATATGGACTGACGTTTATATGTTTTCTTATTCTGGTTTTGAAAGTTTTGTAACAATATGTCGGTACTAAGCTAAAGGTCATTGTTCTTTCTAACGCTTTGAGCCTTGAAAGTTGTCTACGCTTTTATTGTTTACCCGAATTCGGCAAATGTGATATCGATAGTTGCAGTGGCGCAGGTCTTGGTGCAAAATATTTTAGAACCTTTAACGAGATAAGAACGTGTTTTGCTATTTTAATTCTTAAAAAATATTAATTGATTAGTGATACGTTTTATTATAGAATTAGCATTAGTTTATCAATAATAAACAACAGTAAGGGCAGTTTAAATATGAACTTAAAATATCATCGTCATTAGCTCTTCAGTCCTGGAACTGGTTAGACCCGTACCATCATTGTTTCCTATTCTGAACTAACCTACAGATTTCCCTGAAATTTGCAGTCTGCATTTATCACTATCTGATCTAGGTCTACATCTACCTCTTTTTTTCTATCTCTGCTTTTTCCATACTACTAGTAGTAGTGTTATGGAGAACATACGACAGTCCTTTTTAGAAGGTCGTAAATATCTTGTAAAGGGCATGTGTATTATTGAAAAAAAAAGTATGTATGTGTGAAGGGTATGTATGTGCAGGTGTGTGTGTGTGTTTGGATTTGTTAGGTCTGAGGATAACTATGGAGAAATTGCGACAGCCCTTTTTAAAAAGGTGTAAATATCTTGTGAAGGGCATGTGTATTATTGAAAAGAAAAGTATGGGTGTTAAGGGTATGTATGTGCAGGTGTGTGTGTGTTCGTGTAAGCATGTATGGGGGGTAATGTTAATGGAGAAGTTGCGACGCCCTTATGATAAAAGTGTAAATATCGATCAGGTAGTTGTTTATTTTTGAAAATAAAGGTATGTATTATTATGTGTACGTGTATGCGTGTGGTTTGTGTGTGTGTGTGTGTGTGTGTGTGTGTGTGTGTGTTGCATTGTTTTAGTCTAAGGTGAAATATTGTAACGGCCGCGTAAGTTGTGTGAATGTGTTTTTTTTAAGAATGCGTTTTTTTGGTATCGTAGTCGTCGTGGTCGTCACGTTTAATTAGTTTATGAAAAAATATAAATGTATATGCGTTGTATATTGAATTGTTCAGTAATTGAATTGTTCGGTATAAATGGTTTTATGACGTGTGTGTATTTTTTGCCCGAAAATTTAATTCGTATACATTGTATAAATCAATGCATACACGATGACGAAAGTCTGTCTGGCCCGGACGTATTGCGGTAATAAGAATCGTTTATTTATAATAGTTCAATATAAATGTCAAGTATGTGTAGGCAATTATTTTAGTACTTGATAGGCGGGCGTCGTTTTGAGGCGACTTCTTTGTATGTGAGTTTGTAATAATTTAAATAACGCAGAGATTCCAGATTGTCGGCAAAAATACGGGGTCATAATTATCTTAAAGGGTCGGACACGTGCACGACGCTCAAGTAATCTTTTAATAATTGAAAATGTAGCGCTCGATATGTCGTAGGCAATTATGAAGAAGAAGAAGAAGACTGGGAATAACCGCAAGGTTTTTATTACAGGTGTCAATAAAAAAATAGCGTGCTGCGTTTGTATCTGAAAAAAATTTTTTCTCCCCTACTACGAATAATAGTTTTGTCGTTTTGGTAAAAAGAATATCCAAAATATTTTTTTATTTATTATTGTGTAATTATTCGAACGGTAAACATCGTGTGTCGGAAGTGTAAAAAATGTCTCAAGCTTCGGACGAATTAAAAATCCCAGACGCGCCTACCTCAACGCGTGCAATTTTAAAACAATTGAAAAGTGCTTGCATCGTAGGTCGAAAACGTCACTATGAATCGATGCTGCTAAATCTGAAATGTAATCAGATTGCTTCTAATGCAAAAAATAAGCGTGATAAGGCGATCAGAGGGGCAGGTATTAGTAAAAAGAATGGATCCGGCGATAATACTAGTGCGAAGGACGAGGGTTATGCAAACGACGTCGAAGTCGACGATCCTACTGAAAATTTCGATAGATTAAAATCAAAAAAGAATATCAAAAGGCGTAGAACGTCGAACAATATCGTGTGGGTCGATTTGAAATCGGCTTTCGCCCGCAGGATACGTTCGAGTGCTGTGGTCAATTTATATCACATAGATCTCATGCAATTTTTAGAAGATGCATTTGCCCTAATAGAGCGACGATTGAGAAAATGTTTGAGAAAATTCGGCTTTCTTAAAATTAATTTCGTGTTTAACGGTGAATACGTAAAGCCCAACGGATCAACATCATCATCTTCAGAAGCCGTGGATACATCGTTATCGTCATCATCGTCATCGCTCAGACATTTTACTACTAAAAATTATCAAATTTTAAAAATTGAAGACTTTCAAACTCAAGTTAAACCCGAAACCATTCAGGAATTGAACAATAAACTGGGCGAATATACCGAAAAGCAAAGCGGGTTAGCTCTTTCGAGAATATTAAATTTAGGCGTCAATATAAACCATGCAGGAACATATAGTAGGCATTCTTAAGGAAAGGGGGTAAGAAAATTGTCTACGAGATGATATGTTTATTTTTAATCATATACGTTTGTAATATAGAAGAATGTTGACGGTCGAGGATCTTACGAAATTACCGCTCGAGTATATCGAGAGGCATGCAAGTAAAGCCGTCGCCAGAAATTTCGATAAATTACCGGAGTATTTGCAAAAACAATTATGGATGCATCGCTATTGTTTAGCGCATGGCTTACAATAGTCGTCGCATGCAGATCAGATAGATGGACCTCCTCTGCAAATAAAATCGTGTCCTGAAAGCGCATGTTTTACCCCATATGTACGCTCACACACAGCGCAGCCCTGCAATAAAAACCTATGAATGCAATTAAAAATGCTCATTGTTCGAAATGACTCCTAAAGTACCGCCCGCAGCCGTCGCTGCATATCTCGTCTACTCTTTAATATGTAATAATTACCTATACATATTTAAACCGAGCGTGCCCTCCTGGCAGAGAAATCCGGTTCCCGTAGATCTTCCGAATGCATTCGTATGTTTCGTGGTTGTTGAAAATAAAGACGTTTTGGCATTGTCGAAGTTTGAGTCGTCACAACAAATAAGATGCTCTCGCTCTAAAGATTGTAAACGTATGGAATTAGTTACCATGCAGCTGCAACAGCAATGGCAGCAACAACAGAACCATTCGGAAGAGGTTCCCTTATCGCAATCATCAGAGACGTCGTCGTCGTCGTCCGCGGTATCGAGAGACCTTTTACTTTATAAAAGTTATCTAGGAGGAGGACGCCTTCAACGACGAGAAATAAAAAACGTAGATGGAGCCGGCGACGGCGAGGACGGCAACGACGACGGCGACAAATGGTTGAACAATGGATCTGCGGGCGATTGTGTCGGAGACGGAGTTGGCATTGATCCTTTTCTGATATTTAAAATAAGATTTAAATATAATAGCAGTTTTACGGAGACCGAATGGTACGTCATGTCATGGAATCATAAACGAATCGCATTCGAAAGAGAAAGAGAGAGCGAGAAAAAAAAAGATCGAGAATTTGATAGTTCAGATGGTGTATGGACGTATTTAGAACACATCGTACTTATGCAATTAATAGGAGCGTGGGTATACTACATCTATTACAAATATAAAAATAAACTATGCGCGCATGAGCAACATCGTTTGAGCTTGAACGAAAACCTACGCATGCAAAATAATTTTCAGTTCTAACCGGGCGGTATCTTCGTTCAGGGTGTGTGTGTCTGTGCGTGTGAAATTTTGCACTTAATTAAATAGCAATTATGGTGAAGTATATTCAAGACGAAAATAATCATACAAACAATAGTGGTTACGACAGTCAAGTATTTTTAAATAACGATGATGATGACGTAATTTCGTCATCATCATCATCTACGTGTGCAGTATCTGGATCGCCGCCGCAAGTTTTCTCAGGTATTCATGTCTACAATAACGATCAGGTGATGGATCCCCTGATATGTAGCACCGAATACCGATTGAATTCCTCCAAGGAGAATGCGCAATGGTGCGCTCACGGCCATACGATCGAAGTGGGCTTAACCAAACGAAAGAGCAATATGGATTTTAGCCCTGTTATCAGACTTATATGTCCCAACAGATTTTGTAAAGAAGGCGAATTGCAAATGGACGAAAACGAGTGGAAAGATTTGTCGTCTACCAATATCGAGCATAAATTTAGAAAATTTTTTTCCAACCGCTCGGATACTGCCAAGGTTGCATCTGCAGGCGCTACCGCCGCCTCCGTAGTCGCAGACGTATGGCACTGGAGGCGTGAAATGCATCAGACGATCGACGGATACTTGGAAGTGGAATTTAAAGACGAATACGAGTCTATTCAGAGAGTCGAGGTGCAAAAAACTGCTGCGGCTCTCGCCGCATTAGAATCAACAACAACAGGCTCCGAATACAATGTTGCGCGAATTTCTCTCTACCGCGAAGAATTTGCAAAAGTGTTTACTCTAGCGCCGCTTATAATGCTCAAATTAGAAATATTGAAAGGACAAGATTTTCAAGAGTTCTACGATAGAAATATAGAGTGCGTCGCCACTTGCCTTCCCGCAAAGTTCGGAGCTTACGCGTATAACAGGTGCAAGAGCAGCAGCGGCGACGGCGACGATGGAGGTGAAAGCGGGCCCCTCCCCGCGGATGCTGGACTTTATTCGAACATGCAGGATCAAATCTTATGTCGAGTCGAGATGATAAGTGAATACGTATTTGGAAATCCATCCCTAAGTGCCCTAAACGTTCTTTACGATACCAACAGACTCGGCTTGTTAGAAATCACGCACCATTTCCCTCACAAAATTGTCGATGACGTATTATGTTTATATCAAAAGAATTTAAATGTCCAAATGAAACCTTTGTATTTTAAAGATAGTTTATGATCCTTTTTTGTAAATAAAATTTATTCTGTATGCAGTTATTTATATATATATATATATATATATATATATATATATATAAATTGTTACGTTATTGCAGGAGAGATGTTAGTCAATGTTGGTACACGGGGGTGAAGGGTTGTTCGACAACCTCTTAAATAAATTGCCCGTCGAACTGCACCTTCCTGGTCATAACTTCTGCGGTCCCGGAACCAGGCTGCAAGAGCGTTTAAACCGCGGAGACAAAGGTATTAATCCTCTAGACGAAGCGTGCAAGCAGCACGACATCGCGTATTCGCATCACAAAGACGTGGAGCGCAGACACGAGGCCGACAAGGTCTTGCAAGAAACGGCTTGGCGGCGAGTCAAGGCCAAAGATTCTAAGTGGTCCGAGAAGCTCGCAGCGTTGGGCGTAACAGCTGCAATGAAAGCGAAACGCAAACTAGGAATGGGAATAGACAAGAAAATGGTTGTGAAACTGGATCGTCGACAGCGACGACGACGACGACGACGACGACAAAAACGACGACGTCGAGTACGTCGATGCTCGGTTAAATTCAAAGACAATAACGGCAACGTCGGCAGAAAATGCTCCTTCAGAGGCGGTCTTATAAGTAAAATATCTAAAAAAATCAGAAAACAAAGCATCAAGAGTAAAGGACATGGAGATGCTTCGCATAATCGTCTCATTTCTAGCGCGATGAATGCCGCAAAAATTATAGTCAACAGGATGGGAGGTCGTTCGAAAATTAAAGTTCCGCGCATAACACCGGTGCCCAATCGAGGTGGCTTATTGCCCTTGATTCCGATATTTGCAGGTCTTTCGGCGCTTGGAGCACTGGCCGGCGGAGCGTTGAGCGTTGCAAACGCCATCAATTTAGTCAAAAATGCAAAGAGGTATTTCGACGAGAACGCGCGTCACAACAGAGCCATGGAAGAGAAAAAAGTCGGCGACGGATTGTATTTAAAGCCTCACAAGAAAGGTAGCGCCTTGTACTTGAAACCTTATTCGGGGATTCAAAAAACGGATGCCTTCGACGGTGTCGAGGAATGCTAAGCTCGCCACCACCACCACCCTTACACCGCCCATGCGCGCATTGACCGATCTCAATCTGCACAAATATGCTAAAGGTGTTCCGTATTTTAGAAGCGTGTGCATGCGAGACGAGTTGCCGCTAAAAAGACGCGACGGAAGCTTAGCACCGCCGTGGCGAAACGAAAGTGGCATTATAAATTTAGACGATGGATCCGGTCCGGGCACGCATTGGGTCGGTTATAAAAAAAGGGCCAATACGGTGATATACTTCGATAGTTTCGGAGACCTGAGGCCTCCCGAGGAAGTCTTAAGATATTTTCACGGTAGCGATATATATTATAACGTGGAAAGAGAGCAAGACTTTAACACGATCGTGTGTAGTCATTTAGTGTTGAAATTTTTACATAAAAGAACCATAATGCCCTCGTAGCGCTACAGTCATGTCTAAGACATTCACGATCTTCGGGTATGGAAATACCATCAGCAGCGGTACGCTGTACCCACCTGTGAGACTGAACGATGGCGGCACGTACACCTGCGGCTTGGTGGGTCTTTACACGTGCAACACCGTCCGAAATATTTACGAGGGAAATAATAAGTTCTCTTACGATAAAGATAAAGAAATCACCATCGACGAGGGATGCTACGAAATAGACGAGCTATACACGTTCCTGAAAAAAAAAGATATTGGAGTCGGCTAAAGCCAACAAAGAAATTAATTCGTCCGTGACTTTGGACGACGACGGATTGGTTGACGGCTTGTTTTCTTTAAGAGCTAATAATAATACTCTAAAGTGCGAAATAAAATCGAAATACTCCGTAGACTTCACGAAGCGCGGCAACATCAGTCGAATGCTGGGATGTTTTGATCGAATTTTAGAGGAAGGTCGTCCGCATACGTCCGATCGCGATGTGGAAATAATTTCGGTATCTAATATTTTCGTAGATACTAACATTACGACGGGAGCGTACCGCAATAACCAACTTTGTCATAGCATTTACGAATTTGGCCTAACCGTGCCCCCACGCTACAGCATAGAACAACAACCCAGCAATATAATTCGTTTCCCTCTGTGCGTGGACGAATTCGATAACATTACGTTGAGACTGGTGGATCATACCGGTGAAGCGGTTAATTTTTCGAAGGATACGTACCTTTGCGCTAGCCTAAAGCTAAGACGCGAATAATAAAATTATTATTAAGTTAAAAATGGGCGTCGTCTATAATGACGAGCGTCAGCAGCAGCAGCAGCAGCATCAACGTCACGACGCATGCCCAACGTTAGCCGAGCTCAGTCACTGTACATGTGTGTGTACCCATTCCACGTCGGGAAATGAATCTACAGGAAGCTACTAAAAATGCTTCCGCCGAAAAATCTGAAACTAATTCCAGGTGCACAAGCCTTAGTTCTCAAACACGAATAGGTAAATATATGCCTTTAAAGGTTTAACCCTCTTACCCTACGCACAATTATAAAAAAATGACCGTTAAAATCGGCAGCAGTATGACAAAATGCTTTTCCAGCAGTAACCCTCGGAGTGGGTAAATTTCCCATTGAAGGTACCACCAAAATAGAATCAGCCTTAAAACAAAGAACACACGACCGTAGGCCCTGTCTTATTGCTGTTTTAACAAACAAAATCAAAAAATGTTGTAGTAATAATGAATGGGTAGTACGATTGCCGCAATGTAAATTCTTAACGTAACAATCGTTGTTAAGCGATTTCTCCGAAGGAGAAGTAATAGATATTTTGCATCATATCATCCGTCCGAATGTCTTAGCCGATCGCCCACCCTGGGGAACCCCGACTGTCACGAAAGGTGAAAGAGAACGAGGTTGTTTGCTGGTTAACTCTAAATTTTCAATTTTTCTAAATCTTTTGAAAATTCACTGTTTTGAACATGTTTAGTCACTAATTTCAAAGCAGATGTCTTTTCACAAAGTGTAGTCGCACCAGTTAACTTATCGTGGGACGATCTAGAGTTAAACTCGAATCGACGATATGAGCAATTATTTTTAAAACCTTTTGTAAGTCTGACGACATGTCTAATAGATTACACAACACATTTTCTGAAAGTTCGAAGACAACAAACGATACATTTATTTTGGAAAAGACTTGCGATAGAAGGTTTGGTGTAGGACTATAGACAAACCGTTGTGTAGGCCACTTGTATTTGTAAAGACAAAGAACTCGCCCACAATAGCGACTGCTCTATGAGTTCAGATGCAGGGAAGACTCTTGAAGCACAATCTGCAGGCTTGTCTTGAGATCCAACATGATTCCATTTTAAAGGAGTCAGCGATTGAAACAAAAGTTTTCCATTTATTAGAAGACGACTTTAATCAGGAAAGTGTGATCGTAGAGTCCAACCAAGCAAATATATTTGTAAATTCTACCTTGGAATATGTCGTTTTCATATAACTCACGGGATTTGCGAGTAAAACGACTGCACACAGTTGTAATCGCGGCAATAAAACTTTGTTGATGAGAGCAACTTTACTTTTTGCACAAACAAAATATACAAATATATATGTTGTCAATAAACAACAAATGCTTCTGAAGCATCACCAAAGGCATGTAATTTGACTTACTTTTGCTGGTTATGCATCAACTGATAAGGTATTTTTAAATTTGATATTGTTGCGACAAATATTTGTTCCATTGAGGAAAAAAGTTGTGTGAAGGCTGAGCATTCCAACTGAATCTCAAAATCCATAAATGTTAACGAAATGTTTTGCAAAAAATGTAACAGGAGTTAAAATACCCAAGTGGTCAAAAATTCTAGCAAGTGCCGAAAGAACGTTTCTTTTTGTAGATGAGCTTTCACTGATTTGTATGTCATACGAAAAACTATCTGAAGCAAAACACTATTTTAGACCTAACACTATCACCAGAGTGATTGTGTTCCTGGTGAAAACTAATCGGAAGCTGTCGTTATATGAATTGAATGTATTCAACAATACAATGGTGGAACTACTATTCCGCCTTCTAAGTTCAAAACCACCAAGCTTACATAATTCAGTCAGATCTTGAACCAGTAAGCTAGCTTCTTCTAGTGTGTCGCAACCGGTGATGAACTCATCTATATAGAAATTCAACTATAAAATAAGTGAAGCTCGGAAATCAGACCTGTAGCCAGGGGGGTGGCAAAGCGGGCTCAGCCCCTTTTGATCTACGCTGTGATAAAGAACATGATTAATGTGTGTTACTTATGTATTTTACAAAACACAGTATTTTTCTTGCCTTTTTTTATTTTTAAAGGTTTTATTTACAAAAAAATCTGTATAAGGTTCATTGCCTTACTTCATTTATGCAAATATAAATGTATAGGCGTATGTATGTAAGCGTTGGTACAAATAATAATTATGCACTTGCACGATACTTGTAGCGTTCTTTAACTATACAGCACTGCAATATAAAATTTTAAGTATTAAATCACTAAATGCCATTGAAGAAATCGAAACACAATAATTAAATACCATAATTACCATGCCAATTCCATACATATGGAAATAAAAATTTCTTGCAATAGTGAATTGTTATTTATTTATTCTCTATTTTTGTAACTATTTCAACGTACTTCAAGTCATCTTCCTTACTTCTGAGCATTTAAAACACTTATTCGTCACTATTTCAATAAAATAATTTCAACTGCTAATATAATATATGTTCGATCGATTTCTAACTACGAATGTATCATATAATTTAGCATTATGACGTTGGAATGAGTACTGACCGACTGATCTTCTTATTTGACTTCCATTGCATTATATAGGCAAGCTTCCTTGTGACATAGGCATCTAGTAAAGTTTAGTTGTCGTTTCTATGTTCGGATTGGTTCTAAAAGTGGGTTTTTCTTTTTACGTAGGCATTTAGAATTTTCATGAATTATACAACATTCAGATTTATCGTATTCTAACAGCTTCGAGCTACACTAATTAGCTGATGTCACTCCTTATCTTATCAATATTTAAGATTTATGGCTGTAATGAATCTTAGTATATCTTTGCGACCTTATCGCTTTACTCGCTTTAATTGAATGTACATTTACATTTCTTATGTTATTGCTTTCACGAATTCACGGTATTTCATCATTCATCTTACGTTCCGTTTAAGTACTCGATTACTCCAGAATACTTTCAATGAACTAGTAACTTTTTCTTTGAATATCGACTGATAATTTAAATAAATACGTTTTTATTTAAATATCAACGTATGTTAGGTATTGAGAGGAAAATACAATTTAATATAATACACGCGCTTTATAAAATGAAAAATTTAATGCGCTTTCAACTATAACGTTTATTAATTGTAAATATGACAACATTTTATGATAATTACGCATTTACCAGTGAACCATGCCCAATCGAGTACTTTATGGATGCAGCTCTTTAAAAAACGTCTGTCTAAGCACAGAGCATAGTAAGTATCGTTATTCTTATCTAAGAACATTTGTTTCAGTACACAATTTCAGATCTGCTACGATGATACCAAAGGCCATGTACAATAAAGTACAGACTGAGCTAATAGTCCCCTCAAAAAGCAACTACCCTCTTTAGCACACAAACGGACTTAAGGTACAGATATTCTACTCTTTTTTATGTTTTCTATAAAACCTAGTTCATTGAGGGTTGATACTCACGCCAGTGCTTTAGTTTTTCTTACTTGTGGTTATAGCACAATAAATTACACACTGATTCTAAAATTTACTTTCTCAAGTTAGTGTTCAAAGCCATTACGCGATGCTGGTATAAGTCACAATTAAGATAAGCAGAAGCTCGCGTTGAAGCAAGTTTATTTACTTTAACTTAAAATTTAGGAAATGCTAATGTCAACAAATTGCTTACTAATTATAATTTAAAATATGTTTAATACTTGTTTTAAGAAAATATCCAAAAATTGATAGTCGGGGCTGCCGAGAAGTTAATCTTCAAAAATATGATCAACAATAATTTGCTAAAGAGTGACTTACGAATTTTAATTTTGGGCTTAAAAATACTCACAGATTACTTTCTAAGAGCGTGTAGGTAAGGAAACGTGCTAACTAAACATAATAAGTAATTAAATAAAAATAATAATAAAGATAAGAACGATAATATTAAGTAGACAAGTTAAAGTGTAAAGAGTACAGTTACTCTTAAACTAGTAGACTCACCAAAAGGTGTTTTATGGAGAAGTAACTGGTAAAGGTAGCGAAAATGGTAGTTTATATAGGGCGAGAACTTGATGCGTGAGTGATCATGAATAGAGAGGAGTGTCCTAGCGGATCAGTGAACGTCACGGTTCCGCTGTTGTGAACATAGACTTGTTTTCCAAACGGGGGAAAGGTAGTAGTCATCATCTTTGTTTAGGTTATTAGAATTTATATTGATTTCTATGGATTCTATAATTTTTCTATTGTAGAAAAATGGAATTCTGGCAATTAGTTTCGTCTTGTGAAAGTTAATGGAATGCCCTGTTTTATGTTGGTGTTCGGCCGCGGCTGAGCGATTGTACTAGCTTGTTCTTAAGCATCGCTTATGCGCGTTTAGTCTAGTCTGTACTGACCGTCTTGTTTCTCCTATGTATACTAATTCTCGGCTGCAAGGTATACTATATACGCCTGGGGCTTTAGGACTAGTTTCACTAATTTCACTAATATTACCAACCCCAAAAGATTCCGAAAATAGTCTTAAAGCCCCAGGCGTATATAGTATACCTTGCAGCTGCGGTTTAGTATACATAGGAGAAACAGGATGGTCAGTACAGATTAGACTAAACGAGCATAAGCGATGCTTAAGAACAAGTCAGTACAATCGCTCAGCGGTGGCCGAACATCAACATGAAACAGGCCATACTATTAACTTTGATAAAACCAAACTAATTGCCAGAATTCCATTTTTCTAGAATAGAAAAATTAGAGAATCCATAGAAATCAATAAAAATTCTAATAATCTAAACAAAGACGATGGTTACTACCTTTTCCTCGTTTGGAAAACAAGCATATGTTCACAACTGCGGAACCGTGACACTTCAATTAGGACACCTTTAAATATTGTACTATTAATTGACTACCTTACGAATTACAACGTAATAAATCTTTCATTTGTTTTAATCCCCAACAATTGTTTAATACGTATTCAAGTTCAGTTAGTCTTCCGTCCTAGAACTGGTTGGACGCGTACCGTCATTGTTTCCTAGTCTGAACCAACCTACACATTTCCCTAAAATTTGCACAGTCTGCATCTATCACTATTTGTGTGCAAAAGTCTGATCTCGGTCTACGTCTACCTATCTTTTCCTATCTCTGCTTGTAATATATCCCTTACTATTTTCCAGAAATGCCTTAGAACGAATCCTGTCCTTCTATTTCTCCTATTTTTTTCGTTTTTCACAGATATCTTTATTCCTCTACTATTTCAATAACCTACTTGTTATTAACTTTTTCTGTTCATGCTACCATCTTCATACATCTAAAGTACAACATTCCAGAAGGTTTCTATTTTTTTCTGTCTGCTTTTCCTACTGCCCCTATTTCATAGATGTACTGTGCTGTGCTCCACACTATGCTTTGAACACTTTTCTTCTTGTTCGTTGTCTTTAAGCATAGCTGCTGTTCTTTCATGTTTGATGCAGTTTGGTCACCTTCTATTGTTTTACAGTTATATACCCTACTTCCCCGATATTCAGTTGTATGTGAAGGGAGTAAGCAGCCTTTGGCTGCCACGTTCCCCCAGGGCCTGAATCTTTGTCGAATTAATAGTTTTTCCAATTTATCCTTTTGCTAGCCTACACAGTTTCCTGCAATTCTCATAACAGCCTATATACAACTCGATTCCATTCTATTGTTTTCTAAATATATTCCCTAGTTCACCGAAATTCATTGGTATGTGAAGAGAGTTAAGCAGCCTGTGGCTGCCAAGGGTCCCCCAACACTTAGACATTTGCCGTATTAATAGTTTTCCAGTAAATCCTTTCGCACAATTAACCTTAGTTGAGAGTATTGCAAAACCAATATCTGTAGTTGTTTATAATAATCTCCATGTTTATGTACAGTAACTACTATTGTCATTAGTTTCTCCATCTTGCGACTGGCTGGAAGCATACCCCCATTGATTTCTATTCTGAGCTAGCCTACACATTTCCCTGAAATTCTTACAACCTACATCTTTCACTATCTGTGTGCAGTAATCTAAGCTAGGTCTACCTCTACTTTTCTTTTTCCTATCTCTGCTTCTAATATACTCCGAACTATTGCCTCATGTCTTAGTATGTGGCCTATCATCCTATCTCTCCTATTTTTTACTATTTTCCACATATTTCTTTCTTCCCCTACCATTTCTAGTACCTCTTTGTTCTTAACTTTGTCTGTCCACGACATCTTCATCATACGTTTGTAACACCACATTTTAAAAGCTTCTACCTTTTTCTTGTCTGCTTCTCCTACTGTCCAGGCTTCACAGCCGTACAGTGCTGTGCTCCACACATATGTTTTAAGCAATCTTTTCCTTGTTTCTATGTTTGTGGTCTTTGATCACAGTAGTTACTTTTTCTTGTTAAATGTAGCCCGACCTTGTGCTAATCTTTGTTTTATATCTCTGTGCTTTTCCCATCTTGCGTTATTTGACTTTCTAAGTAGCAGAAATCCTTAACCTCTTGTAAGTTCTCGTTACCTATTTGTATTCTTGTTTTTGGTTTATTTTCCCCTCTTTTGCATACTAGAACGTTAGTTTTATTTTTGTTAATTTTTATACCATATCTCTCTGTTAGAATTGTTTCCATTTCATTAAGAGCAACATCTAACTCTTCTTTGCTAGATACTAATACCGCTATATCATCTGCAGATCTAAGCATATCAATCTTTTGTCCCTGCATATTAATTCCAAATGTCTTCCTGCATTTGACAGTATTCATTGCCTCTTCTATGTGCAAGTTAAAAATTAATGGGGATAAGGCACATCCCTATCTCACTCCTTTCCTAATATTTCCTTTTCTACTTTCTTGCTCTGATTCTATTACCGCCGTTTGCTCTTTGTATAAGCTATGTACTATCCGTCTATCCCTAAAACTCATTCCAATCTTTTTGAGTATGTCGAACATTTTTTTCCACTTCACATGGTCGAATGCTGTTTCCAAATCTACAAACTTTATACATACGCTATCCCCTTTCTCTATTGTTTTCTCCATTATTACTCTTAGAGCTAAAATGTTTCCCTGTTTCGCCTAAACCCAAATTGATCTTCTCCCAGTATTTCTTCAGCTCGTTTTTCCATTCGTCGTTGTACAATTCTAGTTTTATAAAACGTGTGCGGTCAAACTTATTGTTCGAAAATTTTCACATCTTTCGGCGCCTCTTTTTTTTTATAGTTACTATGATGTTACGTTTGAAATCTTTGGGTATCTCGCCTGTCTCATACATATAGCTTACAAGTTGTAAGAGACGTTTTGTTACTGCTTGTCTAGCGGCTTTTAGAGTTTCTGCTTGCACATTATCTGTACCAGTCGTCTTACCATTTTTCGGGCTCTTTATTGCTAATTCAAACTCATCTCTAAGTATAGGATATCCCAGGTCATCATTTTAAATGTCTGATTCCTGTTCTAATGCTGTTAGTTCCCTCCAGAATATAAATTTCCTATATATTCCTGCCATCTAGCTACTTTCTCTACATTTTCTAGAATGAAGTTTCCTCCGACGTCTCTTAAATTTTTGCTATATGGTTTTATATCCCTAATTAATTAATCAATTCTAATTAATTTGCATGCTTCGTCTGTCTTTCCTATTTCCATCTTAGTTTGTACCTCTTTGCACTTTTCATCAATTCATTGTTCTTCAACTTTCCTGCATTTGCGAATAATTTCCCATTTTATGGCTTTGTATCTCTGTTTTCCTGTTTTGTCTGATTTATTTTTGTATCTTCGTCTTTTTTCTATTAAATTCAGGATATCGTTTATTATCCATGGTTTCTTATTTTCTTTTTTTGTATACTCCAGACTATCTCTGGCCACCATGTCTAGACTGGATTTAATGTTATTCCATTATGTTTCTACTTCCTTAATATCAGAAATTTTTCCGATATCTTTCAGCAATTCATTGGACTTTTTTCCAATCTTTTGTGGACATCTATACCTTTTAGCTTCTCAAAGTCAAAGTGCCTTTTTCCGTTCCTCTTTTTCAGATTTTTAAATTTAAGTGCGGCCTTCATAATAACGACGTTGTGGTCTGTGTCTATATCTGCTTCCGGGTAGATTCTACAGTCTTTTATTTGATTTCTAAACCGTTGTCTAACAATAATGTAATTTATTTGATTTCTTCCTATATCTCCTGGCATCTTCCACGTGTATCGTCTTCTAACATGATGCTGAAATAATGTATTTGTGATGGTTAAGTTGTTCTTGTCGCAAAATTCTACCAGCCTATTTTCCCTGTCATTCCTCGTGCCTAAACCAAATAAACTTACTATCGCTCCTTCTCTACCTTCACCTACCACTGCATTAAAATCCCCCGTAATTTTTAAGTATGTCTTCGATATCTTTGTAGATCGCTTGTACCTCTTCCTCATTGTTGCTAAAGGTGGGCATGGATACTTGTATTATTATTGTATTTACAGGTTTAGATTCAAATCTAACCATGAGCACTCTTTCGTTCTTTTGTCAGTAGTTTTCTACACGTCGTCCTATCTTTTTTCGCATAACTATTCCCACACCCGAATTTCCTTCCTCTGATCCTGTATGAATTACCCTGAAGTCTCCACTCCAAAAATCTCCCGCCTCTGGCCAGCGGACTTCGCTGATCCCTACTATGTCTCGTGCTAACCTATTCGTTTCAATTTTCAGGTTCTCTAGCTTACCTACTTGTTTCATTATTTTGACATTCCACGCTCCGACTCGCAAATGTTTACTGATCTTTTTCTATATATACTTTCGGATCACATCCTACGAAGTAGTACCTTCCCGGGATCCGAATGGGTGACTATTTTACCTCCGGAATATTTTACTCCAGAGGATGCTATCATTATTAATAACAATTTGGGTTAGTCTTTCATAAGGTGTAAAATAAAATCGCGCCAATATTCCTAAAGCTTCGACACGTTTGACACTGAGTAAAAAAATGTATAAAAACGTATAGTAGTGGCATTACACACACACAGTAAGAAACTTCTAATTTGTGGAATGCATGCCATAAACTTAAAAATGATTACAGTTTCTTACAACGGAAGGAATCGATACGTGGATTAGTACTGTCATTTTGTAATAGATCTCAGCACCACCCGACACTCGCAAAATTGAAAGTTCCACAATCAAGGATGTTGCTTGACATGCCACAAGTATTGAACAACCTGTATAAGTGTGTGTGTGTGTGTGTGCGCGCGTGCGTGCATGCGTGCGTGCGAGCGTGCGTGCATGCGTACGTGCGTGCGAGCATACGTGCGTCCGTACTTGCGTACGTACGTGCGTGTGTGCGTCCGTTCGTGCATGCGTCCGTGCTTGCGTACGTTTGTGCATGAGTGCGTGCGTGTGTGCGTGTGTGCGTGTATACGTGTGTGCGTGTGTGCTTGTGTGCGTGTGCGTGTGTGCGTGCGTGCGTGTGTGCGTGTGCGTGTGTGTGCGTGTCTGTGTGTGTGTGTGTGTGTGTGAGTGTGTGTGTGTGTGAACAGATTATTATTAAATGTTGAAATGGAGCAGTCTCACAAACAAGAAGCTCTGTATTAGAAATATTTGTTACAAACTAACAGCAATTGTGATTGTTGCTTTTTAAAACTTCTTATTTCTATTAAGAATAAGTTACTACAAACGACTAAGTGTTCGTACCTCTTGTAGAAAAGCAAATCTGTAATCACACTTTTGTTTTTTTTGTATTCGTAGCTTCCAACGTCAGTAGTAAATTTTTGAAATTGTTGATAAGGTATATTAAGAATACAGAGCCTGTGGATCGAATTAACAAGCCATTATCGTTAAGAAAAATATTAGTTTGTTAAAGACGAAAATTAAAAATAAATTTTACAAAGATAATACATTATAAACTTGACTAAATTAAAATGCAGTTTGACTCAACTTAAAAGCTGTCTCATCCCTCGTGAGGATTTGAAGCGCTCTTTAGAGCGCCGAAGTAGAGTGGCATTAAATTAATTCAACCTATGTCAGTAGTGTCAGTTGTTAATGGTGTAAAAAATTGCTTTAGCGAAAAAATAGTGCCATTTCTTACCCATTGCAGCCATAAAGATCATCTGATATTTTTAAAAAATACTTTCAGAAGCTTGGAATTGAAAGTTTACAGCTTCGTTAAAGTCAATATTGAACGTCAGCGTTTTTAAGCCTGTAACTCGCGATAAATAAATGAAAACGTTTTTTACGATAAATAATCACATCGATGTAAACATTGACCTAACGCAACGGTACGGAGAAAGCGTATTAGCTAACTTTTTAAATGAAGTATCAGAAATTAATTGAATAAAATTTAGAATAGGCATTGCAGAGGTTTCGTATCTGAAAGTAAACATAAATAGTCACGCTCCACTTAAAGGCAGGTTGTTGAACTTTTGTGTTGTTACGAATTTTATATCAAAATGGAGCTGTAGTAAGTGAGAATTATCAATATTGATTTATATTGACAGTAGTTACGCTTATCCCACCAGTCAACATTCCAAGTGAAACCCTAATTATGATTATTTTTATATATAGTTCTGAACCAGTTTCCTACTAATTTGCGTATCACATTGAAACACTTAGGAATATTTGAGAATGTTCGCAATCTTGTTCTACATTGAAAGAAAAATACGCGCATTTTATTTGAGCGAAGCTTTAAGGAGTCTTCAAATCTACTAGCTCTTATGCATAGCAATACAGAATCCTCAGCTACCAAAATTCAATAACGCCGACTTTAATTTCACTGGCTTTAAAATATGACCTAATATATACCCTATATAGCCATAAAATTTTTCGTAATCAAGACTTAAATAATTTTAGTATAAATGATTTTCGTAAGCAACATATTCATTGTTTTGATGCCAATTCTTTGTCGACTAGAATTTCCTGAAAATTCTGATAAACATTTTGATTTTAAACGCTCACAATCGAAACGAGCACAATGCGGACAATTGAAGTATATTAAAGAAAGGCGTTCCTTTGTTACCTATATCAAAATGCACGAGCTGAACACAGAACAAACTAAAGGAACGCGAGAATTTTCAACTCATGTTTTATGCTATCCAAAACTCTGCACGCTCATTGGTCAACAGCATTTGTACATTCTTTTACATACGAAAACTGAACCACACAATTCTATGGGTTAAACACATCAATAACGTTTTTCAACCCAGCCGGCATAGGAAATGGAAGTGTATAAATTTAACTTCAAACTCCACAGAAGACATTCGTTAGTGCTCCCTATAGACTAAAGAATCAACGGGCAGTGCTCAAAATAGTCTGCTAAAACTTCAGCAAGCAGTGCTCTGCGTAGCCTGCTTATTCCAACGATGTTCGCCTCCGTACCTGGGGCACGCCCCTATAGTTCCCTACCATAGATTATTAGTAAAACACGTATAGGCAAGAAGCTCCTGTCGCCCGGCCACCATCACCAGTGACACCGAGTGCATGTGCAAATTCTACCCCACGGGTAAAACTTTATCATGCCTCCGCCTATTTAACCGAAGCAGGAACAGAAATGGCAATCGATGGCAAGTTCCGCACGCCATTCACCTTCGGAAAAGTGACGGACCATGAAACCTTCCTAGTAATAGCCAAACTTACAGAGGATCTCATTCTGGGTCAATCTTGGCTTCAACGACCAAAAGTGGTGATGGATTACAAACAAGACTCCATTAATTTCGTAGCACATAACCGTAAGACGCTCTACTTGCACCAAACGGTGACGCCCGTTACCACCAATGGCACACCCGCGCCAACTGCAACTCACCTGTTAGCAGCCGAATTCTTGCCCAACAGCCCTTGGGAAGAATTCCAACCAGTGATCAATAGGTCAGCACAACCGGTTACCGCAACCAGCACCAGCGAATGCCGCCTATAATCACTGAATACCAAACCATGCAGAACCACGAGCTAACCATGTAGCTCTCGTCGATCTGCGTAAATATGTGCAATCCGCACAACCAGAATAGCACACCTGTGGATGGATGTCCTAAGAAAAGGTACCCTTTCGATCACAATCATAACACCCAACAGTAGGTGACCACGAAGAAGTCCGACGCCGCCATTCAACGGTGACACCCCTCACCGCCAACAGGCCGCCAAAGCCAACTGCAATTCACTAGTTCGAAGACGAGTTTTTGCCCAGCAGCCTTCAGGAAGAATTTCAACCAGTGAATAATAGGTCAGCGCAACCAGCTACCGCAACCAGCACTAGCGAAAGCCGCTTATTACCACTGGATTCCTAACCATGCATACCACGAGCTAACCATGCAGCTCTCGTCGATCTGCCCAAATATGTGCAAACCGCACAAACAGAAAGGCATACCAGTGGATGGATGTCTCAAGAGGTACTCTTTCGACCGCAACTACCCGCCTAGCATTAGACGACCACGGGGAAATCCGACACCGCCGCACAAAACGAAAACGCAAACCCCAGATATTCCGATGACGAGGATATCTCTCTATCTTCATACAACATTAGTACGACCAGCATCTGCTAAACCCCTACCCACCCGAGTCAACTTAGCTACGTAACACTCTTCAGCGGGGGGAATGATACCTATATCAAAATGCACCAGCTGAACACAGAACAAACTAAAGGAACGCAAGTATTTCCAACTCATTTTTTGTGCTACCCAAAACTCTGCACGTTCATTGGCCAACAGCATTTGGACATTCTTTAACATACGAAAACTGAACCCCACAATTCTATCGGTTAAACACATTATTAACGTTTTTCAACACAGCCAGCATAGGAAATGGAAGTGTATAAATTTAATTTTAAATTCCACAGAAGACATTCGTTAGTGCTCCCCATGGCCTAATGAATCAACTGACAGTGCTCACCATAGCCTGCTAATACTTTAGCAAGCAGTGCTCTCCCTAGACAGCTTATTCTCCGCCAGTAATGATGTTCAGCTCCGTACCTGCAGCACGCCGCTATAGTTTCCTACCATAGATTATTAGTAAAACACGTGTAAGCAAGAAGCTCTTGTCGCCCGGCCACCCCCACCAGTGACACCGAGTGCATGTGCAAATTTAACTAATGTAGAGTTCCACGGTGACGCACTCGACGAGACCTATGGCACTACTACCACGACGCCTTTCCGAAGACTGCCGAACTACTCCAAACTGTACATATGTCTATACAATATACAATAATTTTTTACATACTTACTTTGTCCCACAAGTAAATCACAAACCCTTCCGAAGAGTTCCGAAGACCGCCGAAAGCTTCTGAACCTCAGAACACTGTATATATGTTCAATCTATAGTTATTTAAGTTCTTACTTGGTTCCACAAGCAACTACGAAGGCTTCCGAAGTTCCGAAGATTATCAAAGACTTCCGAACTGCTTCAAACTGTACAAATCGTTCATTTTTAACTATTTATGATCCATATCTATGTATCCATAAACTTTATATTTGTTTCTGCTTATACATATTAAAAATATTATAGAGCCAAGCCTACATACATTGTCTAAGGAGTCAGATGCCGTCCACCCGAACGATAACAAGTGGCGTCCAACGTGATTGGGTCATCTTCACAGAAAATTTTGCAAACAGCGCGCTTGCAAGAACCATCAACATGCCCGAGACGAAAAGTCAAACAACATCAAACGTCCAGCCGGACACTAACCAGACGCCTCCGGCCCAGGAGAACACACAACCACCAACAGTTCTGGGACTGCAACAACGCAGTGGCGCTCAACAAACACAACAAACCAGCAACATATTCACAATCAAAGCGCTAGGGGAGGACCTTTACCACGTCGCCACAGCGACCTCCGAAGCAAAAATCTATATTATCAGACACCCTCTGGAGGATCCCGCAGAATTCTTTCAACAGATGGAAGTGATAGACGCGGTTGTACCCACAACAAACGCCAAATTCCCATGCCAAGCAGGTACATGGTGGGAAGCATACGAGATGTTGCAACGCAGCTACAGCGAATTCAAAAAGGTGTTTCTGGACAAGTACGACAGTCCAACCATAAGAGCCAAAATAATCTCCGAGTACAACGGACAGAAGCAGATGGCGTCTCAACCAGTAGCCGCGTTTCTCGGCACTAAGATGCGGCAAGCACGCCGCCTAAAGCTAGACATGAACCGGGACATGAAGTTGTTTACGGACCTCCTCCTGCTGACACTGAGGAACCCAATTCAGTGTCATATGTCGACAACAGTAAGGGAAATGGTCTCCTGCTTCACAAAAATCGAAGAAAACGTAAGAGGCAACGATAAGGGCAACCAACCCCACCCCAGCTGCCAGACGTCCACCCACAACAGAACAATTACCAAGGTGCCGCTTCTGCCCATAAAGACAAACCGAGATTGTCCAACCAGAAACTCTGGAAACAACGCCCAGGCGGAGCCGCGCTTGCACACTGCCCGGCCGGGGGAAACGAACTGGCGCGACTAAACATTACCCACGATGATCCACTACCAAGGATCCCCGTCACCATACAGAAGATAACCTTCAATGCACTACTAGATACAGGATCGTCAACATGCATGATTAGGGAAGATCGAATACCCACAGTTTCACGGGTAGAACCCTATCAAGCCTCCGCATATTTAGCCGAAGCAGGAACAGAAATGACAATCAATGGTAAATTTCGCACGCCATTCACTCAATCATAGCTTATATAAACATTTCTAAAATATCAAAGCTGCGTTCTTTGGAAGCGGTTTATTCAAAGGTGGACTAAGACTGATTACTATTACTATTACCTGTTGTAATACCGTTTCTTTAAAAATGGAAGCCGTCACGTAGGGATTCTGCGGAGAAAGGGGCACCTAAAGTTTACATAAAAAACAGCCGCTCATGCGGTTCCACTATATCATTAAGTTGGGGCATAATCTATGCTTCAGTCGTTAGTGGTAATCTTTTACTAAGATCATAACAGGTGTATCGATTCTTAGGGTACACTGAGACTGAGTCCAATAATATTTGTTCAGTAGTAACTGAACTTGAATTACGATGCGTAAGATAATCGCGCATTATCTTTACAACTGCTACAATTGAAAAAGCACACACTTGACAAATTAAAAATTTGGTATTCTGAATATTTACTAAAAATAATATTCTTAATGATACCGACGATAAAGAGCCTTAACGGGAACACAAATACTAACATCTCAATATGCATATACGTTTATTCAAAGGTCGCGTGCCACAAATATATTTATTAATGCTGTTTCTATTATCGATATTGTGATGTACTGTCTTAAAGTATGATGGCAACACAAGAAAAAGAGAAGCGGGGAATTTTTACCGTAAACTGAAGCAATTACCTAAGGCCTGACCAAGGGCACAAAATGATTAAATTTATAAAAATATTTTTGAAAAACTATTCTAATTCGGAATCTTCGGATGTGAAAGCAGGACCATCCGTTTTGGCTATAGAAAACGGCGACAAAATGCCAGCTACGTGTGAAAGCATAGAACCTGCATGGCCATGGCAATACTAGCTCAGGAAATGACACAACGAATGAATTGGACGCAGTTTTAGAAAAAAGTAAAACTAAATCTAATGAAATCCCGAAGTACTATCCAAGATTTTTAACTTTCTTATGCAGGTACGTAGACAATTATATGAACAAACCATATGGTTGAAATTTTGGTTAAAAAAAGGTTCTTCTGAAATACAGGATAACAACTTTCCTGTAAACGACGCCAAGAGAAATTTGCTTTACCATACATTTTGCACATGTGAATCAATTAGCAGCAATTGGTTAATTTACTCTGTTAAATTAAATTTGGCATATTGTTTTTGTTACAAACGTATTTATACACAAAATAGGAGTACTAAATTCATATAAAAGGGCTATTCCGACTGGCATTCAGTTTCTGTGTATTTTTCAGAACACGAGCAGGTTTTCATCACATAGATTTTATTAAACAATGGCGCGAAGTTAAAGTAAAGTTAATCAAAAACTGCACTATAGATCAGGAACATCAAATATTATTTAAGAATGGAAAGAAATGTTAGAGAGCTGTTTTAGAACGATTATTAGCAATTTTGCAAATTAGCTGGCCAGTATTTAGTCTTCAGAGAACATGGTTTACAATTGTTTGTTCATAATAATGGTAATTTTTTACAAGTTGTAGAGGTGGTGGCAAATTGACACAAACAACTCTGATATTTGAATGATGTTTAAAAATCAAAAGATGCTGAAAGCAACATATCAAAGCAAAATGGTAACTGTTGGGTAAAAAAGTAAAAAAAGCAAGACAATTGGCAACCTAAAAAAAAAGATATTTATCAATAAGATTACACTACACTTATAATGTGAGCCATGTACAACAAATTAGATTTATTGCAAAATTTGTAAATACTTTTACAAACGAAGTCAAAATTCGGGAACACCTTTTGGAATTTTATCCATGTGAGGATAGTAACGGTGACAGTTTGAATGATTTAGTTCTTATAAGTTTATTTCCATTGTACAAGATAAATATTCATTATTTACGGTGGTAGGGATATGACAATGGATCTAATGTGAAAGGCAAAAGCTTCAGTTTACAAAATCAAATATTAAATATAAAGCTAAGCGCTTGGTTTGTACCGTGCTTGGGTTATACACTGAATTTAGCGACTAATCATACTACAAAAATAAACGACGTTGTGAACTTTTTTGAAACGTTTCAAGAATTATATGCTTTTAGCATCAACTATAAAGTGTAACATATTGAAAGAAAAATACCTTTAATGAAATCGTTACGTGACACCCAATCAGAAAATAGAATTAATACAATTGAATCTTTAGTTTTAAATTATAAAAGTGTTTACATAAGCCTCAATGATATAATAAAAAGCGACAGAAGAAACATTGAAACGAAAATATAACACAAGCGATGGCAGAGAAACTTAGTTACAATTTATGTTCTTTTATAATTTAGCATTATCGTTTTTAAAAGTTAATATTTTTAGTAAAATGTCTGAAAATTTTAGAATTTACATTACGGATTGCATAATGGCTCCAAGAAGTTTAGTAATAGTTTGAAAAAAAAGGTGAAAATTTTAATTCATTTGTTGATGACGTTAGCTTAGTGTCCAAATTTCTTCTACTTTGCCAAAGAAAAGTCTTTTGTCAGTTATGTTATGAGGCAAATATGGAACTCCTGCTGATACAAAACAATTCTTAAAATAAATTATCATTGTTTTAGTGTACTAGATACCTCTAAAAATTTACTGCAAGAAAGAATTTGTTTTAATAAAGAATTGTAAAAGTTTATTTAAATGTGTAAACGAGTTTTGCGAAATAGAATAAAACTTGTTGAGAAGATCGTGTATAGATCTTGATTTATATTTACAGCAAGTGAATGGGGACTACTTCTACGTGATATTGATGTAAATAAACCTTATAAGGAAATTATATATTTTACAACAATCGTCACGCCTTTTCAGGCACCCGGATTCTCCCCTATGTTAAATAATATAATATGCAATGATTTTATCTATTGTTTTCCTAACCTATCAGTTGCTCTTAGAAAATTTCTTACTTAACCTATTACGGAGGCATGGGGAAAGAGGTTTTAGTAAATTGGAGGTAATTAAAGGTTTTTTAAAAGTTATATTAATTGTAATAGACGATTTTGCAACCACAAAATCTTGATGAGTTCTACTTCAGCTGCTTTGTTAAAATTTTGTATATTAGCGTATGTTAACTGATTACAATGTGACTGTTTGGTTTTTGAGAGGTTATATGTGATTAGTGAGAAATTTATTTATAATTTATGCTATTTTTTGTATTTATAGCATAAAGATTATATGAAAATATATTAGGATAGCTCAATTTTTAGAATTTTTTTATAGGAAATATTCCGTCATGCAAGATTATATTATATGTTTCCTCGTAAATACAATGGTGCAAAGACTTTATTCGTAACTTTAAGTTTATTGTGCGCGGTTCCGCAACAGTGCAGTGTGAATCTAAAGTCGACATTATCTAGTAACATTTACATTCAGTTTCGAAACGTAATGAACTGTAGACGTGCACGCGAATAGATGTGTCTACCGATCAACAAAATGGCAAGTGCATTTACATCATGTTGAAACAAGGTATTTATCTTTTATTATGTCTTGCATTTATATTATTATAATTGTGATTAATCAAGCTCCTAACAAGTGTTCCTCGAAACCATAAAATATCGAGGCGGTCCTTATTTAACTATCCAGATTGCTTTATATAAAAACAAACACTAGCGATCATTTTATCCTAAAGCACTAACAATTTGATCCTATCGAGCCCCATTTGGAAAGTCCTATGATAATACATTCTCTTGTTTTTATAATAAAATTTCAATAATTCCCTGTATCAACAAACATGTATTGTTTGCGGCTCAAGTTTTGGGCCAGAATTATCTTATTATTACTGATATCATATCAAGCATAAATTTCAATGTGTTTCGTAGATATTAATAAAATCAAAACGTATTTCTATTTAGCGATTACAAACAACGAACGAGTTTGCATTATAATTAAAACTTTATTTATCAAACATTAGCTGTTTTATAGTATACAAATACATATCGACGCCAAGCACTTTCTGCTACCTTAAAGCAGTGTGTGGTGCTACAGACGTATGATGAAGATATCATGAGCAGACAAAGTTAAGAACAAAGAGGTACTAAAAATGGTAGGGAAAGAAAGAAATATGTGGAAAGCGGTAAAAAGGAGAAGAGATAGGATGATAGGTCACATACTAAGACATGAAGGAATAGTGCGGAATATATTAGAAGCAGAGATATAAAAAAGGAGAAGCAGAGATAGACCTAGGTTGGACTATTGCACACAGATAGTGAATGGTGTAGGATGTGGGAATTTCAGGAAAATGTGTAGGCTAGCTCAGAACAGAAATTGATGGAAGTACGCATCCAACTAGTCCCAAGAAGGATAAACTAATGACGAAAAAAATTAGTGTACGTAAACATGGTGATTATTATAAGTAACTACAGCTATTGGTTGTGCAATATTCTGAAATAATGTTAATTATGTGAAAGAATTTACTGGAAAACTATTAATTCGGTAAATGTCTAAGTATTGGAGAATCTTGGCAGCCACAGACTGCTTAACCCCCTTCACATACCATTGAATCTCGGTGAAATAGGGCATATAATTAGAAAACAATAGAAGGGAACCGAGCTGTATATAGGCTATGTGGGAATTTCAAGGAACTGAGTAGGCTAGCTCAGAATATCAATAAGTGAAGGTACGTCTCCAACCACTTTCGAGAAAGAAAACCTAATGACAAAAAAATAAGCGCAGATAAATCTGATGATTATTATAAACAACTGCAGGTGTTGGTTGTGAAATATCTGTAACTAATGTTGACTGTGCGAAAGGATATATTGGGAAAAATATTAAATTGGCAAATGTTCAAGTGCTGGGGGAACTAGGCAGCTACAGGCTGCTTGACCCCCTTCACAACCATTGAATGTCGGAGAAATAGGGTAGAACAATAGAAGGGAACCGAGCTGCATCTAACATGAAAGAACAGCGCTTATGATGAAAGACAACAAACATAGAAACCAGAAGAAAATTGTTGAAAGCATATGTGTGGAGCATAGCACAGTTTGCCTATGAAATACAGGTTGTAGGAAAAGCAGACAGAGAAACGGTAGCAGCCTTTTGGAATGTTGTGCTTCGGATGTATGAGGATGGTAGCATGGATAGACAAAGCTAATAACAAATAGGTTATAGAAATAGTAGGGGAATACAGATATCTGTGGGAAAAAATAGAAGAAGTAGAACGGCAGAATACGTTCTAAAGCATTTTTGGGGAATAGTATTGGATATATCACAAGCAGGCATGGGATAAAGGAAGTAGATGTAGACTTAGATCAGATAGTGCTATAGATACAGACTGTGCAAATTTCAGGGAAATGTGTAGGTTAGTTCAGAAAAGAAAACAATGAAGGTACGCGTCTAACCAGTTCTAGGACTGAAGACCTAATGATGATGATAAAGGCAGTTTTCCTTTTATTTTCTTCGTTACCTCAATTAATTTTGAGCTTGACAAACTTATACAAATTTTTTTGCTATTCGCGTGCTTTTTCCTGCGCTATTTTTACGAGTGTCTATATTAATTAATTTTCTATTAACAAACATTTGACGTTTTATAGTCTTCAATTTCAATGCGCTTAAAATGCTTCCAAAAAAATCGGACGTTACTGAAATGAATCTTTATAAAGATCGAATCAATGAAATTTCTGATTTAGGTAATTCAATAGAAACTTACCCCGAATCTAAAATCCTATTTAAATTTCAACGTAAATCTTTAACTGTTTACACAAATTTTAATGCGGTGTTAATTCCTGTTCTTGCAGATTCATCTGAATTAGAAGAATTAGGAAAGATGTTGATGCTGATTACTTTAATTGTTTAGTTATTTTGGACAGGTTACAAACACCCGTAGTTGTATATCAAAAGCCAGTCACTGTCGTTACCTCTAAACTCAATGCTAAAGTACAACCCTAAGTTTGGAAACTTTCAAGGGTGAGTTTTGTTCCTGGCTATCATATATCGATCTATTCAATTGCTTAGTGCACAATAATCCTTCTTTGTCTGTTACAGAACGCTTTAATTATTTGTTAACCTCAATCAAAATGATCTTTTACAATTGCGTAAAACCAAACCGTTATGCTCAAATAGTTATTTCATTGCGTATGAAACCCTCAAAGAAAGGTACAGCAACCCAAGATTGTTGGCTACCCTTCATTGGCGAACTATCAAATCTTCGCCATCCTTAAAATCAGAAAATCCCAAGCTACTTAGATCATTTGTAGATCGTTTTTCTGGAAATATAGCAGTTCTAAAAATTGAAAATATACTATTGAGCAGTGAAATTTCATTTTGGTTGATCGATTGCTTGAAAAACTTGATCCCAGCACTCGCAAAAGGTTCGAGTCATAATCCGACTCTAAGAAAACACCGGAATTCGATACTTTAAGGAAATTTTTATTACAACAATGCGCTACTTTAGAGAATTTTTCCTCAGCGTCTAGTACTACATACACAAATACAATGCAAACTACTACAGCTAAGTACACACCTACAAGGGTTTATTGTAAACCGAACGTTTCTTATTTGGTGTCGTTTGATAAATATAATACTTCTGACGATGCCCAAATACTAGAACAAAGTAGTTCCGTTGCGCGTTCATGTCCGGTCTGCAAGTAATCAATCACTCTATTTATCAGTGTTCGTCCCTTTTAGTAACGAAGCCGTCCGACCGTTTGAATATTATAAAAAGTTTTAAACTTTGTGTAACTTGTTTACGTCCTCATGCGGTCAAACAATGTAAATCAAAATTTACTTGTCGTACTTGTAGAAAATATCACAGATAACTTCATTTTGAAGTTCAAGTTGAACCCCCTGAACGTACAAAATAAAACCCTCGTCAACTGTTTCAATTCATATCCTTCAAGACGGTGCTGGTAGCTTCAAAGCGTCAGTCCCAAGTCCCGATTTAATCAGACGAATGTGGCTGCCAGTCGGGGTGTCGCTGGTTGTACTATACGTTCGGTGCAAGGTCATGAGCAGTCTTTGGAAATCACAAGATTTATTTTATCAACAAGCTCCGGAAATTTGCCTAGCGTCGAAGTTTTAAATGATTTTGAATGTTTTAAAGGTTTGCATTTTGCAGACCCAACATGAAATAAACCCGGTCAAATTGATATGCTTTTAAGGGCTGATATATGCCCTTTATTATTAATGACGGTGTCATCCAAAGTAAACTTTTGCAACCAGCCGCTATTAATACTATTTTTAGTTGGAAAATTTTGGGTCCAGTTCAAAGTCATAAAAAATATCAGTTAATTTTATGGAGGTCTTCGGTAAATGAACCTGTAAAATTTACTAATTGAATACCGTAACTTATGGTGTCCAGTCATCACTATATTTGGCCATTTAAACTTTTCAACAACTATCTATCGAAAAAGGGGAAGGTTTTCCTTTGGCCGCTGAGGCCAATTGGTCAAATCTGTATATGGATGATTTTGTTTGTGGTTCAAATTCAATATAATCTACCACTGCAATACGAAATCAGGCGATTCAACCTTTAAAATTAGCGGGCTTCGAACTTCGAAAGTGGAGCTCCAATTGCTCTGACATTTTAGAGAGCATTCCTCCCGAACATTTAAAAATAAATCCATTTAATTTTGACTCCGATGAGTCGATTAAGCTTTTAGGACTTTAATGGTCCCCTACTGATGATGTTTTTTCTATTCAAGTTCAAGTTGGTAACCCAACTTGTACTAAACGGAATATTCTTTCACAAGTGTCTTACGGTTTAAACCACGTCATTTTCTTACGTTTAAAAACGGATTCTTACAGTTAAAAAGTTCATAAATACATCGCGCAAGCGCGATGCCACGGCAGGTGGTAGCTCCATGCTTACACAGGCTTTAGCGCGGCCATCTGCCAATGACGTCACCAAGGCAAAAATTAAATTACGCAATAATCGGAAAACATATAACCTTAAAGACAATTGATTATATCCGCGAACAAATTAAACTATGAAGTACTCACATAATAGGTCCAGATTCCCACGAAGTACGCCAATCGTCCTTCAGGATAGGTTAAGACGGCGTCAGCACGTCCATAAGGGCGGCATGCTGGCCCTTTTTAGGCAGTTAAAGATGGTACTGCTCCGGTGCTGTCGGCGGAACATGGACATCCAGCTCGTCTAGGGTCGTGCAGTACGGTTCGCCAACGGCTGCAGATTACCTACTTATGCAGGGAAAGACGGGAACATGGTAAAGGTCGACAAACAAAGACAATCAGGCAAGGAAATCTACATAGGTAAAGATAAGGCACGATACGATACCTGACACGACCACACTCCTTGAAGATCAAAGGCAAACACCCACGTTCAAGCGTCCAACGGAAACCTCTCACCACTTTGTCTCTACTCCACTCGCGTTGCGCGATCTGGCGCAAACGCACTGTAACGTAACGGAAATACGCGCCCCGAGTCTTTTGAAATTGTGGCGCGAAACTTCCGCACATCAAAATTAACCTAAAAACAATGTTTAAGGGCCAATTTGATTGGCACGTAACAAGTGGCAAGGATCTACGACCCGTTAGATTTCGTAGCTCCACTTACCCTTGTAGCTAAACGACTTATTCAACATTTGTGAATGTTGGGGTTAGACTGAGAAGAAAATCTTTCAGTTGATTAGCTATCTCAATGACAACAATATCAAGAGGAGTTGCCATTGATTTCTACCTTAAAAATATTTCGTTGTGTACTTCCCACTAATCCCTATAGCTCTGAAGTTCATGGTTTTTGTGATTCCAGTGAGGTTAGATATTCTAATGTTGTATATCTTCGATTTATCAATTTAATTTCGGGTGAAATAACTGTTACCTTGACTGCAACTAAAACTAAAGTTGCGCCAATAAAACGTATCTCAATTCCACGTCTGGAATAATGAGCTGTTACTTTGTTGTCTGATTTACTCGTTTTGGTATTGGATGCCCATCAAGGCTTTGTAATAATTTCAGAAATATTTGCCTGGAGTGACTCGAAAGTGGCTCTCAGCTGGATTCGTGCACCTCCTTTTTAATGGAAAACTTTCGTGGCTAATTGTGTTAGCCACATTCAGCAAATCATCTCACTTAGTCGATGGTTTCACATAAAAATTTTTGATAATCCTGCTGACACAGCTTCTAGAGGTCTTCTGTCAAAGGCGTTGCTCGCATGTTCCCTTTGGTGGGCGGAACTTCGGTGGCTTCGTTCGGCCCAGGAATTCTGGCCTCCTTTAATTACTATTTCAACTTCGACATTTGTTGCTCAAACTACTGAAATTGTGTCCAGCATAGTTGACAATTTAATGGAAGGCTTTTCGTCTTTTAGAAAAATTCAAGGTTTTTTGACATAACATTTATAGGTTTTTACAACTTTTACAACAGCGTCCTACGGGACCTCTTACTGCCGATGAACTATTTAATTCGCTTATGATTATTGTTCGGCGTGTTTAATTTACGGTCTTTATTAAGGAAATTTCTTGGATTAAAAATAAAGTGTAGTTACCTAAAAATCTAGCTAGACTATCACTTTTTCTTGACACACTAGACATTTTACGTGTTGTTGACCGTTGTCATACTCTGCAAAATATCCGGCATTAATGCGTCGTTGTTACTGTTATTGTTCAGGTAGGCGGCATCTGAAAGTATAGTATAGTATAGGTTTTTCTGCTTTGGAGGTCGTTATAGCAAGTTGTTACAGGTCCTCCACTAGCGCTTTGATTGTGACCATTTTGCTGGTTTGTTGTTTTTGTTCAGCGCCACTGGGTTGTTGTAGTCCCAGAACTGTTGGTGGTTGTGTGACCAGGTGGCTCCGTGGCGTAGTGGTATGTGTGTGACTACTACACCCAAGGCCCCGGGTTCTAATCTCAATACGGTCCGCTTAAAAAATGTTAGGCGAGCATTTTTCACAAACATATACTCTCGTTCGAATGAGAGGTAAAATGGAGGTTCCGTATGTGAGTGTTGTCACGCACGTTAAAGAGCCCTACCTTGGTTGGAACAGCAAGGGTTCGACAAAATTTCAATTTTTCCAGGTAAAAAAAACTCGCTTCCTAGCCAATGTAGTACCTTGGGGTGGAGCATTGGAAAATCACATGTAAGGTTGTGTGACCTTTTGGGTTGGAGACGGTTGGTTGGCGTCCGGCTGGACGTTTGATGTCGTTTGACTCCTCATCTCGGGCATGTTGATGGTTCTTGCAAGCGCGCTGTTTGCAAAATTTTCTGTGAAGACGGCTCAATCACGTTGAACGCTACTTGTTATCGTTCGGGTGGGCGAGGTCTGAAAGTATGTAGGCTTGTCTTGATTATTTGTTTAATAGCAAAAATAATTATAAGTTTCATAAATACATAAAAATAAAAGTGAAATAGTTAAAATTGAACGATTTTAGTAGTTTGAAGCAGTTTGGAAGTCTTCGGTAAGCTTCATAATTCTTCGGATGGCTTCGTGGTTGCTTATGGAACCAAAATAAACTTAAACAGTTATTGAATGAATGTATATACAGGGCTTCATGTTTTGCTTATGAGACGACGTGAGTGTATGAAGAATTATGGCGTGGACGTATGTATAGCTTGGAGGAGTTTGTAGGTATTTGGTGATCTTCGGAACTCTTCGGAAGGCGTCATGGTATTGGTGCTTTAGGCCTCGTCGAGTGCGTCGCCGTTGAACTCTACGGGGGTGTTGTCCCGGCGGTAAAGTTGACAGACGCAATCACAATAACGACTTGTCGGTGAAGTATGGAACGGAGCTTAACGCCCATACGTAATTTGTTAGCTATTGATTGATGAATTATAGTGACGTACCCTAGGTACAGCGGCGGAGAGCGTCCCTGTCAAAGAATACGCAGGCTATGGAAAGCAGTGCTCGCTGGAGTATTAGCAGGCTATGGAGAGCACCGCCAATAGATTCTTTAGGCTATGGTGAGCACTAACAAATGTCTTTCGGAGAACCTGTAATTGTATTTATACACTTCCATTTCCTATGCTGCCTGTGTTGAAAAACGTTAATGAAGACTTTAACCAATGAAATTGTGTGCATCAATTTTTGAATATAAAAGAATGTCCAAAGTTTGTTTGTCCAATGAGCGTACTGATTATTAGGTACTACAAGTTATGAGTTGGAAATTCTCACGATTCGTAGTTTGTTCTGTATTCAGCTCGTGTACTTTGATATAGTCAATAGCGATTCTTTAGTTTGCTCTGTGTTCAGCTCGGGCATGGTGATATAGTCAACATTGCCGACTAACAAAACTTGTAATTTTATCCACTCATCATACGTACTGTCATGCTAGTATTTTAATCACAGCATATTTAATCAACAAAATTTTTGGATCATTTTAATCAAACACTCTATCCGATTTTATCTTTTTTCGTATATTAAATGTTTCCACACTGAACCGGTTCCGGTGACACCTCTTTTGGGTGACTTGCCTCAAGCTCGTGTGAACCAATTTAAACCTTTCAGTTGTGTGGCTATAGATTTTGCGGGACCCATTTCAACTAAAATTTCCTTTTTAAAAAAATCAAAGATTTTTATGTCGTATATATGCACATTTGTGTGTTTTGCCACTAACGCAACACACATTGAACTAGTTTTATCTTCTGCCGCATTCCTCACCGCCTTACGGCGCTTTGTTGCTCATCGAGAGCACTGTTCTTATATATTCACGATTGCGACACGAATTTTGTGGGAGCTAACAATCGGCTTATCGCTTATATGCAAGATGGTGTTGAACAAGAAGGGATCACTTGGTCCTTAATCCCTCCCCCCCTATAGCGCCAATTTCGGCGGCCTATGAGAGAGCGGCGTTAAAAATGTTAAAACTCATCTCTTGCGTGTCATTGCGGAACAGGTACTCACATTTGAGGAACTGTATACTGTCCTCACCCAAATAGAGGCATTATTGAACTATACGCCAATGTGTGCTTTAAGTCCTGACCCGAATAACCTACAGTGTTTTTTATCGGGTCATTTCCTAACAATGAACCCTTTAACTGCTCCTCTAGATGAAGTATTTTATCAAATTAAAATACCCCTACGCGATCGTTGAAGATTATTACAGAAAATGCAACAAGATTTCTTGGCGCGCTGGAGTCAAGAAAAATACTCTTCGCAAGCCACCACAATAACACAATCAAGGTTCTCAACCTTCTGAAAATGCTTTAGTCTTAGTCAAGGATGAGAGGCTATTCCCATTACAATGGAAGCGTGGGGGTATCACCTGTTTATATCACGGCCGCGATGGTACGGGCCGTGTTGCAGATGTTCAAAATCATAATGGCACTTTTCAACAACCCATAGTCAAAGTGTGCCCTTTACTTTTATGTTAATAATTTCTCTATTTTTTCCTGTATTCTTTTATCTTTCTTCTCTTTTACTTTAAACCCTTAATTCACAAAATGATCTAAATAAAGCTATATGGAGAGGTAAAATTCCGAAGCTGTTCAGTAAGTTAAGTTAAAGCAGTAGTAGTCGCCGTGCCCCTTGTGGGTTGTGCATCACGTACTACAGGAATTGCGGAACTAAACTATATTCTCTTCCTTTTATTACAACAGCCTTTAGAGGTAAGACAAGCATTTTTACCTGTGCTATGTAGATTTGATAAATTCTTTGTACGGTGTTTTCCAATATCTTTATTACTAATGCAGAGCAGAAAATGCACTAATTTTAAGTTCACGCAATTACAAAATGTTTTATTGCATATAAGAAACTCACTACCGAAACGTTAATAAAATGATAAAAAATTTTAAGTACTGAAATTGTAATAAATTGTAGAGGCGTTAAACGAATATTATTCTAACATGAAACGCAAATAAAATCAAACCAAAACATTTTTATACAATTGCGACATGTATTCAAGGTAGTCTTATTAAACTTAACTATAAACGATTCGAAAATTCTGTTGGTTTTAATGAAGACGAAGTCTGAACACTTTCTAATATAGCTTCGTAAAAACCTAAAAAGAAAATGAAACGTGATATAGTCGGCTTAAATGGCGATTGTTATGCAAAACGAGAAGCGGTTCGAAATCACCACCTGTTCAGTAGCAAGCCTTTATCGTTCATCCTCATCAAGCGACTTCTTTCGTGATTGCGACAGTGTAAAGCCAATCTTTTGTATTTGCTCTATTTTGGAGTAGAAAGACAGTATTACTGGAACCGCGGTCTGGAAAGAATAGCTATCTAAAAGGTTTTAATTCCGTATTTAGAATAATTGCTGCCATATTTAAGCTCGCAGTCTTGAAAATAAAGACATTAACCAGGAGCGTCGAGCACAACTGAATTTTCTTAAGCTTTTAATAGATATTTGCTTCTAAATTAAGAGACAAGTATGTAGCGTATAGATGAATAAGTAGAACGCAGAGGAGTATGGTTCTTCGTGTACTTATTGATAGGGATATGCTATATAACGAGTGGAAGATTGAGCGCGACACTGGAAATTTCGAATTAAGACCCGGAATTAGACTTAATGAGCTGGAAAAGCAACAGGAAGGAAGAATCGGAACGAAAATAAGAGGATAAAGGGAATGATAAATATTTATTATTTGTATAATTGTGGCAAGATGAGTTGATGGATCGTGGTTGGAACTGATCTGCATCCGATAATCCTCTTGTGGCGAGTGCTTGAACCGCTACTAAGAAGTGGAGCGACACGCACGGGGCTAAGATGGAGACAAGGTATGATCATGCTAATGCTTTCGCCTTGCTTCGGTACCGCAAGAGAGCGAGAATTAATTCGGATCAGCACGGCATTATGTCTAATAAGCGAAAACACACTTGACTAATTCTGGAAAGACATGTTCTTTCAAATGTATTATAGTAGTTATCCTTATTAAAACAGCTGTCCCTAAATAACCTATTAAAAAATGTTTAGTATAGATTCAGTTTCCTTTGTTGGAATATAAACGTAGTGCCAAATAACTTTCCGCTAACGTAAATTAGATAGGGAATTTCAAATGCTTGAATAATTTGCTTCTATGCACAACGAGCAAGGTTAATTTTGTTAATAAAGCCCTATGCTGCAACCACCTCAAATATTTGCTTTATACGAGATGGTTGACATAAACACACGCCAAAGGTAAACCGCCAGATGTCCAGTCAAGAGGAAAAAATATTTCTGGTTAAAGCTTCAAAGCATCTTGCATCTTCTATATCCAATGATGAGCGTACTCATTTCGGTAATTGATCGTATCCTTTTATCAAACACTGCAAAGACAAGGGCGGCGCGGACCGTTTAATCTAGCAGCAAATGTGATTAAAAGGGATCGTTCATTTCCCCGACTACTTTCATTGCCATTTACTTTTCTTAACACTTATTTTATTTTTAAGTGCTTTCTAACGAAGATGCAATTTTTCATTACGTGCAAAGATCAAGTCTGAGAACGTGATCTGGTTTCTGTTTGAAAATCAACATAGGCGGAATTACAGAGCTTTACACACTTTATGGTAGATCCCACAAAATTTTATGCCTTTAGTAATTAAAAGGTTATTTTGCTGTTCCAGCTATTCATAACGTATCATGGAAAATTACTAAAGCCAGTGAACAATTAGATTTAGTGTAATGGAAGTTATAGTTGAACAGTGTATATTTCTTTGGGAATTGCATTATTGTTAGGATTAATTCAAAATGGTAGTACACTAAATATACCGGCGTTAGGGGAAAGTAGAGCATACAAGAACTGATATTAATAAGGTTTTAGAAAGTTCACCGGTAGTTACTGTACAGCGACACCAAATGAAACGTCTTCCGTTAAATATAGGGTATGCTAACAAGTAATCTACAGAAGGTCTTTAAAATATAATCGGTAGATACAAATGAATACATATAATTTAATACTTTTCCTTTTTTGGAGGGTATAACCAGGTAATATTTCATATCCTTATAAATGGGAATCATGTAAACATGTTGGAGTTCTTTAACAACTGTCAGGTTGCTAATATCTATGAAAAGCCAGGGAGATAGAAAAAAGATAGAAGAGTATAGGAAGACCTAGAGCAAGTGATGTTAGTCAAATTATTAAAAATTTAGGTTGTGAAGAGTATGTAAAACTTTTTAGATTAGCACAGAATAGAAAAGAAGTTAGAGCTACTTCAATTCGATCTTAAGTAAGATCGAAAAAAAACAAATGAATCGATTAAACTTACGGCTACAATATCGCCCTGCAATTTTGTACAGGCGGACACGAATTTTCCGGAGGTCAAATCTCATTCTTCATTTTAAGCGTTTTCTTTGGTGTAAAAACATACCCGCTGTATATTTTTCTGGGAAACTTTATTGCCGTAGAAATCGTTACCCCGGGAAGTACCCTGCGCCCCACCCGAACATTAGAAACGCACGCCACAAAATTTTCCGTTTTTGCGACGCTTTATTTCTTAATAACTATAATTTCTTGAAATTTAATTGGTAGACGCAGATGGATAGAATTAGGAGACTAGCACAATACCGGACAGCTATTATTATACCAACGGGTCTGGAGCCCGCGAAAGTCAAACCTCATTTCTTAGTTACAAGCGCGTTCGGTGCTGTAAAGATATTTGCAATAGCTTTTTCTGCGAGGTTACATTTTTGGTAAAAAATTTACTCAGCGATCAACTATCGATCCATTCTAAAATTGGGAACCCGGGCTACAAAACTCGCTATATAAGTGACGTTTCATTTTCTAACAGTTGACAGTTTTTAAAATATAATTGGTGGACAGAGATAGATCGAATGAGGATACCGCATATTTGAATTTCCTAATGCTCTAGTCGAAAGTACTGCAATGGTCAAAAGCGAGCTTTTACCTGAAAATTTAGAATTTAGCCGAACCTTATAACCTTAACCCCGCATTCAGATATACAACACCCGGTAATTAATATTCGTTAAAGGCTACCCAAGCAGTCTTATACAGATGCGGAGGTTTCAGACCTCTGGGCGGGTTCTATGGCTGCTTGGTGTTGCACGCGGATGGATGGTTAAGGAGAAAAGGGGAAAATCACTAGAACTATAGTCGAAGCACTTGCAAATTAGAACTCCACGCAAGACAGAATTCCTGGTTATGCTACATTTTCTCTCACGTAAATATCTACCCCCTCCAGTCGAGGTTGACTTACTTTCACGCGCGTTGGTGGGAACAAAGTCGTTCCAAACGTGTGAATTGTCATGTAAGCATAATCTCATACAACAAAAATAAGTTAATGCTCTAAATATTCGTGTGAACTACAACTTGATGTGGTTTTCACGGGCATTAGCGTTATGATAGTTGTGTGATGGGAATTTTCCCATGCAGAGTTCTAAAAAGGTCCCTAAACCTAAATTAATACAATATTATGTTGGAGCTTTATAAAATAAAGCGCAACAACCTTAACCAGCCCAAACAAAATATACGTCTTTATGATACTATTCAACACACACATACACACGCATGCAGGCACGCACGCCCGTACGCAGGCACGCACGCGCACACCCGCACGTCCGCTGACACATACCACACCCACAATACCAACATTTAACCCCTTATTCGAGTGACGCAGCAGGATGCTCCATAGGTTAAATTTATTTTTTATTTTTAAGCACTTTCGACAGTCTGTGTCTGGGAGAGTTTATTGTTCGTTGAATTTTGCTGTCGCTTAATCTTGTACCACACTAGTAAATAATAACCCTATTTTCTGAATGTTTGGTTATCCTTCTTTAATAGTGAAAAACCTTTAAAGCAATTACTAGTCACAGAAAGATTGAATGAGGAGACTGTCGTAGCACCGCACTCCAAGTTTTTACTAGCGGATCAAGATATTACGGCAGGAAAACTCCACTTTTTAACTTAAAAGTGGTTTTGCTATAGCAAAGATATTTTTGGGTTACTTTATTTTGAAATTCTATTTCTGATATAATTATTTACCTTGGTTCGACCCTGCATTTTAGTTTGCACAAATATAGAGAAGAGGGAGGTGCATTGACCAAAATAAATTGAACTTTTACCAAACCACGGTTACTGATAGAAGTTTGCCGCATATACGTTTTGAATCTACCTACTATAAAATTTCGCACCATATATTTATAGTTAAGAAAAGCATATAAGATATATTACTTATTTATATTTTTTTTCCATGCTTAACGAGCTAAAATGATCACTGCATGGCCACCTGTCCAGTATATATTATTACTATAAAGGCAAATGTGTTGAATTGCAGTATCTATTTTACAATACAAATAAAATTGTATAGTCATAAAAATTCAACCAATGAAAAGTAGGTAATAATTAATCTTAATGAAATTATTCTTGAGTGAAAAGTATGTGATAATTATTTTTAATGACATAATAATAGAAATGGATAGCTCAACAAGGATTAGCGTTACAGTCTAATTTCGTCATAACACTTTAACTCACGGAAACTATTTTGTCACTTACAAAATTCGTACTTGCGCTCATGGTCTTCCTTTTCACAACCAACACACATCATGAACCAAAGGCTTACAGTTCTAACATCTAATCCATTTTTTGTCTTCTTTAGTTTTGCTTCATTGCAATAAAAACATTCTGTATCGTTATTTTTATTATCCGAAACGTCTTCTCCGTCTTACTTTTCAAAAGTCCCTTTTTGTAGAAGCTCTTTGTTTTTCGTTCTAATTTTGTTCTTTTAATTTTCTTTTATGGATCCTTGAAATCGGTATAGGCATTTTTCGCTTGTTCGTTTTCAAATCTCTTTTTCTGATTATTTTTCTTCAAACTTACTTCCAGAAAAACAAAGTAGTTATGCTAGCTTATGTTGTCGAACAGTCAAGAAATTGTGAACGTTTTGCTATGGTATTCTGTGCAGACACGAAAAAACGTAAATTAAACAAAGAAAATCGCCCGCACCGAATACCGCAACAAAACAATGGGAATCCAAAGGATTAATGCAGTACTAGCTGAAAAACCTCGTAAAGTGGAGTGGATCACAGAAAGAAAAATAGAAAACCTCAGGAAGTAGTTTTATTACATACCTTTAGTTAACAAATATGATATCAAAAGAACATTTACAAAAACCAATACGAACACTTATGTAACGTCCTGTTAAAGCATGATATAAACGAAAACGTCAATTTGCATATAACAAACATTCCTCCAGAATATACATAAAATTTAAACAAATATCAATTACAGATTATTTTACAGTCATATAAATTCTTAAAATATAAAAACAAGTACAAGTACACAATGTTCCCAGCCAAAAATAAATACAAGATTGAAATTAGACATAGTATATACAGTAATACAAAGCTATTTACCTGCTACCTACGGAAATGCATTTCGGGACAAAACCTAAAAGTAATAGCATAACCATAACATAAAAGTAAGTTTTATGGATAACCAAGTGCTAAACTTATCCTAGCTTATAATTGGTAAACAAATTGTTGTCGTTAGCATTTCCCAAATTTTAAGTTAAAGTAAATTTTCAATTTCCTCAACGTGAGCTTATGTTTATCTTAATTGTGACTTGAAAACAATCACGTGATCACATTTTACACAAACACGTGATAGTTAAAATCAGAACCGGAGTCTGTAATTTATCGAGCAATAAACACGCGTAAGAAAACCAATGGGGAAGTGGTGTGGTTATTAACCACAAAAAAAAACTAAGTTTCATATAAAGCATAAAAAAACAGAGTATTCTTACCTTAAGTCAATTTATGTGCCAAAAAGGAGTTGCTGCATTTCGATCGACTATTCGCTTATCTGCAGTATGTACTCTATCGTACACAATCAGCTTGCCTCTGGTGCTATCGTAACGGAACTGAAAGTGCGTACTTGCAACTGTTAACAGACCGGACACTGCTATAAAACAATTTTACTCAGTTACTGGTTGCAGAATATTGATTAATATTGACTTTATAACACCGAAGCAAAACAATGCCTCTAAAAAGAAAGTATCTTAAGTAACATTGCGACTTTTTAGGTCTCACCACGTGAAAGGACACTGCATAGTAATCACTCTTCCACCGTCCAACTTGTAAATATAGATGGAGATAAGCCACCAAATAGTATCGTGTTTTCCTTCAAAAACTGGTAGTATGAAAACTGTCTGTTCAATCTGTTAGAAATATCAGCAACCCACATTGTAGAATTATATAGTTTAAATGCATAACGGGTGGCGTATATTTTGTATAAAACCGTAGAAACCTACTATTTCGATTTATAATACCTTGATAAGGTAAGCAGGTGGAAAATTTTCATTATTCGCAATTTGTGTCTGTAAACACATGTTTGATAAGGAAACACCACGTTTTAACGTGATAATAGTATTTTTGAAGTAACTGCTTTGATAACCAACATTTTCCCACATTAAAGCAACCACATCTTGCAAGCATTTTTAACTTTTATTGATCCCAAACCACGTTTCATGTTAATAAATTAAACGTATTTCCAATCCACATGTTCGTGATTTATTTAAGAGATGCAGGTGTTAATCAGATTTTTCTCTTATTAGCAGGTTTTTGAAGCAATTGTTTTGGCAAACAACGTTCTAAACTTATTTTAGTAAACCCATAACGCACGAATTTTTAACCTTTGATAACCAAAGCAAATTTTCCTACTTTGTAATAATAAACCCCTAGGTTTAGCCCGTTATCAAAATATCAACATATTTAACTTTGTACCTGAATATTTAATAAAATGCTACAGGATGTTTAGACAAATGATCGATTAAAAATTGAAAAGAGGGTTAACCCGCCACTAACATGCAAAATAACTATGGAAACAATGCTGATATGCAATTTAAATTAACTATGCACCAAATTATTTAATTACAGAAACGAAACATAACAGTTCGTCTGTAAACGTCCATATTTCAAGAACCAAAATTTTTGCTTTACTTGATTCTGAAGCAGTAAATACAATTTTACAAGAAAATAGTAGGAAATTTTTATCAAAATTAGAATTAAGATTTAAGAAAAAAAAAACTTGTTAGTTAGTAAACGGTAAAGTTTTGAACGCTATGGAAATAGGTACGTTGTCCACTCGAGCACAACAAAGTTTGGTATACTACCGGTTTAGATGGTACCAGATGTGTAACACAATCTAGTTTTGGAGATATATTTTTGGAAAGGTTTTTTTTAAAGGTTTTTGGTCTGCAAAATTAATATGTAAGGAAAAGAACCAATTTTATAATCAACTTTAGATTTAACTCCAACATCAAGGATACTTTTAGATAACTGTATTGAAAAATATTTTCATACTTTACAGGAATTAGGTCATGCAGTTTCATCCACAATGCAAGTACTTATGGACTGGGAATTAGACACATTACTACAATTGGGGGCTTTTAAGAAACGGTTAACCCAGTATTACTAAAAACACGTGTTTGGCTGGCGTATTGACTCATTCCTTGCACCGATCTTTAAGGTTAACCCCTTGTATGGTTGCAAGCAAAAGTTAAAAGGAAAGTAAGTTCTTACTGCAAAATGTTTTTATGGTCTGAAATAAATGCATTCTACGCGGTTTCGGAACTTACGAATCGATCTACTCGCTTCTATTTTTGAGGTGAATGGAAGCTTCGTGAAGGATTCTAATCCACATACCTGGACTATGGGTAGGCTAAACAGATATTTTAGTATACAAAAAGAGTATGCTTAGTGGTAGCTTGATAGAAACACATTATACTTAAAACCAGCATTATATTTTAGTAACAAATGAAGTCAGAATTTTTTTTTCGAAAGTGACTTAACCAAATAACTTTTTCTGACAATAATAACACAAATGAAATCAATAAATACTCATCTTGGTGTAATACCGAAGTGAAAAGTAAAACTCCCTTTAACACAATAATATTTTTGCAACCACTAAATGCACATTTCGACTAATAGGTGGCCATCTTCAGTAAAAACAATTGAACTTTAATATTAAAGCTAGGTTTCATCTCTAAGGATAATCTCCGCACCAAAGTGAAACTTTGCAAAATTTCACTTTTAGTTCGCTTGTTATCTATTGAAGATGACCACTTAGTAATTGAAATACGTATGTAGAGATTCTAAAAATATTTTCCCGGTAAAGGGAATTTTACTTTTCGCTTCAATAATAACTCAATCAATATTGTATAATGTATATGAATGAAAATAAATACAATATATTGTAGAATAATTAAAAATAACCGAAATAGTACTTCGTTAAATTTCATTATTACGTTTGATATTTTTCGGAGCTTTTTGCTTTTTCTAACAATTGCTTGTCTTCGTTTATAAGTTTCAAAAATTGGTCGCAGGTAAGTCCGATATTTACTTTTACTTTCATTGCGCTTTCCAGAGTACTAATTTTTAGATGTGATTTCTCTTTGGTCCAGTATCGGCCTGCGATGCTGAATAATCGTTCGTTTGTCCCAGGTAGAGTAAAAATAAATGCTGTCAACTTTTCTAAAAGCAGTGGTTTCAATTCTTTATTTGCTTTATTCGCATTTTCCAAAGTAGCTATCCATCTGTCAATTAAAGGTACAGATTCCTGTTCCCATTTTTCTAAATTTAAATTTAAGCTGGTTCTTATACAACAGTAAGAATCAAATATGTCATTGTCACTTATGGCAGGCATTGGCAGTGACTTAGTAGCATTAAAAAAGAACATATAAGATTCCATAAATTCTTCATATGAGAATTTCTTCTTGAGCAAAAGTGGTATCATGTTCTTGTCATCATAGCAAAATCTGTTCCTCAAGATTCTAAATACGCTGTTATTGCTGTATAAAATCTCACCACTACTGAAATTGCATATTGTCTATCTATTAGTTCTTCCGTTTCAAGTTTTTTTAAAAGGTTTTCAGTCGTGAATGGTATGAAAACGTTTTTAAGCCTGTTTCTATACTTAAAGAGCAAGTTATAAAATTCGGTTGCTACGTCCACTGCACTTATATTCTGTCCTTCAATCACTTTCGCAGTTTCACGAAGTAAATGAAATTGAGGTAGAAGAAAAAGCAATAAAAACTCAGAAGGTTCAGCCTCAAAAAGATTAGTAACAGCAAGGGGTGAATTTTCATCGCTAAGAAAATATGATTTCAAAGGTTCAAACATTTGTAACATTTTCAAATGTTACGTTGTCAATATAATCTCAATAAGAATTTTAATAAGTAAAATCCAATATTTGCAATACACTTTGTAGTGCCCACTATACAATTAGTATATTTGATTGGCTATCGTTAACACGTTGGGGCAAAATAATTATATCACAACAATTGAACCAGCTGTTATTTCCAACATTTAACTTACATCCTTAAGCGATTTAATACAAATATATTATTACACTTATAATGTAGATAAATAATTACATTCCAGAATAACATCGTTATGAAGTACGTGGTAATATACACAGCCATCTGCCGTAAATATAGGAAGATGCAAGTATCGATTAAATATGAACTAGTTCAAACTCGAAAAAGCAGTCTCAGGTCGCTGTTTATCAGATCAACATGGCTTGCTTAGCGTCCTCGGATCTAAGGATTGCAATAGTCGGGACGGAATATAGCGTCGAGAATGGTCGACGTGAGTAGTTTTATTTGTAGTGGCAATGTAGAGAAATTGTTCGGTACTTTGGTTCATAAATTAAAAGGATAATTCGTTTAACATCTACCCTTAAGATCATTAGCTTCGTTTCGTTTTTTTATTCTGAAGAACCGCCGTGTTGTATTTATTTTACATCTATCTAGCATGTATAGAAGTTTAAAATACCACAAATGTTCGGTACGAGATCGCAAGATTTCCACTTAGTTAAATTAAATAAATGTTTTAATTATCAGCGAAGAGGTTTGGTCAAAGTACAAACAACGATAATCTACTACGTAAACAGCACGATGTCAACACTTACAACTGGTTGGTATTACAGATGTCAAACTGGATACACGAGGTGCGTACTAGTTATACGTTTAGTCGACAGATGCCTTTTGTCAACTACCTTTTGTTTATTTTATAACAGTGGTGTAATAACCTCTAAAGTGATTAAGAATATCTCATAAATAGAAAGTAAACTTTAAATTTAGAAGCAGGGAATATTTCACATTGATTGAATAATTAGAGAATATTGATCAATGCAATTAAATCTAAGCATAGTTCTTGCTAATTTAAATATAATTGGATATAACAGCTATCAAATGAAGCTTTAAATTGTTTATTTATTGTTATGATTAAAGAGCGACATTCTAATACTCTTACGAGTTCATCATTATGTATTGTTTTCGTTTATGAAAATTTTATACTTCAACTTAATTAGATATGTAACTTGCATAAATCAGGTTACTGATTTAAAATCTTCTGTTTAAGTGTAATTTTACCTCTGCTATCATCTGAGTAGGAAACGTTGTTCATTTACTTATTTTATTCATGAATTTTAATATCTATTCAGTCAAATTGTATGTAGTTAACGGATCCGATTTCTACGTCACAAATTTTGTTACATATTTATTAGAACTAAACGTTAAAATCCATTATTATTGTGGAATTTAAAATCAAAGAAATTACACATTCAATTTATAAAAGCATAATTAAAGAATGCTAAGTTATTTTTTTAAAGACTTTTCTTTTAATCTCTGAATCATAAATACGTTCAATTTTTTTGTGATAACATATAAATTATCAAAGGATATTATGTTACATTATACTTTTCTAAGAAACTTAGAACATTTTTATTTCAAAGAAAAAAGGTATAAAAATTTTCTTTAAGTATATAAAGGTACTTTCCATTTATGTCATTTTGAAATATATTGGAGGAGCAAACTACTGCCTCATGTGTTATATTATTAATCTTGTAATTTATTTCAGATATTTCATCGTTGTAGCCAATTCCCCTTTCTTCCGAATGTAGTGGCGCTCAATATTTAGTTTAATTTTTAATATCTACTCACCCCTGAACCATGCTTTCTACCGCTTAGAGTAATGTCTAGAGCATAGCACCGGTAACACCAATTATCTGCATAAGGTAAGCGGTAAAACATTGTAAGTATTCTGTCTACACATGGTGATAAAGACAGTCTTCTTGTTTTAGAATGTAAGAGTATCATTTTAAAATTGGCAACCAATAAAGTTACAAAATTCTTTCAATGTTTCTGTTCGAACAGTAAATATATTAAAATGGTGATAAATTTTAAACATAATATTTTCGATATCTATTGGAATTATCTCCGACGTTGCGGCAGAAAGTGCATTGTGTACTATATGAGCAGCACATTCTATAATTAGCAGATCTTTCTGCAAAGTGCTTACTAGTTTTGCATGAACTTTATCAACTGTTTTTTTATATGATAGAGCACCAAAATTCACGGCTGCATTATTTGCAGAAAAGCCAATTCTTTTATCGTGTAATTGTAGAGGTTTATGTCTTCCACAATTACCTTAGCTACGGTTTCAGCCGTTTTATTTGGAAGGCTGTGAATTTTTAGAATACGGGTCTTAATTTCAATTGTGGGATTTTCAATGCAGTATCTTTCTAGCATAGGTAAAAGTTTCATATTTTTGTGATTTGTAAACCTTTTTTCAATCTATCTTCCGACCAATCACAGATATCGTTATTAATAAGACATTCTGACTTTGTTCTTCCACAGGTTAACTAACGATCACATGTTTTTTTCAACAAATTGGAAGTACAATCCATATCCCTAAACGAATGTACATGATTAGCATTATGGTATGACCATCATGCAAGTTCAATAATCGTCAATTTTGCTTCCTCAGAAGTTAAAACGTTACGACGAAAAAGTAATTCTAACTTATTTTTAAAAAAACTGAAGAACTTTGTATATGTTTCTTGGAACTAGCATGCTGCTCAATATCAAACTTTCCTTTATTAATGATCGACACTGTTGCAGTGCACACAGTACAAAAAAATGTATGTGGATCTGTTCTCACCTGTTTGGCAAATACATATTGTAGCGAGCTACTATTAACGCGTTTCACTTTTTTAGAAACAGGTAACAACAAACGTCTTTCTTACTCACTATTCACAAGTCTAATTAACTATATGCCTTAGGTATAGATGCATTCAGTCCAATTAACGATAAAGCACTATCACACTAATGCTATTTACAAGCACTAATATCTTCTTAAACTAAATTCTTAACCATAAGTCTTCTTAACAACACTAACACTACTATAATTTATTTATTACACTTTTATCTATTTATTTACAAGCTGGCGGTACAATATACATGTTCACATAACACAGATTTTTATTTACTACAGGACTTTCAAAAGCGTAACTAATTAACTTTACACGATATAATTTATATTCCATATTTGGATATAGACTAACTTTACATTCATTACCGATCCTATATATACCCTATAATTAAATAGATGACTCATATTCTCGAGTTTGCTGGAAGGTTCGAGACTTCTGTAGGATATACTTCGGATATACAGCTTGCGTGTTTGACGGGTTGCCTAATAGTTCGCAACACTGTCCCCTCTTTAAAACCGTTACGTCCCGTAACTGCAAAAACACCTTGACGCCAATTCGATGACTGATGGTGATATCGGCAGCTATTTCCTCTGGTGCATCCACCACGTTGTTGAAGATAACAATCAACACTCTTTTCTTGGTCTTGATAGACAACCGGTTGATAACAACAAACAAGAACCTGGATGTTGGTTCCCTGGAAAATTACTCTAGCATATTTCAAACTATTCTCCAATCTAAGCGATCCAGTCCACAGCCTAGCTTGGGCACCGCTAGTCTCGTTACTCCATTTTCCATCATCTGAGCCTTAAGATCCAGCAAAGCTTCCTATAGATATCCATAACTAGGTCCTTGCCTTGAAGAATTTTTGATGACCAGATAGTAAACATACCTCTTTCCATACTGAAGAACCAAAGCTTTTCCTAGAGTTAGATGCTGTTGTACTAATTTATCCACACATCTAAACCTTTTCTTGAAAACAACAGCTATTCCTCTTGACATTTCCAGATCTTGAGCTACGCAATGTGCAAAGGAATATTCTTTTGGTGCTCTAAACAGATCTTGCTGTTTTTCAACAACAACGTCAAATCTCGCCTTAGCGGAAACACCATACGCCGTCATGAAATTCTCAAAATCTACATTTGACTCGTGATTTATAACTCTTCGAGCACCATTTTCATTACTCGAGTCTTCCTGGTTGTTGCCAGCATAGGATGTTAAACGAACTCAGTATACCATTTTCGGTTTACCTCGGGGAAATCTTCTGATCCGATACACTACATCATTAATTTTTTTTAACACTTCATACGGGCCTTTCCATTGTCTTTGTAATTTTGGCGACAATCCAGTAAAAAAAAAGGTAAATATTGGCCCGTTTCGTTGGTGTTCAGAGACAACTTTGGCTAGGTACTTTGCTAACGTCCTGTTCATTCTTTCAACCATTCCATCCGATTGAGGATGAAGTGGCGTCGTTCTAGTCTTCCTGATTTCAAGATTCTTGCAGACGTTCTGAAACAACGCTGATTCGAAGTTCCGACCTTGATCGGAGTGTAATTCCAACGGAACTCCAAAGCGACAAAACAACTTCCTCATTAGTACATCTGCAACCGTCTCGTCTTCTTGGTTAGGTATAGCATACGCCTCCGGCCATTTGGTAGAATAATCAATTGTAACCTTGATGTATTTATTTCTTTTTTCTGATTCAGGAAACGGACCAGCTATATCAATAGCCATCCTCTCAAAAAATTCCCCCTATTATACTGTCTCCTTGGGGCTTTCCGTTTTGTGACCGTGCCATTTTCAAAGGCACACAACTCACATTTCCGGCACCACTTCTTCACATGTATCTTGTAGTTCACCCAATAGAATTTTTCTCTCATTTTTTTTGAGAGTTCTTTTCACGTCAAGGTGCCCTCCGGAAATACCATCGTGCAAGTGCTGCAACACTTCCGGCACTCTGCTACTCGGCACTATCACTTGAAGTCGTCTGTCGGTGCCATCTTCACATTTCAGGCGTCGTTTCAAGATTATATTTTCAATCACCAAGGAGTCCCACCTAGTATGTCTTCAGATTCCTACTTGAAATACTAATTTCTTACCAAGCTGGTTGTTGTCCTCTACTTTTCCACTTAATAATACGTTTCAATTCGGCGTCATTCTCCTGTTCTTCTCGTATTTATTCGAGTTGCCAAGCATCATCGGCTACCGTCATTCGATGGATGACACTTATTTTGTTTTCCATTTTGGAGCAATAATTGCAGCCTACCGGACAAGGTCTCCTTGATAGAGCGTCTGCATTCCGATGGCTAGTTCCTACACGATGTTCTGTGTCAAAGTTATATTTCTGCAGCCGTTCTATCCACCTTGCAACTTGTCCTTCAGGATTTCAAAACTGCAGTAACCATTTTAGTGCAGCACGGTCTGTTCTTAACCGGAATTAATGGCCGTATAAGTACTAATAAAAGTGCTCTACGGATTTGACGACGGCCAAAAGCTCCTTTCTTGTCACACAGTAGTTCCTTTCTGGCCGCGACAGGACCTTGCTGATGTACCCAATAACTTTTTCTTACCCGTCCTGCACTTAGAAAGAACGCTTTCTGTAGCTGTGTTACTCGCATCGGTATCCAACACAAATTTCCCCTCCATCCGTGGATAGGTCAGAATTGGTGCTAATAGTAGCCGTTTTAGTTGTTCAAATGCGCTGTGGCAGTCGTCATTACAATTATATTCTTGTTCATCTTCGGTTAATTTTGTCAACGGTTTGGCAATGTTCGCAAACCCTAGTATAAAACGTCGGTAATATGTACACAATCCTAGAAAACTGCGTAGTTGGTGTATATCTGCTGGTGTAGGCTACTCTTATACCGTTTTTATCTTGTCAGGGTCGGCTCTTATTCCGGATTCCGAAACGACATGTCGTAAGTATTTTACCTCTTTTCCAAATAGGTGACATTTCTTAGGGCACAAGGTAAGGTTTACTCAGCGTAATCTTTAGAATATGTCCTCTAGGTTCTTAAAGTGTTCTTCAAAAGACCCGCCTAACACTGTGACGTCGTCTATGTACACCAGACATGTTTTCCAGGACAGTTCACGCAGTATCGACTTCATCAAACGTTCAAAAGTAGCAGGAGCATTGCATAATCCCAAGGGCATGACCCTGAACTGCCATAATCCAGTTTTAATTGTAAACGCAGTTTTCTCTTTATCGTTTGGTTCCATGCCTACCTGCCAGTATCCGCTTTTCAAGTCCAAGGTTGAAAACCATTTAAATCCGGATAGAGTATCCAAGGTGTCATCAATTCTAAGCAAAGGATAGCTGTCTTTCTTTGTGACATTGTTTAACCACAAGTAGTCTACACAAAACCTAGCAGACCTATCCTTTTTCTTGACAAGCACTACCGGGGATGCCCATGGACTATCCGAGGGCTCAATTACTCCCTGTTTTTCCATATCTGTGATAATTTGCTCGGCTTCCATACGTTTTGCTAAAGAAAGCCGCCTGGGATGTTGTCGTATCGCTTGCGCATCTCCAGTATTGATCTTGTGTTGCATAACATTTATCCTTCCTTTCTCACCATCATCCAGTGCAAACACACCTCGATATCGTCCGATCAGTTCTTTTACCTTGCCCAGTTGGTCGCCGTTTAATCCTTGACACGAAGGTATCAACATATCCAGCAATTTCTGTGAGCAACCGTTGGCTGAATTGTCTTTTGTGTCGATCATGCAACGTTTAATTTGGCATACTGGAATGCAACTTTTTACAATCATGTTTTTATTCAGGGTCACCGTATGCGGACTAATGTTTAGCACCCTTACAAGTATCATATTTTGAGACTTTACCAGTGTTCTTCCAAACAGTAATCCCTCCTGGCCCATTCCCGATTCAGTTGCTTCCATCATGTACACTTGTCCTTTCCGAAGAGTACGTCTGCTTACTCGTCCCTTGAAATGGAATCTCATCATCATCTATCCGATGCACATTTTCTTTCATGTTCACATGAAACTCATATTATCTCATGAGATCCATTCCCAAGATCACTTCTTCTGTAATTTCAGCTACCAACACCCGATGAGTAATTTGTTTGTCTTCAATTGCCAACGTAACAGCAGTCTCTCCGTGAGTAGAAATTTTCTCACCACTTGTCGTTCGAAGACATACCGATGCAGGTAGCACTTTTCTACAACTAACCAAATCTGGTTGCACAATAGTCCTAGTCGCTCCTGAATCCACGAGTAATAGGACAACGCTACTATTAATTCTACCAATAATATAAATGCTGTCCAGACTTCCCATCGACGATGCAGCACAAATGCTAATCTCCGGGGCACTACGTTGTGCTGTTCCTGCTGCTCAACCGGTTGTTTTTTGGTTGAGTACAGCATCTCCGTATATGACCAACTTCATCGCAGCTCCAGCATTGCAGACCCAGTCTCCGCGGTAGTTGTCCTTCCAGCCTTTCCGTCATACGGTTTATTTATTTATAGAAAAAAACATAAGCAACACTCACCTTCAGTGATTTGGTGTATTCAGCTTAGCTACTCACACAGACCCATTAATTTTTGTATACTTGTTTATAGGTTTATGTATAAAAAGTCACACACTGTACTCTAGTTGTCACGTAATAATAATTGTACTGCTTGTATACGAAATCAAGCCTTCTGTCTTTCTGAGCAATAAAATGGTCTATAAGTTTTTCGTCAAAATTGTTGATGTTTTTGTTGACTGATATCATTGCTAAGGCATTAAGACGTTCTTCGGTTATTGTGTTCCTTAGATAAGTTTTAATCCTATTAGAGTTGAAAAACATCTTTCAGATTCGGCAGTGGACATTGAGGTTATGACTATAATTTTTAATAATTTTATTGTTTCGCCGAATGTTTTGTTTAATTCATTTTGGGCCAACCAGGAAAGCATAAAATATTTTTAAAATCCGTTCTTGAGTACATCACTTCCAATTCAGTTCTCAATTTGTCTGGCTGTAACATCGGATAACACTTAACAATCGATTGGAAATGCGATGTTGGAAATTTTTTTGAGTAAGTATCAAAATTAGTTACGTCTACTAAAAATGCGGTTTCTAAATGAGTTCGGTATGAGAGCCTGTCCTTCATCTGAACAACTATTGTATCGCACACTTCTTTAACAATCAAATTACGATTTTTCACGTTACTAATTTTTCTTCGTTTAGTATCATTACATATTATATTTTTTTCTATCTCATCAGTTGAATTTCTAGCAGATGCTATTATTCTTTTAAAGTCTTCCATTTTTCTTTTCAGTGCAACACTGTCTGTATCTCTAGCTTGAAATTGATTAAATAATATGTCAACATGTGAAAAAATTTGATGAAATAAATTGAGAAAAAACACAAAATCAGGATCTTCCAGAATTCTACGCAAACCATATGCTTCCCTGCAGGTAATAGTTTTATTGCATTTTTCTTCTAATTCCTCAAAGCATTCGATTAGTTTTTCTCTATTCTCATATACGACGTTCACAATACGAATATTATAATTCCAACGTGTGGCAGCAACAGTGGGCAATTTTCGCTTCACTATTTTTTTTAGCACATCACACCTGTGAGTAAAATGAGAAAAAAAAGCAGGAATTGTGGATAAATTTAAAAAAATAATTCTAACTTTAGCATTTTGACTAGTTGCTTTCTGCATAATTAAATTTAATTAATGGGCATAACAGTGAAAAAAATGGGCATTTTTATATTTAAGTTTTATTTTTGACTGAACTCCACTAGCAGAACCACTCATAACATTTGTACCGTCATAAGTTTGAGCGATTAGTTTAGATGGCGAGTTTAATATTTATTTATTTAATTCCTGCTCAGTACACTCCGTTAAACCGTTATCTGTTTTATCTATTACTCGTAGAAATGTCCAAAATCTCTCATAAATATTTCCACTGTAAAAATATCTAACTATAATTACCATTTGGCATTGATTTGAAATGTCAGTCGTCTCATCGCACTGAATTGCCAAAAATTCACTACCTTTAATTTGATCTTGAATTTCTTGACGACACACTGCAAGCATGCTTTCTAAAATCCCGTTTTGCATAGTTTTAGATGAACATTTATATACACTCGCTTTGTGTAAATGTTTCTTTAAAATTACATCCAATTCCGAAGTAAAATCAATTAATTCTAACAAAATTCCTCGGTTTTTAGAATCTTCTTTTTCATTGTGTCCTCTCAATGCCAATTCTAACTTTCCACAAAATTTAATACAATTGATAATTTTTTTTAAAATGTATCTATTTTTAGTCACCTGCTCATTATGCTTCATAATGTTCTGCCTATATGCGGAATCTAACTGAACCGCAATGTTCACGGAACCTAGCATAGCCAAATCCGTGCAAGACTTTATATGGTACTTGCTAATTTCATGCTTTTTGTTTTATCGTATATATGCTTCAGATCTCTAGTCTTTTTCCGACCATGTTTTGTCCATTTCGTCACAATAAAATAAATGGCAAGGAAATCAAAATAGATCATTCGATTGAGAGCATCCGGAAATCCACTGTTATTTTTTATAAATTTCTTTTGAAAAATGCCTTGTGAAACTACTATTTTCAACCTTATCTACCTGTTTCAGATTTAAATCCGGTGTCGGACGGCCTAGGTTCTTAATTTTCACTTTTTCTGCTAATGGAAAAGTTTTAAATTTAATTTCGACTATATTACAAATATTTTTTTCAGTCATGTTGAATAATTCAAAATAATAATCAAAATTATACACTACTACTACACTCACAAAACAAGACACGGTCTTTACTTTCAACGAAAACAAGTGAAATAATCTCTACGCTCACGCAAATTAGTACCGGACAACAACAAACACGCCTTGAAATACCAACAGATACTACGGGCAAGAACTCTAATGATGAGGGCCCTGTTAAAGCTATCTGAAGCTGTTATTATTTGCGTTTGACAGAATTCGTCATCGTTCGATTTCCTATAAGATTTACATTGATGCCGGGCTCAATATAATGGAGCCCTCCTTTACACCGATGTACTAAAGAGAATCAAGGAGTTCTATTAACGTGAAGAGAGCACTGTCAAAATGTCTAGGACAGGTATTTATTTATTATTGCTTAAATGTTGGATGTGAAATGAATATAGTGAGAAGAAACGTAATTGTTTTAAATAATTTTAAAATATTAATATCAGTGTTACATTTGATCACTTGAACCACAAATCTTAAAAAAATTATATGCATTTTAGTGTTAATTTTCATTAAAACGGTTAGATGTGGTTGCCTACGAAAGGACGACGGCGGGATATGTTTACTATTTATATCTGTTTCCGGCATCATACATCATTTTAAACGTAGCATTTACAATTTATTTACTGAGACCACTAAAAAATGCTGGGTTGAAAGCATTTATGCATTCGATCTTTAGTTTTGAGTAATCATTTTACGATAAATTAATTTATGCCAAAAAGTTTATTTACGGTACCTATTCCTTAAAATAACCTGGGAGGCTCTAGCCTTTGAGCCCCCATGGAGTAGCCGCGGCTGGTAAAATCATTTGTTTTTGTAGTCTCATTACATCTTTTATTATTTTTACCAATTTACTGTCCAACTGTTTTTACCTGTTCAGTGATATCTTCTTTCACTGCAATAGAGCCTTTCATAAATCTTTGTTCTAGCGTGGCTGTATTTTCATTCAACTTTTCTTCTATTTTTGCAGTATTTTCACTAAGTGTCACTTCCATGCCGTATTCAAACTCTTTAAGGGTTGATTCCAGTTCAACTGACCCCATTATGTTTTTCACTAAGTATCGCTTCTAGTTTAGCTGACCTCTCTTCCATTTTCTCAGCATTTTCACTAAACTTTTCTTCTATTTTCACAGCATTTTCACTTAACTTTTCTTCCATACCGTTTTAAAATCCTTAAAAATTTCATTAAACTTTCAGCGTCCATTTTACTTTGGCTTCTTGTAACTGGCATATACAAACTACTCAAATGTCTTTAGACTTGTGTGTTTTATTAAATTAATCACTATACACCCAACACGGCCTGACACCAGTGTAGCGGACTACTATTAACGATTTCACTAATTTAGAAACAAGTAATAACAAAAGCTTTTATTACTCACTATTCACCAGTCTAATTAACAGTATATGCCTTATTTATAGATGTTTTAGTCCGATTAACAATGAAGCACTATCACACTAATGCTATTTACAAGCACTAATATCTTCTTAAACTAAATTCTTAACCATAAGTCTTCTTAACAACGCTAACACTACTATAATTTATTTATTACACTTTTATCTATTTATGTAAAAGCTGGCGGTACAATATACACATTCACACAACAAATTTACTGTAGGACTTTCAAAAGCGTAACTAATTAACTTTACACGACATAATTTATATTCGATATTTGGATATAGACTAACTTTTCCATTCATTACCGATCCTAAATATACCCTATAATTAAATAGATGACTAATATTCTCGTGTTTGCTGGAAGGTTTGAGACTTCTGTAGGATATAGTTCGGATATACAGCTTGCGTGTTTGACGGGTTGCCTAATAGTTCGCAACAATATGTTTCTTCGAAACAGTCCAAAAACTTGCACTTCCCATGAGACGTTTTAATGTTGAATGCTACACAAAGTTAAATACACCTAATTGCCGAATCGATAATTTTATCCGCAGGAACCGTCACTGCGGGTGAGGGGGCAGGGTGTTCGAGGGCGCGATTTGAAATACATAAAGGTTTATATAGATAGCCAAACATAGAGGCAGACGTTAATTTATCAGCGAAAGGTTACTTATAGTTCAAAAATGGTATTAGTATAAGTGCATTATATATCAAATACAATTGTCGGTCCAGTGGAGGTAAAATGAGGTGCCGCTCGTCATTGTAAAATCTAATGTCCTTTAAAACCCTTTTCTATAGTAAAATTTAGAGATTTGAACATTGTATACATTGGTCTTGTACTTGCTTCTTCTTCACTTCATATAATATCCATAGGCTTCAAGCATTCAATTCGCCGTATGAACAATGAAAGAGTATATTAGGAATATTTTTATAATAAATAAGAGTAAAGAAGATATTGCTTAGATACGAGTATAATACTCTTAAAAAGAGTACGTCTGGTCAGCCTAGTTATGTGAATTGATTTTACGTGCGCTGTTTTCTATAAAATTTCTATTGCGGACTGAATGTGAGCAATGATGTTAAGCGTGTTGCCTAGCACCACATCAACGATAGTTTCTAATCTCGATGTAATCTGTAGGATGGCATTGCTCGAACGACTTCTTACTTTAGCAATCATAATTAGTCTGCGTCTATTCTTACAATATTTCTTTTTCTAATGGGCGATCTTTTTAGCTCCGTTGCTACACCGTTTGTTGCGTAAAGCTGTACTATGGAATTCTTACAGTTTCTTGTAACAAATATTGGTTGATGTTACATGTCAAGGTTTAAATGTGCATAGAGTGATCAAATTCCTTTTGGTATCCTTCTTGTCAATGATTAAAAACCTGTAATTGTGTCTTTCCAACAATATTTGATGGAATTGCTCATACATCTGTATTTATGTGAGCGGTATATATGTGCTTTAAATGTAGGTCATCTCGTTTAAATAAAACAAAAAGGTTTACATTGTCATGTAATAAGTGTTAAGGTATATGAGTATATTCTTGGCATGTGTGACACTGTCAGTTTATGGCGCCCAAACTAAACATTCGCCGATAATACACATTACTCAATACTAGCTACATCATCAAACACGAATATGGAATTAATTCGCCATTCTAATGACGATGGGGGCCACAATAACATAAACACTGGAAAATATGTAATACTTGACACCTTTTATGGGAAGCAGTAGATTTTGCAATATATGCGTGCTTCGTCTGATATAAATATTTACACATCTTTATCTTAATATTATTCGCTTTAGATTTTCTATTAGCTCAATTATAACTTCCATTTTTCCACAATTTGAGAGTCTCATAGCTTAACACCGAATAGATGAAGAGTGAAGAATCCCATGGTTTTTAGTCAAGGATTATGTACCAAGGAGATTATAGAGATTACAGAAATAAAATGTATTAAGGAGATTAATGAGATAAAAAATATTATGGAGATAAAAATGATTTAAGGAATTCAATTGAACAAAGACAAAATAAAAAAAAAAGAGAACAAAGAGATTAAAATGGTTAAAGAAATTAAAGAAATTAAAGAGATTAAAGAGGTTAAAGAGATTAAAGAAATTAAAATGGTTAAAGAAATTAAAGAGATTAACTAGATTATAGAGATTAAAAAGATTAAAGAGATTAAAGAGATTAAAGAGATTAAAGAGATTAAAAAAATTAAAATGATTAAAGAGTTTAAAGAAATCCAAGAGATTAAAGAGATTAAATAGATTAAAAAGATTAAAGAGATTAAAGAGATTAAAGAGATTAAAGAGATTAAAGAGATTAAAGAGATTAAAGAGATTAAAGAGATTAAAGAGATTAAAGAGATTAAAGAGATTAAAGAGATTAAAGAGATTAAAGAGATTAAAAATTAAAGAGATTAAAGAAATTAAAGAGATTAAAGAGATTAAAGAGATTAAAGAGATTAAAGAGATTAAAGAGATTAAAGAGATTAAAGAGATTAAAGAGATTAAAGAGATTAAAGAGATTAAAGAAATTAAAGAGATTAAAGAGATTAAAAAGATTAAAAAGATTAATGAGATTAATGAGATTAAAGAGATTAAAGAGATTAAAGAGATTAAAGAGATTACAGAGATTAAAGAAATTAAAGTGATTAAAGAGATTAAAGAGATTAAAGAGATTAAAGAAATTAATGAGATTAAAGAGATTAAAGAGATTAAAGAGATTAAAAAGATTAAAGAGATTAAAGAGATTAAAGAGATTAAAGAGATTAAAGAGACTAAAAAGATTAAAGAGATTAAAGAGATTAAAGAGATTAAAGAGATTAAAGAGATTAAAGAGATTAAAGAGATTAAAGAGATTAAAGAGATTAAAGAGATTAAAGAGATTAAAGAGATTAAAGAGATTAAAGAGATTAAAGAGATTAAAGAAATTAAAGAGATTAAAGAAATTAAAGAGATTAAAGAGATTAAAGAGATTAAAGAGATTAAAGAGATTAAAGAGATTAAAGAGATTAAAGAGATTAAAGAGATTAAAGAGATTAAAGAGATTAAAGAGATTAAAGAAATTAAAGAGATTAAAGAGATTAAAGAGATTAAAGAGATTAAAGAGATTAAAGAGATTAAAGAGATTAAAGAGATTAAAGAGATTAAAGAGATTAAAGAGATTAAAAAGATTAAAGAGATTAAAGAATTTAAGGTTATTAACGATATTAAAAAGATTAAAGAGATTCAAGAGGGTTAAAAGATTATAGATATTAAAGAGGTTAACAAGACTAAAGAGATTAAAGAAGTGAACAAAATAAGGAGATTAGAGGGATTAAAGAGGTAAACTAGACTAAGGAGATTAAGAGGTAAACAAGACTAAAGGCGTTAAGGAAATTAGTGAGGTAGACTAGACTAAGGAAATTAAAATGATTAAAATGATTAAACGGATTAAAGGAATTAAAGGAATTAAACGTAATAATGGAATAAACGGCATTAAAGAAATTAAAGATATTGTATATAGTGAAAAGATCAAACAGATTAAAAGGATGAAAAAGATCGAAAATATGTAGGGAATTAAAGAAAGTAGAAGGACTTAAGAGATTAAAGAGTTAAAAACCGTAGAAATTTAATAGACAGAAGAAACCCAAGGGACCAAAGTTTCAAACAAATTAACAAAATCAAAGAGATCAAACATATCAAAGAGATCAAAAATATCGAAGCAATCGAATAGTTCGAAGAGATCGAAGAGATCGAAGAGATCGAAGTGATCGAAGAGATTGGAGAGATCGAGGAAATCGAAAAGATCGAAAAAATCGATGACGTCAAAATGATATAACACATCATATAAATAAAACTGTTTCGAAAAATTGATAAGATTGGAGAGATAAAAGGGATTGTAGAGATTATAGAGATTAAAAGATTACGGAATAGATTAAAGGAATTAAAAAGTAGAGGTTGAAAAGATTAAAATAACTTTTTTAATCTGCCTGAATATATATACAAGAGTTTATTTAAATATTGTTCTTTAAAAAATCAGTGTTTGACAAAAACTAGTCGTACAGCAACAATAGTCGCAGCACAATCTGCAGCAGAGACAGCAGTATCGTGGTTTCAATACAGATCCAAAGACTTCTTGCTCAAAATGTAGCTGTTTAGACGTAAAGAATTACGAATTATAATATAAATGTGCACAGATGCTTTTGGGCTTTGTTGACAATTTGCAAAGAAAAAACTATCAATAAAAAGATACCCTGTTATTGTAGTATATCAAATTCTTCAATGTTTTCTTTTCACAAAACACTGACGAAGCCGAACGAAACGGATCGCTGCTATCTCTCTTGCGACTTGTGTAATATTAGAGCAATCAAATGCGTTACCTATTTTATTTTACGGCCTTCTCGGTAGTATTTTGTTCCGCGAATCGATGTTTGCTCATAGAAGAAAATAATTAGTCTGATAACATATAATTTATGAGTTTTTCGAATTTTCTCGAAAGCAATGCTGTATTTTTTTATTAAATAACGTAGGCCTCATTTATACTAGAAGTTAATTTAAATTAGCTTTTTTGAAAAAAAAGCTATTCTTTATTAGAAACTTATAAAAATTGTATTTTTAACAGGAATAAATATTCTATGCCATTTATCTTTCATAAACGTACGAACTGAAATGTGTCCAGTACTTTAAATGTGCATGCGACTCACTTTCAGTCGACACTATATGCCTATACACGAATTTTAATTACATAATTCATGAGGGACTGGTTCTTATGCTTTATTTAAAATGAAAACTAGCTTTCTGGTATATCTTAGGAGTAATTATCTACATCCGGCTAAAATGAATTAACATAATCATTTTATATAAAATTGGTCTCCGTTCTTAAACGGTATGTGTCCTTAAACAGTGTTATTTTACATTGGAATCTTATTCTATGTGCTAATGGAATGCGCTTATGCGTTTATACAGGGTGAAAAATTAAACATTGGGAAATTTTAACTATTTCGTTTTTGGGTTGTGTATTCTTTTTCACATAGTTTGGCGTTCAATGACTTCTCGCGACTTATTATCACATCAATATATATATATATATATATATATATATATATATATAATAATGCTATGACTATAAGGTTATTAAAGGTCATATGAGGTCACAAAAGAGGAATACTACATGTAAATATCATAAAAACTACAAAAACCAAACATTTAAACCCAAAACTGTACATAATTCACTCATTATAGAAAAGCAAATACAAATCACTTTGTATAAAATCAATAACAGGCTACAATTAATTAAAGAAAGTTCATTTCGTAATAACTTTACTACATTTTATTAGAATAAATAATTGCTGAAGCAATTCAATCATTTTAGAACATTTAGGGACATTCTTAAGCTCAAAACACATACAAATTTCACTTATTTGAAGAAAAATAACCCTGAAATGAAATTTCTTTCAATTTAATCGCAGTTGCGTATAGCAACTAATAAATGCGTGTAATTTATGCCAGTTTGTAAAACTCAAACACTTAGAAACAAACATCTTTTATAAAGTATGGATATTTGAGGCGACGGTAATACGTGCAATTTAGAACGTACATAAAACGCCATATTTAATACCATTTGTTAATCAAGTCTCTCCAAGTTCCGATATACGTGCAATTTAGAACGTACATATTAGATTATCCAAAATCCAACCTGTTGCAGATATAACATAATTGAAACGCCTTTTGCACGTACGAACAACCGATAGCATTTCGTCAACCAATGAGAACGCGTGGATCATTCGAGAAGGAATTTGATTCTATAAAACTAACTAAGCAAATAAAGGAGATCATTTTATAATCCACGTGCCGACTGTGCTATTTTGAAAAAAGACTATTACGTAAATAGAAATTTTAGTAAAAGTTTCTAAATTTAAAAGTTGAATTTAACAAAATTTAAACGTAACGTAAAACAAACACTAAAGTGCGTGTTGTAATAAATTTATATAGAATTTTTGCTGTTTATATAAACGTAAGTCTAAAAATAATTAATATTAATAAAAATCTATGCAATTTTATTAATATAGGCATCTAAGTCACTGGCAAACACTCTAAGTAACTGATTTAACTCGCTAAGTTGCTGATAAACACCCTAAGTCGCTGGTAAACACTCTAAGCTGCTGATTAAACAACTCTAAGCTACTGAATAAACGACTCTAAGTTACTGGATAAGAATCAAAAGTGATTCTAAGCCGAATTGTCGGAAGTTCCAGAACAAGTGGGAAGTTGGGGCCAGGAACCTCCAGAAAGAAGAAAAATAGGAAAACTATAAGGTCAAAACTATTTATTTAATTTATAGCACTTTGCATTTTGTAATTTTACATAATTTGTGTATTCAGAGGTGAGCTTAGAACTTTACATGTGATAAAACATAGTGTGTAAAAAGTCAACAAAAATGTGGTAGTATGCTAAAAAATGGGATATTTTTTTGAACGTTCAACGAAACTATTCGTGGTAAGATAAATTTTTTTGCTGGCATTAATTGCTTTAAAAAGGTGTAAAAACCTATAATCTTCGTAAACAGCTAGTTCGATAGCGATATTTTTTTTATTTTGATTTAAAAGTTCTATAAAAAGTAAATGATATTAAAAATGGCGTAGATTTGTAAATTGTAATATGATAAAAAATTTATTTAGTTTATTATACAAATTTTAGTGAATTTCGTTTGCCTTATTTGTGTAAATTGAGTGCTAGGGAGGAGAGGGTATAAATTCTTTGTTATCATACCGTCGTTTCAATCTGTACATGGTATCACTGATCTAGTCGAGGCATAAATTTGATTGTGTTAATTTCTAAATTATTTTAAAAGCACAGAGAGTTGGCGATCAACAGACAATTGATCGTTGCGCATCTGTCGAGTACAGCGACAACGTAGCCAAATTATTTAGATATTTATTTGAATAGAAAACATTTGTGATATTCCCGGTGTAAAATGTATGAATTACATTTGACGCAAATACCATGATTATGAGATAGTTTAATCGTGTTTTAAATAAAAATAAAGGTACTTATTACACTCAAATGCATTTATATAGTCAAATGCGTAAATTTTTTTAAAAAAATTTCAATATCAATTAAACTCAAGCTTATGTAATAATTACATATTTCTAAAGGAATTTTCATTTAAAAAAAAAAGTGAGTTAGTATTTTAATTAAAAAGACGTATTTCTATTTTAAAAAAACCTGCTTATCGATCTCACGTTCCAGAACCATCAAATGTTGAGATAAAACATGGAGCAGTAGAAAATTAATGAACCCAAAATTTTCGAATGTCTATAAGAATACAGAAACGATGCAACCAATTATTAGATAGCCCGAACCGGTAGTAAAATAATATATTTTCAAATGTTGATACTATACGTAGATGACACACTTGCTTTGCTTAAGAAACGAGAACGTGGAAACAACACATAGCGAAGCGACCATATCAAGCGCGAAAATACTCAACGCTGCCACGTTAATAGGGACTCGCTCTATGAAAACCAATTGGTGATAAGTAGATGGAAGTCTATAAAAGTAGGTTATACGTTATGTATTTTAAAGTGCTACCTAAAATTAACAATATTTGGTAGTAAAATTATTTAAATACATTAATATAAAAAACAGACGATTTGAAACCAATTAAAACTATTGTAAAAATACTACGACCTGAAGTATAAAAATTTACTGAAAGGCCAATGAATGTATTGCTGTAATTGATACATTTGCATAAAAAATGAGACTTGTGAAACGATTTTAAAGGGAATGGAGCAGCGAACGATAATTGTTACGTTTTGGAAACGACAAACAACAAGTCGATCTGTAACGGTGAAGCTTAAAGCAATTTGTTTAGATATTTAAATGATTTTTAAAGACTCAATGTTTAGTTTAAGTTTTAGAGTAAAAGGTTGCGTGTAAAAGTAATTTTAATTAAATTTTAAAAGTTTGGCAAACCTACGATATATGTTTTCATCATTACACAAGGAAACAATTGAACCTAACTAAATTTAGTTTAAATACGATTTTCAGGGTAACGATATTAAATTACATGACTTATTAAGTTAGATATTATATATTAATGAAGATTTAATTATAGAGTTGTTAATCAATAATAATCACGCGTTTAAGATAAGTGAGTAAAAAAGATATTTTGGAATTCTATATTTAGTAAGTAAGACATGTTGATAGGAAGTTATTCTTTATGAACTTTGTAATTAGATATTGTTTGTAAGAAAGAGTTGTTGTAGATGTATTAATTTCTATTGGAAAGATTATTGTAAGTTGATTATCGTGTCTTATTATAAATCTTATGTATATTACCGAGATTTTATTAATTCAAACAGCTAGCGGACAATTAGTCATTTCACAGCAATAATATTTCGCAGTCAACGTCGGGTCTTTTGCGGCAGTAAAATCTGACGCCCTACCTGGGGCTCGATTCGATCATCATTAATATTGTAGCAATAAAATTTGGCGCCCGGCGTGGACTCAATTAAACTGCTTGAAATATAGTTTTGTGTGTTTTGTGAAACTTTTTTGAAGTAGATTTGAATTGTCATCATTGATAGGTGTTGAGATTAGATCTCAAAAGAGTGATTATTTGGACAATTCAAAAAGGGAAAAGCAAGAGAAAAAGCAGAGTGAGGGTTTAAATGTAGAAGATACTCAGGAATGTAGAATAATGACTATACTGTTGAGTTTAAATAAAAGTATGCATAAAATGCGTGAAAAGGATGAAAAAATGTGAAAGAAATGAGTGAAAAGAATGAAAGAAATATGAAGGAATGAAGTGAAAGAATTGAAAAAGTATCAAGAAAATGAGTAATAATATAGAGGAGATGAGTGAGAAATCTAATAAGAATACCCAGGAAACACGAGCGGAATTTGGAGGGAATTTCGCAAGATTGGGAGAGAAATTTAAGATTGGAGAGTAAAAAAAACGAAATAAAATTTAATGGTAGGAGTGAGAAATTAAATTTAGGTTTAAAAGCGACTCATAAAACTATAGAGCAAACGCAGTTAAAAATTAGAGGTACAGTGGTAGAAATTTTAGATGATACAGATGATGTTGTAGAGGAAATTAATAAAGCCAAATCAAGAAGCGTGCGAGAAAGAGGTGGATGGGAGGATTAAAGACTTAAGCCAGAAAATAAATAAAATTGAAGAAAGCTGTCAAGCAGGTTTTGAAACATTGAGAAATGACTTAAGAAATATTAAGACACTTTCGAAACAAAGTAGAGAATTTGGAATACAGTGTGAAAATCTTCATAAAAAAATGCTTCTTTAGAACTATATTCCAAATTTTATGGCGATTTTGAATTAAATATCAAGATATTTCAAATAATGTTAGGATTTTAGTACAGTGAAGTTTAGATGAACAAATCAAATTAAATATAGCAATACATATATACATATATATATATATACATATATATATATATATATATATATATATATATATATATATATATATATATATATATATATATATATATATATATATATATATATATATATATATATATATATATATAGACGTGATGAAGGGGTCACGAGAGGTCGTTGAAACCCAAATTCTACAAATCAAGTCCACTAAAATATAAAAGAGTCCGAATAAAATAGAAATTTCGGAAAATTTATGGTTATGCACTGTATAATACAAGCGTACTTTTATTTGTTAAAGATCCGAGCATAAATGCAATTACGCGTGTATAAATAATCACCCTCTATGATACAAGCGTACTGTAAACACATAGCAAATAATGTAAGCCGTATATGTAAAAATAAATAATTCTAAGATACTTTAAAACGCATTAAACGCCAATACTAATTGATCACCCTAAAATAAATACCAAGACATTTATTTCCACTTATTAATTACCAATACATTTTTGAGCCATATAAAAATGTTCTTCATTTGCTGTAAATAGCATAAGATAGTGCTAGCTTTAGGCATTTAGCGTAAGAACTATATCAATCTTGTTAAAGACGAAACGTTTTAATCTTAATGTGTATTAAAACAAATTTTACTGTAAAAGTAAATATTTTCTATAAAAATGCAACTCATTTGTATTATAAAGCATTAAATAGACATTAGTATTACATATATTAATTTCAAATAAAGAATTTTCTAGAACATTGGGAATAGAGAAAAAATGAGTTATCTGTACTTAGGATTACGTAAATGATCTAATTAGTAAAGAAACGTTTATTCTAAGAACTGACCGGAAAATTAAAAAATCCATAAAATAAATAGGAATTATTAATCATCTTTTGCATTAGTATGTAACGCCGCAATAACCTTATATGTGTTAGAGTAGGACGGACTGCGCGTCACTAATAAGTGAATCGCGCTAATGAGGTAATAAGACGAGGAATTCCTGGACACTTGCATCACATAGGTGCGTATTCTTTGAAATGGAACTCCATGCGGAGCTCGAACGTACTAGAATATAGATAAATTGTATATAAACGAGAAATTTTATTAAAGAAGGATCAATAAATTAATCCGCGTCAACCAAGCAGCATGTAAAGAAATTCGATTCAATTCATTTAAGTCGCGAAGACGTTATTTAAAGTATGGAGTACGCATACAGTAGTTTAATAATTACAATGTTACATGAATAGAGATGTGATAAAGTTAAACGTAACCTGCACAAAAATATAAAAATTGTTAAATACAGCTATTTGATTTTGTAATATACAATAAAAATGGAAATTTCTTTAATACAATGCTATTTAGAAATTAATTTACATAATTAAATTGAAGATGCACTTTGAAAACTGATGTTTCCAAATGGAGATTTTATGCATGGATTCGTGGATTTTGCAAGTAGAATTTTTTTAAATTATTGTTTGTAACTGATAGTTGAGTATTTGTCAAATTTAAGCTAGGATAAGTCCTAATCATATAATATCTTATTGTAAGGGTATTTACCTGAAAGGTATATGATCGGGGTTGGAAACACTCTGACCTTTTAATAGATTGTCTGTCAAGAATTTTTTGCCCAAATAAACTTTACAAGCGGGAGAATCATCACCAGGTAAAGTATCCATAAGAGAAGAAATTTAGTTTTGTAAATTTAAATCTAACAGAGATAAAAAATGTTTTTATAGTTAAGTAAATAGGTTCTTGTTAGAAATAATTTGATGTTTGAAAGAAACGATGTTGTAAATGTTCTATATGATTTTGTATGAGAGAAAATATTTTATACTATATAAATGCTTTATGATATTGCTGTTTTTGACTTCGTTTTAAAACTCCATCAATTTCATTGAGCTAGCCAGGCAAAGTAGAGTTAGAAAAGAAGGTAAGTCAACAATTTTAAATTTTACAATTTGCTGTATCTGTATCATATCACCTTTTTAATGGCGCATCAAAGCGAGGCGTTGTCACAGCACTCTTTTACTGACGCCCCAACGTGCGGCGTTATCACAGCAATATACCCCGCGTTATAACGTCACTTAATACTTAATTATTGCTGTGATAACGGCCGCGTTGGTGCACTGCTAAGAGTGTGCAGTGATACAGATACAGCAAATTGTAAAATTTGAAATTGTTGACTTACTTTCCTTTCTAACTTTATTTTGCCTGGTTAAGCTGATCGAAAATGCTGGAGCTTACAAAATGAAATCAATCACAGCAATGTCATAACGCATTTATATAGTCTAAAATATTTTCTCTCATGCAAAATCATATAAAACATATCTAACACAGTTTTTTTAAACATCAAATTATTCCTAACTAGTACCTATTACTTAATTATCAAAATATTTCTTATCTTATGTAAGTTTAGATTTATAGAACTAAATCTCTTCTCTTATGGATAGTTTACCTGGCTTTGATTCCCACGCTTGTAAGGTTTGTTTTGGACAAAAAAGTCCTTGACAGATAGGCTAAAGAAAAAATCATTGTGTTTCGAATTCTGATCACAATCTTTGCAGGTAAAGATCCTTACAAAAATAAATATTATATGATTAAGATTTATTCTATCTTAAACTAAATGAGAAATACTTAAATATCAGTAAAAAAATACTTTAAAAAGTAATATTTGCAAAAATTTACAAAGCGCATCTCCAATTCGTAATTAGATATCTTCTGGTTCTTGTCTTTATTTTAAATTGATGTTCAAACCCCAGTTTACAAGATTTACATACTATTTACATCTCGAATTAGAAACCAATGTGCATCCTCCGCTTAATTATCGAATAAAATTTTAAATAGTTTTTTATATCAAAGCATTTCCCATCTTCATTGTATATTATAAAATCAAATAATTGCATTTACCAATTTTCATATATACGCAGGTTACGATTAAAATTTTCTTCTTTATTCATTGTTACATTTTAATTATTAATTACGGTACGCGTATTGCATACTTTACAACAATCTTTTCCCTAAGCAACATTTTCACGATCGAATTTATGAATGAATCTCTTTAGAACAACTCCCCGTTTATATACAAAAACTGTTACCATTTTAATTTATGAATGCTGATAAAAAAACTAGTTCTTTTAATCATATATACGCCTAAAATTTTACAATTAGCTATTTTTGAATTCAGTTGATTTCTCATATCAAGTACTTAAGTTGTACAATTGTGTAAGAAAATTTATACTAAAAAACACTCGAAATATATAAATACTTTTTATAGACTTCATCGAAAATAATTCTTTCAACACTACAGGTATTCTTTGTCAAACTGTTTCATAAAAATATAAAACTATAGTGTACAAAATATTAATCACATTTTAGTAAGCATATAAGTACTTATAAAAGGTGGATATAAACTCATCTAATATTTCTATTTTACATGTGTTGATCTTAAAACTGTAAATTTTATCCGTTAATTTTTATTATTTCATGGTTGATACGATAAAAACGAGCAATAGGCGTTGAATAGCTGTTTATCAGACGTGAAATAAAAGCAACGTTTGGTACATTGTAATATACAATCTACTTACCGGGGTTTGGTGAAAATTTAACAAACAGAAATTTTCTAAATCAAAGAAGTGGAGAAGAATAATAATTCCTAATATTCAACAGAAACCGGAAACTTTCAAAATACTATTCGTCAAATGCTTCGAATACCTGTTGGATGTCGAAGTTCATCTTCCAGGCGGCATATACCTATAAAAACCAAATAAGCACCGACGTTTGAACTAGTTTCGGATGCCGTAATAGATTTTAAAGCTTCTTTAAATTTAAGCTACTAATTTTTTTATTCCATACTTATACTATAAATTTTAATATTCTAAAATTTGCTACGTACCTAGACGTAGCCAGAAGAAAAGTAGATACCAGGCTAACTTCCAAACGCGGAGAGTGGGGGGATTCATCTACATACCAAAAAAAAAAAAAAAGCACGTCGCCCACGATTATCTATTAACAATATAAATAAATAAATGACTGTACAAAAAAGACAAAAAAATTAATTAAGCGTTACTATTTCAAAGTAAACAATTATATGATACGAACAATTTAGTACTTTGGATACGAAGTGCGCATCTAGTATTTTACACCAAATAAAACTAATTAGTAGAAAATAAACATGTGACAGCTTTTGTCAAGCGTTTTTACAATTGCACATAATACCTTTTGTAAAATAAACTAATCAGTAGAAAAAAATTAACGTGTGAGAGCTTTTGTCAAACATTTTTAACAATGGTACGTCACACTTGTAAAAAGATAATATCGATTGGCAGCAACAAACAATAGTTCAACAGTGTCACGTTTCTTATCACGTAACTACACCAAACGCTGATAAGGAATATGCCCTTGATATACACAAAAGAAAACAAGTTGTATATCTGTATGTGTCGGAATACTTAGCTTGCATCCTCTCGCGGGTGAATCAACACCACATCGCCACGGTCGTCGGGATTTATTTACCCTGTTACCATAACGGCACTAGCGATCTACAGGCAACGGCAGTTGAGCTGTGGCAAAGAACAGTTGGACCTACATAAAAAAGGAACCAATTTCACCTCCAGCTAAGAGCTAAAAAGAGAATCTGATTAGAAAGGTTAAGCGCGGAAAAACTCATCGATACACGCAAAATGCCTCCTATTGTTAAACAAAAAAACGTGCATCGCTGTAAAAAATATTTCAATGCACAAGCTGCAGAATCAAATTAAAAATTGGTTCAAATAACACGAGTTCGAACTGCAATCCTCACGTTAGCAAAGCGCGATTAGCAAACTGGAAAACACGCTATCAACTAATAGTAGGATCCATTATTTTGGCAAGTCTTTAGATGAGAAACACAAGAGAAAGCATTTATATGTTATCGGAATGTTAACAAAGTAACGGATACCTAAAACAAGGTATTGACTAATTAATTTTTTGAATAAATACTCGTTTTAGAATGAATAGATTTGTAATAAATGTTGTGATTGCGCGTACTATTGTAACGAGGTAAAAATACATGATGAGGTTTTGAAACAGAAGCTAGGTGAATGAAAAACGAATTACCACAACAATGATGTATTTGAATCTATCGTCGAAAATAAACGTAACAAATTTAAATATAAGCTCTAAATACTTTAAGGTTACGCATTATTAAAAAGGATTGAGAAGGTAGTACGACATGCTGTCCCAACTAAGTTTATAAGTTGATGCGTAAATCACATTTTGCCTTCAACATTTTAAAGAGTTTCCTAGCCTGGCTAATCTGCGACTGAGCGAGCATACATTAGAGCATCTGGAAACAATCGACAAGGTAAATTTTATACAAAAGATAAAGATTCGCCGAATGTTACCTACACAACGCAAAAATGCACTACAAAAACAGCATAGAATATTCGTCCCACATTCTATACGTATTGTTAAATGTAAACACTGAATAGTTAAAATGCTAATAAATGAGGTACCGACTTACAGTTATTGTAAAATGAAAGCGTCAATATTCTGAAGATGATTTAATATTGTTTGTTTAAAATAAACAAAGCATTCGCGAATAATTGATTTTTAGAAGACGTTTCATACTTATTGTTTAAATAAATACGCATATTAATAGTATACCTGTTCCTCGTTATATATAGGAAGCACTTAAATCCTCTATTAAACTAAGCAGACGGAAACGTAAAATTCTCTAAAGTGCTTTTCTGCAATTAATTCAATTACATTCTAACAATGTAATCTCATTATTTTCTTACTGCTTGTAGCAAACAAAAGATGCGCAATGGATCACTAAGTACACAAAAGCAAAATTTTTGTTAAAGTAGAGCAAATTGGTTCAAAAGATCTCAAATTTGTAATTTATTTAGAAGTATCATAATCCTTGAGTGTCAATAAAGGAAAAAGAAAAAATGTTTTAAATTAAAATAATTCCTTAAGTTTTTCGACCGAAGCTGCGGTGAATTATATTGGTCTTGACATTCATTATTTTCCGATCTCGTAGATCTTTCAAACAAAATTTCCCGTTCAACTTATTCATAAAAATACTTCTACAGCCACCAAATCAACGATTGGTGCTAAAATAAAACGTCGAAAGATCGGATTAATTTTCAAATTTAAATGAAGTACCTTTATAAATATGCATTACGTGCTCTATAAAAACTTTACTCTGAGCGTCTATGATTATCGGATATCGCGGAAAGAACTGCGACCTAGCAAGGCTTCTAACTTGTTTTAACTCTCCCCTAGACTCATTATACTTTTTAAGCTCCAATCTTTGCTATTATGCACTTGGCTTTAGTTTTGAATCGCAATTTTTACCGCGATGGCACGTCTTAGGACACTCAGTGTCTTCCAAATGCCTAAATCAACAGAAAAAATAAGTTATTTAAATTAAAAATGTAATTTCAGGCCACAACGACGTTATTACATTTTAATCCTCGACCCCTGATACTACGTCTTAATGCAAGGCTGTTAAAAATATTAAGCAACCGAACAAATCGACGCCGCGAACCGGGATGGGCTTTACTTGAATACATTAGACGATCGGTGAAAGAGTTGCTAGATTCGAGCAGGAAGAATTACGCAACCATTATACGAGGATTAAAGCGAAATCACGAGCGCGTCTTTAGCTTCAAGCATTGTCATGGACCGAGTCGTTTGGAAAAACGAGTAAATATTCCCGAGATACTTCTACTATGCTAACTAATTCCGGCGATGCGCCATAAGACTATTAAAACTCTAAACGCAATGCGAGTCGAGCTTTCATTATTTGTAATCTGGTGGGACTTATGGAAAAAGTTTCCATTTATTTTTAATTCCTTATATTCCAGTTTTTACAGAAACACTTAAGCCGTTTAGATACAAGTTGCATTTGAAGAGGTAACTTAATAATGCTATTCTCATTTAACTATTTCATTGAAATTTATAAAATACGACGTTTTAACTGTTTGGAAAATGGAAATAATAATACCTGTTGGTATAAGGATAACAGCTTCCTACACGACAATGCAAACACGTTCTTGTGGAGATGTGAATGTTTATATTTCGCATTAAAATCTTAAGCTAACCCTAATTTAATAATTCCTTTTTTGCAACCAATTAAGGGAATCGGATAATGATTATTAAAAAAAAAACGGTCACCGTATACAATACGTGACCTCAGCTAGAGACTTCTACCTTGCGGCAAATACTTTTAAATAGGTCTAAAATAACAAATCAACAGAAAAAATGCGGGTTTTTAGAGATTTATATGTAAAGAATGAGAGTTTTGTATCCAATTTTGAGGTTATGTAACCCGATTACGTGTTATTTTAATATTGCTTTAATTGTGTTTTGGACATTCATTGTGATATAATAAAAGGATGAAACACATTTGGAAAGTTATTTCTGATAATCTGCTTTGAATACAACTAGCACAAAGTTGGAATATGTATTGAAAAAAAAATTTGTTTACCTTTTCTAAGAATATGTTAGGAATATAACTTAGTTATTCTTATTGTTTTACTTTTATCACAAATACACACCACTGAGTTACACCCCGATAAAAAAAAAGGGTTGCGATTTTGCCACTAATATATATAAACTATTAAATACTTACGTTTTCGGTTACTATTACTGCTGGTTACCAGTATTATTATAAGAAATAACTTCTATTTTTATTTTGTGAAGAACTAAAGCATATTGTATATTTATATTACTGTCCCATTGTAAGTGCATATGAATAACAAGAATGTGCAAAGATTAAACAACGTTGTTGAAGATTATTTCACTAACATTATTTATTGCTCAGGGTATCATGAAGGATGGGTATCTACTTACATTAAGATTATTGATATAGTAATTGTACTAATATTATTCAATATTGTCTGTCAAAGACACAATATAAACGCAATTAAGGTGCGGCGGGGCTAGGTTTCTATGTTAATTGGAATAGATTATGTTATTGTTTTATTAGTTGCATTATCATTATTCCGAGCTTCAGCTATTAGATCATAAAAAAATTATAAAAACACGCGCGTGTGCATGCGCACACACACACGCGCGCACACGCACACGCACACACACACATACACACAGGTGCATGAGCGGAAATAGTGTTAAAGCATAAATAGTGGTTTCAATAGAGGTTTCAACTTTAGTTAGTAGTCGAATTGTTATATTACTAAGACAAAATAATCGAACGGGTGCATGAGCAGAAATAGTGTTTAGGCATAAATATTGGTGATGCGAAAACGGTGTTGAAGTTTCAAGTTAGGTTAATAGTCAAAATGTTTTACTATTAAAACAAAATATTCGAACGGGTGCTTGAAAGAGGTAGTGTTGAGGCATAAATAGTGCTGATGCGAAAATAGTGTTGAGGTTTCAAGTTAAGTTTGTAACAATTTTATTTTTGATAATAAATCCCTCCATAAAATTGCGAGAATAATATAACAATTTTATTAACAACAATAGTAAATTACATTCAACAACAATAGTAATACGTTAAGCCCGCATCGTCCTTTGGCATTCTACTTGTGGTTAAATATCTGTGTTATCTACAGCTATTTACAAACACATCTCTGTTTGACGGTCCGCCTCCGGACGCCTCGGCCGCCCGAGCTAGTTTTGTAGTCAGTCGGCCATATGTAGAAGAAGCAATAACATGTACCCTGGATTGCAGGCCGGCAATTTGCAAATCCACTTCAATGAGTGAACACATCTTCGAATAACGCGCGACAACTTATAATGCAACAACTTACAATGCAACTTTTAGAATACAAAATTTAGAAGGCAATTTTTAGAAGACGACACTTGCAATGCAAACTTTTAAGACACACAAGGACAATGTAAAGATGCTACCTTAGTAAGGCGGCGTAATTCAACTTCAGGATTACAACGGCTGCAGAATGTATTGTAACAGGATTTGATTCGACACGTGGGACGAATTCATAGTAGAAGTTGTTTTGGATGAATTTGGTTCACACTACAACGGTGTTATCGTTGCTTGAAATAACGAGGATCTCATCTTTCCTTACAACAATGCGACAAATGCAGTTTTGGTTCGTAGATAGCGATAAGTTCTTTTTATGTGTTTCAAACTAGGAACACGTTAATTTGTTTTAATGCGTAAAAGCATGAATATTGTAAAAGTTTTAACTAATTGCTGAGCTGGATTTTCCAGTATTAAAACTAAAGTTTACTGATTTGATGTTTTGAGAAAACAACACGCGTGGTTCATTATGAATCGTCGGTAACGTCAACAGGTGTTACTGACGTCATATATTTTTCTGCAGTGTACTGCTAACAGATGTATTTTTGAAGGCAAGTGCCTCGAACAGCTTTAGTACAAGAGATGTAAACACGTCTATTTTTGTGATCAGCTTTATATAAATTAAAACTTGCATATGTAATTTAGAAAACTTGACTGCTAACATTTTTAGAAGTTATTAATTTGTCATCTGCCTGAACAGATCTGCACAGGTCGGAACCCTATTTGTATAACAAGTTCATATTATACTGTAAAGTATTTGATTAAAAATAATTAAGATAAACATGGTTCAGGATTAAAGTTTTTTATTTTGATCAAGTATGATCAAATCTAATCACATAAAGCTAACATCCTTATGAGTAGGTCTTTGATGCCAACTTTATATTGGAAATACCTTTTTACTACTTCTTTATGTATTTTTGTTGGACACAGATAGTGTTCCACTCTTTTATGTATTTAACTATTACAATTTCTTACAGAAGCAACGTCTTATTTTATTAAGACAGGTTTTTGTCAGCGAAGGCGATCTTTTTTTCTTTGGGTCTCCACGTCCGCCCTTAGAAATATGCATGAGCGGAAATAGTGTTGAGGCGAAAGTGGTGCTGAAATTCTAACATTGGTTAGTAGTCGAAATGTTTGACTACTAAGACAAAATAATCGAGCGGGTACGTGTGCGGAAATAGTGTAGAGATGAAAGCAGTGATAAGATTTCAACTTAGGTTAGTAGTCGAAATATTTTACTACTAAAATTTTGAATTTTTGAATTTTGTTGTGTTCAGCGATGACGCAACATTCCATAACAATGGTTTTGTTAACATGCACAATTTGCATTATTATGATAATGAAAATCCTTATCTAGTGTTTATTACAAATCGACAAAACAGATGGCCTTTGAATGTATGGGGAGGAATCGTGGGACACCATGTAATTGGTCCTTACTTCTTTAAAGGGACTTTAACTGGAAAAACATTTTTAAATTTTATAAGGTTCTCATTACCAGAATTACTTGAGAATGTTCCTGAGAACGTCAGGCAACGTATGTGGTTTCAATTGAATGGGGCCCCCCCCATGCACTTTAAAGTCACTGTGCGTAATTTTTTGCATCAAAATTTTCCGCAAAGGTGGATTGGAAGAAGCGGACCGCAACAATGGCCAGCAAGATCTCTTGATTTAACTTGTTTGGATTTTTTTCTGTAGGGCTATATTAAAGACATAGTTTATTCAACTGCTCCCACAACATTAAACAACATGAAAGCTAGGATTAGAAATGCTTTTTCAACAATTACTTCTCAAATCTTACGCGAAGTTCAAAGATCGTTTATTCAACGAATGCAATTATGTATTGAGAACGACGGTAAACACTTTGAACACTACTTATAAATTATTTAATGTGTTGTTTTTTTGATAACTTTTCATTATTTTAATTATTATAACCTTTAAATATTATAAAATATTCAATTATTCGCTTATAACTCAGAAACTGTTGAATATGAATATAGGGTGACCTAATATTGTTTAATGGAGAATTTAATTCTGCATTTTACTACTTGAAAATGTACAAGGTGTTCCATTTGATACAAGCGACTTAATTGCATAAATTGTTCAATAAACGGGAAACGATGCAATGGGCCCTTTGTATATCATTTCGATAACTAGTGTTGTGTTTACATTAACTACAAGTTTATACTATTCCCCTACAAAAGTTAAATGTTCAGCATTATCTAAATCATGGTGTTACAAAAATTTTTAATGAATCATGCGATTTTGGAAAAAGTTGAATATCTCAACAACTATGAGATTTAGGTATAGGTAATCCTGATAAAAGTTACCCTAGTTTGATACGACTAATCAGAATTTGTAATAAAATACTGGGTGTTTAATTTAAAAAACACAACTTTGGTAAATAACTTTTTTATTGAGTACCCTGTATAATACTAATTAATTTTACGTTGTAGCCATTTTGAGTATACATAAGATTTATTTGAAAGTTTTTTCGCTAAACGTTACTATTAAGCAGTAATCGAGCGTTTCGTATGCGTTGGGACACCCGGTGTATATATATATATATATATATATATATATATATATATATATATATTTACCCATAATTAAATGTCGATATGAGAACTTGCACAATTCACGCATACACGAAAATAACGGTCGGTAATTTATTTGTTTTGGAAAAGAGTTCGAAATAGTCAGTATAAAAAGTGAATATTAAATGAAAATACCGTCATTAAACAACTAAGTTATCAACCGACGTTTTTTAAAAGGTATGTCGACGATTGTATCATGTGCTTACCAATTGATAAAATTAATGAAACCTTAAATAAATTCAACTCCTTCCACCCTAAACTACAATTCACCGTAGAAAAAGAAAGCAATAGAACAATATCATTCTTGGACCTTCAAATTAAATATAATGCTGCAGGTACTATTTCAACTAATTGGTACAATAAAAAAACATGGAGTGGAAGATATTTAAATTATAATTCTAGTGTCCCTAAACAATACAAAAAAAATTTTGTAAACAACCTTGTCGATCACGCCATCCAATTATCACACGGTAAATATAGACCAAAAAATTTGAAAAGTAAAACCGTATTAAAAATAACGCCTACCCAAAACAATTCTTTGAGCCATTAATTAAAAATAAAATCCACAACATATACAATAATACAGATAATACGAACAAACTCAGTCAATGTGAATCAATAGTTGGAATAGAATACATACCTGGTTTGTCCGAAAGAATTAAAAATGTTTAAGAAGTCATAATATCCATATTGCCCACAAACCAAATAATTTTACTAAAACATTTTTTACCAACCTAAAACCACAAATAGAAAATAAGAACAAAACACATACGATCTATAAAATCAACTGTCTTGGCTGTAGGGGATGTTATATAGGAAATTCAAAACAATATCTTCATAAAAGAATATACGAACACAAATACTCAATCCAAACAAATAATAAAAAATGCACAGCACTTGCTAACCATGCAGTAGAAACATCACACAATTTCGATTTTAAGAATGTTAAGGTTTTAGGTACTGAAACAAACGATAATAAAAGAAATATTTTAGAAACCATTCACATACAACGCGAGTGACACTCCGTAAATTCCAAGTCGGACCATGAACAATTCACTAACATTTACTACAGACTAATACAAAATAAATAGTAACCTGTGGCACTTCAATAAGAATACGCTTTTAAGTAATTCACATTTCTCATACTACAATTTACTCCAATAGTATACATATTTTAAATTATCAACACTAACAGATTATTTGTTCTAACCAGTTAACTTAATCTAGTCATTCAGTATAACATTTCTAAACCTTTACGACGTACAATAGTAATAATGTATCTGTTATTTATTTAAAAATGTTTTAGTGCAAGTATATGTTTATAGTGTATAATTTTATAGTATTTATAACAATGTAATTTTTAGCTGCTATTTTGAAAATGGTTATTTGGAACCGAAACGCGTAAAGCATGAAAATACATGAAAACCAATGAAAACAAATTGAGTTGTTTTACTTATACCTGACCATTTTCCAGGAACATTCATTACTATTTATATATGGTCAAGAAAATTTATATCTTAATATATATATATATATATATATATATATATATATATTGCTACGAATTTAAGCCCCACAACCTGGGTAGACATAAATTGCTACGATATTCGGGTCTCTGGAAGACAGCTTAAACAAAAACTTTTAAATTACTTCCTGGGTGTCACTAATTGCTGCGAACGCTGGAGCTGATCAAGTGTTGAAAAGTAGTGCATAAAACGCTTAAAAAAAAATACATGCCACGGCTGCTCAGCTACTTTCTACAACTTATCTAACACCAAAAAAAAATATCTGCTACGAAAATCGCATACATTTATTACATACTCATTATAAAAATTATACACGCCAAATCACGATTAAAAATCCCAGTTCACACATTATTAATACATTATATACAACGCCTTTATGCAATAGTACATTTCATAATTTATTTTGGAATCAATAATTACTCAAATCAATATTTACAACTGATATTACTTTATAAAGTAACAGGGCTTTCCTCCCGTATTAACTGTACCTCAAGTTTAGTACAAACTCATAATAACCCATAAACTTTTGTGCAAAGATAGAACATCAATTCCCCAAAAGTGCGCTTTTACCTTGTACACACCAACATTTGTTAATATCAATTATTCTTAAATCAAAATTTCTAAATAAAAATATAATACAATAATGCAATATAAAAATTTCTTCAGTCACCTTTTAAATTTGTCCTATTTAGTCGTAACTTATACACACAATGCACAAATGGTCATTGAACACTGGTTTACACACGTAGAAAATGAAAAAACCAAAACCAACACTTAAAGCAACAGTTACCTGGATACTATTTCAGCATATGGCTGTCATCATTCCCACTTCGACTGCGGCATACAGGAACACCATCTTGTCTTGCCACAACCATATTCTCCAGCAATAACCATTTAACCATAACAGCACTCATCTACCATATTAAATGCATCCAATTTCCCCAAGCTACTCGGCAACTACCATAAAATGTTGATACACACCCAATTTTAATAATCACCTATATCTATTCCAGCTCCATATGTACGCTCTTTTTGCATACTTATTGCAAATTAAAACAAATTTTACTTACTCAACTTAGTTCAAATATATTAATTTTGTAGCCATCAGCTGGTTGATAAGCTTTATGCTATTAAAACTCGTAGACTATTATTAATCTCTGATCGAAGGATTAAAAGCGAACTCTAAAAGAACTTTTAGAGAGCAAATTTTTAAGAGAGCGAAATTTTATATATATATGGCGTAATTGGTAAACGCATGGTTCCGGCAAAACCAGGATACAGGTTCAAGTCCTGTCCAAAACCTTTTATTTTCCATCTTTCAATTACTAGCTCGATTTGAAATTATTATTTGGGCTTTGCATAAAAATTCTAAGTTATTATTTCATCTTATTCACTGTAATACTATAGTATTTATCAACTTACCTTGTGTAATTAACTATCTAAAATATTTATATATTTAATATTTGGCTTATAGCCGTAATTTAGATCGTAGCTTCCTGTCTATAACTGACATAAGACAAAAACTTTACAATGTCAGATATGATTGACAAAAATGCCAAACCTAATTGAAAGTTAGGTTTATGTATAGTTGTGTACACGATTTAAATTTGTAAATTTCCCAATTGTGTCATCGGTCTCGGTGGCGTAATTGGCAAACGCATGGTTCCGGCAAAACCAGGATACAGGTTTAAGTCTTGTCCAAGACCTTATATTTTTCATCTTTCAATTACTAGCTCGATTTGAAATGATCATTTGGGCTTTGCATAAAAGGTCTAAGTTATTATTTCAGCTTATTTACTATATATATATATATATATATATATATATATATATATTACTCATATTTAGACCAGGGTAGAAAATTAATTAATTACATCAAATAATTTTAATCACCGTGTAATTTTCTTAGATAATACGCTTTATTAAAAAAAACCGTGGAGAATAAAAATTCATTCGTTTCATTAAAAATAAGAGATTTAAATTATTTACAAGACGCTTTCTATAAAAAGAAGCAGTATTAAAATGCTCAACGTGTAATTTAATTATTCCGAGTAAAGAAACAAATGGAAATTACGTGCAAAATTTATATTAATTAATTCAAGTTTGGATAACGAGTATTAAACAAGATGTACAAATAATAATTGAATATTTAATTAGGATTTACTAAAAATTAAAGGGTATTATTTTAATTGGAGTTAATTGAACTATTAGTAACATATAATATGCATAAAAGCATGTAAAAACCCAATAATATTCAAATCGTAGAAGTGTTAGTTAGAAGTACGACGATTGAACACCTGCGTATTTTTAAAAGGTCTCGTTCTGCGTAAATTTTGCAGATAACAAATGGTTACAGAGAATGTTGGAGAAACCGTCGCTTAATATTCATGAGAAATGCTAATAAGGTGAGTTATTTCACAGTCCACGTGGATTGAAAATAACCGATACTAAAGAATATCAATTTGTACCAATCAAAACAGGGTAGATAGAGACAGATAATATGCGCAAGACAGAGACACATATAGTAAAAGGCGTGGGTTGAGCAACGTCACTGGGTTGCGATTGGTTGAAAATAAGAGGCAAACATGAGAGATAAAAATAACATTTCTGTATAAAAATTAATTAGTTATTCTCAGACGTTGCGAGCCGTGTCGAAATTTCATAGATTTTAAACTTGGACGTGTGCAAATTTTGTAGAAGCTGTGCCGAGCGATCGAAATGGGAACATAGTATACGAAATTCTAGAAACTGTCCGTTTTGGGGACAAAAGCGACGTATAGGCTAGCGATTATATATACCCGTGTTAATATGCGTTTCGCTCTCTTAGTTTTTCGGTTTTGATTGAATAATTTAAACAGTTTGCTCGTATATTTTGGTGATTATTTAATACTTTAAAACAGTTTGCTCTTTACGTACTACGATGAAAGTAATTTAGTGCACATAGAAAAGAAGATGCAAGATAATAAAGTCTAGTATCACTGTACCAATTAGTCAAATTTGCAACGACAAATGAATACACAAAAGTAGGCAGTTTTGGCGTATAGCGTGAAAGAAGTATGAATTTCTTTGCCATTTTTCGGGAGTGTTAATAATTAAATGATTCGTAAACGTGACTAGATCCACAAAACAAGATACAGATATACACAGATGAGTTCCGGAAAAGCACTGAAACAACTTTAGATGAATGGTGGTGTAGAAAATTTTAAAGGCGACCAGTAATCCGAGGACCTAAACATAACCCAGGTGGAATGGTGTGATTAACAGAGGACGATGTACATTGGAGCCACGAGTGCATTAACCTTCAGGTAACTTATGCTTTGTTGTTCGATTTTGATGTTTTGGTGTGTGTTGAATAACTTTATAATTTATTTACTTAAAATGGACAATAGTGAATTTGTACTAACAACAAATTTTTAATTTTAAGGTGAAATTTTCTTGTTTAAGTAGAAAGGAGTATTTAGTATTTATGTTCTTGATGAAAATTTGGGTATGTCTTTGAGCTCAATTAGACGAACCTGGTTAATTAACGTAAAGGGTGGGAGATGCTCCTTTGTACTCAGACTCAGGTCTGCATATATTGTTATATTAATTAGTAGACATCCTACAAGGACTTTAATTCTGGATGCACATTAAAATGATAATAAATTTAATCTTGAGATTTTCTGATACTGAAATTTATGCTGAAATTTAATTTTGAAATTTTAATGTATTATGAATATTGATGTAAATAGAGTTAACGTTGATGTCTGTGGTCGGAATGTGTTTTTTTTTTTATGAATGAGGATGTAAGTTATCTAGGGGAGCAGCCAAGGCGAAAATAGTAAAGAGGCGATTAACAGAAGAAAGTCAACGGACCAGTTAATTTAAAAGGTTTCACAGCATTCTTGACGCCCAATCTGTGGGACTCGATTTGAAAACCTTAGTTTAAGATTAATAGAGAGGCTCTTTGTAGGAATCACAGCAATATATATATATATATATATATATATATATATATATACATTTGCTGTGATATTGAAGTAAACTTCCCTATACAATAAACGCGGAATCTAAAATCTAAATTTAGGAAACCACTTTCTCGAATGCTTCAATTGACAGAACATAAAAAGGCTTCTCTGCTTGAATTAATTAGTACACTAACCTTTGCTAAACTTTTTACAGAACAAATATTTGCAGATAATAATAAAATATAGAAAAATGAAAATTAATGCAATATATCACATAATACAAAAAAATTACCAAAGTTTCGGCTTACACACAGAGTAAACAAACATAGAACTACCACGGTCAGAGTATCTCACTACCGTGCTTACTTTTTTAAAAATGTACTTTTTACCAAAGTTCTTGCAAATTGTTCTTTGGTCTAAAGAATTTCATATATAAATTTTTGAATTATTTGAACCCTAAAGCTACAGCTTCACAAATTAAAATTATTAAATACAAAATGCTTATTTAAATATTTTCATAAAGTCCTTTACGGAAAACCACAAATCTTAAAAGCTAATCTGACCTTTGAACTCAGGAGCCTTGAATCAATTCCAGACCCAACAGTTCCTTAATGCTCTAAACTTTGATCACAAACTTCCGTCAAAAGGATTTATGCTTGAATAAAATTATACAAGACCTTGACCAGGTCTAAGTCAAAAACTAATTTGCAACAAATTCAATTTCTAGAAAATTTTCTCTAATAGATTTTAACTTAAATTGCTTAAAAATTGACAAGAATATGAACAGTATTCAAAGTAGTATTTAAAATTGAAATACTATTTAAAACTTTAAAAATTTCATTACTTGAATTAACTCAAAATATGCAGGTCCACTTACGATCTTAAAATCGGCGAAAAAACAAACTCATTGCAAACACTTTCAATTACAATATTTGTACTTATGCTAAATTTTATTCTGTACATATTTTAAAGTGTTTCATTAGTTCACAGAGCAACAGGAAACCTCCTTCCAAAGTAACTCTCGTTCTATACATAACATTTAATTCCGATTTTAAACAAGTATTTGTTCTAGAAATTTTATTCTATCAAAGTATTAAAACCCGCAAAGAAGTACATACTTCAAAGCAATAGGAACCGTTCCAATTCATAACGACAAGCACCCCGGTTAAAGCAAAATCTACTTCACCTTCAAAATGTGAATCCCTATGAAAGAAAAATCATAAATTATTAGTTTGTTTATTGCGAGTAATTTATAGAACTAAAATATTTCTTAAAATGAGAGACCCATGTATTCAAGTTGCAGCAATGATCAGATGTTTCAGCATCAGCAAGCAAACTATTTACGGTAAAATAAAAAATAAACAAGTTTGAGAACGCTGAAAAAGTGTCGGTTGCTTTGTTACAGAAATATTGTAATAGATTTTAATTTATCTCTTCTCCGTAAAATTAATTTTATTATACTTTTATGCTCTTAAACAATATATAGATTTGCTTAGGCATCAGTGACGACGACAATAGCTGCTAATAAAAATATATCTATCTGCTATAGTAGCAATCCACGATTGACCGACACCAACTGCTCAAAAAGAGGAAAGTAGGACAGGCCGTAATTAAGTTGTTAGTGTGAGTATATAACACTAAAATTCTTGATATGTAGAACACACCAACATATTCTGTAAATCTGAGTTTGACACTTAATAAATACATAGTTTGAAAATTGGGCAAGCGCCTCCTTTGGCTAAAATCTCTAATTCGGTACAATAAAATTTCCAGTCTCGTTATAAAGCTAACAGGTCAATTTTATGAATTCATGCATTGCATTTACTTCACTTATCTGTTTTTGTAAACTGTGACATTGGTATACGTACGCATAATTTATTACATTTTCAACCAAAACCTTAGAATATTTGATAGTAAGATCAGATAACCTAGCTGAATCAAACAAATTACGCATTATTCACAAGCGCCTCCGCATTTATTGATTACTATAATTTCGGTGTCCAAACAAAAAAAGATCAAAAATAATGCGGGTTCGGTACGAGCTTGTACGTATTTGAAGCATTTTAATTCCAACTATCAAAACGCGAAAAAACTATTTTCTAGATTTAATTAATTAGTATTTTGGAAATCGAGAAAATGAATATTTCTCCTTCTTTTAGTAGAATACGATTCTATCTATAACTAATAAATTGACTACATGAGAATATAAGATGAGCAAGAAAACTCGAGACCCAGACCAAACCGACATTCTCGAGTCGAAACCGAGACAGAGACCAGGTCGGTCTCGGTCTCGACTACGAAATTGTGGTCTCGGTCTCGGTCTCGTGTCGAGACCGAGACTGGTCTCCGGTCTCGTCCATCACTGGTAAAAAATTGCTAAAATTATGCAATGTTCATTCTTAAAATATAGTGGTAAATTATTTGATGTATTAAATCTGATTATTGAAAGTTTTAATTGAAAATTTGGTATTCGTTGAAAATTACTATTGTTAAATCATCAAAGTTGTGGTTAATCGAATAAGAACTAATTAAGCAATTTTGCAACTTTGTGTGTATATTTATTTACAAGGATATTATTATGTCACTGATGTTCAAATTGATGTAAATAACTTCAAAATTTTGTGTGTATGTATGTTGACATGAATAATAAGACGAAGCTATAATAAAATAAATTTAGGTGATGCAATGAGCTAAAATTTGTTCCTTTCTTTGTACACATATAATTTAGCATTTTTGTCAAAAAAATTTTATTCCACCAGAAATTCAACGTAATTTAAACCCCCGTGAATACTTTTCCACAAGCGGATTCTCACTAGACTAGGTAAGTTGGTGCCCAAATTTACGACAGGTCGACAGCTTCTCAAGGTAATTGTTATTAATAACATAGCTTAAAATTGCATTTAGGTAATTAGTAAATTATTCGATTTTTGTTTAATTTTTTACGTTGTTTCTATAGTGACCTACTACCGCCTTACTGTGGTTATCCGCTGCACCCTAAAGTTGTTACAGGAATCCTGCACCCTCTGGGCAATTCCAAATTTAAGAATTTAGCGCTTTATACATTAGTAATATCAAATTTTGGCGGTCAACGCGATCGGAAGTGAGTCCCTATAAAAACAATAAAAGAAATTATTCAAAATTCGATTAGTTTACCAAATTACCCGACTGCAATTTTAAGCTACGTTACCAGCAACATTTACTTTGAGAGATTTTCAAACAGTCGTAAATTATATTCGCAACTCGTCTGGTCTGCGATAATTTTGCAGTATGGGCTTAATGACAACTAACTCGGTATAATAACCTGTATTTTTCAGTTTAATTTTTTTTCTAATTGAATATAATAAAACCTCTTCAACTCAGAATTATTCAAAAATTAAATAGGTACTTTTATTCCTTTTTAAAACCATTACCTTTCGTAACTGTAAATACATTTTGACGCCAATTCGATGACTGATGATGGTATCGGCAGCTATCTCCTTTGGTGCATCCACCACGTCAGTAGATAGGTAAGGCCGGTCCTAATTCAAAACGTGTTCAGACGTATTTTCCATATGTAAAATACACGTGCACCGTTTTGAATTAGGATTGGCCCTATATAATTTCAATGTAAAATAGTTGTGAAAACATGAATTCTTATATACTTTCAATGTAAAATACTTGTGGGCACGTTTTGAATTAGGATCGGCTTTATATTACTTTCAATAAACCATATTTTAAAACACACGTATGTTGAAAAATGTAAGTGCAGAGAAAAATGTGTGTAGCTGTCTTGAATTCGGTTTTCTAGCGAGAAGTTACACGTGCACCGTTTTGAATTAGGATCGGCGTTACATACTTTTAATGTAAAATGTGAAAACATGAATTCTTATATACTATCAAATGTAAAATACTTGTGGGCACGTTTTGAATTAGGATCGGCTTTATATTACTTTCAATGGAACATACATAGTTCAAAACACACGTATGTTGAAAAATGTAAGTGCACAGAAAATGTGTGTAGATGTTTTGAATTTGGTTTTCTAGCGAGAAGTTATAAAGTATGACAGATGCAAAATATCGCATTCAAGTCAATTGTGTTTAATTAAAGTGGATTCTGATTTATGTTTAGAGGCTACAAATACACATGGGCCGGTTTCAATTCAAAATGTGTTCACTCTTGTGATAGGTTGAAAAGTGGGTTGGCAAAGTACGCAGATGGTGGTAATCTGCTATATAAGGAGATTGCTCCTAATATTAATTTAATTAGTCGAAGAAAAGCAATATGGATTTTAATACTCTTAATAAAACCACATATCGCGAACCTTATGTAAATTCAAAAGATCTTGTAGTGAATAAGAGGTTTGAGGTTTTAAAAGTAGAAACAATCAAGACAAAATATGGAGAAAGAGTATTAGTGGAAACAGAAGAGTTCAAGACTATATTGCCATTGAGATATTTTGAATACCTTCAAGCACATGGAGTGAAACAATTAAATGAAAGTATTGGCTCGAACAAAGACGTATACATAACTAGTAAGGGATCGATCGGACTAACTGTCAACATAGAATTTTCAGAATAATATGTCACTAATCTAAGAAATTAATTTATTATTATAATAATATACATCTTGTTCTTTACTGTTTAAATTATTATAACACATCTAAGTCGATTGTATAAAGAATGATGTATTAAATTAAAGTGGGTTCTGATTTATGTGCGTTTTTACTTTGAGTTTACTACCTTGTTTAGAGAAAGTCTTGTTTCAAAAGAGAAACTTTTATAAAATACTTTTTTATTTTACAAATTGTTGAATATTTTGATCTAACTATTTATAAATGAAAAAGTATTTATTAACTCTCGTTCTTGAAGTATCTGCTGCTCCCTCGCTGCTAGTTCCTCTCTTTTTTGCTTTATTATTTCTAGCTCCAAATCTATACGACGCAGTAGCTTCTCTCCACGCTCTTTAAATGCGTTAAGCAACTCTACTGTGTCATCTTCGTAGGATTTGTCATCTTCACAGCAAACAGCCATATTAGATTCTGTACATAACTTTTTCATAGCCAACGTGTTTTTGCCTGATCTGTGAGCATAACATAAAAGATTATTGTAGGTTCACCTTTTCTTTTGTATACTACCTGATGTTTCTGAGAGGATCAGAGTGTGTCAACGATCCGATGATAGCCTCAGAATTTCCAGAATGATTTTTTGATCTAATGTAACTTATAAATTAGTATTGTTTTAAAAACACATGTATAAATGTGAAAAAGCACTTACCGTGATATATCTATTACGTCACTATCAAAAATAGCAGCAGTGTCGAGTTGAGTCGAAGAAGAACCAAAAACTTCTTTAATCAAGTCTTCGTCAGAATGTAATATAATTTGCTCTAGAACTTTTACGTTGGTACTATTACAATTTTTGATTGATGATAAGTTACTCATTTTTAAAAGTTGCTAGTAATAGTAACTAATAATTATACAAGAGATCTGATTGAATACTGTTGGTAAAATCTACGTGAAGTATTTATATTAAATAATAAACTGATTTGTTAAAAAAAAATAAAAATTTGCATCGTTTTCTGAAAAAATTCAGCTCTGTAATCTATTCTAATGAACAAAACAGTATGTAAGCGAGTATAATTATACCTCAGCAGAAATAATGAATTAGATTCATTGTCTGAAAAAGAAATTGCAATGAAGGCATATAATAAAAAACCTAAATTAGATTAATTTCGTTTTAGATTACCGCTGACATAATTTATATGCATATATAGGTAATTGTGTGTTTACGCGATTTATGCCGAATAAGAAATTTTTTAAAGGTACTGCTCAGCAGAAATAATGAATTAGATTCATTGTATGAAAAAGAAATTGCAATGAATGCGCATAATAAAAAAACCTAAATTAGATTAATTTCGTTTTATATTACTGTTAGCATAATTTATTTTCCATAAAAATTAACAAAAATTGACTTTATATGCATATATAGGTATATAGTAATTTGTGCGTGTATGTTTACGCGAATCATGCTGAATAAGAAATTCTTTTACCTCAGCAGAAAATAATGAATTAGATTCATTGTCTGAAAAAGAAATTGCAATGAAGGCACATAATAAAAAAACCTAAATTAGATTAATTTCGTTTTAGATTACCGCTGACATAATTTATATGCATATATAGGTAATTGTGTGTTTACGCGATTTATGCCGAATAAGAAATTTTTTAAAGGTACTGCTCAGCAGAAATAATGAATTACATTCATTGTCTGAAAAAGAAATTGCAATGAAGGCGCATAATAAAACCTAAATTAGATTAATTTCGTTTTATATTACTGCTAGCATAATTTATTTTTCATAAAAAATTAACAAAAATTGACTTTATATGCATATATAGGTATATAGTAATTTGTGTGTGTGTATATTTACGCGAATCATGCTGAATAAGAAAAATTCTTTAATTCTATCAACGTACTGGAAAATGTTTTTCTTAATATCGGGTTTTTAAAAAAACCATGAGTGCGTGTAAATTATTATATTTTTCTTTAGATTAATTTCGTTTAAAATAATGCAATGCAAATGATCCTTAACTAGTAATATATATAGAATAAGTTTTAGATTACCGCTGACACAATTTATATGCATATATAGATAATTTGTGTGTTTATACGTTGTATGTCGAATAAGAAATTCTTTAAAGGCACTGTTATATGATAAAACTGCAGAATGTTTTTTTAATACTGGGTTTTTAAAAACCATGAATGCGTGTAAATTATTAAACAAAGACGGTTTAATCTGAGACATTTGTTCAAATTTGCTTTGTTTTTATTAAAAGATTTCATATGTAACCATAAAAAATAGCGCTGTAATGATAGTGTATTTTCTGTACACACATCATAAATCAAAGGTCGTATAAAACATTTTTATTACTATACTGCAAACAAGAAATTTTTTGTCGTAAACGCAGCTGAATGAAAAATGATGTTTTATGCTAATTCTTTTTACAGTTGTTTTGCTTACGTCAGATGATATTTTTGTATAAATAGTAAATAGAGCTATACGTATAAAGTAGTGTATTTGATTTGTATATAATCATGAATTCTGAAACCGTGTCCGGGATTAGTAGCGCTATTTTGAGATTAACTGTAAAATGCGTGAATCTAATCAAGTCAGTGAATGAAATAACGAAACACATTTTAATTATCAAAGCAAATATTAGTATATTGAAGCTTGCTATTAGAAATAAGGTATACGAAGACAATCGACAAGAAAATCTTAGTAGGCTGGAATCTAATTTGGCACATCTTAAAAGCTACCTTGTACGATTGAGGCACTTGAAACGCTCTTTGGAATATCGTGGTAAAGGTGTTGATGCAACGCTTTCTAGAGGTCATACTCGAAAAAATTTGATTTGGCATGATGTACAATCATGTTTTGGAAGTCGAATAATTACGGGACTTATTACCAATTTAAGTTATAGAGATCCTCTAGTGTTCTTAGACAAGGCGTTCGCTACTTTTAAACGCAAGATTGTTGCTTGCTTAAAAAAGTCAATGTTGAAAGTTAATGTAATATTTGCCGCTAACTTTGTTAAGCCTACAACTGGCAAAATAGATTTGAAAACGTTTCCTACTGCAAATCGTCACATCGATATAAATACCAATCTCAAGCTGTGGTATAAGGAGAACGTATTGAACAAGATTTCGAAGCGATTAGAAGAATTTTGCGAGAAGGATTCTGGTTGGGCAATCCAAGAAGTTTTACACTTGAAGGTAAATATAAACAATCATGATCCACTTAAAGGAGGGTGTTCAACGTTTATATCAGTTCCGGACTTTATAAAAAAAAAAAAAGCTGTGGTAAATGTAATAAATAACGACCAACATTGCATTCTTTGGAGCTTGGTTTCCGCTTTATATCCTGCTAAACAAAATAGTCAGAGAATATCTAGCTATCCACATTTTGATTCAGTATTACGCTACAATTCAATTCAGTTTCCAATCGCATTAAAAGACATAAAAAAAATTGAGAAGCTTAACAATCTCGCAATTAACCTATATTGTATAGAAAATACTAAAATACTACCATTTTGTTTAAGTGAAAATTTTTAAAAAATTGAACTTATTAAGTTGTTAGTTTTAAATAATGATTCCTTACAATATTCTCGTCCGACAAATGCTAATGAAAATCACTTTCATTTTACTTGGATTAAAGATATGTCAAAATTATTTGCAAAACAGTTGTCTTCACATCACCATAGAAAATTTTTTTGTTATAGATGTTTAAATAATTTTAGTACAGCAGCATTACTTAAGCGTCATTCGAATTATTGCGAAAAACAGAATACTTGCTCAATAAGATTACCCGAAGGATCCGAAAAGTATCTAACATTTAAACATTTCCACTATCAAGAAAAAGTATCATTTGTAGTTTATGCAGATCTCGAATGTATATTAGAACCATGCAATGAGTCGGAGGTAATGCTAAACACAGTCTCTTACCAAAGGCATATACCCTTTAGTGTAGCGTACTATTTGAAATGCTCGTATGATAATAAATATTTCAAATTTCAATTGTATCGCGGAAAGGATTGTATAGAATGGTTTTTTGCTCAATTGAAATTGTTTTCTGAAACGACTAATAAAATTTTCTGTAACCCAAAACCTATGAATCCTTTAACAGAAGAACAAAAGTCAGCATTTAAATTTGCCCTTTACTGTCACATTTGCAATAAACCTTTTAGTATAGATGATATTAGAGTTCGCGATCACTGCCACTTTACAGGTGAATTTCGAGGAGCGGCTCATCAAGATTGCAACATCAATTATAATAATTCTTATATGATACCGGTAGTTTTTCATAACTTATCAGGCTACGATTCGCATTTCATTATTAAAAAAATTGCGTTAGGGTTTTCAGGTTCGTTAAGAATTCTACCAATAAATAATGAAAAATACATATCTTTTACAAAATATGTAAAAGATACGAAAGTTAGTTTTAGATTTATCGATTCATTCAGGTTTATGGCATCTAGCATCGAAAAATTAGCTTCCTACTTAGATGATAATAAAAAATCCATCACCAGGGAAAATTGTAACACCGATAATGAGTTTCAGTTACTTACGCGTAAAGGCATATTTCCCTATGATTACATTAACTCTTGGGATAGGCTCAATGAAACCGATTTACCCTGTAAAACAACATTCTTTAATCGTTTGCGCAATGAAGAAATCTCAGATGAAGACTACAATCATGCTAAACACGTTTGGCAAACATTTAATATAAAAACACTAAGGGACTATTCAGACCTATATTTAAAAGCAGATGTACTGCACTTGACTGATATATTTGAAAACTTTAGAAAACCTTGTATGTTCACGTATAAGTTAGATCCGCTTCACTACTTTACGGCTCCTGGTTTAGCTCTAGATGCAATGTTAAAAACGACGAACGTTAAACTCGAGTTGCTTACTGATATTGAAAAATAATGTTTTAGAACGGGAATTCGTGGCGGTGTTTCTCAATGTTCGAATAGATATGCCAAAGCAAATAACAAATATATGAATGCAGATTATGATCCAAATTTCGATTCTAAATATTTAATGTATTTTGATGTTAATAATTTATATGGGGCTGCAATGTCTGAATATTTTCCATATGGAGCATTTGAATTTTTAGATAGCACCAGTCCAAATATAGTACGTTTAGACATACTTAATATTCCCGATGATTCTGATGTAGGATATATTTTTGAATGCGATTTACACTACCCAGTATCTTTACATGAAGTTCACAGTCTGAACATATGATACCACCATTACCTTCTAATAAATCAAACTTAAAGAAATTACTTACAACTTTATATCCAAAACTCAACTATATTATTCACTACAAGAATTTAAAAATGTATTTAAGCTACGGTTTAGAACTGAAAGAGATTCATAAGGTTCTTCGGTTTAAACAAGCCCTTTGGTTAAAAGAATACATTGATTTGAATACGAAATTAAGACAACAGTCAAAAACAGTTTCGATATATGCTTTTATAAAAATATGATAAATACGGTTTATGGAAAGATGATGGAAAACGTACGGAAAAGGAAAGATGTGAAATTAGTGACCGAATGGGAAGGACGGTTTGGAGCTCGTAGTTACATAGCGAAGCCTAATTTTCATAGTTGCACTGTGTTAGACAAAGATCTAGTCTTAATAGAAATGAATAAATTAGAGGTTTAATTAAACAAACCCATTTATGTAGGTTTCTCTATTCTAGATATTTCAAAAACCTATTTATATGAATTTCACTATAGTTATATAAAATCGCAATTTGCTAACAAAGCAAAGCTGCTGTACACAGATACGGATTGTTTGATATACGAGTTTAGCGTTGAAGATATTTACTCTTATATCAAACAAGATATTCATAGATTTGATACTTCCGATTACGACCCTCATAACAAATATCATATTCCATTATCAAATAAAAAGGTTCCTGGTATTATGAAAGATGAAAACAATGGTGATATCATGCTAGAGTTTGTAGGGCTTAGATCTAAAATGTACACTTACAGAGTTCAGGATAGGATAATAAAAAAGTCAAAGGGATCTTCCTTAGCAAGTATTAAGCAAATTTCTTTTGACGATTATAAGAATGCTTTGTTTTATAAACAGACTGTACAGAAACAACAATGTTTAATTAGATCAGTCAAACATGATGTCTGTACTATTAAGCAAAACAAAATTGTTCTTAATCCAAGTGATGATAAAAGAATTCTTAGTACCTCAACCACTGATACTAAACCTTGGGGGTATAACTATACACTCAGAAATGACTTGTAAAGCTTCAACCACTGGCTCAAATAAAGAGTGCAATTTATTTTATCTCGATTAACATATAATATTTTTTAGTTATAAAACTTCAGTGTTATGTTTATACCTGCACAAGTACACCGTTTTTCGTTTTTGGATGTATCTAAAAAATAGGATACCTTTCCATCTGCCCGAGTTTGAACTATATATTAGTATAAATGTATTGTAGAGAAAAATAGTAGTAGTAACCGTTCTGTTTAAAAAAATCCAGTTTGTTAATAACATACCAGTTAGTTTATTTGAGAAATGTATAACAAAACTTTTATTTAAAATTGTCAATGTTTATGACTGTTGACTAAATCATTTAATAATTCAAACATGTAAAAGATATTGTAAAAATATGTAAAAATATTAATAAATAGACTGTGATTGCTAAATGATTTATTGTTTTTTCATAATTTGTAAAGGTACAGTAATAATAATAATAAAGTAATTATAATATTCTTATGCTGTTTGAGAGTGGATTGTATTTGACTATCTTATCATGAAGTATAAGGCAATGACAAGATGTATTTGGCAAAACGTTTCTGCTAGTTTCAAATTCTAATCTAATATCGACAGTACCAGATTTTAACGTTTCATTTTGTCTAGAACAATCTATGACTACTAATGGTGCAATACTTCGTAAATCTTCAGGATTAAAAAGTGGTTCATTTTCCTTTTCGTAGTATGATTGCTGAAACTGAGCATACATCTCATATAACAACGCAGTCTGTTTATTCTCGAACTTCAAATTTAAGTTTATCGTACGGGAAAATTTCTGAATTTAAATATAGTTTCATGTTGGTTAAATAGCAATGATCAAAACGACTGTAGTTGCTCATGTATCTATTTTTTCGGTTGGTTTGGAAACCGACAATCACAAATCTTGGTTTTTCTAATTGTGTTGTTGTTTTAATGTTCCATGTATGACGTTTCGTTTCTTGTAGAAGTTGATATTCATGCAACTCCCATCCTCTAAACGGAATATGCAAATCCTGATTTTGGCAACGCATTCTATTAAATTAATTCGTTGAGTATCATCAACGACTACATGCGGCATTTTCCATAAAACTTTGTTTAAAACAACTTTTATTTCTTCATCGGGTGTAGGATTAATTATAGCATTAGTATCAAAACTAGAACGTAGTAAAACTAACTCATGGCGGAGGTTTAAAATAATTTTTTTAAAATCTTTGCATAATCCGAGAACCATTGAAAGGTTTATTGCAACATTAAAATTCCCATTGGCATCAACTATTTGCGAATCATCCATAGGAAACCACCCAGTGTTTTGTAAATGTTTACTTTGATTGCTATTATATAAAACATATCACTTCATTATAGACGTTAATCCAGGATTCCGAGCACGATCTACAATGATACCACCAATCTCATATCTAATTTCATCAAAAAGCAGCAAAATTCCATTATATACAGACTTTGCTGTCTGAGACGGCGTTCCATCTGTTCTAATTAATTTGCTTTCTATGTACAGCATGCTCTTCGATGGTAAAGTGTATACATCTTGTTGTTGTATAGGGATTCGAATTTCATCATTATTGTTTAAAGATGTGTTAGCATAAGGTTGATGAATATGTTTTTCAATATTAACAATTGCATTGTCGAAGTAAACTTTTTCACGCACGTTTAGTATTTCACTATACATTCTACTTTTTAATTAAATAAATGCAGTCCTAGCGATTGTAGAAACTGCCGATTTTGTGATGTTAGCGGTCTTGGAACAATCAATCGAGTGTCGATTGCTTTGAAATTTCCAGCATTCATAGCAATTCTTGACATGTTGCGTGCATTATACTTAATACCCATGGCTATTGCAGATTTTTTTTAAATGCAACCTTACAGTTAGCAGTTCTCCTCTGAAATTAACTAAATTTCTATCTTGATCTAACACTTTAACTATTATTTCATTTATTATATGTGACCTGATTGGTAGATATATAATCGTAGGTGGGCACTCGATAATTTTAAAACCTGCAGGTTCTTGAGGAAAAAATTCGTGTATTACATGGGCTGGTTTACTATTTAAATAAGATCCACTTGCAATATTACAATCGATTAAAATTGCATTCACTTTACAAATGTTGATCGCGTAGTCTGCTTGATGCGTGACATATGCTAGCAATTTTCGCGGATTGAAACCAAGTAGAGAACCAATTGAATCCTTTTTGGTAAAACCCACATCTAGACTACATTTAATACTACATTTAAGTGTATTATTGTCAGCTGTAATTTCTATATACACTGGCGTCTTTCTAGCGCTTCGTGATTGTTCCATACGACCACGCCATCTTTTATCAGCTAAAGCTTTTTGAAGATATTTATTAATTTCTCAAATTTCATAAGCACCTTCAGGTATTTCTAAGAATTCTCCGTTAGATCCATAATAAAATTTATTAATTATTCCTTTTTCTATGTTTGGAATTGTGTTATAAGACTCAAAATTGGTTAATCCTAATACGTACTCCGAATCATTATCCAAGTTTATAGGCGGATTAAAATTGCTTGTTAAAACTGAAGTGTTTCCCGTTAGAGTAAAAGTGTACGACATGACAACTTCGTACGCAGTTCTATGCACTACTTAGAAATTGTAAGCATAAATGACCGCAAAACACAGTATCGTACGATTGTTCTTGGTTAAAGTTATAAAGAATTTTACATTTACCCCCGCTATTCAAAAAACTTATCAACTCTGTTGGCGGTCGCAGGTTTCCGTAGCTGTCATAGTAAATAGCGCTACTACCGTACTTTTTATAAGAGGTCCAATGCGTGCCTAAACCTTCTATTCCATCTAAATTAATTATACCACATTCTTTTAAATTAACTTTCTTGGGAAGATTGTTTCTCATGAACACTCCACGGAAATATGGTACTTCTAATTGCTTAACAAACTCTATTAATTCTACATTGCTTAGTGCTCGATTAGGAAAATCAAGTTGCTTTCCTTTGAGGTTTTGCAGGGGCTAAAAAAAGACCAAAACCTTTTTTATCAGGTTTGATGTACATGCCGTTTCCGACTGCAATGTCCTCCATTGCCTTGTTATGACGTTGTTTTTCCGCTAGTTGTTCCTTAGCTATTTTAGTATCTGAAACTACTTTTGCAACAGCAGCTGCACTTCCAGTAAGAGCACCAAGGGCGCTTAGGCCTGCAAAAATTGGTATTAGTGGTAGAAAACCTCCTGTTTTAGGAATTGATATAATACGAGCTGATTTAATATGCTTCTTTTGTTTTGCTGTATTGGCTGCCTTAATTGCTATGTTGATTGCATCCATAATATTAGATCCTTTAGTCTTTTTTAAAGCTGTACGTGCTTGTTTGATAATTCTTTTAATACCTAGCGTACTTCTTATTTTACGTTTCTTTATCAGTTTTCTTATTTTATTGATATTTTTTGTTCTCAGTGATGCACAGGCACCCATACCAAGTTTTACTTTAGCTTTCATTGCGGTAGCTACTCCAAATGCTGCTACTCTTTCACCTAAAGACGAGTCACCAGAATTTAGTCTTTCTGTAGCTAACTGAGCTAACTTCGAATCTGCTTGATGGCGTTTAGATAGATCCTTTTCTTTGGAGTATGCAATATCGTGATTCTTACAAGCCTCGTCTAACTTGTTTATTCCCTTGTCTCCCCGAGCTAACCGTTCGATTAGTTTTGTACCCGGACCGCAAAATTTGTAACCCGGAATATGCGCTTCAAATGGTAAATTGTTAATTACAGTACTTAATAGTCCGTTCCCAGTAGTTTTAGAATTATTATATGTAATCATTAGCGGACAACTATCCTCTCAAGCTGTGCAGTAAATAAATAAAATATTATGAATTAATGATTCTTTATATACTCGCCGTTTCTTATATATAATTCCACTTTTTTTACAAATCGAATTTAGTACTTGCAAACATGCGTGTTGTGAAACAATCAACACCTTTAACCATAAACAATAATAACATTGGCGTGCAATCCTTAGCTAAAAAGAAAAAACATAGCGTTCTTCTGCCTTCATCTATTCGATGTCTAGTTGTTGGTCCATCAAATTGCGGCAAAACCAACGTTATGATTGGGTTGATAGAACATATATACGTATACCTAAGCACTTACTACGTGATAAAGCTAATCTTTTAGTTTTATTTAAACAAGATGATTTAAACTTAAAACACATATATGACGATCACGTCAATACTGACATGAAGTATGATAAATTCCGTGAAATATGTGCTGCTTGTTGGCAAGACAAATACGGTTTCTTAGTTGTAGACAAAGATAGTGATCCAGGTCAAGGAAGGTACCGAATAGGTTTTGATCACTTCATACATATTTAAACCTTGAGAGACGCAAGTATCGTTAGTATCGAAGAATTTTTTTTATTACAATAAACTTTTTACGCAATGAACAAGGAGGCGATAAAACTTAAAAGAATTTTAATTAAGAAAAGAAACATTGTAAAAAACAAATTGCACCAGTTAAAAGATAATGAAGTCGTCCAAGTGGAATCAATCTTACCCATAACATCACGATTAGAAACTATTGCTAATAAACTGGATGGGGAAAGTGTGGTAAAGAAAGAAAAATTTAAAGAAGAAGAAGAAGAACTGCCTCATAGCAGCGTAAAAAAAATTAAACCTAAATTGCTAAAAAGGAACGTTGACTATATTGATTCGCCGGTTATTACTCAGCATATACCGAATATAAAAAATGATGCCATAGAGGAATATGATGATGATGATGTTGAGAATGAATACAAAGCAGAAGTTAATCGAAATGCACAAGAAGCCCAGGAATATATACAAAGCTTTGCAGATTCACCTGGTATGACACATTATCTCGAACAGCTACATCCGCTACCTCGAGAATATATTTACAATATGTTTAAAGATGTTAAGAACGAATTTGATCATAAATATGGTATTAGATTTAACCCTGATTCAAATGGTCTTATGATAGGCAATTCGAATTTCGCGTTGGATGATGAAAATGTTCTAATAAATGATTTGAAATATAAAGGTACTCCTGGATTATACGAACTACTGTTTAAAAAATATCCTGTCGGGTACAGTCCGCAAGATCTAAAGTCGTACCTTGATATTGTTAAAAGAACAAATGCTAATAGAAGATATTATTCTGAAACAGAACAAATTCAGGGTAATACTTCGTATAAGCACAAAAATATAATATCTACATTAAACATACTTCCCCAAACACCCCGTAGACCTAGAACATTACCCTATAGAAAGCGTCTTGGAGACGGTATGACAATGGAAGTATCAAATAACGCTATAGATTATTTATATTGGAATGATCCCAATGAACTTGTTGATAGATTACGACTTTTAGTTTCATCTCAGACTGCTGGACACACAGGTCACGGCAACGAAATAAATTCCATCATTGAAGAATTGCGTGACGCGAAAGTGATTAGATGATATGACAATTGACAAATTTGGAAGGCACTTAAATAACCGTAAAATATATATAAGTGAACAGGAATATGAAAACAAAAATGAAGGTTTTGAAACCTTGATTGAGTACAAGTTACATATGCTACATTATACGGTAGTAGCAACGTTTTACTCTAGTACATTCTTCGACGGTGACAAGACATTCCTTATTTTCAACATTAAACATAATTATGAATTTCCTTATGAGGAAGCAGTCATTGAGAATATTAAAGGATTCCCGCAAGACATTGAAATTCTTGTAAACGAAAAAAGTTATGTAATTGCACAGTTACAAGGACTTTTGCTTAAACGTATGGATGTAATCAGCTTTCGTGACAGCGGTGCTATCATAAACAATACCACAATGTTTCTTGATTTTATATTAAAAGTTCCTTTCAAAGCAAATGGAGCCCACGACATTCAAACATAGAAGTATTTATTAATTGTATTTAATAAATCCTGATTAGAAAAAAGTATTATGATAGTTGCTCAATCAAAAGTGAAAGAGGATATAGTAAATGAACTTCATAAACCAGCAAGAATAAATTTCAAGAGACGCAAAGTGATAGTAAAAGGTTTAAATAACCTTCTTCAGACCGATTTGATTGAAATGCTATCATATTCGCAAACAAACAAAGGATTTAAATACATTTTAGTAGTTATTGATTGTTTCTCCAAATACGTATGGGCTGTACCACTTAAAAGTAAAACGGGTATTGATGTTACTGCTGCAATGAAAACAATTTTAAATAAATTTAAAAATCCACCAAGAAATTTGCAGTCTGATTTTGGTAAAGAATATTATAACAAACACTTTCAATCCTTAATGCAGACATATGGCATAAACCATTATAGTGTTTTTTCTACAAAGAAAGCATGCATTGTGGAACGTGTAATTAGAACGTTAAAGGGGGAAAATGTGGCGCTTGTTTAACCTGAACGGTTCTTACAATTGGATAAAAAATTTAAGCGATATTGTGAAACAATACAACAATACAGTTCACAATACTATCGGTGTCAAACCTGTAAAAGTTGATAAATCAAATGAAAAAACTATTCTTAAATCATCATTTACCCACATCAAACTTGCAACCAAAATACCAAAATATTCAATTAAAGAAAGTGTGAGGATTAGTATACACAGGGAAGCATTTACAAAAGGTTACACACTAAACTGGTCAAATGAAATTTTTAAGATTAAAAAGGTAAACGTAACCAATCCGACAACATATATATTAGAAGATCAAGACGAGAAAGAAATCAAAGGTGCATTTTATGAAACGGAGTTGCAAAAGGTTAAACATGCAGGAATTTACCTGGTAGAAAAAGTCCTAAGGAAGAGTGGAAATAAAGTATTTGTAAAATGGTTAGGCTTCTCTAACGTACACAATAGCTAGATCGATAAAAATAATGTTTGCTAGAAGTTGTTATAATAATAGTTAATAAGGCTAACATTGTAAAATTATATTAAAATAAATAACACAGACAAAATCTTTCTATTGTTTTTTTTTATTATTATAAAGGAATTTTGTAAGGTTAACATTGTAAAATTATATTAAAATAAATAATACAGACAAAATCTTTCTATTGTTTTTTTTATTATCAAGCCATTCTTTTAATAAAAAGGTATTTTGTTTTGCGCATTGCAAATTATTATTGCTGTGTCTACAACAATGGATGTTATATTTTAAACGATTGTTGATTTTTAACTCCGATAGCTTAGGACAACCTAGTGCAAGCATATCAGTTACAACGCTTTGCATTATATATGTTTCAATCAATTTCTTCTTTTCTAGACCCTTCACAAATACTTCTTCACCGGGTCGGATAATTTGCTTCAAATAAAGCGCTATATATGATGACAGCATTCCAGCCGTTGAAGATTCATCCCAAGAATGACCATGAATATTCCTTGTCACCCAGTCGTTATGTTTTATATGATCTTGACTCAAACAACTAGACTGCATTGGCAGTTTAAAAATTTGATGCCAAACATCACCTAACAACAAGTCCAAAACCGCAATTTCTTTGCACACAAACTCGTTTTTCTTGTATTTAAATCCCTGAATTCAATTATATACATGTTTGTATGTAAATATATGCAGTAAACTTCGACTAATTAAATTAATATTAGGAGCAATCTCCTTATATACCACCATCTGCGTACTTTGCCAATCCACTTTTCAACCTATCACAAGAGTGAACACATTTTGAATTGAAACCGGCCCATGTGTATTTGCAGCCTCTAAACATGAATCAGAATCCACTTTAATTAAACACAATTGACTTGAATGCGATATTTTGCATCTGTCATACTTTATAACTTCTCGCTAGAAAACCAAATTCAAAACATCTACACACATTTTCTCTGCACTTACATTTTTCAACATACGTGTATTTTGAAGTATGTATGTTCCATTGAAAGTAATATAAAGCCGATCCTAATTCAAAACGTGCCCACAAGTATTTTACATTTGAAAGTATATAAGAATTCATGTTTTCACATTTTACATTAAAAGTATATAACGCCGATCCTAATTCAAAACGGTGCACGTGTAACTTCTCGCTAGAAAACCAAATTCAAAACAGCTACACACATTTTTTCTCTGCACTTACATTTTTCAACATACGTGTGTTTTGAAGAATGTTTCATTGAAAGTAATATAAAGCCGATCCTAATTCAAAACGTGCCCACAAGTATTTTACATTGAAAGTATATAAGAATTCATGTTTTCACAACTATTTTACATTGAAATTATATAGGGCCGATCCTAATTCAAAACGATGCACGTGTATTTTACATATGGAAAATACGTCTGAACACGTTTTGGATTAGGACCGGCCTTACCTATCTACTCACGTCGTTGAAAATAACAGTCAATACTCATTTTTTGGTCTTGGTAGGCAACCGGTTGATAGCAACAAACAAGGACCTGAACGTTGGTTCTTTGAAAAATTACTTCTAGCATATTTCAGACTATTCTCCAATCTAAGCGATCCAGTCCACAGCCTAGCTTGGGCATCGCTTATCTCGTTACTCCATTTTCCATCATCTGAGCCTCAAGATTCAGCAAAGTCTCCCATACATGTTCATAACTAGGTCTCTGCCATGAAGAACTTTTGGTGACCAGAGAGTAAACATAACGGTTTCCATCCGGAAGAACCAAAACCTTTCCTACATTACATGTGATTTTTCAATGCTCCACCCAAAGGTACTACATTGGCCAGAAAGCGAGTTTCTTTACCTGGAAAATTTGGAATTTTGCCGAACCCTTGCTGTTCCAAGCAAGGTAGAGATCTTTAACGTGCGTGACAACACTCACACACGGGACCTCCATTTTACCTCTCATCCGAACGAGGGTGTATTTTTGTGAAAAATGCTCGCCTAACATTTTTCAAGCGGACCGTGTCGGGATTCGAACCCAGGACCTTGAACATAGTAGTCACACACATACCACTACGCCACGGAGCCGCCTACAGTTGACTGCAGTTGTACTAATTCATCCACACATCCAAACTTTTTCTTGAAAACAAAAGCTATCCCTCTTAACATTTGCAGATCTTGAGCTACGCAATGTGCAAGGGAATACTCTTCTGGTGCTCTAAACAGATCTTGCTGTTTTTCAACAACAACGTCAAATCTCGCCTTAGCGGATCAACTATACGTCGCCATGAAACTCTCAAAATCTACATTTGGCTCACGATGAATAACTCTTCGAACACCATTCTCATTACTCGAGTCTTCCTGGTTGTTGCCAGCATATGATGTTGAACGGGCAAAGTGTACCATTTTCGGTTTACCACGGGGAGATCTTCTGATCCAATACACTACATCATTAATTCTTTTTAACACTTCGTACGGGCCTTTCCATTGTCTTTATAATTTTGGCGACAACCCACGCTTTCTTTGTGGATTGTACAACCACACTAAATCTCCAGGTTGGTAACCACCTTCTTGTACTCTCGTGTCATATTGTGATTTCATTCGATTACTTGCTGCCTGGATATTCTTTCGGACGTTTTCGTGAATGCTATTTGATCCTTCACGAAGCTTACTAACGTAATCTTTACCTGCAATTTCATCTCCAGGATTAAATCCAAACTGAAGATCACATGGTAGCCGCAATACACGTCCTAGTATCACGCAAGCGGGAGAGTATCCTGTGCTGTCATGTACCGAAGATCGGTACGGCAGTAAGAATAAATGTAAATATTGGTCCCAGTCTCGTTGACGGTCAGAGACAACTTTGGCTATGTAATTTCTTAACGTCCTGTTCATTCTTTCAACCATTTTATCCCATTGAGGATAAAGTGGCGTGGTTCCAGTCGTCCTGATTCGAAGATGCTTGCAGACGTTTTAAAACAACGCTGATTCAAAGTTCCGACCTTGATCGGAGTGTAATTCCAACGGAACTCCAAAGCGACAAAACAACTCCTTCACTAGTGCATCTGCAACCGTCTCAACTTCTTTGGTAAAATAATCTATTGCAACCAAGATGTATTTATTTCCCTTCTGATTCAGGACACGGACCAGCTATATCAATGGCCACCCTCTCGAAAGGATTCCCCCACGTTATACTGCCTCATTGGGGCTTTCCGTTTAGTAACCGGGACATTTCCAGAGGCACACAACTTACATTTCCGGCACCACTCCTTCACATCTTCTTTGCAGTTCACCCAATGGAATCTATCTTTCACTCTTTCGAGGGTTCTTTTCACGCAAAGTGCCTTCCGGAAATACCATCGTGCAAGTACTGCAACCCTTCTGGCACTCTGCTTCTCGGCACTATCACTTCAAGTCGTCCCTCAGTGCCATCTTCACATTCCAGGCGTCGTTTCAAGATTCTATTTTCAATCACCAAAGAGTCCCACTGTGTCCAGTATGTCTTCAGGCTCCTATTTGAAATACTAATTTCTTCCCAAGCTGGACGTTGTCCTCTACTTTTCCACTCAATAATACGTCCCAATTCGGCGTCATTCTCCTGTTCTTCTCGTATTCTTTCGGGTTGCCAAGTATCATCGGTCATCGTCATTCTATGGATGACATTTATTTTCTCTTTCATCTTGGAGCAATGATTGCAGTCTACCGGACAAGGTCTCCTTGACAGAGCATCTGCATTCCGATGACTAGTTCCTACACGATGTTCGGTGTCAAAGTCATATTTCTGCAACCATTCTATCCACTTTACAACTTGCCCTTCATGATTTCGAAACTGCAGTAACCATTTTAGTGCAGCATGGTCTGTTCTTAATAGGAATTTACGGCCGTATAAGTACTTATAAAAGTGTTTTACGGATTTGACGACGGCTAACAGCTCCTTTCTTGTCCCACAATAGTTCCTTTTTGCCCGCGACAACACCTTTCTGAAATACCCAATAACTTTTTCTTGTCCGTCTTGCACTTGAGAAAGAACGCTTCCTATAGCTGTGTTACTGGCATCGGTATCCAACACAAATTTCCCCTCCATCCGTGGATAACTCAGAATTGGTGCTGTAACTAGTAGCCGTTTCAGTTCTTCTAATGTGGCAGTCGTCATTCCAATTATATTCTTGTCCATTTTCGGTTAATTTTGTCAACGGTTTGTCAATGTTCGCAAACCCAAGTATAAAACGTCGGTAATATGTGCACAATCCTAGAAAACTTAATAGTTGGTATATTTAGTGGTGTAGGCCACCCTTGTACTGTTTTTATCTTGTCAGGGTCAGCTCTTATTCCGGTCTCCGAAACGACATGTCCTAGGTATTTCACCTCTTTTCCAAATAGGTGACATTTTTTATGGTTCAAGGTAAGGTTTGCTCCGCGTAATCTTTATAATATGTCCTCTACGGTCTTAAGGTGTTTTTTGAGGGACCCCCCTAACACTATTACGTCGTCTAGGTATACCAGACATATCTTCCAGGGCAGTCCACGCAGTGTCGACTCCATCAAACGTTCAAAAGTAGCAGGGGCATTGAATAATCAAAAGAGCATGACCTTGAACTGCCATAATCTAGTTGCAATTGTAAACGCAGTTTTCTCTTTGTCGTTTGACTCCAAGCCTACCTGCCAGTATCCGCTTTTCAAGTCCAAGGTTGAAAACCATTTAGATCCGGATAGAGTATCTAAGGTGTCATCAAAGGATAGCTGTCTTTCTTTGTCACATCGTTTTGCCGCCGGTAGTCTACACAAAACCTTGTCGACCCATCCTTTCTCTTGACAAGCACTACCGGGGATGCCCATGGACTACTGGAGGGTTCAATCACTCCCTGTTCTTCCATGTCGGTGATAATTTGTTCGGCTTCCTTAACGTTTTGCCAAAGGAAGCCGCCTGGGATGTTATTTTATCGATTGTGCATCTCCAGTATTGATCTTGTGTTGCACAACATTCGTCCTTCCTTTCTCACTATTATCCAGTGCAAACACACCTCGATATCGTCCGACCAGTTCTTTTAACTTGCCCAGTTGGTCGCCGTTTAAACCTTGACACAAAGGTATTAACCTATCCAGCAATTTCTGTGAGCAACCGTTGGCTGGTTTATTTTTTGTGTCGTCCACACAACGTTTAATATGGCATACTGGAATGCTACTTCCCACAATCATGTCTTTCTTCAGGGTCACCCTTACTGGTATCATATCTCGATACTTTACCAGCGTTCTTCCATTCAGTAATCCCTCCTGACCCATTCCCGATTCAGTTGCTTCCATCATGCATATTTGTCCTTCCCGGAGCGTACTATCCGGGTGTCCCATTACTATCATTTCCGCCTGCTCGGGTATTTTCATATAACAAATCATTCGAACTTGCATTGTCTGGTTACTCGTCCCTTAAAATGGAATCTCATCATCATCTATCCGAAGCACATTTTCTTTCATGTTCACATGAAACCCGTATTTTCTCATGAAATTCAATCCCAAGATCACTTCTTTTGTAATTTCGGCTACCAACACCCAATGATTAATTAGTTTGTCTCCAATTGCCAACGTAACGGTAGTCTCTCCGTGAGTAGAAATTTTCTCACTACTGGCCGCTCGAAAACATACCGGTGGGGGTAGCACTTTTCCACGACCAACCAAATCTGGTCTCACAATAGTCCTTGTCGTCCTGTATCCACGAGTAATTGGACAACCCTACCATTAATTCTACCATCAATGTAGATGCTGCCCAGACTTCCCATCGACGATGCAGCACGGATGATAATCTCGGGGGCACTACGTTGTGCTGTCGACGTTCGCCCCCTTACCTAGACTTCCTTTAGTTTTCCTGCTGCTCAACCGGTTGTTTTTTTGGTTGAGTACAACGTCTCTGTATATGACCAACTTCACCGCAGTTTCAGCATCGCAGACCCTATCTCCGCGGTCGTTGTCTTTCCAGCCTTTCCGCTTTTGCTTTTCAAACACACGGTTGATTATTTCTTCTATGCTATTCTACGATTGACCAGGTTCTTCTCAGACCGAACTTTGTGACTCATCATGTGTGATGTCTGCCTAGCTGCTTCAAATTCAAGCGCATGAGCCAGTGCGTCATCTACCATTTTTGGCCGTACTAATCTTAGCGCTTGCTGTATTTCGCCATCTTTAACGCTATCCACAAATGTTTGAACAGCCAGTTGTTCGACGAAGCTATCTGGTGCCGTTGAGTATGCCAATCTAACTAATCTGGTAATGTCAGCTTCGAATTGTTGCAGGCTTTTCTTTAAGGGTGATTAATTTACTTCCGGTTAGTGCTAGGTTGCTTTCGTCTTGATTGCAGTAGATTGTTGCTATTACTTCTAAGGGTAAATGGCTATCCATTTATTTTCCATTACTTTATGAATTTTCATATTGGTGATTTGTACAGGTTTGGCTTTAAAATTTTCGTAATGGTTTGAGAATTTTAGTAGTTGTACTTTGCAAGGACTGTCTTCTTGAATGGTTGTCGTTGTCAATGATTGGCATAAATATTGATTTGGTGTGACTTCATCACATTTTTCGTTCGTATAACCATATCTTAGTTCATTTAAGGATAGGAATTTGGTTTTGGGTATAATAACTTGGTATGTGCTAGTCATTTTCATTGGAAAAGCAAATAAATAATAATAATTGTAATTGTTAATCTCTACTATTAAAATTTCTATTAAAAATGTTATATCGTTATTTTTCACATAGCCTTAAACTATAGCTATTTTTTCAAATATTAAAAAGGTTTGATTGTACTACATCAAAAGGTAATCTGCTGTTGGTTATAAATGATCTAATTCTTAGTAGTTCTCTTAATAAATCAATTGGTTCTATGATACTGGAATGTAGCATATTTAATTTTGCAAATGTTACTGCATTTTCTAATGTTGCTAAAATTTGTTGAATTAAGGTAAGGGTTGATATTATCTGGTTATATATCGTATTAAATCTAATTAAATCTCGCATGCCGACAATGGTAGTTTGCATGTTGTTTTCTAGAGTTTGTATTCGATTGGCTATACTATCTTGGTTTCTAACTAATTTTCTTAATGTTTCGTTAAATTTCATGATGGTTGATTACGTCAATGATATTTGGTTACTAATTACGGTTTTGATGTCGTTCTGGTTTTCGATTAATTGTTGTATTGCGTTGTCATAACGTTCTGCGTCTTGATTGTCTAAGTTGCCTGTTATAGCTTTTATTATGTTTCCTAATCCGTTGATTAGTCCTCTTTTTTGTCTCGCCGTTTGTTCTGTGGGTACTAGTCGATTAAATTTGTCCTCTATGTATCTCAAAATACTTTCTATTATGCTGTCATAGTTCATCATTTCTATTGCGTATTCTTTTCCGAATTTTGTTGTGTCCATCGATTGTTTTAGTCGGTAATAGTTATTTTTGATTGTTTGAAATTCTTGTTTTAGTTCCGTTAAGTTAAATTTTTGTGCAAAGGTCCAATAGTCTATAGTGTTCTGCATACTGCCTAATTTTATTGGTAGTATACCGGGGTTATTTTTTATGTTTTCAATTATGATTTCGGTATTCGTTCTACCTGGGTGTAAGTTGACGGTAAGGATGATGATTGTCCATCTAAAAGTACAAAGTGTCTTAAATTTTTCAAGTGGATATATTTTGTTATCTTGCCGTTGTCTACTACGGCTACGTTTTTGTCGGATATTCTTTTAATTTTAAAGGGGCCTAAATTTCTAGGTGCCGTTTTGTGTCTTTTGCTTTGGAAATTTTTCTCGTACACGGTTTGTCCTATTGAGAATTTATTTACGTCTGTGTTTTTATTACGGGTCGCCGTAATGCGTTCTTTGTTGTTATCTAACTCATCTTTTACTTTGTCGTAAGTTAGTTTTAGTTTTTCTTTGTGATCCTTGGCGTATTGCTGATAAACTTTTTTGTTATAATGTATGTCATAGGGATTACGTAAATCTGAATGTCCTAGGGTTAATTCTAATGGTGTAAAATTGGTTGATGAATGAATTGTGTTGTTATAGGCGATTAATGCGTATGACATTAAGTTAGTTATGTGTTCTTTCTTGTATGTTATTCTTAATAATCGGATTTGTTCTAGTGGGGTTGAATGTAGTCTCTCGATTAGTCCGTTGGATTCAGGGTGGTTTTCAGTTATAAAATGAATTTTTATCTTGTGTAATTCCAAAGTGCATTGTATTGTTTCATTTTTAAACTCGCTGCCGTTATCTAACGTAATCGTTTCGGGCGTTCCATAAAATGTAAAATAATGTAAAAATCCTTAAGTTACGTCAATGCTATTTTTAGAGGTGATTGGTATTGCTTGGCCTATTTTTGTAAATGCGTCTAAGATTGTTAAGTAAATTTGTGCTTCTACTATTAGAGTATCGGCATGTAATTTCTGAAAGGGTTTGTCCGGTGTTTTAGTCAACATTAAGGGTATCTTCGGGGGTTTCCTGTCGTATTTTGCTTTGTGGCATAGTTCACATTGGTTGATAAAGTCTGTAGTTAGTTGTTACAGGCGGAAAAGCTACTAAGTATATATTTTTCATTAAACTTATAAAATGGGGGCGGGGCGGCCTGTAAAACAAAAATTAAAGAGGGGTCACCGGCACTAGCTAGCGGAAGGTCGTGGATCATATAGAGAGTTAAAATTTTGCAGAAAGGGTTAAATTAATCTATAATATACTACAAAAAAATTTGGCATTTACCTTTCATAAATATTGTGGCTTAATGACAATTACCAAAGGCGCCAGACAAGTCCAGTATGTCCAAATGTTTGTGCAAAACCTTGAGAGACTTGTCATCCCAAGAAGGACAATTGTTCCTTGTAATCAATTCCTAACTTTTTTACTACTTATGCAACTTCCATGATAAAAAAATAATAAAAAAAACTATTGACTTAGTCAACGGCAAACAAAACTATTTAATTAACAAAGCAATAAACGTGAACCTCTTACATTTATTGATTTTAATTTAGAAATTTAATTGAATAGGTGAATATGGAATTATGATAATTGTGCGTACATAAGTAATTCCCAAACACTTGTATATGAAAGAAAACTTATACTATAAATTTTACACTAAATTAATCCTACGGTTTATGTCCAAAACGTCCTAACAAATAAATTAACTAAAAATGGGTCATGGTACTTAACTATAAAAACTTACTTACTAAAAATTGTCCATTGTTTGATGGCTTACCTTCCAACGTAGAACAGTTCTTAAATTGAGGGAGAGAATCTCGCTTGTTGCTCTTGTAGCTTGTAATTTTTAAATAACTGAATGGCACACGAAACCGGCAGGATCTTATTGACAATATCACTTAACTTGTGCGTCACACGCCTACAAGCTTTTTATTATTTACCTTGTATCCCTATAAATCCGTGAACATACGGGCGTAACCCTCGCGAACTGGAAGAGTTAATTACTTCTTTCCAAATTTTACTATCGTGATACTAAGTGAAATATTATATTTGTGATGCCGGAGAACGCTACCCGCAAACTACGTTTTTTTTCTGCTTCTTGACCACAGACAACCCCATTGGAAAAACTCTGTCTTTTGGCTAAAGCCTTAAGTTATAAAGATTAATTCCTACTCTAACCATTTTTTACGTCATTTTCTGTTATCCAATGACTGAACAGAACCTCCCACAAAAACAAAATTTTAGAAACCAAATCCAACCCCTTTGGAGATGAGGGTCACGGAAGCAATTATTTTTCTAAGGGTTTAAATATGTTGTATCTTCTAAGAATTTCTTAATTACTGAAATGTGGACCATACCCCTTGGCGACAGTGGTCTGCCATTAACAAAAGATCGGTTAACCCACTTGAGCCGAAATGGATTTTAAATACAATGGATGTCTTCGGACTACTTAAAATTACTTGCAATCTTTGAACAAATCAAATTGGAAATAGTTTTCGCTATTTATAATGTTTCGTTTTCTATAACCAGCTGTCAATCAAAGAAATTATTAAGAAAATTAAGCTTTTCAACAGAAAATTGCTTTTCTTTATTTACGCTAAAAGGTACTATTCCGTTTTAATTTTATCAGATTCGTCAATCTGTAACCGACCTAAGTTTTTAAGAGGTTTATTCTATTTGATTTACAAGGGTAGAGCTTTAAATTATGATGACTTGCCGCTGGAATTTCTAATAGTTTAGCCTTAAGCTATTTGTAAACCTGGTCTTTTATTATAAAGGAGCCTAACTAAAATATGAAAGCAATTCATTGTAGAATTTCTGTCTGTAAGTTATGCAAGTTACTGAATTTTAATTAATTAATTGATCTGTTTATTAGTTAACATTACAAAATAATGTTCCATAGTTCCTTCATGTCTTTGAAGTAATAACGTCTCATAATTTGTTTTAGGGTTTTATTTATTCCACGATGGTTGGTCTTTCCTTCGTATTGGTTTCTGATCACATCGTTTATTTCGTCAGTGTCGTCTAATGTTATTAATTTTCTTGTGCATCTTATAAGTTCCGGGCCAGAGTTGTTAATTAATTTAACATATATTTCTGAAAATCGTTTATACAAGTTTTCCGTGTTAAAGTAAAAGTAAAATCGTTTTTTCTCGGGGTGTATTCTTTTAGAATTTTAATTATTTGTTCTTCATTGTCGGTTTTGGTTATCTGAATTTGATATATCTTTTTGTTATCTACTTTCGTATATTTTACAGAGTTAGGGTTGGTTAAAGCTTCGGTGATTATAAACTGATTGGGCTTCATGTCTATGGCTTCATTTAAAATTTTAATCGCGGTCTTTGGCTCGTCATTTTGTGTTAAATGTATGTATGGTGTCCATTTCGTTTGGATCTTCTCTAATTTTTGTTTCGTCTACGTTACCTATCACTGATTCTGTTTCTAGTGCGTTAAGCTGTATTCTACTTAAAGCGTCTGCATTATTATTGTAAATTCCCTTTTTGTATATGATCTCGTAGTTATATTCTTCTAATCGGATTCTCCATTGTTGTAATTTTGAATTGGGTTCCTTGAGTTTGCATAGCCGTACTAATTGTCTATGATCGGTGTATATATAAAATTTCTGTCCGTATAGGCATGGTCTAAAATACTTTGTTGCCCAAATTATGGCTAACAATTCTTTCTCTATTGTACTATATCTTTGCTCGGTTTCGTTGAAGGTTCTGGATGCATAGCTGATGGGTTTATCATTGCCTACTGTTCCTTGGCTTAATACTGCGCCTAATGCTACATTTGATGCGTCTGTTGTTAATATGAATGGTTTCGAAAAATCGGGGTATTTTAATACGGGGTGATTCGTTAATATACTTTTGATTTTATCTACGGCTTTAATGAATTCTGGGGTATGTACAATTTTGTTTCCTTTCTTTAAACAATTTGTCAGGGGCTTGGTTATCTGAGCATAACCTTTAATAAATTTACGGTAGTAACCACTAAGTCCTAAAAATCCTTTTATTTCTTTATTCGTTTTTGGTATGGGGTAATTTAATACAGCGTTTGTTTTGTCGGGGTTCGGCATCACTACTTGGGGTGTTATTACGTGTCCTAAAAATGCTACTTCTTTCTGTAGAAATTCGCTCTTATCTATTTGTACTTTAAATTATCCTTTTCTTAATCTTTCGAATACTTCTCGTAATCTTTCTAAATGCACCACTAATGATGTTGAATACACTATGATATCGTCTAGGTACACAAGGCAATTTTCGTTGTGTATCCCTCGTAGTATGTTATCCATTACTCTTTGAAAAGTTGCGGGTGCGTTCTTTAGTCCAAATGGCATTCTTTTATATTCGTAATGTCCTTTAGGTGTGCTAAAGGCTGTTTTTCGTGTATCCTTTTCTTCCATTTCTACTTGATGGTATCCTGATGGTATCCTAATGTCGAAAAATATTGGCACTTGCCCAGTTTGTCTAAAATTTCAGTTATATTTGGTAGCGGGTATTTATCGTCTACCGTTTTTTCATTTAATTTTCTGTAATCTATTACCATTCTATATTTTCGTTTTCCTGATGCGTCCAGTGTTTTTGGTACTATTAATACGGGACTGCTCCATGGTGAATTGGAGTGTTGTATGACATCTTGATCTAGTAAGTCGACTACTTGTCTGTCAGCTTCTTCGTGACTTGCCTGGAATAATCTGTATGCTTTCGTGAATATGGGTTTGTTGTCTGTTAGTTAAATGTTATGCTTGACAGTATTTGTAAAGGTTAGGGGTATTCCTTCGCAATGGAATATGTCGCGGTATTCTAAACATACATTTTTTATTGCTCTTTGTTCTTCCTGATTAATGTCGGTGTTAAAACGGATATTACTTAATTTTCTCTTAACATTTCGTCGTTTTCTACGGGGTTATAATTTTCGTTTAGATTTTCGTCTATTTCCATCTCGTTAAAATTTAATTCTTCTACGTTAATTAGGTTTGTTAAAGATACTTCTACTAGGTGGTAATTTGAATTTAAAATCGTTGTTGTGGCATAATTGTCTTTTATTTGTACTAATTCGGTCTGGGTCTCTACTCCTTGTTGAAAAGTGATGTGATTTATTATTCCTAATTTGTTATTTGAGTTTACGGGGAATTTTATTTTTTCTCTGTTCGGGGTTCTATTGTGTATTTTTCCTCAATTTGGGTATTTTGAAATTTAATGGGGATTCGTCCAATTTGGTTCCTAATAAACGGTTTTTAATGTCGATGTCGGCTCCTAATTTTCTTAGAAGGTCTATTCCTAATAGTCCGTCATATTTGTCATTGAATTCGAATATGCAGAATTTATGCTTCATTTTTACGTTAAATGTTTTGGGTAAGGGTATGTTTGCTACAAATTGGTGTAGGGTTGTTTGATGGGCGGTTTAATTTTAAACGGTTCTCTTTCTACATAGTTTAAATAATGTTTCTTTACGGTTCGCGGCCTAATTAAGGTTTTTGAAGATCCGGTATCGATTAGTAGTTTAAATTCGGCGTGGGGTATTTCTATATAGGGTAGTACAAGGTGATTCATATTATTTAAGTTTATTACGTTTGGTCGTTTATAAATCAATCTGTCTGAAAATTTGAGCACGCGTTTTCTTCGTCGCCCTCATCCTAAGTTTCGTATGATTCTTGGCGTTCATAATCGTTGGATTGGTTTTGTTCATTGTTTGTACTTGGTCGAATGCAATTATTTTGGTCATCTTCATATTCCTCTATTTCTTGGTGAAATAGCCTTTCTGAGGTAAAAGTGCGTTTTTGGTTAGGGTTCGGTCGAATGTGTGTTATTTTTGTGTTTGGTCTGGTGTTACAAGATGAAGTATCCATTGGTGTGGGTTTGTAATAGTTATTGGGATTATTATTATTAGTTGTCATTGGTGAGTTTCTAATAGGATTTGCGTTGAGTGCTGGTCTTTGGTGATTTGCGTTTTGGTGGAATCTTGGTTGAAATTCGGGCTTCGTAATATTTGGGTTAAATGTTGGTTTCGAAAAATGTCTATATGGGTTATTAAAGTTTGCGTTATTAAACTGTGGGTTGTTGGATCGAGTTTGGTTTGTTTGGGCATTGAACGGGGTGAATTTTTGTTGCGGATTTGTTTGTCTCGCGGGTTGTATGGTTTTTATTGGTATGTAGCTTTTATTCGCGTTGGGGTTATGTAATCTGTTTTTGTAGTACATTACATTTTCTTTCTCGATTATCATGTTCATAGCTTCTTCTAAGTCTTGAGGATGTTGAAATCTAATTTTATCTGATAGTCGTTTGGGTAGTGCATTTAGATATGTGTCTAATGCCATTTCGTCATACATTTTTGTTTTTAGAAGTATGACATTAGGGTCGGTTTTTTCAATTTTTAGTTTTGTCAAGATTAAGCTTCTTACATCTTGGCATTTCATTCCAAATTGGTATGGGGATTGGTTGTTTTCCTTCTAAGGTTTATTAAATCGCGTACCAGGCATTTTAGGTTCCTCTGATCTGCGAAATATGCAATTAATACGCGGCGAAATTCATCCCATTGGTCTAAATCATCTCGACTTGCAATTAACGTTAGTGCTCTTCCGGTTAATTTACTGATTATAAAACGCAGGAGTAAAACGTTGCTTTAGTTATCTCCGGGCTTATAGAATGTTTTTAGAAATATTTCACAGGCTGATATAAAATTACTGAGTAGACATTAGTCTCCGTTAACATTTTGAATGTATATTTTTATTTCTCCACTTATTTTAGCTGGGAGAATGTTCTAATAATTAAAAAAAAATTATTTTTTTTTTAAAATTTGGATTTATTTCGAAGTTTGTGTTGATATTCCTTGCTTGGATTTATTATCTTTCCGTTCAGATTGCGTTAGGTTACTTGCTATTTTTAGCTTGGGTCGTTTCAGATTATTTAAGGAATTGAGTTGCTTTTTTGTATTTAATTGTACGGTTTTGTAATTATTTATGGGTTTTCTGCTTGGTATTGTCTTGGTTACGTTTATTTTTAATTTACTGATGTTAATTTTATTGTAGGTTTGATTTCTGAAGTTTCAATACGACTGAGTGATGTTTGTGGTAATGTATTTTATTTGCTTGCTTTGCGTCAGTTAAAGCTTTTCTATTTTAATTCCGCTGATTTTAATTATGTCTGTAATAGTTATCTCTTCTCGTGGGTTTATGTAATTTGTAAGGTGTCTGCGATGCTTCTCGTTTTATTACAATGTTGTATTCTACTGTAGAATGTTGCCAGATAATTGCTTGCGTCAGTGTCTCTGTTGCAAGGTTATTTTTAAATATACTGTAGGTGTTATTCAGTGACTGCTGTGATTTAATACAATTTATACTTTATTTGATTTTTCGTAAAAGCTTTTTTTTGAATAGATCGCGTCTTTTCTATAATTAATTATCTCGTCATGAAATATTTAATTATACAATGTCGTGTTTGGGAATAATGAAATTCTTGCGTTGTTAATTTACTGAAGTATTATAATTGTCAAGTCTGAATGAGGTTGCAATATGCGTTTTTCAGTACCGTATTTATTTATAGTTTATTACTTTGATTTTATAATTAAACGTGTTTAATTTAAGGTTTTATAAAAATTTCCGGTCGTAATTAATGGTGCTTGTTTTAATTAATAAGGCTTGACTTTTATTCTGAACGAATTTCGTATGTTTTAAATAGCTTTGTACAGTTTAGAATGGTATTGTTCAGTAGTTATAATTAGATATATTCGTTGCGTTCAAGGTGAATGGTTTTATTCACTTTCAATGATGAGGTTATTGCTTTCGAATTTGCGCTTTGTTAATTCTCGTAATAAAGATGTAGTTTTAATAATAGATTGCAAATTGTCTATTATTTTACGGAATACGATGAGTTTTGCGTCTGGGTAGTTTTTCTTGTTGTTTTGTTGCATTATTATACAGATTTTGATTTTAAATTTCGTGATTCTATTTTCGCCTTTATTTTCGGGGTATTGTGTTGTTGAATTAGAATTTTGTTTTTGTTTTGTTTCTAAAAAAATGTAGCGCCAGTTAAAATCGAAAATTTGGTCTCAAGTGCGCTTAAAATTGTGACTTTTTAATTGTCTCAAGTTTTTATAAGTCCCTCTTACACAAAAAATAATAATTTTTCAAAAATAGCCTGAAGATAATCTCTTGCAATAGCTAAGTAGATTATTTTTATAAAATTGCATAAAATAATGGTATGAATAATCAATATACATATATAAATCATAAACTAGCAAATATCAAATATGTTTGTAAAATAAAATGAAAATTCAAAAGGAAAATGAACTTACACTAGTTGCTTTCTCCATTTCGGTTTTTGGATTTGATCTATGCTTGTTTCGCCTCCGGTTTTTTTTTGTTGAATTTGAACGATTTTTGTTTCGCGTTCAACTTCTGTTTGTTTGCTGGGTTTGAACGATTCTTGTTTCGACTCCAACTACTGTTTTGGTTCTGCCAAATTCAGAATTGAAATTCCAGACCACCAGTTCTTCGATTTTGGATTTCCTAGTGCCCTTTTGACATCCGTTACGCTGCGCCAGTTAAGGTTCGTGGCTGGGAGTGGCCTTTTTTAAAAAAACCATTTTCAACTTCTTAATAATTTGTTTATTTATACAGAAATTAATAATGAAATTTTACAAAGTTTGAATTGAGATTATTCTAAGCCCGAAATATATTAATTAATTGTACATAAATGAGTAATCTAACGAACTGCAAGGTTAAAGCTGAACGATGGTTTAACTGTCGTCGAATGGGGCTCCCGGCCTTTTTATAATATCCCTACCCCCTCACATGGCTGTGGGAACTTGCAGATCTCATGTCTGCCTACACTTAACTCTATTTATTAATACATTGTTGCGATCTTAATTCTAAGTAATCTTGGTACGTGAACGTCGCTGACCGCCTGTGACCTGAAATCTACAGTGTCACTTATCGTCTGTGCTACAAAGTAGCGTTTCCGTTCCCATGAACGTTAATAAACTGTATGAATTGTCCTTTATTTACAATGTTGCACATCATTTAGCGCATTTCTTATATTTCTAATAATTTCTATTTCTTTACATATATATATATATATATATATATATATATATATCAATTGGGGGATTACATAACTCGCGTTGTTACAAAAATCACTTGTTCTTGCAGCTTCATCACATCTTCCTCCATTTTTACCAATTTACCGTCCAACTTTTGCTCAACTGTTTTTACCTGTTTAGTGAAATCTTCATTCAATGCAATGGAGCTTTTAATTAATTTTTGTTCTAACGTTACTGTTTTGCAGCATTTTCACTAAACTTTTCTTCCATTTTGTCAGCATTTTCACTTAACTTTTCTTCCATACCGGATTTAAAATCCTTAAAGAAATTCATTAAAGTTTTTGCGTTCATTTTACTTTGACTTCTTGTAACTGGCATATACAAACTACTCAAATGTCCTTAGACTTGTTTTTTTTTATACACCCAACACAGCCTGACACTAGTGTAGCGGGCTACTATTAACGCGTTTCACCAATTTAAAACAAGTAATAACAAGTCTTTATTACTTTCTGTTCACAAGTCTAATTAACAGTACATGCCTTATTTATAGATGTTTTCAGTCCAATTAACAATGAAGCACTATCACACTAATGCTAGGTACAAGCACTAATATCTTCTTAAACTAAATTCTTAACTATAGATCTATTAACAACACTAACACTAATACAATTTATTTAATACACTTTTGTCTATTTATGTATTCTACAAGCTGGTAGTACAATATACACGTTCACATACACAAATTTATATTTACTCTTGGACTTTCAAAAGCGTATAACTAATTAACTTTACACGATATAATTTGTATTCGACATTTAGATATAGACTAACTCTGTACTTCATCAGCGGTCTTATTTATACCCTGAATTAAATAGATGATTTATACTCTGGTATATGCTCGAACATTCTCGGTTCCTGCAGAATATACATTGCTTACTGTGCTTGTGTGTTTGACGGGTTGCCTAATAGTAGCTCGTAACAATATTTATCTTTTAAATCATTTTGTGGTGAAAAGTTTTTACAATATTTAACCTAAATCGCGTTAGAGTTTGTAGTCATCGTTTTTCTATCTTGTCGAAAAGCTCCATCAAAGGCTTTCTTTGTGAACGTGTGTACTACAATTACCCTCGTAAGTAGATTGTACAATTTAGTTTTTTGCATCTTATTCTTATTTGGAGTGTGTTTATTAGATGATCATTGTGTAGAGTTCTCTTTCATACAAAAGACATGCAATGAAAATATTAGTATTTTATAAAAGCTTTTGGTGTATAAAATTTAAAAGGAAGCACATACGGTACGAATTTTTAACCTATTCTTTTTGAAGTTAGTTTGGAATGATTTTCTATTGACTTCATGATCATATGAGTTTTTCTTTATTAAAACTTCAAAAGTAAAACATTTGAAGTTTTTCAAAAGGTTAGTTGGATTAGTTTAATTTAAGCGCATTATGTGATTGTATAGTGTCACGTAATAAAATTATTAAATGGAGCCGCAATGCAATATTAATTAGATACCTATTGAACGATACTAATAGTGCGTTGCATGCAATGCTACCTGGTATGAAATGTGTAGTTAATTCTGAAACTCAGGCAATGTAAATTTTTCCAACTACAGTTTGATATAAGTAAGAAACTGTAACGCTTGAAAACTTACAACGTCAATTTAGCAATAGGTGGCGATAAACACGAATATTTTGACGATTCCTTATTGTATGCCACTGTATCTACGGAAAAAGAAAGTGAGATAATTTTTGAATATGAGGGTAGGTTAATGATTACCCGCATAACTTTCAATTACAGATTATATAGTATACAGGAATTTAGATAAAAAAATAATTGTACGAAAGCAGACATCGAATTTATTGGCGTTTTAGTTCAGCGTAGTTTTACAAAGGTGTATGTATATTTAGCGCAGTGTTTAATCACTATAGACATTAATTAAACACGATGAAGCAACTGTTGAATATACGTTGTGTATGGATAACAATTTTACTTTATTCTGCTGAATTTAGTAATGCACGTACTCACTGGATGGCCTATAATAAACCTGAAAGCTTTAGTAATTATAATAGTCAACAATCACCCTCCTGGTTTCCAATTACTGTAACAAAGGTTCCTTACGCAAATAGATCTTTCAACGACAGCAGTAGCATTACGACTTCTATTTTTAACAAAAAAGGTATGCATAGCAATGGTTGATTAAAATCCGTTGCAAAAAATTCTATCGAAGTTATTTATTTTCAGATCTAGGGGCTTCGACAAATTCGAAAACAAAGGAAGTAAATCAGACGCTTGCTCTAAATTCAAATATTACTGCAGCAATAGAAGCCAATAATCGAGCAAGAAGCAGAAAGCTTTTAAAGGATATAAATTCCGACACACGGAAGGACTCTAAGGGTATTAACTCAAAGCATCGTCATCAGCCTAGCTTAAAACTGCTTAAAGTAAATACGACAAATGTGAAAACTTCTACCAAAAAGATAAGAGACAAAAAAATAGATTATAGTCATCCAGTAGGTTTACGGCTGCGGGAAACAAAACCACTCCGTATAAATAGGTTTCCGTCTAAAATTGTTTATTTTGATACTCAAGAGCTGAACTGTTATGAATATAAAGACGAGAGACGGCCGGACGACTACTATGAAAGCGAAGAAGTTGATATTGCAGACGATGGTTCAAATTCCTTAGAAGGTAGTAAACCCGAAGTCAAAAAGGAAAATCTTACTGAGAAGGCGACAAGTGACCTTAATGGTGGTAGACATGATTATGAAAAAGATGGACACGGTAGTGTTAATGACGTTGAGGTAAATAATAATGACAACCTTTCAACTGAAGATATAGCACATAATACTAATACTAGTGTTAACTATAATACCACTCTTGCACCAACTACAAAAGTAGTAGAAAATGTGTTACAAACAACGAGCGAAGCCATATCAACTATTGTTCCAGACACTAATAGTGGAAACATTTCAACTAATATGACACCCCACAGTGGATTTATAGGTTACGGTCCGTCGCATAATAATGATATTAGTTTTACTTACTCTCCAACTCAATATGCTTCAAACGATTATGTGCCACCGTTGTATCCATGGTATTGATGAATACAGAACTGTAGCGAATTTGCTAAATATGTATAAAAAAGTTGTTCTAATGTTTTCTAGTATTAAAAGACAAATACAGCAGATTGTAGCAATGAAAAAAAGCACTAACTTCCAAACTGAAAATTATATTTAAAAATGCTGTTTGTATCAATTAGTTTTAAATAAATACGTATCTATTTAGACACCAAAACAGCTTCCATTACAAGTTTAAAAAATATTCTTGTATAATATTTTTGCATTATTGTAAAAAAAATTTAGTTAGATATCCAATTAATTATATACCTTCGTTACACAGGTCTTCAAAACCTATTTATTTGGGTACCTAAAGTTAGTCCATTTTCTGGTGTCATTCGATCATGTATTTATACTAAACTGATAATAAAGTCTTTAAGAAAATCAAGTGCTATTGTTAAAGGGTCCTTATGAACTGTGTTGAAATTAATTAGAGTGGAACACAAAGTTCCATGCACTGTTATCAATAGACGACTATTTTCTTCCTATCAGTTGAACCGAACGGACGTGTTCTACAGAACTCCTGAGCTTCACTGTTACAAGTAAGTTTTGTACAAGGATTTTATATTTTTTTGCTTTGGCATATTGCTTATAATTGTGTGAAGTAATTGTAGTGTGTGACATTAATTTGTTAAACCCGCGGCAGTAAAATAAACCCAAAGAACAAAAATTTAATCGATTAAATAATAAAAAAAGTGCGTTTCGCTTCGAATTTTAACTAAAATTCGCGTTTCAAACCAAACAATGTTAAATTTCGACTCATTAACAATTAGGACCTAATAAATAATTTCAAAAACAATTTCAAAGGCGATTGTAATAAATTTGGAGTTTTTAGAGCAAAACAACCGTGTTAATGCAGTTCACACTGCATAAAACTTCGAAATAAATTTGTAACGTTTTTGTAGTTTACGTGTGATAAATTAAAAATCTTAAAACCAAAAGCTAAGCCAAAAAATTGTAATTTATGCATTAAAATTAAATAAAGTATTACAACCTTAAAAAGCACGTACACCAAAATGTTCATTAAATCAAGCTTTTCTGTTTAACTTTGTGTAAATACTAGCTGAACAATCGATCAGTCGTTCTTTAAATAAAACTTCCAATATAACATTTGTGTAATTAAACCAGCCTGTTTATCGAGAAAGCATTTAGTGGGTTTCAGATGCTGCATCTCATTAGCGCTAATTATACTCGTTGATTATACTCGCTCCTTTTGAATAAATTAATTTTAAGTAGTTGAACTGTTAAAAGGGAATTTAAAGTATCGGGAAACAGTTTAGTGACTTTATATTGTATCATTTATTTAATTTCTTCAGCTAGTTGTATGTATTTTTTTATTTTTTCTATTGCTTTCTTCTATATTTTGCGTGTGATTGGGATAGATATTTGTATTGGTTGTGTGATTTTCTTTTATTTGAGGATGAGTGAAATGTATGGTTTATTGTGAGGTGCTGTTGTGTGTTATTATGCCTTTGTTCCGTATAGCTTGTATTCTGTGTTTTCAGTTGTGTTTTGCGGTTTGTATTTGAATATTGGTGTGTTCTTTTGTAAGTTTGTGTTGTGGGGGTAGTTGTTGGTGTATTATTTTTGCGGCGTTCTTATACCATTTGATATATTCTGTGCTTGCTAGTATTGGGCATGCGGTTATAATGTATTCTATTGTTTCTATTTATTGTTTACATAGTTTACATTTATCTGCTGTTGTGTTGGAGACTTTGATGTTGTTTTTACTGTAATAGTGTGTTGATTGTTCGGTCTGGTATTGCTATCATGAATTCCTCTGTTTCACTGAATATGTTGCCTTTCTCGAGCCGTGTGTTTTATACTTCCTGATAGATATGTGGTTGTGTAAGTTGCAATCTTACCCGTGTGGTGTTTTTTCTTCCAGTAATCTTGCGTTGTGGGTATTGTTGTGATTTTTCTATTGGGTTGAAGGTACTGTAGTTAAGTTGTAGTAGCGTGGTTGATGGCTTTGCATGTTTGAATAGTTTGTGTATGTTTCTTATTTTTTCTAATTCTATGTAGTAGTTTCACATATTATTTATTTGTTTGATGCTCATATTTCTTATACCGATAAATCTCCTTCCTTCATTTTTGAGTTGAGCTCGAATCCTTCCATTGCCGTGTAGTTGTGATGCATTCTATATTTATGAGATTGTGTTCATGATAGTGTGTTGAGTGCCGTTAGGTTAGTATTGCTCCACCTTATTATACCGAAAGAGTAGATTGGTGTGGGTGTTGCACATGTGTTTATTGCTATAATTTTGTTTCTTTATGTGAGTGCTGTTTTGAGTATTTTAGTGAGTCTTTTTTTGTTTTCTGTTTCAGTTCGTTTTTTATTTGTGAGTATTCTATTCCTAATTTTATCCTAGATATCTGTATGTGTCTGTGGTGTATGCGATCGCTGTTGTTTAGCGCGTAGTTTTCATGTTTTATTAATTTATCTTTTATTATACAATTTTTCTTACAATTATCTGTTCAAAAGTCATATTTGTGTTGCTGCTCCAGATTTCACTTATTTTAAGTACGTGATTGAGTTATGAGTTAGTTGATGCTATTGGTTTGAGGTCGTTCATATACAGAAAGTGAGTTACTTCATGTGGGTGTGTACCTGTGATGTATCCGAATTTTGTATTGTTTAGCGTGCTCGATGGTGGATTGTGTGCTAGAAAGAACCAGAATGCACTTAGGGTGTCCCCGTGGTATGTTTTTACTGATCTATATTGGTTTGTTTTTACCTTACCTGTATTTGTCTCTATGATTAGTGTTATGTTCTTGTTTTTCATTATTATATGTATAATTCGTTTCACAAGAGAATAAAGTAGAGAGCAAGTCATACTGAGAGCCATTTACATCACTCGAACATCAGCGTGGGAAATTCAAAATAGTTTACTTAAACTTATTTATTCGATATTCAACTTAACCAAAAAAACAATTATGTATAAAAAATTGTTGGTGGTAGCTATACATAAACACATTTTTTTACATACACTATTCCGTTCTTTTCAGAAATATTCCACTACATTTATGGTAAATAATTAAATGACATAAAGCCACGAAGAATGTGATTAAACTTTATAATGAAATTTAAAAAAAGATGTAGCAATTTATAACAATTTATATCATATTTACATGAATCACTACCCGAATCCGAATTCACACATTACTATTTTTTTCAACCACATCTTTTACAATGCCATATTTCAAAACTGTTTTTCTGTCATTCCAGTACCATGATTCAGCTACTACTATCTTGAAATAAAGCAAATTTAGCACATTATAATTTGAATAAGGGCCGTTATGCTTGCGCCAACTCCCCAATGCTCCACCCGAAGGTACTACATTGGGTTTAAACGCGAAAAGTAAACGTGCTCCAAAAATAATCTAACTTCAAAATTAATCGATCTTAAATTAATCTAACAAACTGAAACTAACACTAACATTAGGGTTTAAATAATGGTATCCCTAGCGTTGATTTTGAAGTGTGTCCAATCAACAAGACACACGCGAAAGTAAAAGGGGAGGGATCGGTAATGCCGGATAGCAGTCGCCAGCTCTACCTACCGGTGCGACTTGAAGGGCGGTTTGGTTTAGAAGATAAACAATTTTGCGAAATTATCATTTAATGCCCACCAACAACTGCAGAGACAGGCGCATGGAAGTCATAATATTAAGTACCAAGATTCGCATACAATACCTATAGTTTTTCATAATCTGAGTGGTTATGAAAGTCATTTTGTAATTAAAAACATCACTGTGGATTTGGATGGTTGTGTGGAAGTATTGCCAGTAACTATGGAAAAGTATATCTTCTTACAAAATATATACCTGAGAACTTGGTCAGAACTTGGTTAGATTTATTGACAGTTTCCACTCTACGAGCTCATCTTTACAAACGAAACACCAGGATCATATTTAAACACATTTCCACTACTAAAAAGTGAATTTGCTCAATTGAGTGAAGAGCAGTTTCAACTATTGACTCGAAAAGGCGTACATCCAAATGAGTTCATTGATTCTTTTAAAAAACTTGATTACACGGCAATACCTAGTCAGCAGAAGTTCTACAACAAGCTAGAAAGTAAAGGAATAACGAGGAAACTTGATGCACATGCTTAGAAAATGTGGGTAGAATTTAATATTCAAAACTTGGGATATTATTCTGATTTATACCTTAAAACCGATGTGATGTTAATGGCAGAAGTTTTTAAACAATTCCGTAGAAGCTGTAATTTAACATATAGACTTGATCACGCCCATTATTACACTTTGTCCGGTTACACGTGGAACGCAATCTTAAAGCTTACAGGACAGGAACTTGAGTTGTTGACCGATATCGGCCAGCTACTGTTTATAGAAAAGGGTATATGGTGAGGTCTTATCTAAGTGTGTTCGGAACGACGTGCTTCTGCTAACCATTTGCCTACATACGATCCTACTAAACCCGACGTATACCTTATGTATTACGATGTTAATAATCAGTATGGATGGCTGATGAGTCACCCCTTACCCTACGAAGGATTTAAATAGGCCGATACCAACATCGACGTAACATCAGTTCCTAATGATGCTCCTGAAGGTTAATCTTGGAGGTTGATTTGGAGTATTCCAAATACATGATCTACATAAGAACATTCTCTTCTACCTTGAGCGTATCGACCCGAAAGACTGCAGTACCGTCTGTTTCGAAAGTTCAAAGCACCACCAAGTTAATGGACATCGAAATTCTAAAACAGTATATGTAATTCACCTCAGAAATCTAAAACAAACAATAGCAAATAGACTTAAATTATCATCAATTCATCGCGTCCTGAAATTTCATCAAAGGTATTGTTTAAAATTCTACTTTGACTTCAATACTGAATTTTGAAAACGAGCATGGAATGAATTTGAGAAAAACTTATTCGAGCTGATAAATAATGCCATCTTTAGGAAGACAACGTTGAATACAAGCAAACATTGTAATGTGAAACTTGTGCAAAACTGGGAAGGCAGATATCGTGCTGAAGCTAGAATATCCAAGCCCCTATTCAAAAATGTTACCATCTCCGATGAAAACCTTGCTGCAATGGAACTTCTCAAATCGGAAATTTATTTTAATAAACCCAAATGTGTTGGTGTATCTTTGATATAGCTAAATTAGCTACCTATGATTTTCATTATGGATATATGAATACAGATCATAGAGATAGATGCTGTATTCTCTACACGGACACAGATAATCTAATTTATAAAATTATAAATCATAATCCCTATGAGTCAATTAGAAGAGATTGCATTGACTACTTTGACACATCGGACTATTCTTCCAACAACATTTATGGAATTACTTTGGCTAGGAAGAAAGTATTAGGTCTAATGAAGAACGAAAATAATGGACGGGTTATGACCGATTTTATTGGAAAACGTTCGAAGATGTATATTACGAAGGTTTTTAAAACAGCCAAGGAAGAGGTGATTGAACTCTTACGATTAATAGAGGATGATTCATATTCACAATCACTTCCTATTCAAAATTTTTGGTTACCAAGAAGATAAAAGGAATTATAAAATCCATTATAAGGAAGAGAATCACGTTTAATGATTATGGTGACTGCATGGAAGATGTTAAGGACGTAGTTGTCACACAGAAATTAATTCATTCGTCTAATCATCAAGTAATTATTTATGTTTTTAAATATAAGTGCATCTATAAAATAGACGTATATGATGTTACTATTATTGTATATGTATGTAAATATAGCAAAAATATTGATCACTGCTATGTGCATTGTCTAATACATTTTAATTTATTTAATTTGGTCCGTTTGTATTCCTATGACTAATCACCGACGAACATATAGGATATTATTAAACTATTGTGAGCAGAATATGGATATTCTAAGATGCTAGCACTCTCGGTGCTCTGAATTACATCTGCTATGGTTCATTAACTATTTTCTGTTACCTAACGTATTATGATAGTAAATGATTGGTGTCCCTACTCTATGCGCTTTTCATTGATTGATACGAGAATGGTCCAGGAATAAAGTGGTTTAGCACAAGGATGATAAGATCGTATACCGCCGGCGCTTTAATCTTTTTATCTCGATAACTATTAAATTTTCCTACGGTCGCCAAAATTTTCCCACGGGTACAAAAACGACCAGATGGATTTTACATTTTTTCATTGGAAAATACATGTAAAAATGACACTTTTGTGCTCGTACGAAGGTAACTTATCTAATTATTAGGAATGATTATTTATATTATCACTAATTTGTTTTATATTTTTTAATTTTCTTATAGTTTTCTTCGTTATAATAAAATCATCCCTGTATGACTGTTTGGTCTTTTTGTCGCACGTTTTCGTGGTTGATTCTAAGTCGTTGTAAAATCGTAGTTATAAATCAAATAGTACAGCTGCTATCCCTTGCCCCGTTATATCCTGTCATAAACCTCCTTTGTGCCGATGAAAATTAAGTTGGACTAAAGGGGTAGTGAGACACTTACTTATGGACATCGAAAACAAACGGTTGTCGGTTCGTGAGTTAAGTCATTAGTGTCGCCGAATGTGATTTTTTGTGATAACTCCTAAGAAACACAAGTGATAGTGCAAACGTAACACGTCCAATAAATATTCTTACAGTCCACTTCGTTGAAAAGCAGGAACGACACTTAGAGCAATAGAATAACGCTGTACATAAACGTGAAAGCACTACTACCAAATTGCGTGTGGTTTTCAATGCTTGGTGTCAGGATCAATCTGGAAATTCGTTAAATGATAGCTTGGCTATTAACCCTGCTCTGGAAAAAGACATTGCAGTTTTGTTATTGCACTTTCGTGTACATCCTATCTTAATTTCAGCTGATATTAAACAAATGTATCGGCAGATTTTGGTTAAAGATACTTATCGTGATTATCAACGTATTGCCTGGGGATTTTCTCCGTCAGTAGACCATTTTCAAGAAACCCACCACCACATTTCCTCCAGAATCCCACATTTCCTCACACATCTGGACCAAAAAGTTTTCTTCGACTAACCATTGTTCATCTTTCGAGATAAACTTATCTGGTTTGGTATCAATTAACATTAGAATTTTCTCAGCTACACGAATTTCTAGGAATTTTTTAGATATCATCATCCCCCAGGGAGCTACCCCAATTTTAAGATTTCTTACATGTAGCGACTTTTGAGCGTTCTTATAAAATTTTTTTAGTCATGCGATACATTAAATTAGCTTAGAATTTTATGCAGAATTCGAATCTGCAAACAGATTTGAAATCGGACCACGCCCTGCAAAGTTATACCCCCATTAAAGTTCTGATCTTCTAAATTTTGCTCTTTGCTTTATAAGCAAAACTAACAAATAGTTTTCTTTGTCTAACCAATGCATCTTTTGAGATAAACCTATATTGTTTGGTATCAATTAATATTAGATTTTTCTCAGCTACCCGAATCTTTTTATTTCTAATTTTCAGATCTCCGCGGTTCGCTCTTTTTCAATGTCTTAAAACCGGTTGTAGAAATTGTTTTGTGAACCTTAGAATTTTGGTGTTGAAAATAAAAAACTAAACATATTAAATAAAATTTATTGATAAAATAATGCGTGTTCAACTATCCCCTAGCCGCCGCCACAGAACACCTTATCCATCTAACGTATTGATTTTTTAAATAATATTAACAAAGCCGCTACTTCGCATAATCTGAAATTTGTGTAAACAAGTATGAACTCCATTCAACGGTACATCAACTATTTATTTTCTATTTAGGAATATACAACAGAAACTTGCATGCTTTTAATTAATTAAAAGCAGAAAGTTTTGTCTGGAAACGCTACTGTAAAATATATAGAGCAAATAAATTATTCCCTGAATGTGTTTTCAATTGTAATAACTGACTATACAATCACTTATGAATTTTAAATTACACTTTATTTAACTAAGTTACTTTAAACAAGAAATTACCGCATCCAAAAATTCCAATGCATGCTTAACAATAATGTAGAAATGGCAAGGTCGACTTAATAATTAAGAAAGCGCATTTTGCTTGTATGAAATCTATGGAATTTCTCCTGTAATGAAAGAAGAATGCATTCGTAATTGAAAATGCGTGCTACAACTTTCGCTAGATACCAACAAAGTTAATTAGAAATTTTGTGTATGACATCATTAACTACCTAAATTTCAGAATTAACAAATGTAATAAACCAGATTAAGTACTGTTCAATAATAATTAGCTTAGCTCTTATTACCTAAATTACCTTACGTGACGCGGTAGAAGCATTATAACGCAAATTCCGGAAACTTCCAATGTAGTATTAATTCATTTGTAACTCGTAATCCAGCAAATATTTTAATTTCTTAACGATCATGTGAAAAGCTGTTTTATAATTTCTTTTCTTGGACTTTCTATTAATTATGTTTGTGCATTAGAAATCGAAATATAATTGCCGAGGATTCACACAAGGTAACCAGCACGTATTTATGGAAAATACAAACGTCATTTAGTAGTATAATTAACGGTTTCAAAACGTATATAACGCGGTGTCATTAGAAAAAATTCTATTAGTTTCGCGCGCTTTTGTGTTATAGTACATCGAAATTTTAAACCGTCGTTTCGTGTAGTTATTTTTGTGTAAGCCCGTCGAAATTTTAAACCGTCGTTTCGCGTAGTTATTTTGTGTAAAGTTTTGAAGGAAGATTTAAGGTAAGTTTACATTTTTTTATTAAAGTAGGACTGAATTTATTTGCAAACACCAATTATTATGTATTCTGTTATTGGTTCTTATTTGTATTTTAAAACATTAATTTTTCCAAAGTAATGCGCTGTTTTACAGATATATTCTTTTCAAATTTTAAAGGTATGCTTTTGCTAGAATAAAAAACAATTCTCACAAAATATTTTATTAAAAATTTAATACATTAACAAAAGACCTCAATAGCAATACGTTTTCTTTAGAACAGCTTAAATTATTCAAACAATGGTTTAAACAGTGATTGTACCTATCACCGAATTTTCTTAATTCTTTGAGCCTTGGAAGTGAGAATACACTCTCCATGTTTAAAATGTTGTTTGATAAATATTTTGAAAGTAACTGTCTTTTCTGTTCGCCTTTAACATAGATAGTAGCATCGGGAGGTATGACTTCTTTCAGCAAATCGCCTACATTTGTATATCCACTTGTGGACTGTCCATCCCAGCTAAGCCCATGGATTCTTTGCTTTAACCACCGAACTTGCTTTTTGAAATCATCGCTTAGGGTGCTATACTCCACAACCATGTCCAGTATCTCATGCCATATTACATTATTCGCTACATCCAAAATGGCAATCTCCTTGCAATAGAAATCACTAGTTTTGTATTGATATCCTTGTAAATCGATTATGAAACACATGCTTCCTGCTTCAAATCACAGATGGGAATGGGGTTCTAAGCAAATCTTTCCTATATATCCAGTTAAGGGACTTTACTCCCTCCTTTTATGATTTTTTCATCCAGGTAATTATCTGGATGATACTAAAGCAAGTCTGTTTTCTTAATCCAACTTTTATCATCCCCCAACCACGACACTAATAATTCGCGCCCGTGCATCCGTTTCCGTAAAACTTTTTCCACTAAGTACGTGTCAGGTGCTGCTGTGAGCTGAATTTCATCGCCGTAAAAAGCACCTAGAATTGGCTGACCTTCCAAATCTTGTAGCAGATAGGTTGTCGGTCTCGTTTGTTGTACTTTAACAATTTTGAATAGTTCTGTACTCCAGTTTGGGTGAAATCCTCGATCGAATACTGCTTTATATTTTGATATACGCACAATGTCTCCAACCTTATACAACTTCTTGTAACTTTTAGAAACGCTGTTAGCGGTGTAAAGTTTTATTCTTTCCGGATGTTCTTCTGCCTCCATAGGTGTCATGTTAATAGCCCGATGCGACGTATTATTGTATTCTTCCATAACCTTAGGCAAAATATTCACCCATTTATGACTGCCTTGCAAGTAAAATCTTCTGTACAATTTGTTTTGATTGTTCTAATCAGCCGCTCAACCATGCTAGCTTTGATTGCGGAATACGTAGAGTAATGGTTTATCTTATATTTTTGCATAAGATTTTTAAACCAGCGGTTGTAGTACTCTTTCCCAAAATCCGTTTGTAGATTGATTTTTATGTTATTTTCTCCTTGCAGCATTTTGTCCAATATTTTTTTCATAGCATTTGTAACTTCTGATCCAGTTTTATTTTTAAAGGTTCAGCTAAAGCATATTTTGTGAAACAGTCCACTGCTATTATAATATATCTGTACCCATTGTTCACACGCGAGTAAGGCTGCATTTCGCACAAGTCCGATTGGATAAGATCACGTTTCACATGTTTCAGATTTGTATGACGACGCTGAAAATTTTTCTTGCAGGTTTAAATAATTCCTTAACGATGATTTCTTTACTCATTTTGCTTAACACTGTTGCTAAACTAATAGGGTTATCTTTATCCAATTGCACCTTTGACATAAACTGAAGCTTTGGTTTGTAGTATTTGTTTTTTATAGCTTCTGGTGACGCCTCGTAAATCGATGCTATTGCAAGACCGAGCTCCTTCTCATTTGTCTCGGAAGTTGCAGTCAAATTAATAAAAAACTGTATAAACGTTTTAAAGTCAGATACAAGCTTATCCAATTTTTCATTTACATACTGTTTATTAACTGCATCAGATGGCTCAACTGGTTGAGCAAGCATTGCAATACGCTGGTTTCTTGCATTGAAGGCTTTATCTTTACGTTGTATATCATCAGAACTTTTTAGACAGTATGAAAAGGCTTGATTCACGAGCTTGATTACAGATTTCTTATTAACACAATCACTATCGTCTTTAGGATCCATTACATCCACTAACCTTCTTTTACGAAAACTAATTGTTTCTTCTCCAGACTTAAATACTATAGTGCTTCTCTGATTAACACAATCACTATCTTCTTTCGGGTCTGATGAATTCACTAACCTTCTTTGCTGCATATCGTACCCATCACCATCCAACGTTAGCACAAATCCTCGACCTGGAGGACCGCGCCGAATATCAGCATCTTTACGCTCTGAACGTCCGAAGCGGTCGATAGGCATTTTAAAACTGTGTAATTATTTACTGAGCTCACTGTATTATACCTTCTTCTCTCAACTCTTCTATTATGGACACCATCTCGTTAATGTTTTCCTCGCTTGTATTTCCAGCTCGGTTGGATGCGTTCAACAATCTCAACCGATCCACAAGTTCATGTACATTATTCCAGTAGACATATTGCACCGGCTTTGAATTTAAACTTTTGTAAAACCGATTAGAAAAGCCTAAACCCGCTCCCTTAGACTGTTTTCTTCTCTTTGGCTGTTTTCTTTCGGGATTCCTCCGAAATTCGGTGAGATATTTTGCACATATTTGTTAAACTTTTGTTATTTGTTGGAAATCCGCTTAAATCGTGCACCGCAAATGGGTTAAACTTTCTTCTCAAAATCGACGCAGATTTGATCATTTCCAAGTAATTCGACAAATCTTCATGCAAATTAAAATCGCCATCTTCGGGGCTGATGTCTTTATAAACCAGCAGATTGTATAAACCCCTCGTACCTGGATATATCACATTGTTTAATGTTATATCGCTAGTTTCCGGATTAATTATCAATACACTTTTCCACAAACTCCATGTATCGGTTTCCGCATTATACTTTACTCCATAAATTGATTTGTCAATATTTTCGTCTTCGTCTCTAGCTAACACATCTGCATAGTAAAGATGGAACGGTTCTTCTGGAACGAGTTGTTTAATTTTCTTTATAGGTACGTCCATGTTTTCGACTTTAACCTTTGTTGTAGGTATGGGAATTTTTTCGGTGATCGATTGCAACTGGGAAGCGGTTATTTGCAGTGGATCGATCAATTGTTTGTGCACCTCTTTGAATTTTTGCTGAGATGTAGCGTCACCCTTTTTGTACGCTACAAACTTTTTTCGTACAGCATCCTGCATAAGATGAAGACTGCGTTTATTCGCAATAAAATTGTTAACGTCCGTCATCATGAAACTTTGGATGAGAACTAGCTGTTTTTGAATAATGTCAAATATTTATATACTCGTCGAAATTCTTCCGATACCGCCCTTATCCAAATCAAAATCTTTCACAACAGTTATAAAATTATGTTTTGAGTCACCCCAACACTGTAAACACATTTCTTTAAATTTTGGATATGTCATGTCACCGCTTATATGATCCGAAAAGATATGGCGAAGGTTTGTGTCATCCTGTTTCCATAATGCGATTACATTGGTGTTATCTCTGAGTCTATGTTTTAAGGCACTAGCGTAAGTTTGACATAGATAGAACGAATCTATTGCTTTATGTCGGCCGAACGAGAAAAATTGAGTGATTTTACTTTGCTCGTTTACAGGTATATCATCGAAAACCGCAATTGAATCTTCTTTGGTATCTCCGGGTTCGATCAAATCATCGTAATTTTCAAACTCATGGTACCCAATTTCTTCTTTTAATGGTGTAAAAACGTTTCTTAACAATTCGTATTTCGGTTGATATAAACTTTTCGAAAATACATACACATTTTGAAATCTAAGACCGTTCTCGTGCAGGATCAGAGATATTAAAGCGTTGGTCTTCCCACAACTCGATGGTCCCGCGAAGATAGCTCGTATGTTAGACGGGAACAATGAACCATGTTTACCATCCTCTCTTGCACTAGCAATAGCAAAGTTATCATAATTCTGTATAGGTATTTTAACTTCTTGTTTCGCAGTCTCCATATTGCTTCGAGCGTACGCTTGCTTTTGCTGCTGCTTGCGGTGATAGCTTAACGTCTCTTTCGGTATATTATATTTTTTACTGATGGAGTAAATACTTGATTTACCCAGTCGAACTTCTTCTATAGCTTTTCTAATGCTTCGTTACTGTATCCACTATTTCGTTTTCTTATGTAATTGCGAACCATGCTAACCAATACTGTCGGAGACACTTTCACCCTATGAGGCAATTTCACCCTATGGGGCAATCTCGCCCTATGGGAGCAATTTCACCCTATGGGGGCAATTTCACCCTATGGGGGTAATTTCACTCTATGGGGGTAATTTCACCCTATGGGGGCAATTTCACTCTATGGGGCAATTTCACTCTATAGGGGCAATTTCACTCTATGGGGCAATTTCACTCTATAGGGCAATTTCCCCTATTCTGATGGAGGTAAATTCGCTCTAAAATAACTAGAACTTATGTACAGAGTGGGAGATGCTCACCATTCGACAAATAAAAGTAGACTAATTGAAACAAATTAATTCCTTGCTTTTATACAATTTTATTAAAAATATATATACAAAATATTTAATTGTGAATAAATCTATTAACAATTTCTGTAAACGGATTATATTCAAACATAGAGTCATGTATAATTAAAGCATAAGCCTTCATCGACGGTTCAAAATTTCTTGAAGCTTCTAATTCCATTCTTACATCAACCGTCGCATCCTTGATGCTTTCAAATTGATGACGACAGTCGATTACAAAGACAGGTGATTCCTTAAACCTGTTGTAGTCCATTAAACATTTATTTGACGATTTGTTCGGATAGTATTTTTCCATAAAAGATGCATAAGACAGGTACGCTGGTAAGTAGTCATTCTGCTCGAAATCCAAATTTAATCGACCTTGAGGGAACATCTGAGAGTTTAAAAACACTTTGACATTGGTTATATTGGCATTCGTAAAGCTTGTAGCATTTTCTTCTTTCCTGTCGTACTTCCCATTTTGCAGCGCCAGTAATATCCACCGAGCCTTCTCTGTTTCGTTCGATACTTTAATTCTCCATACTTGCGACTTTGATTGTGTTAGAGATGGTAATTCGTGTAGTTCCCATTTTCTGAATGCAACCATTATAGATGATGGATTTTGCATTTCCGAAAGCAGCGACGCCTTGACAAAGTCGCTTAATGTTATATGCGGGACCTCCCATGAAATACGTTGTATTTTGAACGTTACTGTATTTCCAATCGACTTGTAGCAATTTACGTCCGACTTGGATTTGATTAAAATCAGCTCTTGAGGCATGTTGACGATAGTTTTCTTGTAATCTTCAAAAAACCCAAAAATGGTTTTTAGCGGTATAGCACAACTAAACCGTCCATCTTGGAATATGGTATCGGGCTTCCACCCGGTATGTGTAATAGATTTTGTTTCTGATTCTTCCATGGATACTAAACCTTTAATAGTTCTTGTAATTCCAGGGATTCGACAGACATCTATTATTTGATTATTACCCAATTTGTTGTAGCAATTTTATTTTCCACCTAATATATATATCTGTATAATCAATCCTTTTATTAAATATTAAATAATATAATACATTATAATGTTATCCAATCCACTTAATTTAATAACATCTATTGTCCAATAAAGAACTAGTATTTAGTTCATGTTAAAAGTTAAATTCTACGGTAACAATATAAAAGCTTTTGTGTAGTATCCTTCTTAAAGCCCCCTCTACTCAATAACTGCAAGGTAAATTGTTACTGGGTAGCAACAAGCTCGGCCGGCACTTCTAACACAGCTGGGGTTCAAGCAGGTCGATAATTGTTCTTAGGAGCGATGTCCGTGATTGATTTTTGTTGTTGGAAGCATTCACGGTGGAAGATTGCTCGTGGAAGCTATCTTCATAAATTGTTTTGGATGGTCCATTTGTTTGTTGAAACCAGTCGTGAAGAACGATGAAGTTTTTGTTAAAAGACCATTAGGAACAGTAAGTGAATTTGTTTCTATAATAATATTAATTGAAATTTTCAGTGTAACTTTGGGAATAATTTATTTTAAAATATATTGCAACGTAAATTATAAATAAGCACTTTTCTGAATGGTATTCATGCGAAATTAAATGAAAACAATTCTATCCTTGTATAATATGGAATCACATAGATAAATTTATTCAAGTTAATTACAAACAACATTAGTTTTCTCGTGGTGAGAATTACTCATGGAACATCTGTAAATTGAAACGCAGATAATGGAAGCCAAGTGACGTGTTTTTCAGTATGCAGCGCAGCTGTTTGTTTGGAATGGAATTTTCCGTTGTCAATACATATGTCAGCTTTCAAGCAAGTATTTTGGTGCAATATGGAGTTCTGGTATGTACAAAAAATTATATTCGTATGTTGTTTGAACTGTCGTCGTAGTAACGAGATAAATTATATTTTAACCGACTTGTGTTAACCTTGAACAGGTCAAGGACAGACCTCAATTATATTTTACGTAGTCATACGATATGAATCTGTAATTTGTTCCTACATAATTCTTTTATTAACTCAATGAAACATCAGAAGATGTCACTACTAATTAAATAAAGTAAATTCTTACAACTTTAATTTTTAGAAATTAAATCTCTACATTTGATATTTTATGAACAAGTTATCTGTAATTATTTACTGTGAAATTAAGGTAAATTTACCATAATTAACGCTTTCTATAAATAAGCAATTTTATGCTTTGTCAATTTGTTACATAAACCTCATTACATAGTAATTGGTACGGATATATTCAGTACCATTGTAATTAACTCTTCCTAATTTAAATTAACTTATAAAGGAAGACATATTTTTTGTAGAAAATTACATTATTGAATACCAGTTGAATAGATTCTTATTTTCGGACTAAAGACTATTTTTATTTAAGAGGAATGAAAATCGATTCTGATTGTATTTAATTATTTTTGAGTTTGAATGCACAAACAGTGCTTTTCTTTGTTTAATCTGTTCACAGGTGCAGTGCAGGATTGCTAAGGTCAAGGTCGAGCCATAAGGTAAGACACTTTAAAGATTAGGTGGTCTTTAAAAATTATATAGCGGTTATAGGAGAAAGGTTTCCGCATTAGCCTTGTACAAGGGACTTGTATTAGGTCTTCTCAGTATAAAAAAATACGGTGGCGCCTTATTTTTATTATTAGTGGTTGCAATTACACCCCGACCCACAGCTCATTCTCTACCCAGAGCATATAAGTTCGACTAGCCGCTTTGCCTTTGAGATTTCCTCAACTTAGAGCCACCTTCCATCTTAATTTGCCGTGGGCTCCATTTTTAATAATCGGAAATTCTCGTTAAACTAAATTGGAAGTAAAAAGGCTACAAATAGCGCCCAGCGTGTAGGCCTCGAATGCTGTACCAATTGTATAAACACATAAAGTATAGGCTTCGATTGACTTTGGTTGTTTACACTTGTGGTTTATAAATCATTTACCCTCAGATTAATTTAGTCTATTGATGTTGTTGTTTAATTGAGTTAATTTGTAATTAGTTAGTTAGTCTATCCCATGATGGCTGAGACGTATCAAGTAGTTTATTTGCATAAAGATGAGTTGGATTATGAATTGAGAATTCGTGGAGTTGTTAGCAGCAGACCGATGCAGGATAAGAGGAAAATGTTAGGCCGATTATTAGCCAAAGATACAACATTACCTGGTCGTTTAATTGATCCTTCCTCATATGTCGTAGATTATTCAGATGAACGAGATGAAATTGAGGCTTCGATAGAGTCAGTAAGAAATGTTTTATTAGAATTTGAAGGCGAATTAGCAGACCCTACATTTAAGAGGATACAGTCGAGATTGATACATCTTGATGGTCGAGTTAGGAGAATAAAAATCCCGTTAGATAATTCAGATGAAGTAACTTTATTTAAGAATGAATCATTGGCAACTATTCTTACCATGGAAGCAGAGCTACATGAAAAGCTTAAGAAGAATGTAGATGTAAACGCATATGGTGAATTTTCTATGAGAGAAACCATTCCAGCAGTTGTCAGTGCTCCTATTCATACTGTTTCATATTTAGTACCCCCTATTCCAATTGGTTCGTGGTCAGTAAAATTTTCTGGAGATCCAAAACAGGTTCATCAATTTTTAGATAGAGTAGCTGAGTTGGCACACTCGCGTAAAGTATCTGAAGAAGATTTATTTAATGCTTCTGTAGAATTGTTTACAGGTAACGGTTTAGAATGGTATCGTTGTGTTCGAAATTCTTTAACAAACTGGAATTCATTAGTTATTCAATTAAAGGAAGATTTCTTACCATCACACTCAGAGGACGAGATTTGGGAAAAGATTAGGTCGCGTCATCAACAAAAGGAGAATCTGTAGTCATTTATATAGCTCATATGGAGAATTTGTTTAGTAGGTTACCACAATCACCTGCGGAATGTACAAAATTAGAATGGTAAAGAAGAACCTATTACCTGATTTTATTTGTCAATTAGCTCTAACGGAAATTGATAGTATGTCTACATTAATAAAGTTGTGTAAGAAATTGGAAGAAGCATATGCATCCAAGCATAAATTAGTACAAAGTCCAGTAAAATATGTTCCGAAAGCATTAGGAAATTCAAAATTTCAAGTTGAAAATAAGTGGTCAGTTCCTGTAAAAAACTTTTCAGCGCGAACTGGTCGTAGTTTTTATAATCAGTCATTTCCCCCTCAAATACAATCTCTCGGCAACAGTAATAGTAATAATAATAATAATTCCTCTAGTAGAGTCTTTGTAAATAAATATAAATTAAATAAACTTATATGTTGGAATTGTTTGGATGAAGGTCATACTTTTTGGAGGTGTAAGATTCCTCGTAAAATATTTTGTTATAGCTGCGGATATAGTGGAGTTAGGTCGATAAATTGTCCGTCGTGTTCAAAAAACGAGTAGGTAGGCAGATGCAGAGTGGCCGGCATCATGCTTTCATGCAAAAGGCTACGGTTATGTTGTGTAAGCAGGAAAATTTTTTGATATAGATGATTGGTCAAAATGGCTAGGCATCGTTAAAGATTTTGTCAAGGGAACGTCAAGCCAAAAGCTGACGCGTTATTTTTAAGGAAACCTCAGGACAATCGTCCGTACATTACGGTAAAATTGTTAGATAGAGATGTCACAGGTTTGTTTGACTCTGGTTGTACTACTACCGTTGTTAGTTCATTAGCGTTTTCTGTTCTTGAAGAATTAAATTTGAAGGTTTTTAAAACTGAGAAGAGAATAGTTTCCACTGCTGATGGTGCTCTTCAAGAAGTTATTGGTTCAGTTGATTTACCTATTAGAATTGGGAGACAATATCGCATTGTTAACGCTTTGGTTGTACCATCTCTTCCTCACACATTTATTTTTGGTAGCGATTTCGCAAAATCCTTTGGTTTAATAGCAGATTTCAAAAACGATACATGGCACATTCAAGATTATGATAATAATAGTATTTCGTATATTGGTCATTCGTCAGTACCCTTAAGTTGTAGTAATCAATTACTTAGTTTGGATGATTTGTTGGAAACACAGCAAGAAAAAGCACGAATAGCAATAGAATCTTTCAAGGAAATTAGCAGTGAAGAGAGACTAGGGCGTACCGATAAAATTGTTTTAGATATTGATACTGGTGATGCTAAACCATTTCGCAAAAAACCATATGTCATGTCCCCCTTTATGAGCAGGATGTTAGATAAAGAATTAGATGAGATGCTGAGATTGGGAGTAGTGGAAGAATGTCAGAGTCCATGGTCATCCCCTGTACTGTTGGTTAAAAACAAGACAGTGAGTACAGATTTTGTTTTGACGGAAGAGCGCTCAATGATATTACTAAACATGATAGTTACCCATTGCCAAATATCGATAGGATTATAAATTTACTTAGAGGTGCAAATTATATTTCTAGTTTAGACCTTAGAAAGAGTTTTGGCAAATCCCACTTTCCGAAACATCTAAGGATAAAACAGCGTTTAGTGTTATTTCGAGAGGACAATATAGGTTTGTCACCATGCCATTCGGATTAAAGAATGCTGCTCAGACGCAACAGCGTTTGGTTGATTCAATTTTGGACCGAAGTTTGAGCCACATGTTTTTGTTATATAGATGACATTATTTTGTGTTCATCATCTTTTGAGGAACATCTGAAGTTATTAAAAACGGTGAAGGAACGTCTTAAGGAAGCAAACCTTACGATTAATTTGAAAAAGTGTGAATTCTTTAAGAAATCATTAAAATTTCTTGGTTATATTGTTGGATCGAACTCTCTTCGTACAGACCCCGAAAAGGTTTCTGCGATGGTAAATTTCCCCAGACCTAAGACAACTACTGAGGTCAAACGTTTTTTAGGAATGTGTAGTTGGTATCGTCGTTTTATAAAAAACTTTTCATCTTTAGTGTCACCAATCAGTGATTTGGTAAAAGGAAGAAAAAAGGGTCAATCTATTGTTTGGACATCTGAGGCTGGGAACTCATTTGTACAGATTAAACAGGCTTTAGTTTCCGCTCCATTGTTATCGCAACCGGACTATTCAGTTCCATTTATTGTCGAATGCGATGCTAGTGATACAGGACTCGGAGCAGTTTTAGTTCAAAAAATCGATGATGTAGAGCACGTTATCTCTTATGCCAGTAAATCACTTACCCGAACTGAGCGAAACTATTCAGTCACGGAGAAAGAATGTCTCGCTGTAATTTTCGCTATAGAAAAATTTCGACCTTGGGTGGAAGGTACCCGTTTTACTGTTATCACAGATCACTTTTCTTTGTTATGGCTTAATAATATACAAAACCCAACCGGAAAATTAGCTAGATGGGCTGTCCGTTTACGACAGCATACTTTTGAGTTGGTTCATCGAAAAGGGAAGTTTAATGTAGTTCCAGATTGTCTTAGTCGCGCAGTTCCAGTCGTGAGTTATGTTGATAATTTAGTTGAGATCAAGTTAGATAATGTGGATCCCTGGTATGTGTCTCTTCGAGAGAAAATTTTAGCTTCACCTGATGATTACCCACAATGGAAGGTAGAAGATAATTATGTATTTAAATTTCTTTCATCAAATTTACCACTCTCGTCGAATGTAAGGGAATGGAAATATTTAGTCCCTAGATCACAGAAGGAAGAGGTTATTCGGATAAATCATGACCCTTCAGTGGCCGGTCATTTTGGTTTTTAAAACATTGGCACGCATACAAGAGAATTTTATTGGCCAAAAATGCGTATTGATGTGTTGAAATTTTGTAAAAATTGTTTAACGTGTGGTGCACAGAAGGCATCGAATAGAGGACCCCTTGGTTTAATGGGAAAGGAAAAAGAAGTGAAGTTCCCCTTTCAAATTATCGCTATAGACCTCATGGGCCCATTTCCACGGTCCAAGGTTGGACACAAATGGTTATTAGTTATTGGTGATTGGTTCTCAAAATTTACGTTATTGTTTCCGTTACGTAGTGCAAAAGCGCATATAATAGAACGTGTATTGGAGGAACAAGTTTTTTTAGTTTATGGCGTTCCCAAATATATTATTTGTGATAATGGCTCACAATTTAGTGGTAGAAATTTCAAGGCAGTATGTAAAAAATATGACGTTCAAAAAATTTGGTTTAATGCAGTTTACTCTCCCCAATGTAATTTTGTAGAGAGGATAAATAGAACAGTCGGAACAGCTATACGTTCGTATATTAAAGAACATGATACTTGGGACATAGAGTTACCCCAAATTCAGTATGCGATTAATTCTGCAAAACATCATGCCACTGGTTATTCGCCAAATTTCTTAGTTTTTGGTAGACATGTTCCAGTGTCTGGAAAATTTTATGGTCTTGAGGTGGAACCCTCAGTTGATATTGATTTTATTTCTAGTGATAGACCTTCGTATGTGTCAGATCATCAAGGACTATTTGATATTTTTATAGACGTACAGAAAAGGTTACATTTAGCTTACATGCAGTCTAGTAATTCATATAATTTAAGGAGACGTAACATTTCTTTCGAAGTAGGTGACAAAGTTTGGAGGTCAAATAAAGTTCTTTCGAAAGCAAGTGATAAGTTTACAGCTAAACTAGCGCCAAAATATGTTTTGAGCATTGTTAGAAAAAAGGTTTCGAATTTAATTTATGAATTGATTAATGAAAATGGTTCAAGGGCAGGCAGATGGCATGTTAAGGACTTAAAACCTTATTCAGAGTTCAGTGGTGATATTGAAAATGAGAACGTTTCTGAACATTAATTAGTGTCGTTGATATATTTAATGGTTGATAGTAGGAATTATTTCTGTCTTATCTTTTAGTAAAGGATTTAAATATTGTATTGGAATACTGTTTGGTAGTCTAAAATTTTAGATGTTGGATAAGAAGTATAAAAAGGATTTTTGTAGTGCAGTAAGGTTGATACTAGACTGTGCTGATATTGTTAGTTGCAAGTTATTCATTTGAGTCAAGATAAAAAGTTACATGTTTCCGTTTGTCAAATGATTTCATTTGTCGTATGATTCTTTAGTTCAAGGTTATAAAGGAATGTTTAGGTATCTTTAAGATTAAAGTGTTTGATAATTAAAATTGAGTATATTTGGTTATTATTTTTTGGATTTGTGATTAAAGTATTTGATAATTATATTAGGAATCAGGTAGTTGAGTCCATATTAAATATTGGTTGGAGGTCAATATTGTTAGTAACTATGATAGTTATGTTTAATATGAATATTGTGTGAGATAGCAATGTTCTATGTTTGATTATGGATATTGCGTGAGATAGCAATGTTCTATTTTGTTCATTCATGCGTGAGTGAGATTTTTGAGGAGTAAGACGTGGTGACGTTTTACTTGTCTCTTCTGGGAAAGAGATATTTCTACATTTTGGTTGCATATACATGCAGTAGATTGTTGAACGTTAGTGATTTCAAGACATGTTTGCTGTTTTGAAGTTATGTTTGGAGTGGATCTCAAAAGTAGTGAGAGTCCTTTTTTTCTTTTGTAAATATGTAAATTACGGTTAATATAGTAAAAATATGTTTGTCGTGATAATTTGATATTTTCATTAAGGAATTATAATACGGCAGTATTATATATTTTGTTGTTTAAGTTTCGAGTATAAATGAGTGATAAAATAACCCCGAATATGATTAAACGATAATGACACCCTACCGATTAAGACTTCCCGAATTTGTCCCCTTGTGGCGTATAGTACGCGTAGTTACTCGTCACTCATTTTCAATTATGTTGTACCTTAAGTGGTAATTTTTGTTTTATTTTGTAAAAATTAATAATAATAAGTTGTGAATATGTAACAATAAATTCAAAAAAAATTCTTCGTATTTATTCCAGAATTTTTTCTCTTAGAAAGAGGCAGTGTAGCAATTTTATTTTCCACCTAATATATATATATCTGTATAATCAATCCTTTTATTAAATATTAAATAATATAATACATTATAATGTTATCCAATCCACTTAATTTAATAACATCTATTGTCCAATAAAGAACTAGTATTTAGTTCATGTTAAAAGTTAAATTCTACGGTGACAATATAAAAGCTTTTGTGTAGTATCCTTCTTAAAGCCCCCTCTACTCAATAACTGCAAGGTAAATTGTTACTGGGTAGCAACAAGCTCGGCCGGCACTTCTAACACAGCTGGGGTTCAAGCAGGTCGATAATTGTTCTTAGGAGCGATGTCCGTGATTGATTTTTGTTGTTGGAAGCATTCACGGTGGAAGATTGCTCGTGGAAGCTATCTTCATAAATTGTTTTGGATGGTCCATTTGTTTGTTGAAACCAGTCGTGAAGAACGATGAAGTTTTTGTTAAAAGACCATTAGGAACAGTAAGTGAATTTGTTTCTATAATAATATTAATTGAAATTTTCAGTGTAACTTTGGGAATAATTTATTTTTAAAATATATTGCAACGTAAATTATAAATAAGCACTTTTCTGAATGGTATTCATGCGAAATTAAATGAAAACAATTCTATCCTTGTATAATATGGAATCACATAGATAAATTTATTCAAGTTAATTACAAACAACATTAGTTTTCTCGTGGTGAGAATTACTCATGGAACATCTGTAAATTGAAACGCAGATAATGGAAGCCAAGTGACGTGTTTTCAGTATGCAGCGCAGCTGTTTGTTTGGAATGGAATTTTCCGTTGTCAATACATATGTCAGCTTTCAAGCAAGTATTTTGGTGCAATATGGAGTTCTGGTATGTACAAAAAATTATATTCGTATGTTGTTTGAACTGTCGTCGTAGTAACGAGATAAATTATATTTTAACCGACTTGTGTTAACCTTGAACAGGTCAAGGACAGACCTCAATTATATTTTACGTAGTCATACGATATGAATCTGTAATTTGTTCCTACATAATTCTTTTATTAACTCAATGAAACATCAGAAGATGTCACTACTAATTAAATAAAGTAAATTCTTACAACTTTAATTTTTAGAAATTAAATCTCTACATTTGATATTTTATGAACAAGTTATCTGTAATTATTTACTGTGAAATTAAGCTAAATTTACCATAATTAACGCTTTCTATAAATAAGCAATTTTATGCTTTGTCAATTTGTTACATAAACCTCATTACATAGTAATTGGTACGGATATATTCAGTACCATTGTAATTAACTCTTCCTAATTTAAATTAACTTATAAAGGAAGACATATTTTTTGTAGAAAATTACATTATTGAATACCAGTTGAATAGATTCTTATTTTCGGACTAAAGACTATTTTTATTTAAGAGGAATGAAAATCGATTCTGATTGTATTTAATTATTTTTGAGTTTGAATGCACAAACAGTGCTTTTCTTTGTTTAATCTGTTCACAGGTGCAGTGCAGGATTGCTAAGGTCAAGGTCGAGCCATAAGGTAAGACACTTTAAAGATTAGGTGGTCTTTAAAAATTATATAGCGGTTATAGGAGAAAGGTTTCCGCATTAGCCTTGTACAAGGGACTTGTATTAGGTCTTCTCAGTATAAAAAAATACGGTGGCGCCTTATTTTTATTATTAGTGGTTGCAATTACACCCCGACCCACAGCTCATTCTCTACCCAGAGCATATAAGTTCGACTAGCCGCTTTGCCTTTGAGATTTCCTCAACTTAGAGCCACCTTCCATCTTAATTTGCCGTGGGCTCCATTTTTAATAATCGGAAATTCTCGTTAAACTAAATTGGAAGTAAAAAGGCTACATTGTATTGAATTTCCTCAAACAGAAAATATGGTGCATTTCTAGTAAACTCGTAAGCTTTAGGGTCTGGTTCTGCTGCTCTAATCGGGTCTCCAGTTGTTGACGCTTCCCTTAATGTTTCCGTAGGCTTATAGGTACCCTTTATAAATATAAAACTTTCATGGGGGTATGTGATGTTATCACTGCTCTGGATTTCAATTGAAATTCGATCGTTGTTTTCTGCATTTAATGTAAAGGAAGATATGTATAATAATCTTCCTTTATTATGGTTTCGTCTAATTTATAACCTCCAAACACATCCAATTTGGGCACGTCCTCATATTTAAGCCTTCCAAGTTTAACGTTTTCATCACCGTGGAGATCTAAGCTGCGTTTACTTCTGCCTCCCATCATTTATAACTTCTAACCCCAAAGATTTTAAGAAACGTATTTCTTCTGCTGTAAGTCTCTCGACAACTTGACGCTTTGACGTCGTAGCCACTACTAGTCGTCTGGGGGTGTTGTAGCGTGCTTTATATACAAAATCGATAGGCATTTTCAACTACTTTTTATTTCCAGTCTCACACAGGTGTATGTTTCCGGGGAAAAGTTTACCAATTCCCCCAAATGATCGACTAGTCTGATTGTAATATTATCAATATCTGTCACGCTCAGCGGATAATATATGACGTGGTTAGGTTCCTTTTCCAGATTATACCCGGGGGGTACAGATAGACTGAATTTGAATATGCTGTGGGTAAGAAAATTGTTTCTGAACGATCCGCTGGTGATATTGGTTTCCACAAAAATGTTTGAGACCGATATTATGTTCACTTGCTGATTAGCGATATGTACGGTATCTGCAGTCAATTTGCGGTTGGTAAACCCCAAGATGCTTCAATATTGTTTTTACGGTTTGCCCCAAAATCTATCGGTATACTGCTTCGTATAGAACACTTTAATGTATTATTGTTTGCACTCAGTTTAAAATATTTTTCAATGTTCTCGTTGATTTCCGGCTTCTGACTGAACCATTTTTTGAAGACGTCCTGTATATATGCATTTATTTCTTCTAATTCGTATGATCCAGGTTCAATGGTTATTCTGCGATGCTCTGGATCGTTAAAGTACAAGATGTTGTTTCCTGGATGTATGTTTTGCACAGTGTTACAAGTGTACAATCCCACTAGACCCAAAGCATATTCACCGTCCTGTTTCAATTTAATTGGTGGGTAAATGGATCCTGTCGATATGACATTACCATACCCGAACACGCTCACTGTTTTAGCCATTGTCACTAAGAAACTTTAACACTAAATGTCCACAATTGTATGTGTTGTAAGTCTGCTCCGGTACACTGTTGTAGTAAATTTTACAACCTCGAAAATATCTCTTTACTTCTATCGGCGGTCTCAAGTCTCCAAACGAATCGTAGTAATACACGCTATTTCCGCGTTTTCGGTACCCTACCCAATGTGTACCTGATCCTCTTGTGGTATCCAAATTAATCACACCCGATTCGTTGACACGCGGTCTAATCTTCTGTAACTGATCTCTAGAAAAGACGTTGCGAAAATGAGGAATGTTAGATGCGTGTTTCCTTATATCTACATCGGTGAGAGCTCTTCGAGGTAACTTGCTTAGTTTTTTGATACTTTTTTACAAATACCGCGCCCCTGTTTGTATGGTTTCAAGAATAATGCTGTGCCTTTTTTGTATGGTTTTAGAAACATCCCATTTCCTTTTTTCCCAACGGTAATGGCTTCCATAGATCTGTTGTGTCGTTCGCTCTCCTTAAGCTGTTCGTTGGCTGTCTTGACATCACTTACTGCTTTAGCTATCCCCGCAGCACCACCTGTTAGTGCTCCTAGGGCACTTAGTCCCGCGAATATCGGAATCAATGGTAGAAAACCTCCTTTCTGTGGAACGGGTATGATACGTGGGACTCTAATTTTGCTTCTCCCACCAGCTCCTTTTATGATTTTTTTACCAATTAGAATACCAACGTCTAGTAGCTTTTTCAAGTTGTCCGAGCCAACTCGGTCTATTGCGGATCGTATTTTCTTCAAAAATCCGCCTTTGAAACTTATTTTCTTCTTTAAGCCCATACCTATTTTTCTCTTCGCTTTCATAGCGTTTGTCACAAACCAAGCTGCGGCTTTTTCCCCAAACTTTGCGTTTTTAGACTTAACTCTCCCCCAGGCTTCTTCTTCTAAAATTTTATCTGCTCGGTGTCTGGCTGGAAGATCGTCGGGGTACTTGGAGTATGCAATGTCGTGGTCTTTACACAATTTATCCAATTCGTTTATTCCAGGATCACCTCTTGCTAAGCGCTCATCCAACTTTGTACCAGGCCCGCAGTACTGATAACCTGGAATATGCAGCTCAAACGGTAACCTGTTTATAGCGCTGTTGATTAAACCCTCTCCAGAACAGATAATCATGTGTTTACTCAAAAAAAATCTCAAACTATACTAAATAAATAAACAACAACGAGTCTATTTATACTTTTTTCAAAAAATTTACAATATATTTATAATAACAATACATTTACATCCACGTCTCTTGGACTGTCTTTTATAAAATACTCTTTCTAGTTATCCCCATAACCAGAATCTTCAGATTCCGACAAATTTAAACGTCTAAACATTTCCACTAATGTTCTTGTACGCATCACGTCTTGCACAAATATATCCGGAAAGCATATAACCAGCTCCAAAGCATTTAGGGCGCTCAGATTCAATTCGTTGTAGAATAAAATATTGCCAATTCGAACTTCGCCTTCAATCAAGATTTTAATTCGTTTCTCCCCTTCAGTCAGAGTATTAAATCCATCGCAATCATTTAAATTATAATTAGCAACAAATCCTACTAATTCGTTGTATAATGCTGGGAAGTCACGACTTTTCAGCTGCTTAAGTTGATACTCAAACAGCTCTCGCATATGGAATAGTTTACGGCACTCCAATTCATTTATAATTATCGAACTATTACCCATTACTATTTTTAACTGGAAAGTTTCGTCCTCGGTTGATCCAGACACTAGCGAGAGAGTGATAAAAAACGGTGCTCCTAGTTGTATCTGTAGATCTTCCATTTCGGGTGCACCATTTAATCGAGTGTTTAGCACGTCACGGGAAAATACGTTGATTTGAAATTCCACTTGAAAATTTGTAAATGCCAACCAATTTTCGTATGTCAATTCCAGAACATGGCTGCTACAATATTTCTTGCTACACACCAATCGTAATACGGGTTTTATTCTCTGGTTTATAACAAACCCAATTTCCACATTATGAGGGTGCTCGCCCAATTCACTTAAACTATACGTAAACTTATTAATCAGATTTTCGGTATACGAAACTTGTGCATCATTAACATCTACAGACTCCATTGCTTTGCACTGATTTCACCGAGATGACTGAGAAGGAATCCTATACAGCTCATCCTTTTAAATGTTTCAGGGTTGTTGTTGCGCATGCTCCTCATTATCATTTGCAGTATTTTACAGACAGGCATGAACTAGTTTGTAATCCGATTCAAGGTTAGTTAAGAATGTTAGGTTTTACTGGTGTGATTAGACTATTTTGGAATGTTACTCAAGGTTAATCGATGCTGGGTTTCACCTAATTTAAAAGTAAACTAGCTAATTGATTTTTAACAACGTGAATAGACTGGTTTGAAATGTTACTCAAGGTTAAACGACGCTGGGTTTCACCTAATTTAAAAGTAAACTAGCTAATTATACCAACAGGGTATAAAAGCACCGTGCAATGCAATATGATTCAGTTTCTGTTTAGTCTTTGACTAGTTACAACTGTTAAAAGTCTTTGACCAGTTTTAATTTCTTTATAGAAAATGGCTTCCTTTACTTGTAATGTGTGTGGGGTTGTCTTCTCGAGGGGTGATAATTTGAAGAGGCACCAGCTCCAACAACATGGATCGGTGCCTGAAACGAAAAAGGGGTTGTTCGCCTGCCATGCATGCCCGGCATCCTTCTCACGGAAGGATAGCCTAAAACGGCACAAGGATACCAAGCATGGTGTAATGGTACCAGTTGCCGGACCATCCGGGATCAAACGACCTGCCGCACCAACAGTTGAGGGACCTGCCTCCAAGAAGTCGCGGAGATGTGCGGAATGCAATGTGGACGTCATCAACTTGGCAGCCCACCAGCGATCTAACACTCACAAGACTAATGCTAGTCGTGTCCTGGATGGCGGTGTGGAAGTAGTAGCGACTGCATTTAAAACAAGAGTAGCTACATACAGAATTAGTAATGTCGATTCTACAAGTATGTATTTTTTTTTTTTATAAGTATTTTGTGTTTGCTTAGTTTGTATTTTTAGGTCTATTGGATTTTCTACGCGAGCAGAAGGAGAGGTTCATAGCCTTAGTCGGGGAACAGCTGGCTATACACACCTCCCTCAAGGTGAACTTGGAGGTGTTTGGTGGCTACACCAAGATGGCTGCGGTAGAGGGTGTTGAAGATGTTAAATCCTTTAACACCCGAAATGTTGTGGTCACCTCCTCTAGTAACCTGGGAGCGGTCTACAACACCTTTGTGGAAAGAATGTCGGCTAAGTCGGACGAGTTCCAAGAACGAGATTCTGGTTAGTTTCTACAATTATTAATTTTTTTCTAATTTTTTAATTTTAGGATGGACTCTGAAACAGGTGTTGTACTTGGAGGTAAATGTTAACAAGTACCAACCAATGCGGGGTTCATCTTATATCGAGCTTCCCAAATGGATTCAGGATAAGGGAGCCGTCGTTAACATCCAAAATAACGATGATGCATGTTTTGCCTGGTGTGTTGTGGCTGCTCTTCACCCTGATGATGCTCACAATCCGCAAAGAGTGCATAGCTACCCGCATTACAGCACGGTGCTCAACTTTGTCGACATTGAGTTCCCGATTAGAGTTAAGGACATCCCTAGGTTTGAGGAGCAGAACGACATCAGCATCAACGTCTTTGGGGTAGAAGGCAAGTCCATCGTTGGACCGCTACATTTCACCGCTAATAAAAGGGTTCGGCATGTGAACCTACTGTACATTTAGGATGGATGCAAGTCCCACTACTGTTGGATCAAAGATTTGGGGAAGCTAGTGGGTAAGCAGATCTCTCGTGATCATACCCGCAAATGGATTTGCGATGGATGCTTGGTGTTTTTTCCATCCGAAGACAAATTACACCAACACTCAACAAACGACTGCAACCATGTGGTGACAACCATGCCGAACCACTTCAACAACATCCTCGAGTTCACCAACATCCACAAACAAATGCGGGTACCGTTCGTGATTTATGCTGACTTCGAAAGTGTGTTGAAGCCTATTAGCTCTGCAGTTCCGGATCCCACCTCTTCCTTCACCAACAGCACACAACACCACGAACCCTTCAGTTTTGCATACTATATCAAATGTTCATACGATGACTCGTTTAACAAATTTGAGCTGTACAGAGGACCTGAAGCCGCAAAAGTTTTTATGGAAAAGATGAAAGAGGAAGCCCAACGATTGGGAAAAATTTTAAAAACAAACACCCCCATGCTTCCAATGGAACCCCTAGATGAGTTGTTGTTTCATATGGTTGAGGAGTGTGGCATCTGTAAGCAGCCTTTGGGAAATGAGAGGGTGAGGGATCACTGCCACCTCTCAGGGAGATTTCGCTTTGCCGCACACTCCCAATGCAACATTAAATACACGGTTCCAAAGTTTATCCCGGTGGTGTTTCATAACCTAAGCGGTTATGATTCACATTTCATTGTGAAAGAGTTGGGGTATGATAAAGAGAGGGTTACTGTCATCCCGAATAATAAGGAGAGGTTCATATCGTTTACAAAAAACGTTAGATTGTCTAAGGAAAACGACGATGAACCTGATGAATCTTTCATTATACTGAGATTTGTAGACTCCTTACGCTTCATGGCATCTAGCTTAAATAAACTAGCCTCCAACTTGAATGCTGAACAGTTTGTTGAACTAAAGAGCTGTTTCCCCAATGCCGAAGAGTTTGCTCTATTACGTCGGAAGGGTGTGTTCCCGTACGACTACGTGAAAGATATTACCGTATTGGAAGAGAAGGCTCTACCACCACAAAATGCTTTCTACAACGGTCTAACCGCCACAGCGGTGTCGTATGCAGATTATGAACATGCACAGAATGTATGGAGAACATTCAAAATCCGAACGCTTGGGGATTACAGCGATCTTTATTTGAAAACAGACGTTTTGTTACTAGCAGATATTTTCGAGAACTTCAGAGACGTCTGCACAAAAACCTATGATCTAGACCCATGCCAGTACGTGACTGCTCCTAGTTTGAGTTGGGATGCCATGTTGAAGCGCACTGGGGTGAAGCTCGAGTTGTTGACCGATGTCAGCATGCAACATTTTATCAAGAAAGGGATACGTGGTGGGTTAACCCAGTGCAGCAGTCGGTATGCCAAAGCCAACAATAAGTATATGGAAGACTACAACCCTGACGAGTCATCCAAGTACTTAACGTATCTGGATGCTAACAATTTATACGGCTGGGCCATGTCCCAACATTTACCCATTAGCGGCTTTAGATTGTTAAACACGGACCAGGTACATCGTATAAAACATGAAATATTAAATATACCAAGCACGCACGAAAAAGGGTATATTTTGGAAGTTGATATACAGTATCCAGAACATCTTCACAACGATCACAATGACTTGCCTTTCTGCCCTGAATCGATGGTACCTCCAACACCGTTTTCGAAGACGCCTAAGTTACTCGCCACCCTTCTGAACAAAACAAAATACATTGTTCACTACCGCAACTTGCAGCAGGCTCTGCGTAACGGTCTGCAATTAACTGTTGTGCATCGCGTGTTGGAGTTTGATCAGTCGACGTGGTTAAAACCCTACATTGATCTCAACACGAATCTCCGTACCTCTGCCGCTAACGCGTTTGAAAAGATTTTTCAAACTTATGAACAATGCGGTTTTGGTAAAACAATGGAGAACGTGGACAAAGGGTCGATGTCAAAATAGTCACGCGATGGGAACACGAGGGGAAAAAGTTGTGCGCGAGTGGACTAATAGCTAAACCTAACTTTAACAGTTGCTTAGTGCTGAGCGAGGATCTGGTGATCATACAGATGAATCGTGTAAAAGCCACTTACAACAAACCAATCTATGCAGGATTGTCAATTTTAGATTTGTCAAAAACTCTTATGTATGACTTTCACTACAGTACCATGCTTCCTCTGTATGGTCCCAGATTGTCCCTGCTTTATACGGATACAGACTCTTTGGTTTATAGTGTTGAGACACCAGACTTGTACAGTGACATTAGCGCAAACATAATACATTTTGATACAAGTGATTACCCTCCAAACAATAAATACAATATACCACTTATAAACAAAAAGGTGTTGGGTAAGTTTAAGGATGAGTTTTGTGGCGATTTGGTCTTGGAGTTCGTCGGCACCAGGGCCAAATCGTATTGCATAGTAAGTGAGAAAGACATTGTTAAAAAGATTAAGGGTGTTAGTCGTAGTGTGGTGGCGGGGATTAGTGTAGATAGTTTTAAGGACATTGTACATAATAATTCTGGTGCCCTTATGAATACGATGGTATCAATCCGGAGTAAGAAACACCAACTTTATACACAGCTTATTAATAAAATCAGTTTATCGGGCGCAGATTACAAGCGTTACGTCATCCCCGGAAGCATATCAACCTACGCATGGGGGCATAAGGATATAGGTTAAGTTGTTTATATTTGTATATATTTTATTGTGTATATATAGTATGTAAGTTAGTTATAAGACATACCTACCATCCCCATCCTTAAAATTTCCTTTGTTCCCGGCGGCATGTGTTTACCTCCACGTGGTGTCGCTGGACGGTAAAACATATTGTTGGATTAACAACAATATGTTTTATTGACTGAAAACACGTTTCCTCTTTTTTTTTACATTAATCTCATTTTGTTACAGGTCTATTTAAACAACCTATTAATTTCTTTTTTGTTACAGGCTACTTTCAACTGCATGGATTCAACTACACGAGGAAAATAATGCTATACTTTGTAAAAATTGTAATTAGTTTATTAAACTGTAAATTGGATAAATAAATTATTAAACTTTTGTGTTCTTAATTTTTGTGTTACTACCTGTTTGGTTAAAGCATATATCATAAATGAGCAAAATTTAGAAGATCAGAACTTTAAAGGGGGTATAACTTTGCAGGGCGTGGTCCGATTTCAAATCTGTTTGCAGATTCGAATTCTGCATAAAATTCTAAGCTAATTTAATGTATCGCATGACTAAAAAAATTTTATAAGAACGCTCAAAAGTCGCTACAGGTAAGAAATCTTAAAATTGGAGTAGCTCCCTGGGGGATGATGATATCTAAAAAATTCCTAGAAATTCGTGTAGCTGAGAAAATTCTAATGTTAATTGATACCAAACCAGATAGGTTTATCTCGAAAGATGAAAAATGGTTAGTCGAAGAAAACTTTTTGGTCCAGATGTGTGAGGAAATGTGGGATTCTGGAGGAAATGTGGTGGTGGGTTTCTTGAAAATGGTCTACTTCCGTCGGATCTTATTATGGATTTTAGATTAATCACTGTGACTTATAGAGTTTCGTCGTCGCCTTTTTTGGCCTTGCGTACTGTTCAAGAATTGGCAAGGTTAGAATCGATTTATTTTCCTTTCGCGTCATTGGTATTGGCAAGCGATATCTATGTTGATGATTTAGTCACTGGATGCAATTCAATTGAAGCTGCAAATCAATTAATTGGTGAGTTGAATAGTATTTGCTATAGTGGTGGTTTTCAATTAAGCAAATGGAATAGTAATTGCCCGGAAATGATGTCCAACTTGAAGGAGTCCCTGTCCAGTTCGAAAGCAATTACGTTGACGAGCGCACTTGCACTAAGTGCAATATTTTGTCAGCTATCGCAAAAATGTTTGTCCTTTTGGTTTGATAGCGCCTTTAGTACTTTTCGCTAAACGTTTAGTTCAATTGGCTTTTAGACCTCGATTGGGACCAAGACCCGCCATTGAAAGTCGTAGAAAAATGAAAACATTTTTTGAGTGAATTGCCAGCTGTTTCGAATATTAAGATTTCACGTCGCATCGTATGTAATAATTTTAAAAAGGTGGAGTTGCATTGGGCTCTGTGATGCTTCTAAAGCCGGGTATGCAGCTGTCGTCTATTTTCGTTCATTCGATTTAGAAGGTAATATTGCCATGTCATTAATATGCGCAAAACCGAAGGTTGTTCCTACTAATCGCGTTTCATTGCCCCGTCTCGAATTGTGTGCTGCCGTACTCTTGGCAGATTTAGTTGATTTTGTCAAAAATACTTATACAGATAGTTTATCATTTAGTAGTATTTTCGCGTGTTCAGATTCCTCAGTTGTTTTGTCTTGAATTCGGCCTTTCTCGCATAAGTGGAAGACATTTGCTAGCAATCACATTTCGCATATACAATTTCGTATTCCTCCATCTTCGTGGTTTCATGTTAAGTCCCAGGATAACCCTACGGATTGTGCCTCACGTGGACTTTTGGCTTCAGAGTTGGTTCATCATCCATTATGGTGGACAGGGCCTTCCTGGTTAGTGCGTCGTAGCGAAGAATGGCCAGTAAGGTCGCTGCTAAAATATATCGACTCATCTCAGATGGACGTCGAATATCGTACGCTGTCGTTAACAGTCGTTATGCCTGAGAATTTCTGATATTTGTTATTGGATAAATTTTCAAAACTGCAGAAAATTTGCAGGATTATTACATGTATTCGTCATTTTATTCGTATTCTTCAATGTCCGGCAGATTTGCGTTCAAAATATTCTGATGGTTTGTCTCTAACTCAGCAGCAAGAGGCTATACATTTATTGATTAAAAAAGTTCAAACAAATGTTTTTATCCAAGACATTGCAAATATTAAAACTGGAAAACTTGTTAGTAAACAACTACGCAGCCTTAGTCCGTTTCTAGATAGTCGTGATTTTTTGAGGGTGGGCAGTCGCTTGCGTAATTCAGAGTTATCGCATTATGCAAAATTTCCAATTTTGCTTCCTCGGTCCCATCGGTTGACTGAAATTATTATATTAGATTGTCAAGAAAGATATTTACATTCTGGAAATCAAACAACTCAATTTTTATTAACTCAAAATTATTGGATCTTGTCCGCAAAGAGGGCTATTCGGCAATGTTTGAATTTCTGCATGCGTTGTTTTCGTGTAAACTTTGTGGCTTTATGCACCCCTATGGGGAATATACCACCTTCTAGGCTAACTTCAGGTAAGGCGTTTTTGCATACGGAAGTCGACTTTGGTGGACCTTTCTCTATCACAATGAATTGGTGTCGTGGCGCAAAATTATTGACAGCGTACATTTGCTTAGTTATTTGTTTCAGCGCTTATATAGGTTTGTCGGTTTAGGTTCTTTAGTTAATAGCTATAATTATTTTTAAATATAAAATAGGTTAGTTTATACTTATTTTGGTGGGCGCGAAGCTTAGTTTCTTTGTCGCACGTTTTCGTGGTTGATTTTAAGTCGTTGTAAATTCGTAGTTGTAAACCAAATAGTAAAGTCGTTATATCCTGTCATGAACCTCCTTTGTGCCAATGGAAATTAAGTTGGGCTAAAGGGGAAGTGATAGACACTTGCTCATGGACATCGAAAAGAAACGGTTGTCGGTTCGTGAGTTGTCATTAGTGTCGCAGAATGTAATTTTTGTGATAACTTCAAAAAAACTCAAGTGATAGTGCATACTTAACACGCGTCTAATAAATCGCCTTAGAGTCCACTTCGTTGAACAGTAGGAACGACACTTAGAACAATAGAATAACGTGGAGGTAAGTTAATGCATAAAGTTATAAGACTCCTAACGCGTAAATAAACAATGACTATTACCTAAGCTTTAGTAGATGACCCTAAATTGTAAGTCCCACTATGTCGGCCACATTACTTGATTAGCGTTACCAAATTTTGTTTTAACCTAAATCGTCCAGCATCTCTTTTCTCAATAGACTCCGAATGTTTCACGTTTTAATATGTAGAACATTATTCCACTTTGGACACTTCTTCCTTTTTCTGTATTTTGTTTCTTTCGAAGGACTTTTTGTTTCAACTCAGAATGCCGATGTAGGGTGGGATTGTATAACTATGACTATTCCCTTCTGGTGTGCAATCCTCTTACGTCACATATTTTTTGTTCTTTTTAGGAGATGAGCAAAAGGATTGTTCAGTGGATATTAAGAACGAAGAAAAAACAGTTACTTCAGTTAGTAGTTTTTTACAACATCCATGGAATCCCTAGGAATATTCTACTTCCGCCTAGACCGGTACTTAAACAACATATACCAAATTTTTAAAAGAGAAATTGAAAAAGCCATTGGTAAGCCCGTTCATTAATCTATTACATTCCGCTGCAACTAGAAAGTCAATTGCAAAAAAGCATATTGCATATTTTAATAATTTCACTGAAGTTTATACCATTCTTATTTATAAGAACTTCATTATTTAATATTTGAGAAATACTTACTAAGAGGATTAAGTTTTGAAAATTAATGTTGGTCACAGTGCACGCCCACTCACGATTTCGAGTAATTACCTCAAAACCATGTACTTTTACTTTGATTGATTACGACAATAGCAAATGCTTGAATGCTAAAAGTCGAACTAGACTACTAGAATAAACAAATTAGTAGAACAAAAAGAAAAAGCCTGACTGAAACTAATGTTAGATAATAATGAACGTACAGGAAACCTTGAATAAACAGAAAATATAAGCAAGTCTTAGTTATTTGAGTTTGTAATTATTTTAGACAATTGAGTAACCTTGCGTTGGTAATAATGTGTTTACAGTATGAGGAACTAATTGACCGCTTTTAAATGGGAAGTTCTCTTTATTATCTTTATCAATAAGATTGTTAAAATTAACCCTTGAATCGAGACAATCCATAAATTACTATATGCGTAATAACCATAACGTGTAACCATGTAAACGTGTAAACGGATCTTGAGAGGTGCTCACAAGTTATTTAGGATTTCTTCCTAAGAGAGAACATAAAAGTGGTGGTGAGTTAATTTCTTCAAAAAAAGAAAATAACGAAGAGAACCGAAAAAATCGCATATTCAAATATCAAATAAATTCATTAAAACTATTCGAGGGACATACAAACAAACAACAACAACATACAAACAAGTGAAAATAAAAACATCCGTGAGAATACCGAAGGTCTACTAACACCAACTTTTGACACAACGCAAACGCAAGCATCCAAGTCTGCCTAAATATCGCTGGTATCAACCTGAAAGGAAAATGTAGTGATACAATACAAGCACGAGGTGTCGTTTTGTGCCTCTAACCTCATTGTTCACCAACAAGTAGTTAAATCTTGTATAAACCAAATAAATACTTATCAATAATCCCTTATTTAAGCGCTGTGATATTTCTAATAAAGTATGTAACGCCCAAATGATTTAACTTACTATTATATATAAAGGATGTTATATAAAGAATTACTAAAGCTTCGATGTAATTCAGTCTGTGCTTTCTTGATACAAACAAACAAAAAAACTAAGCGAGATGGTTGTTTTCCCATGTGCTGTCATTAAGAATTAACTACAAAAATTCGGAATTTACAATTTCGTGACCAAAATTACGCAGAGGCAGCTGAACCTTCAATATGTTGTTTTTTTATTATTAGTGTTCTGAAAACTGATAATTCTTGTAAGTTATTTACCTTAGCAAAGTGATATAAACAACGTAAATCCTTGTTACGGGTTGTAAAATGTATTGCGGTGTAAAATTTCGATAACAAAATTTAGGAGAGAGAATAGACTGTATATAATTTAAAGGATATTTTTAACAAGCAACAGATAATTAAATGTTCTTAAACACATCAAAGCAAAAAGCGTTTACTATAGCACTTACTTGGTTGTTTACGACGTGTGCCAATGCAAAAAAACGATGTAGCATCTAAACTGCCTCGTGCAGGGAAGCGAAGCACACATTTAATACAATAACGGTGTTCTACAAAAACAGGCGGTTTATAAGGGTAATAGTTATTACAAATGGCGGCGGCGGGTAACAAAGCGGTTCATCTAATTAATTCCACGTAGAACGTGTAAACTCGAAGCGATTTAATTGACAGCGGTTCAAACACACATAACATAACGAACTGTTTTCACTACGGAACGAGAAACTCTTCTTCTTAGCTTGGCGTGTATTTTCCAATCGATACTTGTTTGCGGCCGCGCACTAAACCAACGTTTGCCACTCACGGCACAGGTTAGCGTGCTTAGTAAACAAATAGGGAATTTGCACCAACAAATTTGAATATACCGCGGCGAATTTAAAATAAGCAACAAGCTCAATGTAATAATAAATTTTAGTTTTAAAATACTTACATAAGAACTGAACATACCGCCTACCAAAATGCAAGGCATTTTAAAAGAAAAAATAATTATAAGGCGGGTGGGTTGGGGCGGAATGACCAAGCGAAAGAAAAGGCGAACAAAAAAAAAGGATCTACAAAAACAAAAGAAAAAGAAGAAGAATTCTTTTTTCTACATTGCGGGCTAAGGGCAGAGCTTTAACACAGGACGTTTTAGCTCGCCATGAGCGGTTTTAAGTGTGACCACCCTAACAACACCATCTATCCCAGGATGCACTGCCACAACTCGGCCGAAAAACCAACGAAGTGGAGGAACATTAGCGGCCTTAATTAGTACTAAGGTGCTCAAATCAACTTGAGGAGACGGGGTGTGCCACTTTGAGCGTTGTTGTAGCAAGTGTAGGTATTCTTTGGACCAACGGGACCAAAAATCTTGGTGAATGCCCTTGAACAGTTGCCAGCGAGAGAGGCGGTTAAGCGGTAGGTGCGAAAGTACGGGCTCCGGAATGGCGGTTAAAGGGGCCAAAGTTAAAAAATTACCGTGTGTAAGACAATTCAAATCATTGGGGTCAGTGCTCAAAGGTGTAAGGGGACGTGAGTTCAAGATGGCCTCAATTTGGATAAGGAAAGTGGCCAACTCTTCAAAAGTTAACATTTGCTCGCCAATAGTGCGAAGTAGTAGGGTCATCTTTATTTACGTTTCGATTTATGAACTAGAGTCGTTGTCAAAATGATAAAAACTTGACAACGGTCCTAGGTCATGGATCAAAACGTAAATAAAGATGATTTTAAAAACTATGAGTGGTTTAATTCCCAAAGAAGATTAAGAAAAAAGAAAATAGAAACATATAGTGAGTTTGAAGATAAATTTCTAAAACGTTACTGGAGCAATCACAAACAGGATCAAGTACGTGACGACTTAATTACAGGAAAATATAAGGGTGAATATGCAGGAAGTAGAGAACAGTATGCTATACGGAAGTACAGCATAGCGAAACAATTAAGCCCACCATTGACAGACAGGCAAATTATTAAATATCTTTCACGACACTTCGAGGTTGAGATTCGGCAACACGTAGAGTTGCAGAATATAATAGACAGAGAAATGTTTTTAGAGTACCTGCAAAGGTATGACGATGTGAGACGACCTCGCGAGAATAGGGAAATACAGTTTAACATGGTTAGATTTGAGAACAGAAGGGACGACTATCAAAAACGAGGGACAAATTTTAATAGAAATACAAGACCGAACTGGGAACAAAGACGGACATTTTTCAGAAGCATTTAACTTTTTTTCTATAATACTGAATTCAACTCCAGACGTTTCACCTTTTGGACAAGTTAGTATCATAATCAGATTTGCTAATTTTAATCTAGACTTCAGAAAGTTAAAAATAAGGTAGCACTTTTTTACCGTTTTCTACAGTTATCGATACAACTGGCGCTGACTTAATATATAACAGAAGAACTAGACAAAATTAATTTTGACATAAACAATTTAGCAGAGTATGGTAATGATAGTGGATCAAATACGTCTGGCAAAACGAATGGGTGGCATAGTACAAGAATTGCATAAGTATTTTTTATCGACCAAACGTTGTAGTTTGTTAAAAAACGAATCCTATATCTGACTTTAAAACTATTGCCTGGAACAAGGTGGTCAAGTAAAATAGGTGTCATACACCCGTTTTTAGGTAATTTACCAGAAATTTTTAAAGTCTTTATATCAAATATCAAATGGCACCTCGTTCGATCAAAATGCAAAATATGACGCTAAATGTGTAGCAGAAAAAAATATCTACGATTTTACAATATTTAATAATATAAACTATTAGCAAATATTGTTTAATTAAGCACACGCATACATCCAAGCAATAGAAAATGAATACTAATCAGTTTTGTGTTAACTGTATTCATCAAATGGATATATAACATTTTCATGTCATTGCACAGAATTACTGGTTAAGGTTGCTTTTGTTTTTAGTGAGTTGTATTAAAAAATATCTTGGATATCATTATAATATATTATAATATTTATCAATCTCAAGATAATTTTTCGGAAAAAGTTTGTGTCGTCTATCAAATGCTACTAATCGCATTCGAACTAATTAAATGTTTTTGAGTTTTGTGGTTTTATCTAATTAATTTACGGAATTTTTAAAGCTCTTTGTATCTCTATCAAATAAATTAATTTCATTGTAGAGAATTTTTATAATTAATTCAACGTTATATTTAAATGTTTTTTTTATTTAAGTGTCAGAATGTTTCTGTGTTTGCAATCTTCAGTAGGCCTCCTTGTTGTACAAGTTGTTAAGTGAAATCATATCAACTTTTAAAGTATAATATTAACTTAGAGTCTTTTAAAAAATAGCCACTTTTACAGATGCAAAAATTAAGTGTGATCAATGGTGGCATATTAATAAAAACGAGAACGTATTTGATTTTTGATCACCTAGAATGAAACAGAAGTTTAGCTTTTGACATTGTCAACTTTTAAACTATAATATCAACTTTGTCTTTTAAAGAAGAAATTCCTACAGGCTCAAAAATGAAATGTTATCATGATGGCTTATTAATAAATACGAAAACGCTATTGGTGATTTTGACTACCTGGAATGGAACAGAAGTTGAGCTTTGAGTTTGTTTCTTTGCTTGGAGACAAAAATAATATTTTCTTGTAGTTGGTTTGTCCTGGTAATCTTGCTAAAGGAAGATTATTAAATTAGGCATCTACACGTCCCGTTGGCATTACACTAAATCAAAGGTTGCTCTGATAATTAAAAAAACAGACTTTTTATAGACCCTAAGAAAGTCCACGCGGTGGTAATCAAATATGGTAATAAAATTTGTTGCAACTAATAAATTTACTCATCATCATCATCATTAGGTCTTCAGTCCTAAAACTGGTTGGACGCGTACTCTCATTGTTTCCTAGTCTTAACCAACCTATACATTTTCTTGAAAGTAGCACAGTCTGCATCTACCATTTTGTGTGCGAAAGTCTGATCTCGGTTTACATCTACCTCTCTTTTTCTATCACTGCTTGTAATATATCCTGTACTATTCCCCAGAAATCCCTTAGAACGTATTCTGTCCTTCTATTTCTCCTATTTTTTTTCGTTTTCCACAGATATCTTTATTCCTCTACTATTTCTACAACCTATTTGTTATTAACTTTGTCTGCCCATGCTGCCATCCTCATACATCTGAAGCACAACATTCCAGTAGGTTTCTATAACTTTTTGTTTGCTTTTCCTACTGCCCCTATTTCATAGACGTACTGTGCTGTGCTCCATACTATGCTTTGAACAGTTTTCTTCTTGTATCTATTGTTAATTGTCTTTGAACATAGCTGCTGTTTTTCTTGTTTGATGCAGTTCGGTCATCTTCTATTGTTTTCCAGTTATATACCCTATTTCCCCGTGATATTCAGTGGTATGTGAAGGGGGGTAAGCAGCCTTTGGCTGCCAAGTTTTCCCAGCACTTGAACCTTTGTCGAATTACTAGTTTTCCATTTTTATCCTTTCATCAACATTAGTTGAAAATATTTCACAACCAACACCTGTAGTTGTTTATAATAATCATCAGATTTAAGAGCACTTATTTTTTCGTCATTGAATTTACGTCTTGAAACTGGTTGGACTTGTACCTAAGCTTATTTATGTTCTGAGCTAGTCTAAACAGTTCCTATAAATTCACTAAATAAGTATAAATAAAATTAGTACATAGTAAAATGTTAAACAACTACTTTTAATTCGAAAACTGTTACGTTTAAAAATATATTATCTTTGTAGTTTTTTACTCAGAATTAGGTGCGAAATCTAAATATATAAAAATATTCAGGATGTTTGATTACAGAAAATACAGTTAAAAATACAGGTAAAAACTTATGTGGCTAAATAGTGTCCCCCGGGCTGTCGTTTTGATTGGTCTAAGATTTTGTGTTTTTACCTTTCTCAGTCTTCAAGATATTGTTTGTAACGCTTTAAAATTAATTGTGTATGACTACAGCCGTAGATACTCTAAATTTATTAAATTTGTTTTAGAAAATTCGTATACTTATGTATATTCTACCTCTGGAGCTATGAAATCGCTTTAATAAAATGTATTGAAATTTTTTATTAGAGAAAATAATAAGTGCACTAAAGTTGGAAAAGGTAAACGTGTGAATATAGCCTTTTGGCGAACGAAAACTCCCCTAACGTTAACGCAATAATCACCAACCCTAATGACACCTATCTGATGAATATTTTATAAGATTCGCCACTACTAAGCAACTTCAATATTAAATGACTAAACATAGCCATCATCGATTATGAAAACAGAACGAAAGCAATTTGCCCAAGCACTTTTATTTATGATTCCTACAAATATAAACCATAAATTTACAGTTTCGAAAAATGTCCAACTAAGTCGTGATTGAGGAGAATTAGTGACATATGAGAATTGGCAAACAATAAGATAAATGCAATTAGAAAAATCATTTTTAGTAAGAAACTGCTTCGGTAGGGATAAACTTTCTTTTACAAGCTTAGTAGTGCAATGCTTTCGAAGACTTGCAAAAATACACCTGTAATAGTGTTTAACTTCTGAAGAAAAATGATGCCTTATTTTATAACCATATTAATTTATTGTCCTTAAATGTAATTTATCTGGGAAAAGACCAGAAAAGCGGTATTTTGTTGCTAAACATCATTGTTAAATCGACTGCATAAAATTGATAATCTAGTTAAAAACCAGATAAGCAAGCACAATAAACGAGACCTCATCTGTAGCCACGCGATTGCCTTTTTCCTTACTACTAGCACAAAAATATCATTTTGCGACTTCAAATGGAATGAATACAATTATGGAAGTTGTTGAAGTTTAAGATTTCTGATTAAAATTCATCCCTGTATGACTTTTCAGAAACAAATGTTAGCGGTTAAACTAAACTTTGATCCGTATGAAACCAAACTATAGATTAAACTTTTTTTTTAAAATAAGCCTTATTTCAAGAAACCATTTTATTTTTATTACTTTAATTAACTAGTATTGCAAAATAGTCCTTAATACAGGCCTAAACTGTTTAAATAAGAAAAATTTATCGAATATTTATAAACAGAATTTAAAACTAACTAAATGACGTAGATTGTAGACTGTGTTTAAAGTATTTTCAATTGGGAAGTTTTCAGAATTTCTTAGTAGGAATTAGGGCCCACGCTACCGCGCTAAACCAAAAGCCTCTCGCGTGCGCTCCATATTTGGCACTCTTTGATGAATTTATTGGGGTGCACAAAACATGTGAAATTCTAACTATACTAAACATAAATTATAAATTAAACTACATTCTTACTGTTAGAAAAAAGAACCAATCACAAAAGCAAAAAAAAAACTTAAAATTTCTAGATTCTTATACCGTGAAAATCATTGTGTTCAAAATACTCCAAAATATTTGTTTTAGACAAAAAAAGGGATAGTGGAACTTCAGATAAAGATTTTCATAACTCATCAGAAACTATAGAAAAAGTAGATGCAGCTTGTACTATTTTAGGTTTATCGCATTCTTGTAAAATTCAGAAATTAAGTAAACAAAAAGGATTTGTAGCCTTGAAAACAAAAATTGTAAAAATTACTAGCATTGTTAGAAAGAATTTGGAAGTTTTATTTCAAAAGCAAATTCCTAGTTCTGATCCAGATGATTATCCTCAAAATTTACAATCAAAATATGATGATCTAATAGAAAAACTCAAAACTAAATGTTATTTTTTGAACAAAGAATAAGATTAAAATTACCAATTCAATTCCGAATTCTTGGAGCTGCGCAAAAGTTAGTAATGAATTTAAGATGTCAGAACGTATAGTTAAATAAATAAGAAATCTAGTAAAAGAACCGTGTATTTTACCTGAATTACAAAAAAGAGAGCATCAAATATTAGAAATGTTCTACAATCTACAGTTAAAGGTTTTTATGAAAATGATGAAGATAGTCGATGCCTGTAAAAAAGTCGTGTTTCTTTGAAGGAAAATTGTACTAAGATTAAAAGACAAAAACGGTTAGTGCGTTGTAATTTAAATGAACTATTTTTTTAGTTAAAAAAAGCACTGTGACATTAAAATTAGAAGTTCGAAATTCTGTGACAAAATCTAAATGGTAAGTTGTTGTGGAGGCATCTGCTACTCATAATGCTGGTATCTGTTCATGTCACCATAACATAAAACCGTTGATTGATAGTGCCAATCTTAAAGTTGATTATAAAGATGTTTGGATATTCTGGTATGCAAAACAGATAATTATACGATAAGAGAATGTCAAGAATATCCTGGCAAGCAGATCTTAGTTGATATGTTTGAAGAGTCTGCAGAAGACTACGCCAGACAATATAAAATGCAAACAATAGGTGACACAAGACAGAACTGAAATGTTGACAATTTTCAAGAACGAGAAGAATTTTTGAAATATTGATTGTTAAACTTTAAAATTTAAAGATTTTTTATTTTATTGGAAAATCACAAGAAAAACTTATGAAAACAAAAAATTAATCTTCTCAGATTATGAATGCATTGTTCTAGCTGACTTTGCAAAAAATTATTTCTTTGTTATTCAAAACGATGCACAAGGACGCCACTGGGTGAACAGGCAGATTACAATTCATCCATTTGTGTTTTATTGTAAAGAACAAGAAAAAGTACAGAACTATAGCCTTTATGTGTTAAGTGGTCCTCTAGAATAACGGTTCTCAACCTGCGGGGCACACTAATTCCAGGAGAGGCGTCAGCAAATTAAAAAAAATTAAATTAATTTGCAATTTTTTTATGGACATTAACAAAAAGAAATGAACAAAAACACGCGAGTATTGAAATTGCTTTATAGTGCATACGCATGAGTCAGTGAGTGTCAGGCCAGGCGTGAGAAACTAGCTGATTCAGCATCGTAGGCCTTTGTTTATCTGTAACGCGGCGTTCTGCGAATGTCTGCCACAGTGCCACTGTCCACTAACAGTGCCACTGGTCACACAGTAACCAGTCGCGCAATTGCCTTTGCCTGTGAATGTTGTTGATTTTAAACGCCATAACAGTGACAATTATTGTGTTTTAGTGGTTAGTTGTTATTAAAAATAGCTAAATTACTGCCGAAGAAAAGACTAAATACTGATGACTATATTAAATGCGGGTTTACATTTATTGAGAAAAACGGTATTCATTTATCTCAGTGTGTAATTTGCAATTTAGTTCTGAGTAATAATGCAATGTGACCTGGACGTTTGGAACGCCATTTGACTACAAATCATGCTGCCCTGAAGGGCAAACCTACTGAATTTTTTGTTTCTAAGAAAAGTTGCCTTAAGCGAATGAAACTTGCTTCCAGTGGAAGTTTTCGAATGGAAAATGAAAAGGTCGTTGAGTTTTCTTACAAAATTGCCTTGTTGATAGCTAAAGACAAGAAACTCCACACAATCCGTGAGTCACTGATAAAAACCTTGTTTGCTTACTGCTTGTAGTACTGTGCTCGGTGAAGATAGCTACAACAAAGTTAACAAATTGCTTTATCAAACGATACAGTCAAACGTAGAATTGATGGCATTCTTTGAAGAAATACTGTTTTCAAAAAATCTTGAAACAACAACTACAGCAGTCGATATATTTCCGCTCTTCAAACATTTTTAGAAGCTAATGACCGTCCCTGAGAGAGAGAGTTATTGGAATATCTACTGATGGAGCTCAAGCGATGACCGGATGACGATCAGAATTTATTGAATTGGCTAAGAAAAAGAACCATAAAATAATTGGATCCCATTGTATCATTCACAAACAAGCTTTGGCTGGCCAGACTCTCCCTGAATCACTCAACATTACTTTAAACTTAGCAGTTATAGTAGTTAATCATGTCAAATCTAGTGCTTTGAACACCAGACTTTTTCGAGTGTTGTGTCAAGAACTAAACAGTGATCAAGAAACACTTCTCTTTCACACCGAAGTTCGTTGGTTGTCCGAGGGTAATATGCTTGCAACAATGTTCAACTTAAAATCAGAAGTTGAAATTTTTTTGATGAGTTCAAATGAAGAAGTGCACAAGAAATTTACAGATGACAAATTTATCTTCTACCTGGCATATTTGTCAGACTTTTTCGAAACAATAAATCTTCTGAACCTTAAGTTACAAGGTCAGAAAAGTACTTTGAAGAACTATGATTTGATTAAGAGTTTTGCTGAGAAGATGGCTCTTTGTCAACGCCGCCTTCAGAATTCGGAGCCAAACTTTTCTTCCTTTCCAAAATTAAGCAACCTCCTCGATGATACCCAAAGTCTTCCAAAAAACCTGGTAAATGAAATGAAGGAGCTCATATCTAAGCATTTGGTATCTCTGAAGAACAAAATCGGAGTTTATTTGTCAGATATAAGCTCAGAAAACTGGGAATTCAAGTTAACAAGAGACCCCTTTAAAATCAATGTTGACATACTTCCTGATCATATTCAAGAACAAACAATTGACTTGCAATGTGATTACAAAGCTAAAGTGGATTTCCCAAACATGGATCTCGAAGACTTCTGGCACCTATATCTTTCCGTTTACCCAGAAGTAGCAATGGAAGCTGCCAAGTTGCTTGTACAATTTTCATCAACTTATCTATGCGAGTCAGGATTTTCAGCCTTGGCTAATATAAAATCTAAATATAGAGCCAGACTAGATGTGGAGAGTGACCTGCGGTGTTTTTTGTCAAAATTGCAACCAAACATACAAAAAATAGTTGACGAGAACCAGTGCCAGCCCTGACACTAGTACTACAAAAGTAATGGACATTCTGATGGTTACATTATTGACGTTTTGTTGTAATTTTGTCGATGATTTGTGTAATTAAAATCTTTTTGAACAAATATGATTTTATATTTCTTACTAGAGTATGTCTAGCCTAAGTTCAAAGTCATTTTACCCAAACATAATGTAAGTAAAATTATCATATACGAGTCTAAATTAACTTATTCCATAAAGGAAGGCGTGACCTCACACTAAAGTATGAAGTGGGGGGGGCTCAGAGCCTGAAAGGTTGAGAACCCCTGATCTAGAACATAATAAATACCACTACAGTCCATGTATTTTAACTTCACTTAACAAACTGGATTAAAGAGCACTATCCATTTATCAAAAAGCTAATCTATTTTTATGCTGGGTCTGCAAGCCAATATAAAAATAAAAATGATTTTTAAACGCGTGCTATTACAAATTTGATTTTGGACTTTACATAGAATGGCATGTTTTGCATCGTGTCATAGGAAAGATGCTTATGATAGTATAGAGGACGTTACAAAGCGATCAGAGACAAATGCTAGTGTACAGCGACCTTTTGAGGACCAAATTTTGATACCGCAGGAAATGTTTAAATTTTGCAAAGAAAATATTAAGAGAATTTAGGTGTGTTTCTGTGAAAACTGAGGAAATCCAAAAACTCTCTTCCAATACCTTACAGAAAACATACCACACTTGCCAGAAAATTAAGGGCAGTAGATCATTTCACTTTTTTATACCACAATCCGAAAGTGCGTTAAAAGGCCAATACACATAATCAGCATCTGATATTGAACTTCATCAAGTACCAAGGGTTGTACCATTGACACTTCAAAATAAAGACCCATTTGCATGTATTTGTGATAGCCAGTGGTGGATCACAAAAGCGAACATTATAATTTGAATAAGGGCCGCTATACTTGCGGCCACGTCCCCAATGCTCCACCCGGAGGTACTACATTGGGTTTAAACGCGAAAATAATCGTGCTTCTAATTAATTCCAACTTCATAGTTAATCCACCCTAAATAAAAAAACTAAATAAAAATCTAACAAACCTAAAAATTTAACAAACCTAACAAGCTCTAACAATCTAACAAACATAAAAATCTGACAAACTGAAACAAAAACTAAAAACAAAAACTAAAAACAGGGTTGTAAATAATGGTATCCCTAGCGCTGACTTTGGAGTGTACCCGATCAACAAGACACAAGCAAAAATGAGAGGGGGAGGGATCCGTAATACCGGATAGCAGACGCCGGCTCTGCTTACCAGTGCGACCTGAAGGGTCGTCTAAAAACTATCCAAATCTAGCTAACTAATGTAAATTTATCCCTAGCTTTCCCTATCATTCCCTAACTGATTTATATTATGATTACAATCTTCTTAATTCTGCTCTTCCTTCCCAAATATATACTGCAACCAAAATGGCGACAGAACGTCAAACAAAACAAATATGCCACAAAATACTACAAAACATGCTAATAAATATAAAGAGTAAATATAAAATATAAATAAATATAATTATATAAATATATAAATAAATGTCTAATAAGCGTTAAGCATATAGCAGTGCACAAAATAGCAAAAGCATCACCCTATTTATCAGGTGCACTCCCACAAGCATATGTCGGCTAGCGCCATTACACACAAAACGTGCTTGTTAAATTATTTCAAAAACTACTAATTAATGTAAATCAATGCTTGTGCGAGTACAGCCGCCACAATTTAAGTCTTACCTCGATAAAATTCTCCAGCATCCGAAGATCTGGTCGTCTGCTTACATCTATCTGTAACTTACTTCTAAGGGGAAGATAGGGTGCACTGCTAAAGTCCTGGTGAGTATGCACTAAATGTTCTTAGGGGGGATCACAATCACTATCACTATCACTTCACTTTCAAGTCCTGGGGGGATGCGCGGTTTCACTCTATTTTATTATCTTTGTTTATTTTATTGATTTAATTTAATGAGGGTTTCTGATTTATTTGTTATTGTTTATTTGTTATTATTTATTACCGATTTCCCGATTTCCGCACATAATTATGAAGATAGGCAGTGATTGTATTAATGGTGTGGGGGTTTCTCGTGCATATTGGACATTTGGGTATAATTATCATGTTATTTTATTATTATTATATATATATATATATATATATTATTTTTTTTAATATCAGGTTTTGGTTATATCTATGCTCGTATCCTTACTCACGCCAAGTCAATCTAAAATTTTCCAATCCTCCCACCAACCTCACCGAATTTTACACGCGGTTATCATTGTCTAATCTCGCGACCCTTCCCGCGAATTCTTCTAAGGCTGTCCAGAACGCCTTCTGGTTAACCATTTCCCCGACTTCCTCTAGGCTCTTTGACCATGCCAGACCTAGGATAGCTAGTTTGCTATCAGCCAACCCTCGATTTCCCGCCTCAAGCGGGCAGTCGAAGAGCACGTGCTCTGCGCTTTCCGCGCCCTCACCGCATTCGCAGCGTTCGCTGTTGGTTAGCCCGAACCTTTGTAAATACGCCTTCAGGGCGCCGTGCCCTGTTATCAACTGCACCATTTTGTGATCGAGCTTAACCTCGATCCTACCTCTAGCTTCTATGCTCGGTATGAATTTGTGGGTCAACCTGCCCGTGACAGCGTTGTTCCACCTTTCTTCCCATTGTCGAATTGATTTTTCGCGCAGCTTTCTTTTAATCAAAGACTTCGGTATCGACGAATGTGATATTCGAAAGTCTCCCGTCGCGGCCTCTTTAGCTAATTCATCAGCCCTATCGTTTCCTGCGTTACCATTGTGCGACCTGACCCAACAGAACTTTAAACGTCGAAACTCGAGCGCCGTACGCGCTATCCTCCAGACGTCCGCTTGGAGGTCTGTCGAGGTGTTCATGTTTGTACAGAAGTGAACATCATAAATCATCGAAACAAAGATGTGCATGCTATATTTTATCATCTTACAGGACCAAGAACATCATTCCAAGAAAACAAAAAAAGGACCAACTTTGGATGCCAATAAAAAATATGTTGAAGAAGTCGACTCTCTTTGAATTAACCACAGTGACCGGACGCACCTTTAACATCACACCACAGTCTTGTGAAGAAATCTCATAGCTCTTAAAGCAACAAGTAAAAACTGATTGAAGATGAGACATTGCTTATCAGTTTATCAATAGTAGTTAATTCGGTGCAAATAATTCAGAAAATTTACTACATTTTACTTCACTGTTTTTTTTATTATACGTTTGAAGGTTTTGTATTTCATTAAATGGTCTTTAAACTTATTATATAATATTGAAATCAAATTTACTACACATAATTTAACGCACATTCTGAATAATTATCAAAATAATGATCTTATTTGATATGTTTAAATAATCAAATAATTATACTCTTATAGTCACTTCTACGGAATGTAGAAAATAGCATTTTTCAAATTGACAACTTTTTTAAACTTATTTTGAGTTGAATCTCAAAGTTGCAACTTATACCAAATGTTGATACTGTAGTATTCTACTGGTATTCTTGGGGAGTCTCTCATAGAAATAGGGCGTTGATGTTGATGAAACAAAGTCGAAAACCATTACAAATTTATTTACTTCTTACATTAAGGTACATCACAATGCTATGGTGTGACTACGAATGTTCTTATTGCATACTCGCACTTACCAGCTAATAATTATTGTTCAATTATGCTTACTGTATATTTCCAATTACCCTTAGTATTGAGTTCTTTGCACCACTACTTCCTATTGATCGTCTTATTGTACACTTCCGCACTTTGCACTTTCTATACTAAGTCACTCACCTTTTAAAGGAATAAAACTTGATTTACTAATAACTATAATTTAGGATATTCGCCTACCTCAATACCATAGATACCTCTACAGTGCGCAATTTTAAAATTTTAGGCTTGTCCCCCAAGAGAGATATTGAGGTGAAAGGTTTGAAAACGAGTCAAAAAATCAACTTTTAGGAGGGTGCACTTTTTAAAGAGAGGTTTCTCACAATTGATATTTTATATAAAATAATTATTCTCATATATATAACCGCACAGAAGAAATTGATGCAGAGATACTGTTTTTTTTTTGAGAAATTACCCTACGAAGATTGAATTTTTAACAATCTCTTATCAATAACTTTGACTTCGAGGATTACATAAGCAAAAACATGTTAGACTTTGATATTTAGACCGAATGTACTAACTACAATGCACTTTATTTAAAATGTCTAAGGTATCCCAGTGCTGAATAATTTAGAAAACCGTAAATATCTGTAAACGCAAAAAATTGCGCGCGGTTTAAAATAAAATTGGCCGCCATTTTTGTTTGAATAGCCAAGACATAAGGCAATGCACCTACAAAATATTTTTTTCTGTAATAGTTGGCAACCAGTGCTGAACCACTTCATATAGATTGCTCCAAAGCTTACTTGAGTTTCAAATTGAAAAATAAGTAACATAAATAAGTGTAACTGTATACTGTAAAAGTGGAACTTCGTCTTATTTCTACAAAACATTAGCAGTTTAAATATTTTTATGTTTACCTGATGAAAACTATTACCTTAAATTTCGATATTAGGAATTTGGCAAAATGTGCGTATTTATGAAAATTACAAAATCTGAACCTTCCTACTTTTGATTGTCCCATTTTTTTTAAATAAACTTTGTATTAATAGTATCTTAAAGTTCAGATAATACAGACAAAATAGCTAATCCAGATAACCTTTACTGCAACATAATTGACCTAAAATAGTATTGTTTCAATTAAAGTTTAGAAATTGATACCGTAAGAATACGGGAGTTCACAAGAAATTAAAACATGGATAAGATTGATGTTAATTTAGTTTCAAAAACGTGTGATAAGAGATGGTAATGCATTTTTAAATCTGTCTGACAGAGAAAACATTTTAAGCGCTTTTGTTTCTTTAAACAGATTATTACTGTCAGTATCAGATTCATTTTTGAATGCCTCGATTAATTTCCAATATAAATCTACACAACGATTTAATAGCTCATTCTTCTGCAAATGAAAGAGCCTACTAAAGAATACAAAAGCATAGTTCAATTTTGATGTTAACTCAAATCTGCCGTGCACGGAGATTTAAGGTTTGGCCAATGATTCTGTAAAATAAAATTTATTTGAGAATTTTATTTTGATCTTCAATTGTTCATCAGGATGTTCATAATCTAAAACTTTTGGTCGCGTCTTTCTGCGAAAATTCAAATAGGCGGAATAGTAGTTTCTACATCGACGTTTATTAGAATTTCTTCCTTAATTAAAATTCTTTCAAAGATGCTATTATTATGAAATTTATTGTAATAATCTAATAAGTCGCCCAAATAGTCTAGCAATGTTTTAAATTAGTAGCTGAATTTTGTTACATTTTACTTAAGACATTAGTTTTTTACACGTTGTACCAAATAATGACAGGTTATAAATTTAAAATGTTGAATGTTTGTCAGTAACGAGCCCAAGTTATGTATTATATCGCAAAAAAAGCAGAATCCACTGAAATGTCTAAATAGGCATTACTATCCGATCCATACGAAGTCTTAAATGTTTTATCTCGTCAATCGTACTTGATCACCTAGTTTCGCTTAGAGGCTTCAGGTTTAAGTTAAGTACTTTTTTTTATAACTTTCCACCTTTTTGTAAAACCCGAATAAAAACAGGATTCTTAAACAATACTAAAAAAGTTAACTGTTTCATGCGATATTTTTACTGCGCAATTATTACTAAGTTCAGACCATGTGTAAAAACATAGTACAAAAATTCTCTAGGGTTAGTACTACTAATACATTTTTATAAACCAATATATTTTTGTGCATGTTTGTCCCATTATCGCAACCCCTTCCACACAGTCGTGAAACTAAGTTTTGATTTTGAAACAAAATAAGAATTTGCACAAATTTTCCTCAAATGAATATGATATTGGATAAAAGATGTTACGGTATTCCGTGCAGACAAGAAAGAAAGCAGCAATGTAAGTAATGAAAATTGACTACACCGTATACCGGAACAAAACCGGGACAGAATGGTAGAATCGAAATCCAAAAGAATTAGAATTCGGGCTAGCTCAAAAACGTTGTAAAGTTTGGTGGGTGATACAAAAAGAAAAATTGAAAACGGTAGTAAAAAGCTTTATTACCAACGTACAGTATCAAAAGAGTATTTACAAAAATCAAAAACACACATTTATGTCATCGTCCGTTACAACGTAACGTAAATAAAGCGTCAATTTACATATAATACAGTATAAACCTGAACATTTGAAAATATGGAGAATAAAATCTAATCTAAATAATAGGTACATATATACATGTAAGAATACTTACAACATGTTCGAGTCCAATATATGTACAAGAAGAAATTACACAGATTACATTTATCTACAAATATGTTTAGCTGCTTTGGAAAGTGCATCTCTTAAGATTTACGAACGTAACATTAAGTTTTAAATAACGTAATTAAGTACTAACTAAACTAGTTGTTGACGTTAACATTAATTTACACAGAAAAGGAAATAGTAAAAAATGCTCTAACGCAAGCGTTAATAATAATTTCATAATCGTTCGTGCATTGTGAGCGAGTATTTGGTAACGTATAGTCTGCAATTTATTGCGGTATCAACCAAAAAAAGTGTGTATTTTCCAAAAGAGCAACACAAGTAAAGCACACAGAAACATACTGTGTACCTAAAGCTATCGGCTTCTCTCTGGTACCATCTTAGCATGAGGAAATGCAGGCTGCATTTGTCCACGGCTGCGTGCTGAATCTACCAACTTGACTATACTAGCACACTATGTACAAAAATAAATAGCGACTTTACAACGCTCAAAGGACGTTGTATAACATTAGAATCGGATACATAAGAGAAGAGTCGAATAAGTAAAACATCTTTTCTAAAGTTCAACTTGTATTTATAGAACTTTGGGAACGACCGGGGTAAGCAAAGAGAAACCATTCCCACCGGTATTTGGTGTAAAATGTTCTGCTAACGTAAGTAAAATTATATTCCAGACAACAACGGCGAAACATTCGTAGAATGCGAGAAATAAAGAACGCAAAATACGATAATTGATTCCATTGAATTTCGTTTGCATGGGTAAGCGAAATATATTTTAAAACAATTAAGCGGGCATGCAATCTTGCATACTGGCAACAAAAATGCAGTTGCCTGGCTTATAGAAATGAAGAGAGGTTTGTATTATTATTGATCAACGCTACGGGAATACCAGGAATGACTTAATTAAAAGACCCATTTTATTACCCATAAAACTTGAGCGGCCGAACAAAATAGAGTTTCACAGTAAACGAGCAGATAACAAACCCATTAAAGTATTTTATATTTGTACAAAGCAGTTGTTTCGAACATGTTTCGTAGAAAAAACTATTTGAAATAACAAGCAACTGTATGAATGTGTTACAAGTAGTTGATAAGGCGAGCTTCTAGCCATTTAGAAGTGGTTTAACGATAGCATTTCCAAGAATTTATAAACTCTTATAGGATATACTGCACGTACTTTCTACACTGAGAGAAGTTTTTATACAGGACGGTTTAATACGTATTTACTAGACTTGTTAAGCTTGTATAATTTGAGAATAACATAAAAAGGGTTTAGATTAGCGTTTTTAGGAGGCACTTAATTACGGTAGTTGAAAATCAGTGCAGAATCACTCCATTTCAAATAGTTAACGTAACAAAAACAATGAAACATTTATTTATTATATCTTTTTTTAGTATTATTATTTAGTGTTATATATATATATATATATATATATATATATATATATATCTTAAAACAACAATTAATTGATCAGTGTGACTTCGCGTCTGGCGTACAGGCTAAAACTATTGAAAAATATTTTGAAGTGCGGATTATTTCTAAAATTGTGTGTTTACTTTAGAAAAACAAATTCATGAGGCCATTTTAAATTAGGCTTACTAGAAAATGCTTCATTCGGTTTAAGTGCTTTCGAGACTTCGCTGCACGTAGCTAGATCAAATGTGGAAATTATCATCATCATAATTGTTCTTAGAAGATTCTCATTACCATTAATAAAAGTTTTTAAAAAAACCTTGAAAGCCAGAACGTTGTTTTTATAAATATCTAATTACAATAACAATTTTTTCAAAATAACTTACCAATATTCCCTTTTTATACTTATAATAGGCGCAAATATTCATTATTAACGGTTATTTTTAATTTAGTATTTTTATTTTAGTAGACACAAGTTTTGATATAGGTATTATGTGAGATGCTAGTTTTATGTAGCTTTATACCCAAATATAAGTATTGCCTGTCTGAGAATACTGTTGAATCAGAAAAATAGTTAAAACAAAATATTGAGCTTTTACTTCGAATAAATAAGCCGTTCACTTTTTGTTTGTACCCCAGTGGAAAGTTACTTGATAAAATGTTTAGGAGAAAATTTTCCTCCATTTGTTAACAGGGTAATTACGTTCTTCCAACCACACAGGTTCGCGCTCAACCAAAATTCTTCAAATTTCGTTCGCCATTAAGGTTAGCCATAAGCCTGGATCATTAGTGATCATTATAAGTGGACCCTTTCGATTTTTTTTCTGTATTACAGGATTTGTTTAAGCTATGGCTTCAGCATCTTTATCTTGATCGATATTTTTCAGATGTATGAATTAGTTGATACAGCTGGTCCTTTATATTTTTCTTCAAAATGTTTTTTAGATTGTTATGACAACCGCGACGTTGATGCGAATGGTGATATTGCATAAGCTTCGGCTACAATAAATTGTGTATTGTAATTAAATGACGCAAATTTAGTATTGTCGACTGTTTCGACCTAAATGTGCAAAATTTTGTTTAAGCTAATAGCTATTTTTTTCTTTCTTGTTGCCTAATATGTTTTTGTTGTCGAAATTTTGCACCAGGAAAAAGTTTTCATTTTTGAAAATCCTGAAATAAACAGAAATTAATTAATTAACCTTGCCACAAATATTCGGTTTTTTAAAACTATTTCAACCAACTAAATATTTATACCATTTTTATAAGAAATTATAGTATACACATAAACATCAAAGTTGTTTTACAAAGAAAATCTGTAAGTTAGTTAAAGTTTACTTTTTTATAGTGATTCAATTCAGAATAAATACACTGTTTTCTACATTTACCTATTACTCATAAATACAGAGTAACTGTAGACAACTGATGGATTCGTTTTCCTATCTATTTCTACAGGTGGCAATTCTAATTTCTAGAAGTGAACATTTGATGCATTTTGGTTGAACATAAATAAATTCGTGTGATGTTATATTCATACTGATTTAAGCAATGTCACTATGGTGAATTATCACAAACTTCAAGACCACGCTTTGATATGCTCAAAACAAGATCGTCATACCAAACTGCACGGCCTACTCTTTCTTCTCTACATCGTTCTGATGATTTCCCTTGAGAAATTTGGGTTTGGCTTTTCTTTTTTAAGTTTTCTTAAGGTTACTCATCGCACAATTTAGATTGTTCTGGTGTAGAAATTTGACTGACTTCGCTCAAATCGTCGGAACATGCTAATGCGATAGCTGTTATTGTTTGAGCATGAATTATAAAATAAGATTGGCAATTGCACAAGTGAAGCAAACATAGCTTTTGAGAAATACAAAACGCAACGAGCACAGTCTGTGCTACTAACACATCCACTCCCCAACACAAAAAAAATTTAGCAACAGATGCTTCACACTTTGTTGTCGGTGGAGTAATTCAATAATGGAGCAATCAACAATGGCAACCTTTTCATTCAAAAAAACTAACTAATACCCAAGCAAAATAGTCAGCTTACGTTTGAGAACTTCTTGCAACTTACCTAACTGTCAAACAGTTTAAGCGCATGCTAGAGGGTGAATATTTCACGATCTACACACACCACGAACTTTTAGCCTTCGCTTTTCAACAGGAACTGAAAAAATGTACGCGTAGGCAATGAAGATATCTGACATCCATCAAACACCCGTCGGGGAAAGAAAACATTGTCATACACACAATCTTGAGAATGGATAGCATCAACATCAAACGACTATCTAATTCACAACAAAACTATGAATAGTTCAAAGGTCTCAGGAAAACAACTCAAGTTTGACCTACAGAATGAAACATATCCCGCACTCTGACTAAACATTTTTTTGTGACATTTCAAGAACAATAGCTCGTCCATTCATAGCAAAAAAAAATTGCAAAGAGAAGCTTTTGCATGCATTCACAACTTAACTCACTGAGGAATAAAGATAACAACGTAGGTGGTATCCCAAAAATTTGTTTGGCTTGGTATCAAATCAGAGTCGAAGTCACAAGGGATGTGGTCACATACGCACAAAATGTCAAACTACCATCTTCAGGATTCGAGCATGTTCACATAGGTATTTGTTACGTGCCAAAGTGGCCCTTAAACATGTTTAGGTTAAGTTTGATGTGCGGAGGTTTCGCGCCATATTTTCAAAAGATGCGGTGCGCGGAATATTAAAAGACTAGGCGCGTACTTCCGATACGTCATAGTGCGTTTGCGCAGATCGCGCGACGCTAGAGGGTTAGACGAATACTTCGCGCCGACGTGAAAAAGACAAAGAGTGGGGACAAGTGGTGAGAGTTTTCCGTTAGACGCTTTAACGTGGCTGTTTTGCCAGAATCTTCAAGGAGTGTGGACGCTTTGAGTTATCGTATCGTGCTTATCTTTACCTATGTAGATATCCTGCCTAATTATCTTTGTTGTCGCCCTTTACCTGGTTTTTCATAATCCGATCCCTACATAGGTGATAAATTTGAAGCCACCGAGGCGTACCGTACTGCACGACCCGGGGATGAGCGATTTCAGGACTGCCGTAGCTGGCCGGAGCGCTTGAAGGAGCGTTGGCAGGAGTCACCATCTTTAGTTACCGGAAAAGGGCTTCGAGTAGCCTGATGGACTTTACTAGAGGCCTACCTTAGCGCAACTCCGTCGAATGCCGGATATCTAATGTGAGTATTCTTTCTGTTAAAATTGATCGCTTTTATCTTTTTTTGTTTTAAATATGTAAATTTCCGAAGTATTGCGCAATATAAATTTTGCATTGGTGACGTCATTGGTAGTTGACAACGCGGAATCTGTAATAAGATTGGCGTTGCTAACAGCCCGCAAAGTTGCTTTTTCATCACGCTTGCGCGATGTATTTATCGACTTATTAAATTGTAAGATTTATAGAGTTTTAAAGCGTAATAAAATGGCGCCCTTATTAACGTGCGAGGTTAGGAACCTGTGAATTTTCCTTTGTTTTTTATAAACATTCAATGTATTATCAATGTTATTTAAAAAAGCTTTTTCACTAAAAATGAATTAATTAATATCTGTTAACCTTGAAACTTATACGTGTTTTGGAACACGCTTCATTCTTTTAGATGTCAAAAACAGTTGCTTGGTATTAAAGATATACCGCCATTTTGAAATTAAATATAACTGTTGTTTATAAATGTGTTTTTGTATAATGTTTTCCCAAATTTAGAATGTGCGATCTGTTTGTTAACTTCAATTATGTTGTTGAGTGATGGGTTATTTTTAGATTCAAGTATAAACTTTTAGGGAGAAATCAATCACCTAACCTTATTTTTTTTACAAGTAAGTTATAAATAAATAAGCATTTCACTAATTTGTGTGTTTACACTTTTAAAAAAGGCATTTCCCTGTCTGATTTTGATATTCGAACGTATTTTAAAAGAAAACCTTATGTTTACAAACGTTATTGAAGTGAATTGCACCGTTAGAATACCTTTTGAAAATGCTATATTAATAGTTCTCGTTTTATTGGTTAAATAACATATTACCTATGTGTTTTTCTAATTCGGAGTGCCTTTTTCTAGTTTATCAATGATATATCCCTTTGTTAAATACTAACTTTGTCCGCATACAGTCTAAACGTGTTTTTTTAGTTTTTCGGTTACTTAACGTGATAAAATTTGAATATCATTCTTTACGAGTGACGTTCATAGCAAGTTTTCACCATTAAGTATCTTATCGTACTGACTTGAAGTAGCTATATCGTTTTTACCTTCTGATTTACGTTAGTATTGCATATCTCACATATATCGTGTCTCAAATAGAAATCCAAAATGAATGTTTCACATCTAAAATCTCTCGAGTTAATTTACGAGATTGAGTGTAGGAATATTACCCCGGCATCAAATCAAAACGATAGAAAATTGCAGCTTAGGGCCATTTTAGCCCAGGAAATGAAAGGCGTCCCTATCTTAAAGAAAATCGTTGGCAATTGGCCTCATAACGTATCTGAAATTAAATTGTCTTTAGATGACATATCTGGTATAATAAATAGAATAGATCCTTGTCCCAGCGATACTGAGCTGAGGAGACTGCTTTCTAGAATAACGCATGTTAAACAACGTACCGAATTATTATCCCTATATGACGACGAACAAGCGACCCAAGTTAAACAAAATTTATTGTCGGAAATATTATTACTCGAAGGAATCGTTCTTGACAAACTCAATCCAAACGCAGACGTAGATATATCGTTACCATTTTCAAATCTCGTACTTGCCCAACCGAAACCTGTAAGAAAATCCATACCTGTATACAAATGGGGTCTTACTTTTCAAGGGTTTGACCGCAAGTAACTCTATCGTCCTTTCTTGACCGTATTAACGACTTCAAAATTTCTCGGCAGTGTACAGATCAGGACTTATTTGTCTCAGCAGGTGACTTGTTTTCAGACTCCGCGTTGATATGGTACAGAAACATTCGAGACCAAATTTCTACCTGGGAGGAGTTAGTTGCGTCTTTGAAACGTGATTTTCTTCCTCATGGTTATATTACCGACCTTTGGAACGAGATACGTAATCGAACCCAAGGTCCTGACGAAAATGTCGTTTCCTTCATTACCTCATTAAAAGCTTTATATAGCAGACTCGACAAAAAACCTTCAGAATCCGAAATTATCGATCAGTTACTTAGAAATTTAAACCCGTATTTCTCTGAACGTCTGGCATTACAACACATCTCTTCGTTACTGTCGTTATTGTCGGATCATTACCCATATTAGAGAAACATCAATACATATTATGCATCGACCGCTTTACATGATAACCAGAGGCAATACCTCTGCAAAACATTGAAGCTGAAACGGTAGCCAAAGCATTGGAAAATGAAGCGCATTTTTTGGCGTACCATTCAGAGAATCCGCGCAACTGCATTTCATCCGCAATCCAATGGTATGGCGGAACGATTTCACCGACAACTGAAAACTGCATTAATCTACCACGAAACAAAGAAATGGACAGAGACATTAACTTTAGTCCTACTCATTCAGAAATGCTTGAACAGTAGAATTATACACTACAGCTGCAGAGCTTGCATTTGCCGAAACGCTACGCTACCAGAAAAATTCCTCACAAGTTCGAGAAAACCAACGAAACAAACACATTTTGAGGTACTTGCAAACTAGCTAAGTTACCAATTTCAACGACTAAAACCAGTCCAAGGCACCAAGCACAGCAACAGGCAGGCACTAATATTCAAATAATTAAAGACTTAACCCGCATTTTTGTACACTGCGGAGGTAACAGAAATGCTTTACTAAGTACATACCACGGACCATACAAAGTAGTTCACATGGACGATAAAACGGACACCATCGTCAAACAAGACAAGAAATTCACAATTTCGATCGACAGGGTCAAACCAGCATACAGAGAAAACGAACCCTCAGAAACAGTTAACACGAGTCCAGAAGAACAAACTCGTACTCCAACGACAATTATAAGAAGCGGTATAAAATTATGCTTCCCAAAGAAGTATATCACTTTTTATCGTGACTAAAGTAGTTACTAGAAAGGTGTGTAGGAAGTATGCAACCAATCATACTCCTAACTAACTAACCATTAAGCACCCATCATGTAAATAAATAGCATACTTGCTTAAAAGACCCCTCCAACAGTAATGGACTCCTCCGGCACACCTCGAATGCAATATAGAACCGTCTGAACGTACAATACAAGCAAACCCAGATATAAAAGGAGCTCCAGACGCTAGAGCAACATACTCCTTAATTGTTCCCTTTTTAAGGAAGTCACGAAACTTCTTGAAAAGATCTTGAGAATAGTGCAAAACGGAAGATCTTCTTGGAGAGAACTTAAGAATAGTGCAAGACGGAAGTAGCCAAGTTCCTCATGCACTGAGGGTTTTCCTTTAGACTATTTCGTAGTGATCACCAAATCTAACGAAATAAAATGAAGTGAACTCTCATAACGCTATGGGCTGGATCCATCTATCACTTGGACCAACTCACCTCTACATCCATCACTGTATAAGGCCATCGGCTAGCTCCAATTTCTACCGACCAAGAACGCCGCCGTACGTCAACGTCACCGCCTACAAGCCACTAGGTATTGAAGCTTATTGAAATCCGAAGTGCAACATCAGTGCATTCAGCGTAACGATGAACATACTCTACACACCACCTAATCCAAGTCTTCATCGTGAAACTGCAATATTCAAATCTACTACGTAAAAATGTTTTCTGCAACTTTACAAACTAAAGTGCTTTCGGTGTTATAAAGCATTTGCAATAATTACGCACACAAAATTTTTGTAAATTTTTTCTTTGTACGTAATGCCTTTAATGTATAATTAGTTTATATCTTTAACTTGTAAATAAATGTTGTTACTGTAGTTACAAAACACTAACAAGCTGACACCATACAAACCAGAACCCCACAGTGTGTTTAGCATTTTGGTGGACGAAAGTATTAACTAAAAACACAAATCTTGTTTAATTGTATATGTCCATTGCATTTACGATGGTTAACCATGCCGGGGCGGATTTAACGGGGTGGGGGGGGGGCAAAGGGGGCTGCGCCCCGCGAACCCCTTATGATATCTGGGCCTTTAGGCATAAACATTTCAAATACCGTTTACAAACTTTTTATGAGGTATTGCAAAAAGCTAGAATATAATATAGCCAACTGACGCAGTGTCAATATTTTAATTCATACCTTAGCAGTGCATAGTAACCAAAATATAATAAAAAATTAAAGCACGCAAAACTAAAAGCGGGCCCCTCTACGAACCTTCACTTCTGCAAAGTTTTTAATCACCTCATCAATATTAAGCTCCTGTACAATTGTCCACTCAATTGCTAATCGTGCTAAACTACTAAGTCTCTCCTGACTCATTGTGACCCCCATATAGGTCTTTATTTTTCTCAGTACACTAAACGATCTTTCAGCAGATTCAACACTAATCGGTAATGTAAGAAACAATCTAAATAGAACAACCAGTTCTGAGTAAGAATCTATTAGTTAATTTTTTAGAATTAATTCCAGAAAATCTATTAGGTTTTTTTGTTTTGTTTTTACTAAATTCTTCTCCAAAATAGTCTTGAAAGTTTAGTATTTGATTATTCAAATCACTTGTAAAATCTCTTGGAAATCTGTCGAGTATTTTTGTAGTGGCATTTTGAATATCATGTTCCGAGAATTTGAAAAAGTTTTCTGGAAACATGAATGAAAACATTTCAATACATTCTTTTAAGTCATTCAATCGTAATCTTGTTTCAGAAACAATTCCATCTAACACTTGATAATACATATTTGTTCTATACCGAAACCCTAAGTCAATTATAACTTCATCAACACCACATTCGTCGACCTTCTAATTCTAATATTTTGAAACTCAGCGTCATTTTCGTCGTTTCTCAGCACCTCAATCCAGATGTGTTTCGCTTTATCAACAAATTGTTCAAATTTTTCGTCGGTACGAATTACTGTCATTCGACATAAGCTGATATCAAAACATTTTGCGACTTGTTGCAAGTCAATATTTTTTGATTGTATGAAAGTTGAAGTTTCATCAAAATTAACTAAAATATTGTGCCCCCATAACGTTGTTAATATAAACTGAAAATCAATTTTATGAATTAGAATTACTGATTCTCCTACTTCTTTAGGCTTTCTTCTTTCATCAAATAACGATTCAAGAGTATTGATAATTGATCTAATATTTAAAATAAGAGCTTGAACTAACTGCTTTCTTGCACTCGAGCGTGTAGGACTATTTTTTGAAGCTTTTTTATTTGATTTGGTACTGACTTGTACTTAGTTGCTGTTTTCTCATTGTCTGCACTTTTCAGCGGTTCTGTATTTTCATTTTCGTCAAATTCATTTACCTTCATTTCAAGTAATACATTTGAAGGTACTTCTTTCATTTCTCTACAGCTTTGAATGGCGTTTTCTGTTTCAACACTGACCATATATTTATTCCTACGATAATTTGACAGAGCAAAGAAGTTATATATTATTTGAATTGTATCAAAATAATTCGCAATATCAATTGAAGCATTCTATTCGGCAACATGTTGTAGAACAAGGTTTAATTGGTGAGCCGGACAATGCACATATGGTATAAATGTAACATGTTGAATATGTGGATATTGTAATGGCGATTCCTTTTCTAGTTTTTCCACCATAACTTCCATATATTTTTGAAGTACTTCTTCTACTCCAAACAATACACCTGCGCCATCATATGACTGTCTGCGAATAAAATGTACGTCTAATTTTAAACATTTAATATAATTTTCAATCGTAGTTATTAAACCTAATGCGGTGGCATCAGTTATATATAAATAATCTAAAAAAGTTTCATTAATTTTAACGGACTTTAACTGCTCGTCTATAATGACAAACCGAATAATAACTGCCATTTGGTTTTTTTTACTTACATCTATTGTAGAATCTAATATAATAGACCAAAATTTCGCTTTGTTGATTTTAGCCAATATTTCAGTGAGTGCACATTCGGCCAAGACTCTTATTTGCTCCTCAGTAATAGTTTTGCTTAAATACTTGATTATGCTTTTACTGTTGATGTGATTTTGCAAAACTGGATCTTTTTTTGACAATAACTTAATTATTTCTAAATAAACGCCACAACAATCACTGCTTATATTGCCAGAATGGCCACGAAAAAGTAAACCTAACCTAGATAAAGTCTTGATAACTTCAAATTGAGTTGAAATGGCATCCTTCCAACGCGTATCTCTGCATCAATTTGCTTTTGTAATTGACTATCAACTGATTGCTTATGAAAAAATGCAGAAATAGCTGAACAGGATTGATGATGAGCATTACTTTAGCATGTTTTTTAATTTTATCTTGACGTTTTTTCCAATCAGTCACACCTGTGCTAGCCCATGGTGACGTATTAGTGCGGCTATCACCCATAAGCCAACAGCAATGACAATACATATAATTACCCAACACTGAGTATACCAGCTATGGATGGGCAACAATTTCTTCTAATGTGTTTTTAAAGGAATAGAAAAATTCGCTAAATCGCCGATTGCCATATTTGTAATTGGGAAAACTTTGATTTAGCTTATCTATTGCTTTGGGTAGGTAAGCACCGTAAATTATTAACAATTCTTAATCAGATATTTTTAAATTAATGGCGGCAAAATGTTCCTTGTTTTTAGGAAATTTTACAAACGGATTTACTGCAACGTTTAGTTGGATATTCGAGTTCTAAGCCAAAAATTTCAGAAGTTTAGGTTACTATTATATCGGTTTTGATATTATATTCGTTGCCAATATGAATCTCATTCAATGTATAACCACAATAATCTCGATTTTGGACATCTTAACACCTTGAGAAACGCCTGAACAAGAAGGTATTTGTTTCTGATGCTTCTGCTCTACCACTTTTGCTGTAATACTTGATAAAGTAAAGGGCAGATCTAAGTTTCCAATAGTTTAATTTTCTGGTCCAGAATCACTTTGGGTTGCATTTTCACCTTGATTCAAATTCCTAGGTGTTGCTGCTGACGAAGAAGGATGGAAACTCAGTCGCCTTTGTTTTGGATCATTTCTTGAAGATTCAAGTTTTTATCTTTTGATAATACGTCTTTTTTTAGCTCCGGATTTGTATTTGTATAGTGGTATCTGAGGCATAATGTAAAACTAGTAGCCGCAACTTGATATCTAGACACTTTAACATTAAACAATCTGATTTAGTCGTAATCATGTTTTCACACGCCTTTTATAATTTTGATATTGTTTCATCATCATCATTTTGTTATCGACCTTACTTAAGGTCGGTTTGACGCAGCTCTAACTTCTTTTCTATTCTGTGCTAATCTAAAAAGCTCTACATACCCGTCACAACCTAAATTTCTAATAATTTGACTAATATAGTTTGGTCTAGGTCTTCCTATATCCTTTTATCTTTTTCCTATCCAGCTGGCTCTACATAGATATTAGCAACCTGATGGTTGTTAAAGAACTCTAACATGTTTACATGATTACCATTTATAAGAAAATGAAATATAACCTGGTTATCCGCTTCAAAAAGGAAAAGTGTTAAATTATATGTTATGGTAAGGCTTAAGCAACGAATCGCTGCCAACATGCCAGACCGCTACCTAATTGTGAGTTATGTCATGGTGACGTTTATTAAATTATGTTATGGTAAGGCTTAAGCAACGAAACGCTACCAACATGCCAGACCGCTAGCTAATTGTGAGTTATGTCATGGTGACATTTAGTTAACTGATTTTTATTTTTCTTTTTGTTTTGTTTTCGAACTTACTTAAAGTCGGTTTGACGCAGCTCTAAATTATTTTTTATTCTGAGCTAGTCTAAAAAGGTCTACATACCCTTCACAACCTACATCTCTAATAATTTGACTAATATAGCTTTGTATAGGCCTTCCTACTCTATTTTTATTTGGTAGTCTATAATCTAAGACTTTACTAAATAGTCCCTCATGTCTTAACTGGTGCCCTATCATTCTATCTCTCCTGACCTTCAATTGTTTCCATATACAGGGATGCTCACCTATCCTTCTATAAACTTCCTCGTTTGTTACTCTATCTGTCCAACTAATCTTTAACATTCTCCTATAACACCAAGTTTCAAAAGCTTCTATCTTTTTCTTATCTACTTCTTTAATTGTCCAAGTCTCACTACCGTATAGTAGAACGCTCCATACGTACGACTTTTTCTATTATCTAAACTAATACTATTAGCTATTAGTAAGTTTTTCTTTTTTAAAAACATTTTTCTAGCTTGAGCTATTCTAGCTACTATATCCCTTCTGCTACGTCCATCCTTTGTAATTATACTACATAAATAGCAAAATTCATATACCTCCTCTAACTGGGTATTACCTATTTTTAATTTTGGTTTAGAACTAGGCTGTAACTCACTTGTCATTATCTTTGTCTTTACTGAGTTAATTCTCATACTATAGTTACTCCGTAGTATCTCATCTAAAATATTTAAAAACTCTCCTAACTCTTTTCTAGACTCTGCTATAATGGCTATATCATCTGCAAAACGTAACATGTCTATTTTCTGTCCCTGTACACTAATACCTATCTCTTTTCTCTCTCTAGCTAAGTTTAAAGCTTCCTCAATATAAACATTAAAAATCAAGGGAGACAGTATACAACCCTGTCTAACACCATTTCTAATCTTAGCTTCCTTTTCTATTTCATCAAATCTAATTACTACACTTTGGTTTTTATATAGACTGTAAATAATTTTTCTATCCCTATGAGAGATTCCTATTTTTTGCAAAACCCTAAACATAACTGTCCAATTAACCCTATCAAATGCTTTTTCTAAATCTACAAACGCAAAATGAGTCTTTTTATTTTTTTGTAACCTTTTTTCGATAATTACAATAATCATTAGTATCGGTTCTCTAATCCCTCTGTCTTTACGAAAACCATATTGGTCTTCGCCTAAATAATTCTCAGTCAAAGCTTCTACTCTATTTTTAATTATTATTGTTAGTATTTTGGAAGCATGAGAAGTTAAACTAACCGTTCTAAAATTCTCACACCTATCAGCTCCTGACTTTTTTGGGATTGGGATAATAATATTTTTTTCGAAATTTATTGGAACCTCACCTGTGTCATATATTGCTTTTACTAGTTCATATAATCTATCTAAAGTTTTCTGACTTGCATATTTTATTAATTCTGCGGGAATATCGTCTATCCCTGGCGCTTTATTTGTTTTAAGATTCCGAACAGCTCTATCAAATTCCTCTCTTAATATTGAGAACCCAATTTCTACATCCTCTTCTTGGTCGTTTTCTAACTCATCCATATCGTCTCCCTTATATAAATCTTCTAAATATCTTTTCCATCTATCTGCTACCTCAACTTTATTTATTAGAAGCTCATTATTCTCGTCTCTAATACCATTATATTTTTTCCTATCTTCCCCAAAAACTTTTTAACTGCCCTGTAAGCCCTATCTGTCTTACCTACTCTCAAATCATCTTGTATTCCCTTACAATTCTCCTCCATCCATTTATTTCTAGCTTTTCTACACTCATGTACTATCTTATTTCTAACTGTATTATATTTTTGCTTCTTTCACTATCCACTTCTCTGAAAGGTTTAAGCTTTCTTCTATTCTCTATTAAATCTAATATCTCCTTTGTTACCCACGGTTTTCTCGCTTCTATTTTTTTCTTACCTATAGTCTGTGTTGCTGTATCACGTACAGTCAGTTTTATTTCTTTCCATCTATTTTCTACGTTCCCTCCTACAGCTATCTCTTGCTCTTATTATCTAATACTTGTTTATATTCCTCTTTTACCCTACTATCATTAAGCTTACCTAGATCCCATCCTTCTCTTTTAACCTTTCTCAATTTTTTGAATTTTAGTTTACACTTTATTTTAACTAAGTTATGATCGCTATCTATGTCAGCCCCTGGATAACTACGACAGTTTTTAACTTGGATATTGTTTCAGTCACTTATTAAAATATAAAGTAAGTAATTCGAACACAGAAACATAAATTCACGTACATAATCGATAAAACTAACTCCACTATTACAATATTTATATATACACTCACACTTCATCCACCTTTAGTATTTGTTCAGTCCAAACGGCACACCGCACACAGTAATAACATGCAACTAAAATTTAAATGTAATTGCAATACCCTACATCGATAAAACCCCACTCCAATGACTCGAAGGTACTGGAAAGGGTCGTGCACAGATACACTTCTAGGAACTATATTCAACTAAACTTGTTATATGTAGTAAAGCATCTATTGTAGAATACATACAAGTTAGGGAATCTTTTCATGGTACAGTTACTGGGCCCCAATCATTATTTGACCCCCAGGGCCTTATTCCTTAAATCCGCGCCTGTAACCATGTAACTATTTTTACATTATAGTAAAGTTGAGATCATTCACGGGAGAAGCAGCTGCATCTTATTTTATTAACAACAGCATTTCCGAAAATATTTTTTTTTGAAATAGTTGATTGGAATTGCTTCGGACGGAGCCACAAATTTACAGGGGGGCATTTATAAAGAAGCTGTAACGTACATTCGTGACAAACAAAACCTTAATATTGTAAATTATTCATTGTTTGAATTATACATTCGAAAATTGCTGTGCACAATATTATATATCTATTCAGCATTTGATTATCCATTACTCCACCTGACGGTACTACATTGGTCAAAAAGCGAGTTTTTCTGCCGAACCCTTGCTGTTCCGAGCAAGTTAGGGATCTTTAACGTGCGTGACAACACTCACATACTGGACCTACATTTTACCTCTCATCCAAGCGAGGACGAATTTACGTGAAAAATGCTTGCCTAACATTTTTCAAATGGACCGTATCGGGATTTGAACCCGGAACCTTAGGCTAGGTAGTCACACGCATACCAACAAAGACACGGAGCCGCCGATGTTGTAGATAGCTTGTCCGTTCCGCTTCATTTTAAATCCTTTGTAGACGTGAATTGACCGAAACCGCCATGACACCTGTACTCGAATTTAAGAAAAGTTGAAGAATATTTGATATTTATTGGGTTGTTTCCTCGTGAAGAACTGTGACAACAGTGATGTTAGGTTACACATCGCATGTCCAGTATTTTACAAACAGAGGAAATGATCATTCAGTGCCTTCAAAAACAGAGCCACATTTCACGAATTCTTACAAAAATTTAGTTAATGTGCTTTTGTTATGAAACTGGTTTTTCTTAGAGATATTCTAGAAGTAATATATCACTTTCTCTTTATCTGCAATCTAGAGTTCCTAACGCTATTATTGCTTTTTCAGAAATGGCACTATATATTAATGCATTGACCGCAATAAAAGATATTTCCGGTGTTCATCTGCAAGCCGCTCAGGTTGAATATAAAACTACAAACACTTTCAAAACTTATTCCATTTCTAAGCTTCTGGTAAGATTTTTGAAATATTCACAAATTTTAAGAGTTAACTTTTTCAAGAGTTAGTGGACAATATGACCGGGAGGTTTTCAAGTACTAATTTAGTTTTTAAGGAGTGTGGAGTCCTAAGTACAACGTTGTAGCCACAAGAGGAAACCAAATTAGTGTTAATTGGTGATGAAAAAATCGAATAGCCAGTGAAATAGGGTTCCTCAAGTAGTGACAGTGACACGGACACTTCTGTTGTTGTTAAAACTGTGAATGAATTTCGCCAGTTCAGGGAGTAAAACAGGGATGAATTTATTGGCCAAGTTTTAAGCGAACTTTTGCAAAAGATACAATTTATTCCGGTGTCTTCCACAAAATGTGAAAGATGCTTTCTGTAATGAACAATACCACTACTAAGCTTCGAAACCGATTGCAAACAAAAACATTATCGTCTGTGATGTCTGTTATCATTAACTAACCATGTCAACACGATTTTCTTGCAGAACAGTTTGCAACAAATTGGGTAAAGGGTGGACACCATTCTGCAATCGACGCTCAACGTAGAAAGAAACTTCAGAATTTTCATAACATGAAACCAAACTTTTTTTTAAATGAACTAGTGGGTTTTTAACATTTTTTATTGTTATTTACGTTTGCCAATTGGTAATACTAAATTTCAGCTTTTTTTAGTGATTCAGTAATGACATTAAATATATTGTTAATATAATGATAGCGTATCAACATTTTACTATTCCCCTCTCGACAAAAAGTGTGATTCGAACCCTGAATGTTACAACTAAATATAATTACATTGCTTAATAGTCCTCAAACAAGTAACTTTTATAATATTCCTTGAAGCTGATTTGCCTTTAGTGACTTTAAGGTTAATTTATATTAATTACATCATTTCTAGATTGATATTCTGGAAAGGTGGTTTTGCTCTTTCTATAAGAGTGAAACACCAACGTTAGATTAACTATTCCAGCGAAAAAAGCATTACTTTTGCAATAACACGTAGGGTATGCTGTGATTTTTAAACTCTGGTTTCCAGCGGTTGTATTGCAAAACGTATTCAAATTGTAAAATTTTAATAACCAATTAGAGGTGGATTACTAAAGATAGCCTTCTTGTGCATGAATATTTAAAAGACCGCTGTATCTCATTTCGTCACTTTTTAAGTAGTCTTTGTTTTGTGTTAGAAGGCGAACTTTGTAGAGTAACTTCACAGACCAGCATAAATAGTTAAATTATAATTATTTTACACTTTCATTAGACAAATAAGATTACAATGTAGTACACATCTACTACTGCTACATACCAGCATACGTATCATGTTTGTAATGTATTTAAAAAAACTGCAATTCAGTTTTGAGAGCATTGCGTACCTAATTGTATATGTAGTTTCTAAGTAATTTTTTATGAATAGGTTTGAGCAATATTAACTAACTTGGAATTAACTTCCGTCATAAACCTCTTGCAATCTAATTTACATTTTAAAATTATTAGGAAGTAATTTTTAGCTGTTGAGCAAATTTCAATAGTAAAACATCAAAGCATTTTCATAATTTACAGCTTTTCGTGTTTCTCTATAGTAAGCAAAATCTAAGTATCAAATGATAAATATGATAATCTTCTGCTCGTAATTTTCCTTTCTACCTTTGAAACTGCGATACAAATGAAATAAGATGATATGTGTGGAAAATTTCGTGTAATTATTATTTTTGAGACCTTTTTAATTACAACGTACTTCAGGACACAATTCCCTAGATGAATATAATTTTCTTCAACTAGTCAGCACTCCATTGATTTGTGTCCTGCAAAAGCAAAATTCTAGCTTATATATTCGAACTCTATTGACAAAAACGAAGAGGTAATAGTCATCCCAATAATAGAATTGTGCATATTCTGTTAATCATAATATTATGCTTGACTTTGATACTTAATGATAAAATCCTTACACGTGGAAGTATTGAATGGGTATGGGTATATGCCATAGATATAGTGATTTACTAATTGCAATACAACCCCTGGTGAAGCAATAATATCCAAAGATTGAAATTGTTCCTTATTTGAACCTAGTTAGGAGGAATATAAAAATAAGTAGTAAAACTACAAAAAGTGGGTCTCCACGGCGCCGCTCCTGAGCCTTTTGACAACCCGTGGAAAAGGAAATTGTGGCCCCTCTTCAATCAGGTTTTTAGTCTTACAGAATCAATACTTTTTTACACTATAAACAACTAACGCGCAACTCTATAAATTTTAATTGATGATAAAGGTATAAAAAAGAAAGAGCGTGTATATAGGGTTTGTTGACAAAGTAAAATGGAAAAAATGTTCGGAAACTCAAAAAGATCGGAATAAGTTTTAGGGATAGTTAGGTATTACATAGCTCATACAAAGAGCAAACAGCGGTAATAGAATTAGAGCAGGAACGTAGAAAAATAAATATTAGGTTCTTACGGTTTCCCGCGTTTCATAATATTGCGCAATGGTTTAATATAACATAATTACGCGGCAAATTGCATCAAATATCAAACACGTTTACAAGTGATACAATGATCAGATTTACAATATAAATGATAGCAATGTACTCACTTAAATCGCACCTTACAGTTTATATCCCAGGGCTACCTCCTTGTGGATCACATCACGCCATTGTTGAGTCCAAATTCTTATTCATCCATCCTCTATGTTCGTTGTAGGTAGGGCGGGAAGGATACAGGTAGAGGTACGAAAAGGCAAGATAAGATAGAGGAACCTACATCCTAAAAAAAAGAGAAAAGACGCACCACGACACAGATAGCTGTTCTCGGTTTCAGGCCTCGTTGTCAAATGACGTCGTATCACCCGCGTCTACTTGCGCCGTTCACTCCGCGCTTGCGCATTCTTTTGCGCAAACGCAACTGTCTGGAATGACAAAAATTAACAAGTTCATTTGAAAATATTCGCGGGAACTTACTCGCATATTTAAAAAATGTACATTGCCAAATTTGGAATGTAACAATCGCGACAAAGCCATAAAAAAAATCTTAAAAAAAGAAAAAGACTTTTAGCACGATAAAAACTTAAATTCTAAAGCCTGGCTAACTTACATATAACCTAACTTTCATTCTAGTAAATGTTTATTTTAGGCGCCACCTGGTTTTTCAACCGATAACGCGTCTTACGAGTGACCAGAAAACGGAATGTGTAGCCACATTGTTTTTGAACTACATCTATAAAGTCACACACGAGTCTTTGATGTGGCGGTTATAATCGACAGCACAAATTTGTCGGAGAGCACGAAACACTACTATAACTAAAACAAATGCAACAAGACACCTAACATATATACAATAACTAAAGCTAACATTACAGGTTTTAAGTGCACACGCACATAAACATTGCATTTAAACTGTTTTTCCTTAGCAAGAAAATGCCCAAATTTCAAAATGCCCAAGAGAGCAAGTTACTATACATTTTAACAAATTTTTATGTATTGGTACTCTGGCTTAATAAACAATACGCATCAAAACTTTTTAATGACATGGTTGTGAAATAACAAATTTACCAACAGTACCATCTTACTAATTTCTTACGTTACTAACCTAACAAATTACATTGCTGCCATCAAGTTAGCTTCTTCACTCAATACTCAAAAAAAATTCCTACGTTTGATCATAAATACTAAACGTCAGGAAAACAAAAGAAAGTAAGACAAAGTTTTAAGTCATTATCAAAGATAATAGGTAAGATAAAGATATTAAGATAAAACTAGATAACAATAGGTGGATCTGAAACGTCCCAGCACGCTAAGGCACGCTATGACTACATACATTAAAGATATAGCGTAGAATTCCCCAGCTCACCAAGCTGTTTTGTCATCCATCACAAAGATACAAGATAGAGTGGCTCCGTGAAGCCGTTATACAGGTAAATACTCTTACCCCCTAAAATAGAGCAACATGTGAGGCAGGCCCGTTTATAAAAACGGTACGAGGACCGAAAATAAGGCATGTGGGTGCATTTCTGCACCCAGCGTTGTGCGATACCGATAAGATATCCATACTTTTATTCATCTCTATACACGTATATATATATATATATATATATTTATAAATTCTTACACTCACACATTCACACACTCATATGTGCGTTCACTGTTAGCGGCCACGTGCGGTTGACAGCGGCACTGCATAACCTCACAAAAGGTTCCCAGAGACGTGGTCCGGGTGTCTGTGAAAATCCCCCGCGCAACTACACGGTGACTAACGGAAATGAAAAGGCAATAGAGATATAGGAAAGGTAAAAAGGAAGGAGGTAGGCATTTTGGAATGTACTAGTGACACTTCCAGGTAGAAGAGAATAGAGGAAGGACTCGCATTGAGCAAAAGCGATAGAAAAAGGTGGATAGAAAAGCACTACTCAGCCAACCAATGTGGTCAGTAGCCCGGAATGAGAGAAAAATCACTCTTATGTGGTAGACGGGTGTTCCGGGACAAGAACAGGTTTACTGAATGAAAAATAAGGCGGAAACGGAGACAGCGGGATAAAAAACGTAGAGTTTTAGACAAGCGTCCGAGAGAAGGTAAACAGTTGTCCCTGTTAAATGCAGATCTGTCGAAGGACCACCTGCTATGTTAATCAGACAAGTTAAGACACATAATAAGTTTAAAAAATTACCAGACTCTTGATGAGAACTAGTACGATCATTTTCCTAACGAGTGCATCCACTGCGATAAGAAAATCAGACAAACGTTTAAACAACAACTTAAAAGTATCACTACAGGTACCTTCACGCATAAAACCACTATTTTAAGGTAATTTTTAGAAACCGGTAACGCCATAAACACACAAGAATGCCTAACTATAAACAGTTAAATACAACCATACTGTCCCAATATGCTAAAAACAACCGAGAATTTGATAAGATATTAATAAAAAGCGATAGCACCTCACCACGAAGTTCAATAAAAAATGTTTATATGTTCTGATAACTTAATAGAAGAAGAAAAACCAAGTAATGATAAAGGATAAAGTGAGCGACTGCAAGAGTTCAGAAGAAGAACGCATGAAATATAAACTCCTAGTTTTTTGCAACTGCGAATATGGACTATTTCTTACAAAGGCATAGGCCGCGTCTCCTATGTGAGCCCAAAGAAAAAAAGCATCCACTCAACATCAGCTAAAACAAATCGTAAAAATTCAATGAGTTGTTGCAACCAAAGTTACGACAATCACCACGAAATTAAATTGCGTAAAATAAATGCTAAAAAGAAAATACTATGGTGTAGAAAAGGTGCCAGGATTAATTAAATGAAGCAACAGAGTAATATTGGGGAACCCAGATAACAAACAGATATGTGACTAGCAATAAATGCAAGAAAAAGTTAACGGCCAGCAAAAAGATAGCTAAATTGGGGTAAATAAGCCAAAAGTGTAGAAGGTAAGTGCTGTATAAGAAAATTAATGGATAAATAAAGTTAACTAATTCATAACAGAGACAAAAACATTAGGTAAACCATTAAAGAAATGAAACGTGAAAAATTAATTAGCATTTGGTTCAGCAGAGAATGGTTTAAGGTCTTTGATATGCCACTTTTCTTGACGTTTTTCTTCGGTGTCTTGGAGTTCATAGATAGGTGGACTAATAACGCGAGTGACCTAACATAAATAAATTTTGGAGCTAATTTCGAAGAGCATTTTTTAGTAGCATCAGATAAGACATAATCCTTTTTCCAAACACGTTCATCTAAAGCAAAAGAAATATCTCGTTTTCGCAGATTGTAGTGATCCTTACTCTTTTCGTAAGCTTTTAACACATTTTTTCTAACGTCGTTGAAGATAGAAGGTAATGATTGTTGGTCTTCGTCCCAGCGTACTTTTTCGTCAAATTCAATTACGTTAGTATCATCCGGCACTGAACCGTAATAACTACCATCAATTGGTGTGTATCTTCCAAAAACAAGAAATGAAGGAGTAAATTGGGTTGCTTCGTGTTTAGAGGTACGCAAAGCTTGGGCGATTTTAAAGATATTTTCATCCCACTTAGTGTGGTCTGAGTCGATATATGAAGAGATAGCAGTGATTAAGACTCCATTTACTCTTTCGGTAGGGTTTACCTGGGGGTGGTATTTTGCGTTGAACCAAATTTTTTGTACTTTATAACACTTAACGAAATTTTGAAAATATTTTGAGATAAATTGCGCCCCATTGTCACAAAGAATAATCTGAGGAACACCAAAGATAAGAAATACCTTTTGCTCTAGGAATTTAATTATAGCAGCAGATGTGGCCTTACGCAACGGTTGTACCATAACAAATTTAGAAAACCAATCGGTGACAACTAAAAGATATTGGTTACCTTTTTTTGATCGAGGGAGAGGTCCTAATAAGTTAAGCGATATTAATTGAAAGGGATATGATACACGTTTGAAGTTACCCATTAAACCAGAAAGAGCTTCTAGGGAGCTCTTCTAAGACCCACAAATTTTACAGTTCTTAATATAACGGCAGACAGATTGTTTTAATGTAGGCCCGTAATATAATTCAGATATTTTAGTTAAGGTTTTTGTAACCCCAAGATAGCAGCTATAAGGTCGTCGTGACACAATTTAAGAACTTCACTGCGGTTAGCGGTAGAAACTACAAGTTTCCATTCAGGGATGTTAGAGCTTTTGCGAGATGAAGAAGATACAAATTTATATAATCTATTATTCGTTACACGAAAGGTGGATCTGGGAGATTAAGAGAAGCGACATCGCGAAATAAGGCATCAGGTACGATATTTAATTTGCCAGGTCTATGCCGAACATCAAAGGTAAATTGAGAAATACGCAAGTTCCATCTTGCCAACCGATCTGCGGGTTATTTTAAGTTATTCAACCATATAAGGGTTGCACAATCGGTAATTACTGTAAAATGTGTACCTTCAACATATCCTCTAAATTTTTCAATACCAAAAACAACCCCTAATAATTCACGTTCGGTAGCTGAATATTTTTGTTCAGTAGAAGCTAAAGCACGACTAGCATAAGCGATAGGGTGTTCTAAACCATTGCTCACCTGAAACAACATTGCACCTAAACCAGTAAGTGAGGCATCAGTTTGTATATAAAATCTTTCATCAAAATTGAGCGAGATTAAAATAGGTGCAGAAGTGATTAATGTTTTAATTTGTTCAAAAGCCTGCTGAGCTTCTGAATTCCATTCGACAGATTGGCTTTTCTTTTATTTTTAATTAGGGCGGTAATGGGTGTAGATATAGTTAAGAGACTACGTAGAAAAAGACGATAGTAACTAATCATTATAGGAATGACGTTTAGTTTTGGTAACAGTCTTAGGTGTTTTAAATTTAGTAATAGCGTCGACTTTAGCAGGATCTGCCCGAAGACCAGTTCCATCGATAATAAAACCAAGAAATGTAAGAGAAGAACAGCAAAATTGACATTTTTCCCAATTTATTTTAAAACCTGCTGCATTTAAGCGTTCAGCAACTTCATTAAGTGTGGCGATGTTCTTCAAAGGAACTTGAGTTAACTAATATGTCGTCCAAAAATACAAAGGCACTTTCCTGGTGTAAGATAGGACCTAACGTTTGATCCATAGTACGTTGTAAAGTTTGTAGTACGTTACAGAGACCAAATGTCAAAAAATTACATTCGAAAAGACCCCGACCTAGAACACAAAAAGCAGTTTTTGGACGTGAAGATAAGTCAAGAGGGATCTGATAAAAAGCTTGTCTAAGATCAATAAATGAGATCAATTTAGCGTTTCAAAGCCGACTTAAAATAGAGTCAGTACGGGGTAAGGGATAGGGATCGGGCACAGTTACATAGTTAAGTTTTCTACCGTCAAAACAAACACGTCATTCATCATTTTTCTTACGGACTAATAACACGGGATACATCTATGGCGAATTTGAGGGAGAGATAACACCAGATTCGAGCATTTTATCTATTTCGGAATGCTGTTTTTGTAATGCCGATATTGACGTTGTTTAAAAAGAAGGGCATTACCCGTAGATATAATATGTGTTGCAGTAGTGACGCAACCAAGTTCAGAGGTATTTAATTTACGAAATTTGTCAATTGTAGAGTTAAGAATTGCATTTTGGGAATCGGTAGGAGAAATTTTATTAAATATACCAGCTGACGCACAAGAACTTGTTTTGAGGGAAGCTTGCCAAGAAAAATCTTGAAAATATAAAGATAAATTAAAAAGTTTGCAAAAATCCACACCAAGCAGAGATGGGTAAACTAATGTAGGTACGATCAAAAATGGAACATCACGTTCAAGTGATTCTACTCGTATTTTTAATTTAAGGGAACCAGTTACATATATTTTATTATCGTCAGCCAAATTTATAGATGTTTTTTCCGGAATAACCTGAAATTTAATATTTTGTTCAGATAATTGCTGTAAGCTTTCGTTATTTATAAGAGAACATGACGAACCCGTGTCCAATAAAGCGATTACATTTAGAGAACCAATAGAAATAAGTAAGCGAGGGCAAATGTCGAGGGGTTTTTTAACAAACTGTAAGGCAGCAGAATTTTTATGGTAAAAAGAATTAACTAATAATTGTATAGCTTTACATTTAGCTTTTGCTTATTTGAGTAATTTACGGAGTTGCATAACGTCGCTTTCGTAATAGCTTCTGTTTGCATTTAGCTTATGTAATTAGTTATGGCGGAAAAACTGAAACCCATGCACCTTTTACGCAACAGTTCAATAAAATCGCTTCAAGATGTTTTTGACATTGCGCACAAATCTGAAAATGACTCCAGCCTGTTAGATCTGTTTCGCGCTCAATATACATCAATTGATGTATTACGACAAAGTTTTGTGATGAACATAATGCCATGATCGGTACGATGGCATCAGCAATTAACGCCGATAATAAATTTGACAGGAATACGCGATTAGTAAACGGTTCGATACCAACTGTTTTCTAATAAAATGGCTCTATTTAAAACCTTGTACGAATAAACCTGCCTCGTTTCAAGCTAGTTTGCCTGTTTCTCCTGTCAAAAGTGTATCTACCGTCGCTTACCCTCATACTTTTGAAGAGGATGGTTGCCTATTTGAAAGTTTTATTGACTGCTTTGATAGTTTAGTCCATCTAAATGGCCAGCTGTCAGCCGGGGATAAATTTTCATACCTGCAATCAGTGCTAAAGGGTTCCGCATTGCTTACCATTTAGAACTTTGATCTTACGGACGCCACTTACCTATTCTGTTGCATACAATAAGCTCCCGGAAAAATATCGTAGCATTCGCCGTATTACATCCACAGTTTGAGAAAGCATTGCTAAATTTTCCAAGTTGAATTCTAACCCTCAGTCAGGTTTACAAAAATTAGTGGACACTTTTGTCAACAACTAGCAGGCGCTTAAAAAGTTTGATCTATCTGTAGGGAGATAGTATTCAAATCTGGTACATATGATTCTAGACTGCCTTGATGTACATACGGCTCAAAATTTTGAATTGCATTAGAACCCCACCTCTATCCCAGCTTATACAGAGGTATTTGTCTACAGCAAAACCCCATTATCTACAAACTTTGCTGTCTGAGACGGCGGTCCATCTGTTTTAATTAATTTGCCTTCTATGTACAGCATGCTCTTCGATGGTAAGGTGCATACATCTTGTTGTTGTATAGGGATTCGAATTTCATCATTATTGTTTAAAGATGTGTTAGCATAAGGTTGATGAGTATTTTTTTTAATATTAACAATTGCATTGTCGAAGTAAACTTTTTCACGCACGTTTAGTATTTCACTATACATTCTACTTTTTAATTAAATAAATGCAGTCCTAGCGATTGTAGAAACTGCCGATTTTGTGTTGTTAGCGGTCTTGGAACAATCAATCGAGTGTCGATTGCTTTGAAATTTCCAGCATTCATAGCAATTCTTGACATGTTGCGTGCATTATACTTAATACCCATGGCTATTGCAGATTTTTTTAAATGCAACCTTACAGTTAGCAGTTCTCTGAAATTAACTAAATTTCCATCTTGATCTAACACTTTAACTATTATTTCATTTATTATATGTGACCTGATTGGTAGTTATATAATCGTAGGTGGGCACTCGATAATTTTAAAACCTGCAGGTACTTGAGGAAAAAATTCATGTATTACATGGGCTGGTTTACTAATTAAATAGGATCCACCTGCAATATTACAATCGATTAAAACTGCATTCACTTAACAAATGTTGATCGCGTAGTCTGCTTGATGTGTGGCATATGCTAGCAATTTTCGTGGATTGAAACCGAGTAGAGAACCAATTGAATCCTTTTTGGTAAAATCCACATCTTCACTACATTTAATACTACATTTATGTGAATTATTGTCAGCTGTAATTTCTATATACACTGGTGTCTTTCTAGCGCTTCGTGATTGTTCCATACGACCACGCCATCTTTTATCACCTAAAGCTTTTTGAAGATATTTATTAATTTCTCTAATCTCATAAGCACCTTCAGGTATTTCTATGAATTCTCCGTTAGATCCATAATAAAATTTATTATTTATTCCTTTTTCAATGTTTGGAATTGTGTTATAAGACTCAAAATTTGTTAATCCTAATACGTACTCCGAATCATTATCCAAGTTTATAGGCGGATTAAAATTGCTTGTTAAAACTGAAGTGTTTCCCGTTAGAGTAAAAGTGTACGACATGACAAATTCATACGCAGTTCTATGTACTACTTAGAAATTGTAAGCATAAATGACCGCAAAACACAGTACCATACGATTGTTTTGGTCGCAGGTTTCTGTAGCTGTCATAGTAAATAGCCCTATACCGTACTTTTTATAAAAGGTCCAATGCGTACCTAAACCTTCTATTCCATCTAAATTAATTATACCACATTCTTTTAAATTGACTTTCTTGGGAAGATTGTTTCTCATGAACATTCCACGGAAATAAGGTACTTCTAATTGCTTAAAAAACTCTATTAATTCTACATTGCTTAGTGCTCGATTAGGTAAAATCAAGTTGCGTTCCTTTGAGGTTTTGCAGGGGCTAAAAAAAACCAAAACCTTTTTTATAAGGTTTGATGTACATGCCGTTTCCGACTGCAATGTCCTCCATTGCCTTGTTATGGCGTTGTTTTTCCGCTAGTTGTTCCTTAGCTATTTTAGTATCTGAAACTGCTTTTGCAACAGCAGCTGCACCTCCAGTAAGAGTACCAAGGGCGCTTAGGTCTGCAAAAATTGGTATTAGTGGTAGAAAACCTCCTGTTTTAGGAATTGATATAATACGAACTGATTTAATATGCTTCTTTTGTTTTGCTGTATTGACGGCCTTAATTGCTATGTTGATTGCATCCATAATATTAGATTCTTTAACCTTTTTTAAAGCTGTACGTGTTTGTTTGATAATACTTTTAATACCTAGCGTACTTCTTATTTTACGTTTCTTTATCAGTTTTCTTATTTTATTGATATCTTTTGTTCTCAGTGATGCACAGGCACCCATACCAAGTTTTACTTTAGCTTTCATTGCGGTAGCTACTCCAAATGCTGCTGCTTTTTCACCTAAAGACGAGTCACCAGAATTTAGTCTTTCTGTAGCTAACTGAGCTAACTTTGAATCTGCTTGATGGCGTTTAGATAGATCTTTTTCTTTGGAGTATGCAATATCGTGCTCCTTACAAGCCTCGTCTAACTTGTTTATTCCCTTGTCTCCCGGAGCTAACCGTTTGATTAGTTTTGTAACCGGACCGCAAAATTTGTAACCCGGAATAAGCGCTTCAAATGGTAAATTGTTAATTACAGTATTTAACAGTCCGTTCCCAGTAGTTTTAGAATTATTATAAGTAATCATTAGCGGACAACTGCCCTCTCAAGCTGTGCAGTAAATAAATAAGATATTGTGAATTAATGATTCTTTATATACTCGACGTTTCTTATATATATATATATATATATATATATATATATATATATTCCACTTTTTTTACAATCGAATTTAGTACTTGCAAACATGCGTGTTGTGAAACAATCAACATCTTTAACCATAAACAATAATGACATTGACGTGCAATCCTTAGCTAAAAAGAAAAAACATAGCGTTCTTCTGCCTTCATCTATTTGATGTCTAGTTGTTGGTCCATCAAATTGCGGTAAAACCAACGTTATGATTGGGTTGATAGAACATCCTAATGGTTTAAAGTTTGAAAACGTATATGTTTATTCTAAATCACTTTATCAAGCAAAGTATCAATACCTTGAAAGTCTACTGCGACCAATAAAAGGGATCAAATATTATAAATTTTCCAGTTCTGATAATATTATATCACCATGTGATACTCGAAATAATTCTATATTTGTTTTTGATGATGTAGCTTGCGATAAACAAGGTATCATTAGGGAATACTTTAGTATGGGGCGTCATAAGCAAGTAGACAGTTTTTACCGTTGTCAAAGTTATACTCGTATACCTAAGCACTTACTACGTGATAATGCTAATCTTTTAGTTTTATTTAAACAAGATGATTTAAACTTAAAACACATATATGACGATCACATCAATACTGACATGAAGTATGATAAATTCCGTGAAATATGTGCTGCTTGTTGGCAAGACAAATACGGTTTCTTAGTTGTAGACAAAGATAGTGATCCAGGTCAAGTAAGGTACCGAATAGGTTTTGATCACTTTATATATATTTAAACCTTGAGAGGCACAAGTATCGTTAGTATCGAAGAATTTTTTTTATTACAATAAACCTTTTACGTAATGAACAAGGAGGCGACAAAACTTAAAAGAATTTTAATTAAGAAAAGAAACATTGTAAAAAACAAATTGCGCCAGTTAAAAGATAATGAAGTCGTCCAAGTGGAATCAATCTTACCCATAACATCGCGATTTGAAACTATTGCTAATAAACTGGACTGCGAAAGTGTGGTAAAGAAAGAAAAATTTAAAGAAGAAGAAGAAGAACTGCCTCATAGCAATGTAATAGAAAGGAACGTTGACTATATTGATTCGCCGGTTATTGCTCAGCATATACCAAATATAAAAAATGATGCCATAGAGGAAGATAATGATGATGATGATGTTGAGAATGAATACGAAGCGGAAGTTAATCGAAATGCTCAAGAAGCCCAGGAATATATACGAAGCTTTGCCGATTCACCTGGTATGACACATTATCTCGAACAGCTACATACGCTACCTCGAGAATATATTTACAATATGTTTAAAAATGTTAAGAACGAATTTGATCATAAATATGGTATTAGGTTTAACCCTGATTCAAATGGTCTTATGATAGGCAATTCGAATTTCGTGTTGGATGATGAAAATGCGCTAATAAATGATTTGAAATATAAAGGTACTCCTGGATTATACGAAGTACTGTTTAAAAAATATCCTGTCGGGTACAAATCGCAAGTACTAAGGTCGTACCTTGATATTGTGAAAAGAACAAACGCTAATAGAAGGTATTATTCTGAAACAGAACAAATTCAGGGTAATAATTCATATAAATACAAAAATATAATATCTACATTAAACATACTTCCCCAAACACCCCGTAAACCTAGAACATTACCTTATAGAAAGCGTCTTGAAGACGGTATGACAATGGAAGTATCAAACAACACCATAGATTATTTATATTGGAATGATCCCAATGAAATTGTTGATAGATTACGGCTTTTAGTTTCATCTCAGACTGCTGGACACACAGGTCACGGCAACAAAATAAATTCGATCATTGAAGAATTGCGTGAGGCAAAAGTGATTAGATGATATGACAATTGACAAATTTGGAAGGCACTTAAATAACCGTAAAATAGATATAAGTCAACAGGAATATGAAAACAAAAAAAATAAAGGTTTTGAAACTTTGATTGAGTACAAGTTACATATGCTACATTACACGGTAGTAGCAACGTTTTACTCTAGTACATTCCTCGACGGTGACAAGACATTCCTTATTTTCAACATTAAACATAATTATAAATTTTCTTATGAGGAAGCAGTCATTGAGAATATTAAAGGATACCCGCAAGACATTGAAATTTTTATAAACAAAAAAAGTTATGTAATTGCACAGTTACAAGGATTTTTGCTTAAACGTATGGATGTAATCAGCTTTCGTGACAGCGGTGCTATCATAAACAATACCACAATGTTTCTTGATTTTATATTAAAAGTTCCTTTCAAAGCAAGTGGAGCCCACGACATTCAAACATAGAAGTATTTATTAATTGTATTTAATAAATCCTGATTAGAAAAAAAAGTGTTATGATAGTTGTTCAATCAAAAGTGAAAGAGGATATAGTAAATGAACTTCATAAACCAGCAAGAATAAATTTCAAGAGACGCAAAGTGATAGTAAAAGGTTTAAATGACCTTCTTCAGACCGATTTGATTGAAATGCTACCATATTCGCAAACAAACAAAGGATTTAAATACGTTTTAGTAGTTATTGATTGTTTCTCCAAATACGTATGGGCTGCACCACTTAAAAGTAAGACGGGTATTGATGTTACTGCTGCAATGACAACAATTTTAAATAAATTTAAAAATCCACCAAGAAATTTGCAGTCTGATTTTGGTAAAGAACATTATAACAAACACTTTCAATCCTTAATGCAGACATATGGCATAAACTATTATAGTGTTTTTCTACAAAGAAAGCATGCATTGTTGAACGTGTAATTAGAACTTTAAAGGGAAAAATGTGGCGCTTGTTTAACCTGAATGGTTCTTACAATTGAATAAAAAATTTAAGCAATATTGTGAAACAATACAACAATACAGTTCACAATACTATCGGAGCCAAACCTGTAAAAGTTGATATATCAAATGAAAAAACTATTCTTAAATCATCTTTTACCCACATCAAACTTACAACCAAAATACCAAAATATCCAATTAAAGACAGTGTGAAGATTAGTAAACACAGGGAAGCATTTACGAAAGGTTACACGCCAAACTGGTCAAATGAAATTTTTAAGATTAAAAAGGTAAACGTAACCAATCCGACAACATATATATTAGAAGATCAAGATGAGAATGAAATGAAAGGTGCATTTTATGAAATGGAGTTGCAAAAGGTTAAACATCCAGGAATTTACCTGGTAAAAAAAGACCTAAGAAAGAGTGGAAATAAAGTCTTTGTAAAATGATTAGGCTTCTCTAACGTACACAATACCTGGATCGATAAAAATAATGTTTGCTAGAAGTTGTTACAATAATAATAGTTAATAAGGCTAACATTGTAAAATTATATTAAAATAAATAATACAGACACAATCTTTCTATTGTTTTTTTATTATTATCAAACCATTCTTTTAATAAAAAGGTATTTTGTTTTGCACATTGCAGATTATTATTGCTATGTCTACAACAATGGGTGTTATATATTAAACGATTGTTGATTTTTAACTCCGATAGCTTAGGACAACCTAGTGCAAGCATATCAGTTACAACGTTTTGCATAAGATAGGTTTCAATCAATTTCTTCTTTTCTAGACCCTTCACAAATACTTCTTCACCGGGTCAGATAATTTGCTTCAAATAAAGCGCTATATATGATGACACCATTCCAGCCGTTGAAGATTCATCCCAAGAAAGACCATGAATATTCCTTGTCACCCAGTCGTTATGTTTTATATGATCTTGACTCAAACAACTAGACTGCATTGACAGTTTAAAAATTTGATGCCAAACATCACCTAACAACAAGTCTAAAACCGCAATTTCTTTGCACACAAACTCGTTTTTCTTGTATTTAAATCCCTGAATATCAATTATATACATGTTTGTATATGTAGGTATGTAAATATATGCAGTAAACTTCGACTAATTAAATTAATATTAGGAGCAATCTCCTTATATAGCAGATTACCACCATCTGCGTACTTTGCCAACCTACTTTTCAACCTATCACAAGAGTGAACACACATTTTGAATTGAAACCGGCCCATGTGTATTTGCAGCCTCTAAACATAAGTAAAAAACATAAATCAGAATCCACTTTAATTAAACACAATTGACTTGAATGCGATATTTTGCATTTGGCATACTTTATAACTTCTCGCTAGAAAACCGAATTCAAAACATCTACACACATTTTCTCTGCACTTACATTTTTCAACATACGTGTGTTTTGAAGTATGTATGTTCCATTGAAAGTAATATAAAGCCGATCTGACTTCAAAACGTGCCCACAAGTATTTTACATTTGAAAGTATATAAGGCCGGTCTGAATTCATGTTTTCACAACTATTTTACATTGAAAGTATATAAGGCCGGTCTGAATTCAAGACGGTGCACGTGTATTTTACATATGTACAATACGTGTAAGCACGTTTTGAATTCAGACCGGCCTTACCCCACTACTTTTAAATTTCAAAAATACTAATTCAAGGTATTCTTTCTACTAATTTCTTTTACTGCCTACTGTAAACGTAACTGCAATCTAAAGGCAAATTGCTATATATTGCATTTTATATTTAATTGAAATTTAAGAATATTTAACCTTAAGAATAGAATTTGCAAATCTTGTACCTAAACTTTCTAATTGACAATCAAGTATAAATTTCAGGAGAACTTATAAGATCAGTGAAACTCAAAAGAGTATAAACCTTTACTTTGTATAGGAAATAAATGTGGTTTCAGAGAGACAGTAAAGTTCTAAAAATAATCCACTATTTATTTTAGGTACCCATTTTTATGGCAATGCCGACGTATGCGCAAGATGGAAATTTTAAGCTTTTGTATTTATTATGTATATTTATTTACAATTTACTAAATGCTTACGCCTACGAAGTAAATTATGAAGTTATCGAAGGTTTATACTCCGATCTTCTCGTCGTACTAAACTAAGTATTATTGAAAACAAACTCATAAACCAAATCAAATTTCTGGCCCGTCAATCATTAGTCTCATGTAATAGTTTTCTTCGTTTATTTTGAATTTCGTTTTTAGTAAACATATAATGCTGTGGTAGAAAGCGTTACTTTCGACTGGATGTTTATCTAAGCCGCTTTATACAACCTCATGCACATGTTCACATCGCACTTTATCTATTTATGTACATTATTTAAAATGAGAAATGCATCAAACTGGTAGAGAGGTGGTTTCACGTGCTCGTCAAAGTTTTTAAACCTAAAAATACAAAAATGGGTAAAATCTAATTATCATTCAAACAAGTAACTAGTCAAACCTATTCAGCTTTATTTCAATTATTGCGACTAAACCTCGTGACGCACCAGGGAATGTAACCTTCTCAAAATAACTTTTGCAAGTTGTGCTGCGCGTTCGTCACCAGACATAAAAGAAAGGCTTTAAATTTTCTGTACATTTGCATATAACGCGTGAAAAGGTAAATATAATCAAGTGAAATGTCTACGATTTATGATGCTAAAACTTGTACATCAGAAATTCTAATTGTGTACGTTTAAATTTAGAAATTTTATTGGCAACCCTAGTTATTCTAGATATTTTTTAAACGAGTTCACAAATGTCAAGACAGTTACTTTCTTGAATTTATTCTCAGCATGTAAAAAACACTTCCTACCCGTATGTTTAAAAATAAAACAAATTACTTAAGGATAAAAACAAAAAAGTATGTATATATAATATACAGGAAATACTGTTTATGAAATGTGATTTTATACGGACACATTATTGACAGTACAAAGCTACCCGCCTGATATCTGCTTTTAACACTATAAGCACTAAGTAAGTGCTGAAAAACGATACCTTTTCGATAATACTGCTGCTATCAATAGCTATTACTAATCTACCTAAATAGTCGAATTATCAAAAATAGTGTTCTGGGCACTCTTAAGTCATTATCAATAATCGTCAAGTACAGATAGGTAACCGTTTTCAGGGTGAACTAATCAAAATTAATCACATCTATTCAGATAAGATGCGAATCATATTACGACACCCTACTAACAAAGAACTAACAACTGTAGAATAATTCCTATAAGATCTAAATATAAATCTTAAGCTTAACTCATAATTTCGAAATTTCTTTTTAGCAACTACAATGTACAATATTAACCTAAAAAACTAATCCTGTCGTACTAGTGCTTTATTATACATTTAGGTTTGGTTAAAAATTGGCGATAAATCAAATTTGTTTATAATGTTCCAGAAAATTGAACGAGTACGTCGCTCTCATCGATTAACAGACAGTGACCGCTTACAGATTATTTTAAATACACTGACTTCTCTTCTTCAAAATGACAAATTGCCTTGTATATGTTTAGACTATACTTCTGTAGATACAACGTAATGGCACATCCATACATACTGTACTAAGAAGAATATTAGAATCGCGTTGATCTCTAAATGAATGTTTCTCACACAGCACATTCCGAACGGCTAACGATAGTTAGTAAATTCTATTATTTTTAGCAATTTTAATATCGTATTTTTTTTAACTTTCTAAACGACCCAAAAACAATACGATAATGGTTGCAATTTTGATGAATTAGTATCACCTTTTAGAAATTCTGGAACACTCATGTGTTGTCCCTTGTTTTTGAATATAAATGAGACGAGGGCTTATATATATATATATATATATATATATATATATATATATATGTATATATACATATGTATCGTCGTGTACACGATTTAAATTTCTAAATTTCCCAATTGTGCCATTGGTCTCGGTGGCGTAATTGGTAAACGCATAGTTCTGGCAAAACCAGGATACAGGTTCAAGTCCTGTCCATGACCGACTTTATATTTTCCATCTTTCAATTACTAGCTCGATTTGAAATAATCATTTGGGCTTTGCATAAAAGTCTAAATTATTATTTCATCTTATTCACTATAATACGATAGTATTTATCAACTTACCTTGTGTAATTAACTACCTAATATATATATATATATATATATATATATATATATTGCCACGATATCGCCCTTCGCCAGATGTACAACGATCAATTGCCTGCTGATCGCCACCTTTCTGTGCCTTTAAAATAATTTAAAATTAACACAATTAAGTTTTATGGCTCGACTAGCTCAGTGATACTGAATTTTCACTCAATGCATACATAAATTTTATAAAATCATTTTTGTAATATCAGTACATCGTTTTTAATAATATAATACTACATATCACAGGTTTATTCTTTTTATTAATGAATGCTTCCTACGTTCCCATGTTCGTTTTTCTTGTAATCTAGTCGATGGTCAAGATGTAAAAGGATTAATTTTTAGAACTCCAAAATTAACTAGTATAAGATTGTTCAGATCTTAGGTTATGGTTTCTGTATCTCGGTTTACGTTTCGTGACGCTACGTTTCTGTTCTGTGTGGTTAATTTTCCAAAATTCTTGTAAATACAGTAGATATGTGTAAATATTACTTAGTTGTCACGTATCTGTTTTTTTATTAATTTCTATCGTTTTTTGATGATATGGTACTTTTCTAGTATATTTCGTTTGTTGTAATTTTGTTGTTTACCTAATATCTTTGCATTTTTCCAATTTATGCTGTGGTCTTAATTTTTGTGAACATGCTTAGCTAAAGCACAATGACATGACTTCTGTTAGTTCTTATGTCACTTTTATGTCCTGCCATTCTTTGTTTTAATAAATTTCTGGTATGTCCCACATATTTTTCTCGGCAATTACACGTTAATTGGTACACTAAACCAGATTGTTTTAGTATAGGTGTTTTATTTTTTAGAATACTAAAAAGTTCAAATTTCATGGTTTTGTTATGTTTGTAGATCACTTTAATACCTTCTAGTTTGAACACTTTTCCTATTTTTTGAGAAAAGTTTGTGAGATGCGGTAATATTGTAAAATTTGTTTCACTCATTTTTCTTGGATTTCTCTTTTGATTTCTGTTTTATTGTGTTATGTGTTTCATGTAATAGCCTATTTATGACGTTATTCGGATATCCATTATTTTGAAGTAGGTGTTTCAGTTTCATGATATTTTTATGTTAATAGTTTGGACGGCATATATGTGTTATTGTTTCTCATTTGTTTGATAAAATTTATTTTCTTCTATGTTGTATGTTTCGAACTGTAGTAAATATATTTATTTGTTGATGTTGGTTTTTGATACTAATCTAATTATATTATCTTACTCTGGTGTTTAGGAAAGGTACACAGTTGTTTTTTCTTCTTCAACTGTGAATTTTAAATGTTGATGAAAGTTATTAACTATTTGTAAAATTTCTTGGCTTCCTCCTGCAATTGGTACAGCAAGCATAATGTCATTACGTCCCAATTTTTATGTAACACTGTTGTTACCACTTACTTTAAAATATTACCAAAAATATTTACTGCGTCTATCGATATCACTTCATATTCCTCAGGTATTTCTAGGTTATTGATAAAAACTCAAATGGAAAAGAGTCTTTAATGTAATAACAATTTTCTGTTTTGTAAGCACTTACTAATAAATCTGCTATTATTTTGGCTAAGTTGTTCGTTAGTCACTTCACATCAGATGCAATTGGTCATAATGGTATACCCTGCTTGTGTATTTTTGGATTTCCATATAACTTAAGACCTTTTGAATGATATTGTCGTGAGTTTTGTGCTTCTAATTTTATTAAATGGTTAGATTTTTAAAACTTCTTTATGTGATAATTGATTTTCCGTTCTACTGCTTGGGTTGGATCTCTATATAGTTTTTTTTTAAATTTTTTGTATGGTTTAAGATGTTGTTCATTTTAAATATAACCTGCTTTATCCATAACAACTGTGACGTTTCCATTATCTGATTGCAATATCAAGAAATCATTATGCTCTTTAAAAAACTTTTTTGTATTTTTATCATTTTGTGGATTTCAGGAGGTAGGTTTGTGTCGTAATGAATATAGTTTGTTACTATTGCTGTGATTTTTGTTCGGTATAAATCTTTTTTATTTTCTTCTTTTATTTTTAAGGAACTATCAATTTCAAGAATTAACAAATCTAGTTTTATGTCCCTTTTATTGTACTTATACTAAATTTTGGTCTTAGCTATAGCACAGTTTTTATATCAAGAGGTAGTTCTGTTTTGAAATATTTTTAAACCATGTTAATGGTTTCTTTTGTTCTGATTCTAGTATAGATATTTTGATTAAATATATGTATATATATATATATATATATATATATATATATATATATATATATATATATAAGAGTACGCTTTAATAACCAGCTGACCTACAACCTGCTAATATCATTCAATATATATGTATATATATATATATATATATATATATTGCTGTGATATGCCATATTTTAGGATTATCGAGCCCCTACGGTGGGTGTCATATTTATTGCTGGGAAATTCTCCCCACGATTGGGCGTCATATTTAACTGCAATGATATTCCTTTTATTATTTTAAGCCCCAATGTTATGAAATGTTAAATTAGAATTTTTACCCCGACTAGCTTACTAAATAAATCTTATTGAATCAAATAAAGCAATTCTAGAACACACAATATAATAATTGATAATATTTACAATACTCAAAATTTTCCTTTTTGTACAAAATATCTACATATACCACATTTATGCTTTTCTGAAAGTCAGCAAAAGTATTTTTTAATTATGTTCAAGGACCTTCCAACGTTCCAAGATACCTATTCTATTTTCATATTTTTTTAAGTGACCTTTTTGATGACTCTTGCAAATATACAATGTATGGCAAATATTAAATCAAAAACAGTTTTTCAATAATAAAGTGTATTAGGAATGCTAACCCGGAATGGGTCCTGGGGTTCCATCTTAGTCTATGATCTGCATCCTCTTGCTGTGTCCGCTTTGCTTATTGATATGCTGACTCCATATAAGAATCGCCTTCCATAAATCGCCTCCAATTAAAATCGTACCAAATTACTGTACAACCAAAATTAAAACGTCCCAAATCGGAATATGTCCAAATTAGAATATGTTCATTTTTAAAATATCACCCAAATTAGAATATGTCCAAAGTTAGGAGCCCCAAATTAAAGGTCCCAAATTAAAGCCGTCTCAAATTAAAGGTTCCAAATTAAAACCGTTTCAAACTAAAGGTCCCAAATTAAAGCCGTCTATCTATAGATCGGCTTATATTTCGTTGCACAAATTCTCGCACTTTTAAATCTGATTTGTTTTAATTTTTACTTCACTAGTTACGTGAGTTTTTAACACCTTCGAACATAGTTGTTGCTCAGTTTAATGTAGACTAGGATGGAACTCCAGGGCCCATTCCAGGTTAGCAATCTTAATACACTTTATTATTGAAAAACTGTTTTTGATTTAATATTTGCCATACATTGTATATTTGTAAGTCGTCAAAAAGGTCGCTTAAAAAAATATGAAAATGGAAGAAATATCTTGGAATGTTCGAAGGTCCCTGAATATAATTAAAAAGATATTTTTGCTGACTTTCAGAAAAGCACAAATCTGGTATATGTAGATATTTTGTACAAAAAGAAAAATTTTGAGTGTTGTAAATACCATCAATTATTATATTGTGTGTTCTAGAATTGCTTTATTTGATTCAATAAGATTTATTCAGTAAGCTAGTCGGGGTAAAAATCCTAATTTAACATTTCATAACATTGGGTCTTAAAATAATAAAAGGAATATCATAGCAGATAAATATGACGCCCAATCGTGGGGAGAATTTCACAGCAATAAATATGACACCCACCGTAGGGGCTCGATAATTCTAAAATATGGCATATCACAGCAATTTTATGGCAATCCACATCGTAGGTGCTCGAACACCAGAAAAAAAATTTAAAAATTAAAAATCGTATAGGCTACAACACCACGAAAAGAAATTTAGAAATTAAAAATGGTAGAAGCATGAATAAAAATTCAATTTAAAAAGCATAAGGGTAAGGAAATTTATAGTCGGCAAGGAATTTTGAGATATTAAAAATTTTTAAAAGTTTAGAAATGAAAAAAGAATGGATAAACGAATAAAGGAAACTAGAGAAGAATTAAGGAATCAAGGGGTAGAAATAGGGTCTCAAGAAAGCGTAATTTTACCGGATGTATCAACAAAAATACAAGGGCAACAATCGACACGAAGTTAAAGTGAAGAGCGGCAGATATCACAACAATCTGAAATGATGTCTATTTTATTAGCCTTAAATAGAAAAATGGACAAAAGCGAAGAGACCATAAAAAATATTAAGATGCAGATTAAGGAAAATAGAGAAAAGCTCGGTGCCGAAATAAACGTTGTAAGCGACGGATTAAAAGAAACAAATCAAACAATCGCGGAAATGCAGGTACAATTTGAGAATAAATTTATTAAAATGATGGACGATGTGAATGATGGACGAGGTTTGGAAAATTAAATTAGATCAGGAAACATGTAAAAAGAAGACTAATGATCGGATTACAGATTTAGGTAAAAAGATGTGGGAAATTCAGGGAAATTGTAAAATAGGATTTAATGATGTAAATAGAGAATTAGGTAATTTAAAATCAGAATTCAAAAATGCTGGTAGTAATCAGGGGCAATACAATAAGATAAATAGACCGGAAATATCAGTTGAGCAATATTCCAAATTTTACGGACACAACAAGGTAAATCCAAAAATATTTTTGAATAATATAAGAAAATTAATACAGAGATCAACGGATGAAAGATACAATTTAAATTTTGTTAGATCAATGTTGAAAGGAAGCGCGGAAATATGGTTTGACTTTTAAAGAATGAAATATGTAATATCACAGCAATATATATATATATATATATGAAGTGAAGTGGTGTGGTGTGAAGTCATGTTTAAATTGCTCTGCTGTTATTTGTGTATTAAAAGTGTAATACTTAAATTTATTAGAAGTATTTGGTATCTGTGTGTAGCTGATTAACAGGTCTATATACTGAGTTTAGTGTAATTGGTTAAGTGAATAAAAAAATTGCAAAAACAATAAAATCAACTTATAATAATTGATATTCAATACAGTATAACAAAAGTTTGACCTTTACCTCTGATAAGATAAACTTCATTCAATTCTATAAACAACAATACTCTGATAATAACATCAAGAACAGCTGTGTATACAAGAAATTCCACTACAATATATTATCTGAAATGATTTTAACATCATGGAGTGCAACTTATGCAAGGTAACTAAACAGCCTACAAAGGATACAAAGATTCCATGTAACCAATGTGATAATTGTAGGAATCTAATATGTACAGAGTGTTCTGATTTATCAGCATCAGAATTGAAATGTTTACCGTTACAAAACGTGTTCTCAAGTTTTATTGCAAAAATGTAGAAACAATGATTATACAGAAAGTCTAAAATTAATCATTAAAGACAAAGACATAATAATAAATGATAAACAGGAAATCATACAATTATTACAAGAAAAACTTTCCCAATATGAACAAAAGCAATTAAGTGAACCGACTAGTCCAACATATGCAGGGGTAATAAAGAGAACTATTGAAACCTCTACCTTAAAAATCAACACAACATTCCTGACATAATAATTAAACCAAGAAACACGCAAATCCCTGAACAAACAAAGAAAGAAATTATTAGTAACATTAATCCAGCAACAATAAATGTAAGAATTAAGAATATAATTACCTCTAAAACTGGATCAGTTATAATTAAATGCAACAGTAGGAAAGAAGCAGGAGTATTGGAAACAGCGGCAAAAGATATACTGAAAGACAAGTACATCATTGAAACTCCACAACTACGTAAACCTCGATTTAAGTTGCTAAACTATTCACAGAAACGGTCTAAGGAAGACATAGCAACATCCTTACTTCAGCAAAATGACACTGTAGAAGATTTAAATATAACATACATAAAAAATAATAGAAATGGTCTCTATACCATATTTGGGGAATGCTCACCTAAGTCATTTAACGAACTAATGCACCTTAGACATATTTATATTGGATGGGAACGCCTACCTGTTTTTGAAGATTTATCGATTCCACGGTGCTATAAATGTCAAGAATATTACCACAAAAGTCAAAATTGTATAAACAAGTTACACTGTCCTCATTGTAGTGAAGAACACGAACAGAAAGATTGCCCCAACAAAAAAATCTGCATTAACTGTGTTAATTCTAATAATAAATATGGTCTTAAGAATGAAATTAATCACTGCTCAACCGATTTAAATTGCCAGACACTGCAATTTCATATCAAGCGACTTAGAAATAAAATTGATTACTCTCCTGATGGTAATTCTTGATCAGGATATTGTTTTAAGCAACATAAATCAATTAGAGCAGGATCATTGTGACTACTATTTGGAGCCTAATAAATATTCAACTGTACTAATAGATCAAGATTATCCCATTAACATAATGCACTTGAATATTCGTAGCATTAACAAAACTTTGATGAATTCCTTGCTTTGTACGAAACTTACAAACTAACTTGTGATATATTTGTCTTAAGTGAAAGTTTTCAAGGTGTTGCCATAAGCAATATAAACCTCTACGGCTATACAACTTTATATAGTGAAGGAGATTTTAACAAAAATGATGGTGTTATCATCTTCATTAGATCGAACATAAATTACAGTAATTTTAATCACAAGCTAATTGAATGTGGTGTTACTCTAAGCATTGTTGACTTAATCATTGAAACTATCTCAATTAGATTAATTGCATTGTATAGACCCAACCCTAGTAACTTGATTATTTTTATTAATGAGCTTGATGATTATCTCGACAAGAACAGGAAAAGATCAACTATTGAAATACTAACAGGAGATGTAAACATTGACCTGTTAAAAGAAAACGACGTTTATGTAAATAAATACCTTTCTAGTCTTGCAAGACATGGTCTTGTACCCTACATTAATAAACCCACCCGCATAACATCTCAATCACAATCTTGCATTGATCACATATTTATAAAAAGTCCTATCAGACATAATTTTCAGTTTAGGACTCGTATTTTTACCTGTCAGATTACTGATCACTATCCATTGCTATTAAGTATAAAATCTAAAACACTAACTATACCGAAAGTTGATATACCCTATACTTCAAAAATCCAGGTGATAGACTATAAAAATTAGAAATTCTCCTCAAACAGGAAAACTGGGACAGCATAATGACCCAAGATGACCCGCAAATGCAACAAATACATTTGAAATTGTGATTAATAATTTCATAAAATCTCAACAAAATCATGACATATACAAGAAAAGTCCAGAAAATAAAGCCCTGGATTACTCTCGGTCTTATAAGCTCAATAAAAACGAGAGATAAACTTAAAAAAAAATTAAACCAACATTTTTCGCCAGCACTAGAGAATGACTACAAAATATACAGAAACATTTTAAATAAACTTCTAAAAAACAAAAATGACTACTATAAGACAAACATTGACCAAAATAAAATAACCTTAAAAAGATATACCAGCTAATTTCAGATGCTACTAATGAGAAAGTATATCATACAAACATGCTTACAATCTTAAATGAAGATAATGAACCTTTTGATAACAACAAAAATGCTGCAAACTACTGTAACAACTACTTTGCTAATGTGGCGTTAAAATTAGTCAAAAACATCGATAAAACAGTGAATGCAAACAATGACAATTTACAAAGAATCCCCGAATCTATGTTTTTATATCCAGTAACGGAAAATGAAATTATTACACACATATCTTCCCTAAAGACGAACAGTTCACCAGGACCAGATAAAATAACTACAGACTTAATTAAAAGAAACCATAAATACTTAATAAAGCCTTTAATTCACATAGTTAACTTGATTTTTGAAAAGGGTAAGGTACCCAGTCAATTTAAATCATCAATAATCACTCCTGTATATAAAAGTGGAGACAAAACCAAAATTAATAACTATAGGCCTATTAGCGTGATAAATAATTTTGGTAAAATTTTTGAAAAATGTTTGAAGTCTCGTTTAATGAAATTTTTTGCTAAAAATAAAATACTACATGATTTACAATTTGGCTTTCAAGAAAATAAATCTACAAATGATGCTATGTACTCTGTAATTTCAAACATAACAGATAGTCTCAATTCCAACCAAAAGTGCATCGCAGTTTTCCTTGACCTGACAAAGGCTTTTGACACGGTTAACCATGACTTGCTTCTAAATACCTTAGAGCAGATTGGAATTCGAGGCATAGCATTGGACTTAATGCGTAGTTACTTATCCAATAGGATACAAAGAGTTAAAATAAATAATGAATTAAGCAAACCTGAGATAATTCAAATTGAGTCCCGCAAGGCACAGTACTTGGCCCAATACTATTCTTAGTTTATATAAATTCACTACTATCCATTAAAATATCTGCAAAAATAATATCATATGCTGATGATACTGTGGTTATTTTTAGAGGTAACTCTTGGAAAAACTGCAAACGAGCTGTCGCTAATGGTATGAAAAAAATCATGAACTGGCTTAATTTGTATCAAATGTCGTTGAATATTAGCAAATCACTATATATTGCATTTGGAATAACTGAAGTAAATAGGCCCGACTTTACAAGTATAAAGGTATCTAGCCTAGAAGATGAAATTTGTGAAGCAAACCAAGTGAAATATTTAGGCATAATCATAGATAGAAATCTAAAATGGTCTAACCATGTTGACTATTTAACAAAAAAAGTTAGAAAACTTATATACAAATTTTATCAACTTCGTGAATTTCTTTCAAAAAAACTACTTCTAATAACCTACAAATCACTAGTTGAATCTATATTCCGCTATGGGATACTTATATGGGGCGGTTTGTATAATAATGCATTACAAAAACTTAATACAACACAGAACTATATTCTAAAAGTTATCTTAAACAAACCCTAGAGAACTCACTCAAATATGCTTTATACAAAAGAAATACCAAATCTTCGATCACTGTACTTTCACAGTATATGTATGTTTGCTTTTAGGAATAAATTACTAAATACATACTCATTACCAAGCTACAATGCTCGCAGTACTTCGCAAAAGCTAATACAAGTACCAAAATTTAATAAAACTCTTTGTCAAAGACTACCAAGCTATACTATACCCAGCATTTTTAATCAGTTGCCAATTGAAATTAAACAGCTTAGTAAAATAAAACAGTATTCATACGAATCAAAAGAATTCATATACAAAAACTACAGCAAATTATTGAAACTCTTATACTAATTTACCTTGTTACAATTACTAATCTATACCTATATGCTTACTAACACCATCCAATACAACGTGTTTTATTTGTTTATTACATTTAAATATTTTTGTTTACTATTATCCTAGCACATACAAGTGTTTAATCACTTAGGTGCTTAATTTTGTATATACATAACTATAACACCATGTACAATATTATTTAATTTTAAATGTCTTTAATTCTATATAGTTATTCTCCTAAAACTGTCTAGATTCTATATGCTATAATTGTAATTGTACATTTGAAATTGTAACGTATATGCAATAAATAAATAAATAAATAAATAAATAAATAAATATATATATATATATATATATATATATATATATATTACTCAAATTTAGACCAGGGTAGAAAATTAATTTACGACATCAAATAATTTTAATCACCGTGTATACGGAAGCTTTGGGAAAAGTACGCATAATTAAAGGCCTACTGTAAAGATTTAAATCATTCAATTAGAATGTAGGGTTTGTATAGAATTTTATTAGATAATACGCGTTATTAAAACGTGGAGCATACAAATTTATTCGTTTCATTAAAAATAAGGGATTTAAATTATCCCTAAAATTGTATCTCCCTTTCTTTAATTTAAACCCACCAAAAATGATACTATTACCGAAAAATCTAAAACTTTCAAGACCTTTCCTCTTTTTACGTAAATTTTTACTATGAAATATTTTTGTTGGCTCCTTACAAAATATAGAAAATATAGTCAATATTAAAATAAAAAAAAATGAAATAATGCCTTATTTTAGGTAGCCCTAACCTGTAGTTTTCCCGGTGTGTCCTTCTTTGTTTTCCCCTTTGATCTGCTGCCACGTGTTGTGGATCAACACCTCTTGATTACCTTCAATCGAGTTGCTTTTTTTAAAACAATGCTCTGTCTTGTGCTTCCTCCCGTGAATTTGAACCAATAATTTTTCATCTATTTTTACTATAATTTATTTTAAAATATTGTATAACACCACTTCTCATAAATTTTAATAATTTAATTTAAATATTAATTTGACGCATAAATTTTTGAGTAACAGTGACGCAGCTTCGACGTGGTTCTAATTGAGACTGACCCTTATCAAACTCTGGACGTTATATAGTCTATCCCTATCTAAAATTCATTAGTTTATCTGAACTGCCGTTTAAAGATTGCAACCAACCACAGGTTGTTTGGGGTATTTTTGTGGATTTTACAAGTTTATTTCTGATGGAACGATTCAGTGATCACGTATTCTCCTAATATTTCTATTATTTGTCGATCTTTGACCGCTTGTTTTGGTATTATTACTGGAAATTTTAATTTATCTTAGCCTTTAATTTAGCTTATGGCTCTTGTTTGTGTAGATTAAGCTTTATGGGAATCGAACGAATTTCATGAATTAAGTCACGTAGCATAAATGACGTACATCAACATATTGTCGTTTATATCTTGTGTTTAAAACTCAGTTCTTTTGAAATATGCGTTTCTTTACCACAGCGTTTAACAACCGTATGGTTAGCTATCGCATAAAGAACGCCAGTGTCGACGATGGAGTGTCCGAGTTTCTTTGGAAGCAGAAAGAGCGATTTATTCGATTCATTAATAAAAAAAGAATACAACATACAGCAATAAAAGTCTATTGCGAACTCTACGGCGTTTACACCAAAATGAGAGAAGAGACTACCGATGTGAAATCCTTTAACACAAAAAGTATGGTTATAACGTCCTCTAGTAATCTGGAAAATATGTACGAGGTCTTAAACGACACCATGTAAACACCAACTTTATACCCAATTAATTAATAAAATTAGTTTGTCGGGCGAAGACAACAAAAGGTACATCATTCCTAATAGTACAGCAACCTACGCATGGGGCATAAATATATAAGGTAGTTACTATATTTTATTGTGTTTCCTTGTACAAACAATTAAAGTAGGTCAGTAAGCAGTATTAAATTGCTATTAATTGACTCAAATTTAGCGTACTTTCTTACTGTAATTAGCGTATTTGTTTGGAGAAGATATACACTTTTAAAAAAAAATTATATACAGTTTTCACATGTAATTCGAAGGATGATTACGTTAAAGTCGACCTTCTCATTTACATATTAAAAACACATTACATTGGAATGTTTTTACATTATTCTCATATTGTTAGATTAACGACAATATGTCTTATTGACGGTAAACACTTTTCCGCTCTTATTAGACAGTACATTAATCTCTTTTTGTTGCAGGTCTATTTAAACAACACATTAATTTCTTTTTTTGTTACAGGTTACTTTAACCTGCTTGGATTTGGTTAAACGAAGAAGATAATGTTATACTTTGTAAATACTGTATTCAATTATTTTATTAAACTGTAAATCGGATAAAATAAATTATTAAATTTTTGCGTGCTTAATTTATTTGTGTTGGTTAAAGCATATGTCATAGATGAGCAAAAAATTTAGAGGTTTGAGAGCTTTAAAGGGGTATAACTTTGCAGGGCATGGTCCGATTTTAAATCTGTTTGCAGATTCGGATTCTGCGTAAAATTTTAGACTAATTTAATGTATCGCATGTATAAAAAAATTTATGCGGACGGTCAGAAATCGCTGCTGCTGGTAATAAAATCTTAAAATTAGGGTAGCTCCCTGGGGGGTGGCGCTATCTTAAAAGGTCCTAAAGATTCTGGTAGCTGAGAAAATTCTATTGTTAATTGATACCAAACAAGATAGGTTTATCTCAAAAGATGCATTGGTTAGACGAAGAAAACTATTTGGTTCAGATGCGGGTGGAAATGTGGATGTTAAGATGAAAATGTAAGATATATTTATCTCGCGGGTAGAAAGAATACGGGTGTGACGTAATCAAAATGGTTGGGGTAAAAAAATTCTACAAGGCGGTCCACAAGGGGGAGCAACGGATGAGATTCATCTCCTCATTTCCTCCTTATGGGTTTTTATATGTAAATTTGGTCCAGATGTGGGTGCAAATGAGGATGCTGGTGCAAATGAGGTGGTGATTCGTCACTAAATGGTCTACTTACGTCCACGGAAAACTTGCTATTGTCATAATCTAAAACACACTCACGTTTTTCAATTTCTGTTCCAAATTTAGTTTTTGCGGTTTTCATTTTATTTGAGTGACACGTTGAGAGCGCCAACACATCTCATTTATCTCTCCATTTTAAAATTGTTATCCCTTCATCTGATTCACTTGCTATCACTTTATTTGTAGATAATTTTGTTTGTATTACAGCTTCCGGGATGTTTTCTGTTTTTTCGCATAGTACCTACAACGTGAGTCTTTTCAGCAAGCAACTTTTGCACTAGTGGCACTCCCACATAGAAATTGTCTAAATAAAGTGTTCTACCTTCACCTAAAAGATTCTTTGTCAGAATTAAGTTTACGTTCTCAGATGCTGACAACTCCTCAGTTGAATCTCTTCCAATATAAACTGACATATTCTAAGTATACCCTTTGCCTGTACAAAGTTTGTACAACTTGATTCCGTAACGATGTCGTTTTGTTTTTATATATTGCCGGAAAACAAGTCGGCCTCGCCAGGAAACCATAGTTTCGTCAATACATATTCTTTCATTAGGCGTAAATGTACATTGAAAGCGTTCTATAAATTTATTCAGTACGTTTTCGAGTTTGTACAAACGACTCTCCAGGGGAGTGTCGTCATTGTTTGAAAAGTGCCAGATTTTTAACAGCAATTTGAATCGGTTACGGAACATAACTTTATTAGGAAGTGGAAGTGAATATAATTCATTGCTACTCCAGTAGTCAGACAATTTGGGCAACTTGACGAGGCCCATATAACCAATCAGAGTAATAAATAATTTCATTTCTTCAAAATCGATTGGTGTCCAGAAATGCAGCCTAGACTTAGCTCCACTATCGTTTGTTGTCAGAACTTGAGTAGCGTAAATTTTTGTTTCATCTACCACGATATTTATGATTTCGGGGCATAGGAATAGAAAAAAGTAGTGTACTAGTTCCGTCATTGCCAAGATCCTACTAATTTCTGGGTCCATTCCCCCACGACCAGTGTAATCAAAAATCTGTTGATTTCCTTGCGGCAAGTGCCAAGAGGTAACCGACACACTTTCAAATTTACCTTTCTTCTTTTTTGTTTTGGGTTTGGTGTGTAAATAATTTTCTACTTCTAGTTGTATTGGCGGTGAAGAAACATTTATTTGCATTTTTCGTTTGCTAGCTTTCCTGGTCAGAACTTTTACCTTTCGTTTCCAAACAGATGGACCGGCTTCACTATAGGATGCGGATTCTTAAACAGACGATGAAGACTATCTATGAGATGAAACATATGATTCCTCCGATAATATATATTGCCTTTCAGCTTCAGAGTAATCCACCTCTTCATCGGTCAAATCACCGTAATCACCAGATTCGTGTATATGGGCTAAGTCAGAGTCAGTCAGTCTTTTCGAAACATTGCACACTGTAGCACTGTATACACTGATTCTGAATGTTGTATTTGCTAACGCACTAAATCACTAACACACAAAAACCGTCAATGGATTTGGTGAAATGTGTCATAATGTTGTCCTGAAACAAAAGACAAAGTTACTACAGTCCCGAAAATGAATATAACTAAAAGACGCAAGTTTTAACGTGTGTATCACAAAAGATACACCCGGAGTACTAGATGACACTACTAGGCCACGCCGGGTGTATCATTTAGGATACACCAAACAAAAGTAAAAATTTAAAAAAAAACTAAAACTAAAAAACAAAGTTAATTATATAAATGTACAGTACGTTACGTACGACAGTACGTTATGTTGTCTCGTAACATGTTGCATTTGTAATATGAAAATAAAAATTCACAAAATATCTAAGCAGGCAAATGAGAATCAAGTTAACGGCAAATGGGTCGCCAGCAACTTCCATAAAAACTTCCAAAGACATCTCGAAAAACACTGTACTATTCAAATTTTGTAACCCGAAACATAAAAATCCAAACGTTTAGAAGCGGCAGTGACGGGAATATTGGGTATTAGTTGTAACCCGGCCACCTCGACCCATTATGACCTCGGCTACGGCTACCTCTAGTGACGATTTAAGAAATATCGAAATTATTTCCACTGAAGATGACGGTGCGCCGGTGTCGCCATCAAACGAAAAAAGTGAGGGAAAAGGACAAGAGCAAATGCCTCAACTGAAACCTCAACACACATACACACACAAATAGATTTAAAATAAAAAGAAACAATAATAACGGCAATCTATTACTATCCGATCAAACTACATCCGAAGCTGGCAACCGAGCTAGTAGCACAGAAATGACGGATTTTCCAAGTAGAAAAATTGTAAATGGGACAACAATTCTAATTTCTTTTCAGCTTCGTTAATCCAAGCTGTGTCTCAAAATGGGAAAGCAAGTGTTAATCAAACACTAAGTGAGGCAGTAAATAGAGTAGTGAAGTGTCAAACTCTCTTACAAAGAAGTAAGTGAATACTTCTTGTATTTGCACCGATCGAGGGATAAACGAGCACGTGGGAAAAGTGATACAATTCAGTCACTATTAACAAATTTTGTAAAATATGTCAGTCAAATTTCAAAAGTTTTAAAAGATAATCATGCACTTCTTTTTGATAATATCGAGAAAAATTGAACGTTTGTCATTTCTCAAGTAAAATTCGAGTAAATGGTACCAATCAAAATAACCCTGAAAATGTAAATAAATTTTTACAATTACTACAATCTACATCTGCATCAAACTGTAAAAGATCGCAAAATAATATCGTATTTGATTCATGCTTAAAGCAGTGTTGTACACATTTGTTTATTGTTGGCGGGAGACTGCTATACGAAACTCTCCATGCTAATCTGAACGGTTCCTTGCCATCCTCGTTGCTATCTATAAACACAATTTCAAGACATATAAGTAACCGTGAAAATTTTGGAGAAGGTGCATTTAGATTTGAACAACTAAACAATTTTTTAAACGAAAAAAATTTGCCAAAATTTGTATGGTTAAATGAAGATGCTATAAAAAAATCAGGAATAGTTGAATACTGTTCTAAAACCAACAAATGTGTAGGATTTGTGTTACCCCTTGATGAAAATGGACTGCCACTAACTGATTCGTTCAAAGCAAACTCCTGTGCAGAAATTCATAAACAATTTTTGGATGAATCTCGTGTAAACTATGCCTGTGTTATTATGGCATAACCTCTTTGTGATAAAACTCTTTCATTTTGTGTTTACGTGTTTGGAACAGATAATAAGTTTACCCATATGGATGTACTTCAAAGATGGAAGTATATGCAAGTAACACCAAGACAGTTTGGAATAGAAATTTTAGAATTCTCGTCAGATGGAGATACTCGCCTAATGAAGTCAATGCGCTATATTACAAAATTTCCACCAAAAAGCGAGGTATTAAAAAGCCAATCATGGAGTTGGTTCCAGATGAATAAAATTGATAACAATATATGCGTACAGGACACTGTACATATTGGTACGAAACTTAGGACTAGGTTAATAAAACCATCTATTGTATTGTTCATTGGAAATTTTGTTGTATCATCTATACATTTATTAACACTTATCAATGAAATGTCCAAAGACAAACATTTCTTTACTCTGACTGACATAAAACATGAGGATAAAATGAATTTTAAGTCTGTAGAGAAAATCTCTTCGCCAATTGTATGCCGACTGCTTAATAATAATGTTGCTGCCAGTGAAGCTACACGCATATTTAACTATAACGCATTATATCCTTCAATCATATTTATGCAAAGATATTTCATCGTCAACACGAATTTAATACATTTGGCATATTATTTTCTTTCTTTGAATTTTGGTTGCAATTACATTCCGATTATTGGGTATGTGACAATTTCCTATCTTCTAATTGTTATTTATCTATTGAACTAAACGGGCACGCGTGAACTAAATTAGCACAGAGGTTTAGAGATTGTCCTGCTTTACATCCCAACATGTTTGTGCCATGGTTATTTTCTAGCTAACCTTACGAACAAATATTTAGGGCAACCCGTTCAATAATGTCAACATTTCCTACAGTAGTCAACTTTAGTATGTTAGACATTATAAACAGACTAAATAAAATTCAGGATGTTCATAACATAAGCCACGATCTGGAAGAGCAATTTATTTTCCCAGAGAAGTAAAGAAATTAACTGCTGGAAAAAATTTGTCGCTAGAAACGAGTTATTTCGAACTTTTAGATGACTCTGTCATCGGAAACATAATTTCAACTGCCATAAATGATGCAGCAGAGCAGATGAGTGTTCTCGGTCTTAATATGCATGACAATCATTTGTGGAATCATTTAGACGTACCCGTAGTCAAAATAAATGGAGTTGTATGCTCTGATGTAGCTATGCCCGAAGAAGAGCTGACAGTTAACGATCCAGAAGATGGCAACTGCATTGTAATGCATAGTGATGATGAAAATAACCCTACATACTCTAGAATCATTGATATTTGTAGAGAAGGTGCATAACATGAAGCACCCAAAGATTTGTCAAATAATTTGTCTGAAATATTAAATGCGGGATATTTTGGAAGCAAGCTAAATTTAAAAGATTACAGCTACCAGCGCAAAAAGTACACGCTAGGAGCAGTACTTTCGTTGCTGTAACGCTGCCAAACAATAAGGAAACCATTGTAAAAAAATCATCCTTATGTTAGATTTTAGATAATCACTAATATCGCATAAGCACTGATCGCATACATAGAGTTATGCAAGAGAGACAATTAAAATCAGTTCCGAACATGACCCCTAAATTAGTTGAACAAAAACAAATGATACATATTGAAGATTGCTGCATATTTATACTAGATTCTAAAGTAAAAATACTAGAAGGAACATCTCAGAAAGCGTTTGAACATTTAATGGTAGGGAGGATACTTGCCTTTAGTTACCTTAGTTGTAAGGAAAGACAATATTCTTTAGAAAGTGCCCCTACTTTAAACCCAATTTCAAGACAGTCAGATGATTCTGTTAAAGGTATTGCTTGTTTATTCACTTGCTACAGTGTTAATAAAAATGACGGATGTCTAAGTTTAGCGGACATAAATAAGCATATCTATATAAACATCAAAATATACAAATACACAATTGATATACCAAAGTCTATTTATATAAACGACAAAGTATATTTTATTTACAACTCAGTAGTGAAGTTTTAAATATTTTGAAAATCTTACCACTAGCAAAATACCAAATCTATTCCACAAACGCCACAATAATTTACCACAAAGTGACAATAGAAAGACAGCACGAAAAGTTCATTTTGACAGTAGCAGTGATACAGACGACTGTATAATGTAAGAAAATAACGCAACAGGTGAAGGTTTAGTTTGTAATTCTGATGATGAGGGTAAAATAATACAATTACAACCAGAAAAGGACCAATACTACGCGGTTTATTACAATGACACCTGGTATTTGGGTCGTGCAACTCTTGTACTCAACGAATTAGAATCGGAGTTCAAGTTTTTGAAAACAAATTTAAATTATTTTGTATGGCCTAAAATAAACGACGTTCAAGTAATTTATATCGAATACGTTATTTACGGCCCCGTGTTTTTAAATGGGTTTGAGCCTTTTTATTTAAAGTCCAATGATCGTGTCAATATTATTTCCAAATATAAACAATTAAAGAAAGAGTTTAAGAAATAAACCTTACTCTAATGTGAATAGTTAGAATAATGGGTGTCTCGGTTGTATTGCTTCGACGCCATATATCTATTTCTTAAAAAAATTAAATTTGATATTTTGAACACGCAACATATACCGAACATCTCTCTAAATCAAGCACAATAATAATATACAGTCACTTCTGGTTTAACCGGAAAGAAACTCAATTTTTGAAATTTAAATAACACTCTGTATATTTATTTCAAAATTTCAATGCTATGCGAAATACTCTTTCAGGTGATGTATTACACTTTGTGTTTACGCCCAACATCAATAAATCAAATTTTAAAAAATATCAGAATGTCTTTATAACCAAATAAACTAAACTTATTGTAATTTTGGCAGTTTGTGTATATAATTCATTAGCCTTAATCTTTGGTTAGATTTGTTTCAGTATTATTACGATTTTATGAGTGAAGTTAAATACATACTTTTATTAGCTTTTAAAATTTGACATTAATAAAATTGAGCGTAAACATAAAGTGTAAAACATCACTGAAAAGGGAATTTCGCATAGAATTCAAATTTATAAATGAATATACAGAGTGTTATTTAAATTTCAAAAATTAGGTTCGTTTCCGGTAAACCGGAAGTGACTGAATATTGCTATCCTGCTTGATTTAGAGGATGTTTGATCTATGCTGTATGTTTAAAATATCAAATAAAAATTGTTTAAGATAAGAAAGATATGGCATTCAAACAACACAACTGAGAGACCGAGTACACGATAAACCTATTCTAAGAGCAAGAATGAGAAGGAAGCTCGTACTAATACGAAATTAGCGTATATAATAACATGTTCTGTATATTTACTTATGTTTAATACTGATTTAATAAAATAATACGTTTATAGTGTTTGTAGTCTATATTCAACATAGAAACGAGAACCGATCAAAACCAAAAATTGTTTTTTCTTTTGTTAGCAGATGATAAGGCTCTGTTCACTTCTCAAGAACCAGAGTGACGAATAAAAGACGTCGTTTTGTGTTACTAACCCCTACGTCGATCTACCTAATACCAACTCTATATTATACAACCGAAACAATATTAGCTTTTTGCCGATATCAATAATTGAACTCATTTTCACTACCGAGGATGAGTTTTTTCGCATGTTATGCATTGGGATCTCAGAAAGCATTAAAGATGAAGATTTAGTTAAATGGGAAGACAATTGCGTATTTTCGAGAGCAACAAGAATCCAAAAAAAAATTGATGACTTTTGCGCCGCTCTGAAATGGGAACAAAAAAACAAAAATTTCAATTTTAATTTTTTGCTTCTAGCTTCTACATTTTTAAAATTTTGAAAAATAATACAGTGTCTTTTTGTTTTAAATTTGAAAGCTACGAGATACAACCATTAGAATTTTGATTACATGTTTCTTCTCCTCGGGGTCATCATCAATTTAAAAATTTTAAATATGGAGCTGGATTTTTTTATTTTAGATTACGATAGTACTTTTAATTTCCAATTCAACAATGTATGACACTTTTACGGTTTTTACCAATTTGGCTGTGAAAAGATAATAATTTTTGTTAACCAAAATTTATAAATACGAACCTGTGTTTTTCATAGCATTTTCCTGAGGCATGGCTTTATAACAAAAAAGAATTACATTATCTAAATGACTATTATTATAAATTTTAATTAAAATAGTTAATTGTTTTATTGTTACTGAAACAAAATAGAGCTTCTTGCTTTTCTAACAGAACGTTTATCAATACTGTTAAAAGCTTGTGTGCCTAGATTCATATCACCATCGATACTTACAATTCACAAGCCAGAATTATTCTATCGCGCTGAATATAATCACTGATCTATATGAAAATAAAAGGTTGATTTTCATAACTCATCTTAACTATATGGAACATACCCATAAAGTCATGGCACCAAACTCCGAAAACTTGAGATCTCTTTTGAATATTTTTGTTGAAAATATCAGTGCTTTAAAAACATTTTCGGAAGTGGATTTTTTTGATCTAGTTACCGTTCACGGGTTATTACAAAAATTAGATAATGATACAGCAAAACGATTTGAATTCGAAAATTCTTCGGAAATACCCAAATTTAAAAAATTGAAATCTTTCGTTGAACAAACTTGCAAAGTTTTTGCGCTGAGTGAGGTAATGAAAAAATCAACACAGAAGGAAGCAAGGGTTCTTACTCACACTTCTAATAAATCAAAAACTGAAGATTTCGCTAATGAGTTTCCCTCGAATTCGACGGGAAACAAACTTTTCTTTCGCGGTGCTTTCGTGTCTATAGTGACGACTAAAAAATGTTTGCTTGGTACAAATTCTCGCCCAATCTATCGTTGCAAAAACTTCTTGAGTAAGTCGACTCAATAAAGATTTAATGTTGTAAAAAACAAAAATCTTTGTTTGAATTGTTTATTTGATACACATCATTTGAAACAATGCAAATCAAAAATGCTATGTCGAAGATATGACAAAGCTGATTACACTTTGTTGCATTTTGATAGCAAAATTGCATCTCGTAGTTCTAGTCTAAAACGTAAAGAAAACGTCATTGATAAAAATGAAACTGTCGCAATTTGTTCTACTTTAGGACAGAAAAACCTGAAGTTAATGCTATATTTTTTAATTCGGTTGCTAATACAACAGTTTGATTAGCAATAGCTCAAATCTCGATTCTGGATGGATTCGGAAATATTCAAACTGCAAGAGCATTGTTCGATTCTGGTAGTATTTCTTATTTTTTGACAGCAAAACTAGACAAAGACTGTTTTTGCAAAGTCAGAAAGGTAGGAGTCTGTCCAAAGTTTACGTTTGAACTTGTTCACAATAAGTGGTAATTTGTCGTGTTTGGTGGGTCCTGCGAATCCACCTAACACTCCGCTGGAAGCTTTTGTGTTGCCTGAAATTTGTGGCCCGTTACCGGACACATTCTTGCCTAAATATGAATGGGAACATACTGCCGGCCTTGAGCTGGCTGACCCTGCCTTTTTTCGTTCTTCACGTGTTGAAATTCTAATAGAAACGGACACGTTTGCTTAAATTTTGCTTAACGAGTCTCGTATAGGTAAATTCAAACGAACCAATCGCTATAAATACAAAATTAGGTTGGATTATAACCGGAAAGGTGGTTTATTCGGAATCAATCGCTACTTCGTTGTGTGCTTGTGTGGAACCAATTGATGTATCACTTTTAAAGTTTTGGGAGTTGGAGAGCCTACCTACACAAGTACAGGAAAACGCAGATGATGCTTTATGTGAGAAAAAATTCGTGAACACCTATTCTAGAGATGAATTAGGCAGGTATAGTGTATTGTTGTCTTTCAAAGACAAAGAACCAATTTTTCGTAATTCTCGGCCAATTGTTTTACGTCGTTTTTTAGTGTTGGAAAAACGTTTGCAAAATAATATTGACTTGCGTACATGTTACATTAATTTTATGAAAGATTATTTAGAGACTGGTCATATGAGTTTGGTACTAGCTCATTCTTTAGACTATGGTAAAATTTATTATATTCCACACCATGCAGTTTTTAAACCGGATAGTCATCATCATTAGGTCTTCAGTCCTGGAACTGGTTAGACGCGTACCCTTATTGTTTCCTATTCTGACCTAACCTAAAGATTTCCCTGAAATTTGCACAGTCTGCATCTATCACTATCTGATCTAGGTCAACATCTACCTCTTTTTTCCTATCTCTGCTTGTAATATATCCCATATTATTCCCCAAAAAGCCCTTAGAACGTATTCTGCCCTTCTATTTCTCTTATTTTTCCCCAGATATCCTTGTTCCCCTACTATTTCTATAACCTATTTGTTATTATCTTTGTCTGTCCATGCTATCGTCCTCATACATCTGAAGCACAGCATTTCAAAAGGCTGCTACCGTTTTTCTGTCTGCGTTTCAGACTGCTCGTATTTCATAGGCATACTGTGCTGTGCTCCACACCTATGCTTCCAACAATTTTCTTCTTGTTCTATGTTTGTTGTCTTTCCTCATAGGCACTGTTCTTTCTTGTTAAATGCCGTTCGGTCACCTTCTATTGTTTTACAATTATATACTCTGTTTCTGCGACCTTCAGTGGTTGTGAAGGGAGGTAAGCAGTCTGTGGCTGCCAAGTTCCCCCAACACTTAACCATTTACCGATTTAATATATTTTCCAATATATCTTTTCGCACAGTCAACATTAGTTGCAGGTATTTCGCAACCAACAACTAGTTTATACTAATCATCAGATTTATCTGCACTTATTTTTTCGTCATTAGGTTTTCCGTCTCAAAACTGGTTGGACACGTACCTGCACTTATTTATATTCTGTGCTAGCCTACATAGTTCCCTGAAATTCTCACACAGCATGTGTATGCAGCTCGTTCCCCTTCTATTGTTTTCTAATTTTATGCCCTATTTCACCGAGATTCAGTGAAGGGGGTTAAGCAACCTGTGGCTACCAAGATCCCTCAACACATTTGCCGAAATAATGGTTTTCCAGTATATCCTTTCACACACGTAACAATATTCGAGAATATTGCCCAGCCAATTCTTGTAGTTACTTATAATAATCATTGTGTTTAAGCACAGTTATTTTCTCGTCATTAGTTTATCCATCTTGGGATTGGTTGGATGCGTACCTCCATTGATTTCTATTCTGGGCTAGCCTACACATCTCCCTGAAATTCCTGCAGCCTACATCTTTTACTATCTGTGTGCAGTAGTCTAACCTAGGTCTGCCTCTTCTTCTCTTTTTTCCTATCTCTGCCTCTAATATATTCCGCACTATTCCCTCATGCCGTAGTATGTGGCCTATCATTCTATCTCTCCTATTTTTTACCGTTTTCCACATATTTCTTTCTTCCCCTACCATTTTTAGTACCTCTTCGTTCTTAACTTTGTCTGTCCATGATATCTTCATCATACGTCTGTAGCACCACATTTCAAAGGCTTCTACCTTTTTCTTGTCCGCTTCTCCTACTGTCCAGGCTTCACAGCCGTACAGTGCTCTGCTCCACACATATGTTTTAAGCAATCTTTTCCTTGTTTCTGTGTTTGTGGTCTTTGAGCACAGTAGTTGCTTTTTCTTGTTAAATGTAGCACGACCTTGTGCTAATCTTTGTTTGATATCTTTTGTGCTTTTCCCATCTTGCGTTATTTGGCTTCCTAGGTAGCAGAAATCCTTAACCTCTTGTAAGTTCGTGTTACATACTTGTATTCTTGTTTTTGATTTATTTTCCCCACCTTTGCATACTAGAACTTTAGTTTTAGTTTTGTTAATTTTCATACCGTATCTCTGTTAGTACTGTTTCCATTTCATTAAGAACAGCTTCTAATTCTTCCTTGCTAGATGCTAATACCGCTATATCATCTGCAAATCTAAGCATATCAATTTTTTGTCCCTGCATAGTAATTCCAAATGTATTCTTCAATGTACAAGTTAAATATTAATGGGGATAGGGCACATCCCTGTCTTACCCCTTTCCTAATGTTTACTTCTCTACGTTCCTGCTCTAATTCTATTACTGCTGTTTGCTCTTTGTATAAGCTATGTACTATTCGTCTATCCCTATAACTCATTCCAATCTTTTTGAGTATTTCAAACATTTTTTTCCACTTTACATTGTCGAATGCTTTTTCCAGATCTACAAACCCTATATACACGCTTTCCCCCTTTTCTATTGTTTTCTCCATTATCACTCTCAGAGCTAAAATAGCCTCCCGTGTTCCCCTGTTTCGCCTAAACCCAAATTGGTCTTCTCCTAGTATTTCTTCCGCCCGTTTTTCCATTCGTCTTTGCACAATTCCAGTTAATATTTTTGACACGTGTGCTGTCAAACTTATTGTTCGAAAATTTTCACATCTATCCGCGCCTTTCTTTTTTGGTATAGTTACAAACCGGATAGTACAACTACAAAATTGAAAGTAGTTTTTGATGCCAGTTCAAAAACCGCAGAGAGATTGTCGTTGAATGATACCTTGTTACAAGGTGAGTTTTTACAAAATGATATCTGTGAACTCCTGTTAAACTTCAGAATTCATAATGTCGCGATTATCGCAGATGTGAAACAAATGTTTCGCCAAATTACAGTAGTTCCAAACCATCATGATTAACAAAGGATATTCTGGAGGTTTGGCTCATCACAACTCATTGTCGATTACCAACTAAATACCGTCGCATATGGTTTAAAATCGTCGCCCTTTTTGGCACTTAGAACTATTCAAGAATTAGCACTCTTGGAACGAGCTCGATTTTCTTGCGCTTCTCTCATTTTATCGTCGATATACCTTATTCTTTACTGGCTAATCAAACATACCACTCGACAGTTATTTTTATAAATAAATAAATTACAAATTATAGTAATTTTTTTGCTTTAATTTTCAAACTTTAATTACGTTGTTGTGGTACTACTTATTTTATATCCTCATTTTCCTTAATGTTTTTCATTTCTCGTTCGTCATTCTCTGTTTATTAGTTTCTCGCGAAATTATTTTTATTTAAAATTGTAACTCCAACGTAATAAACGTTTAACACCAAAATAATTATGTGTATATTTTCGAAATTAAAAGCAAATTTTAATAACTAACTTTAATTTTATTATTAAGCGCGATGTGCATCCAACTTAAACGGTGCGAAAATTAAAAGAAAAGAGTGGCCATAATTAATTTATTTATAGAAGTAACTGCCAAGTAATGTATCTGTTTAGTCAGTTAAAAATAAAGTCTGTTGAAGAACCTATGACAGTTGATGAACTCAAGGAAGGCAGTCTCCAAGGTTTTAATAGTATTGATAGACGCTCTGTTAGAAATAAGAAAATAAATGTATTGATAATAACGGAAAACTTTTGACTAGCTGTCAAATAGTTCTAATTTTTGTTGTTTCAATTACAACAGAAAAACCTCTTACAGTTCGTGTCGTAAACTTAAACTTTAAAGCTTGAGGTGTTCTGCTCGTCAAACCCTTTTATTTTATACCTATGCCAAGGGAGTTGCAAAAAAGGTATCCGCCATTTTGGGGCGTCCGCCATGTTGGATTCAGAATAGCATTACGTAACTTATCGTGTTCTATTTGTTGGAACCGTTTTATTTGATATCCACATTCATGTCAAGGAGGTTGTAAAAATAGGCAATTCGCCATCTTGGGACGTCCGTCATATTGGATTTGGAATTTGATTACGTAACTTATCATGTTTTGCTTGTCAAACCCTTTTATTTGATATCCATACCCGTCAACGGGGTTGTAAAAAAGGGTAATTCGCCATATTGGAGCGTCCGCCATATTGGATTCAGAATGGTATTACTTAACTTATCGTGTTCTACTGATCAGAACCCATTTATTTGATATCCATGTCAACGAGGTTGTAAAAATAGGTAATCTGCCATCTTGGGACGTCCGCCACATTGAATTTAGAATGGCATTACGTAACTTATCGTGTTCTACTTGTCGAACCTTTTTATTTGATATCCATGTCAAGGGGGTTGTAAAAACGTAATCCGCCATCTTGAGGCGTCCGCCATATTGGATTTAGAATGGCATTACGTAGCTCATCGTGTTCTACTTGTCGAACCGTTTCAATTGATACCCATGCCAACGGGGTTGTAAACAAAAGTAATCCGCCATCTTGAACGTCCGCCATATTGAATTTAAATGACATTATGTAGCTTTAAGTGTTACACTCGTCAAGCGCTTTTATTTGATATCCATATCAACGGAGTTTTAGAAAAGTGTAATCCTCATCCGCCATATTGGATTTAGAATCGCGCTTCGTAGCTTATCGTGTTCCACTTGTCAAATGCCTTTAATTGATACCCGAGTTAAGCGGTTGTAGAAAAGGGTTATATACCATCTAAAGGTTGAGATGTCCTCCATTTTGTATATAGAATGGCATTAATTTTATTGTATTGTATTGCCATCAGAGCCAAGGCTGTATGAAATTTCAACTCGATCGGATATCAGGAAGCGGGCAAAATATTTATTACAAATTTTGAACGAGAACCACACACGTATATGAACGCTGCAAGTTAAATAAAAGCTTTTAAAAAATGAGGACAATGTTTTTATTTATCCAGTTTTATATACAATATTTTTGTTTTTGCAAATATTACCCTATACGCTTCCTACTGAACATTTCAAAATGAAAATACAAATGCAGGACTCGCTCACACAACACAAACGACAACTGTGTGCCAAAATTGATTACAATTGGCATGCAGTTGTTTGACGATAATCAGACGTCTCCACACAATGCGTATTATGCAATTAGTCTATCGCATTCGTCAGATACTACAATAAATTGTAAATATTATCTGCAATTATAACGTGGTTATATAAAAGTATTCTTTACGAGAGAATAACATCAACAGGAAGTCCCGGAGGTCCTAGGAAGTCCGGGAATCTGAGGAAGTCCTGGGAAATTTAAGGAAATCCGGGAAATTCCGGAAGTCCCGGGAAGTCCGAGTAAGTCCCGGGAAGTCCAAGGCAGTCCAGGAAGTTTCGAATGTAGGAAGTCTGGTGTACACAATTTTCTTTCGCAAATAACCCCTGGACGAAAATAAAAACTAGAAAATTGCTATGCTATATGCTTAAAGTGACCATTTATATTTTTCGTCAGAGCGGGACACCGGCAGAATTTTTAACAAAACAAAAACTAATTGCTGTTTTAGCTGCTTTATATTTATTAATAATAAGAAAGTGAATAAACAATATAACGTCTCTAGAGACTTGTTTTATATTTGTCGGCGGAGCAAATCTGTTCCAAAATAATGTGTGTGAAGTTAGCACCACATTTTTTAATAATCATGATTTTGAAAGTTGCTCCGGATTGTTCTAATCTTGTACCGCATTGCTCCAATTCGACATTATTTTATTCCATAAGACTCCTCGAAAATTTGGAAAAAAACGATTTTTTACTGACATCCCATTTATCGAAAAACGCGGTTTTGCCCATTGCTTAACATTGTTCTAGTTGCTCCAAACATTGTTCCAAAAAGACAATTCCGTATCTAAACGATTATTCAAAAAAAGGCAAGAAACATTTTTTTGCTGGCACCCCATTTATCAAAAATCGAAATTTTGGTTCTCGATTAAGATTGTTCTAGTTATTCCAAACATTGTTCTAAAAGAACAATTCCGTATCTAAACGATTCTTCAAAAAAACAAAAAAAAAGTTTTTTGGCAAACAAGACTGCCGGGCCAAGAGTAAACATGCTTTTCCCTTCTTGCTCCAATGGATAACTTTTTGTTCTGAGCTGTTCTAAGCCTAGAAAACATAGTTTCGCAGTATGAATCTCCTATCACCAGCGGTTCTGCCAAACATCGATATTTTTATTATATCGAAAAGAGTAAACATAGCTTTCCTTTTGTGTTCCAATGTCTAACTTTTTGTTCTGAGCTGTTCTAAGCCTATAAAACATAGTTCTGCAGTATAAATCTCCTATCACCAACGGCTCTTACAAAAATCGATGTTTTTACTATATCTACAAGAGTAAACATAGCCTCCCTCTTTTGTTCCAATGGCTAACTTTTTGCTCTGAACTGTTCTAAGTTTAAAAAACATAGTTCTGCATTATGAGTCTCCCATCGCCCCCGGTTCTCCCAAAATCGATGTTTTTACTGTATGAGCAAAAGTAAATATAGTTTTTCTCTTGAGTTGAATAAAAAATATAATGTCATCTAAAGCGGTTATCACCGAAGATTCTATAAACAAGTGTTTACCATATGTAATACTTGTTGATCGTTCCTCATCACACTTGGTACATTTAAGGTTTGAAATTTTTCCCTCCTTTATCGAATCAACAATTGTTTTGTAACCTGCTTGGTACTAGTGCGAAGCACTAATAAGCAACAATATACCACCAACAATCACACGAGGAACGGTTGTTTGTGCTTCCAATGAAGCATGAAGTTGACAGGTCCCTTTTAAAAGGTGGTTAACCGTTGCTCCTGTCGTGCTCCGCCATGTCTAAGCTGGATTGAATGTTATAAATATTTGTGAGTCTGGGTTGGGACCGTGCCATTTTATAAACTAAGATCGACGTTTTGCCCACTTTCGTAAGGGGGGTTCATCAGGACAAGAAAAGAAATTAAATAATAAAAATAAATAATAATAAAGATAAGAATGATAAATTAAGTTGACAAGTTAAAATGTATAGAGTATGTAAAGTAACTTCTGGACTAGCAGACTCACCAGCCCATTTAAGCCAAAAGGTGTATTGTGTCAAAGTAACTGGTGAAAGTAGCAAAAGTAGCAAATTTCTTAAAACGCTATTCCGGTAACACCCCTACTAACGTTTTAAGCTCCACTTATTTTATAGAACTTATTGCAAACATTGAGCTACGCCCTAATGATATACTAGTCAGTTTTGGCGCGACATCCCAATTCACAAACGTACCTGTCATTGGCACTGTTTCCATTATTAAACAACTCCTACCTCAAGAAAACGAATTTGAGTACACGACCAAGCTCATTGTAAAATGTTTAACTTCTACCTATTTGGTCTTCGATGGACAATTTTACAAACAAACTTCTGGCACACCCACGGGCTCACCTCTATCCCCTATTGTGGCCAATATATTCATAAAGTTTTTGGAACTCATGGCTTTAGAATCCACAGGCCTTAAACCAAAAACTTTTCTACAATAGAAAAATTAAAGAATCCGTAAAAATCACTAAAAATTCTAACAATCGATACAAAGACGATGACTACTATCTTTTCCCCAAGTGGAAAGCAAGCCTATGTACACGAAAGCAGAATCGTCACGGACACTCCTCTCTATTCATGATCACTTATTCAGCAAGTTATCGCCCTATATAAACTACCACTTTCGCTACTTTCACCAGTTACTTTGCCACAAGACACCTTTTGGCTTAAATGGGCTGGTGAGTCTGCTAGTCCAGAAGTAACTTTACATACTCTTTACACTTTAACTTGTCAACTTAATTTACCATTCTTATCTTTACTATTATTTATTTTTATTATTTAATTTCCTTTCTTATCGTGATGCAGCCCCTTACGAAAGTGAGCGACACGTCAACCTTACTTTATAAAATGACACGCTCCCAACCCGGAACCATATATATGTATAACATTAAATCCAGCTTAGACATGGCGGCTAGAGATATTCTGGGGTATACACAAAAAGAAAATAGGAAACCACAGATGACAAAGGATATCCTGATTTTAATAGAAGAAAGACGAAAATGCAGAAATAAATCGGACGAAACAGGAAAACAGAGATACTAAGCCATAAAATGGGAAATTATTCGCAAATGCAGGAAAGCTAAGGAACAATGGATTGATAAAAAGTACAAAGTGGTACAAAGTAAGATGGAAATAGGAAAAACAGATGAGGCATGCAAACTACTTAGAATCAACTTTATGGATATAAAACTGTATAGCAAAAATATAAAGGACGCGTGAGGAAACGATATTACAGAAAATGTAGAGAAAGTGGATAGATGGCAAGAATATATAAGGAATTTATATGCAGGAGAGGAACTAACAGCATTAGAACAGGAACGAGACATTGAAAATGATGACTTGGGATATCCTATACTTAGGGATGAGTTTGAATTAGCATTAAAGGGTCTGAAAAATGGTAAGGCGCCGGGTATAGATAAGGTGCAAGCAGAAACTCTAAAAGCCGCTGGACAAGCTGCAACAGAATGTCTCTCTCAATTTGTATGCTGTATGTATGAGACAGACGAAATACCCAAAAATTTCAAACGTAACATCATAGTAACTATACCAAAAAAAAGGCGCGGATAGATGTAAAAATTTTCGAACAATAAGCTTGACAGCACACGTGTCAAAAATATTAATTAGAATTGTACAAAAACGAATGAAAAAACGAGCTGAAGAAAAACTAGGAGAATATCAATTTGGGTTTAGGTGAAACAGGGGAACACGGGAGACTATTTTAGCTCTGAGGGTAATATTGGAGAAAACAATAGAAAAAGGGGAAAGCGTGTATAGAGGGTTTGTAGATTTGAAAAAAGCATTCGACAATGTAAAATGGAAAAAAATGTTTCAAATACTCAAAAAGAATGGAAGTAGAATTGTACAAAGACGAATGGAAAAACGAGTTGAAGAAATATTAAAAGAAGATCAATGTGGGCGTAGGCGAAACAGAGGAACACGGAAGCGTATTTTAGCTATGAGAGTGATAGTAGAGAAAACAATAGAAAAAAGGGAAAGCGTGTATACAGGGTTTGTAGATCCGGAAAAAGCATTCGACAATGGGAAATGGAAAAAATATTCAAAATACTCAAAAGGATTGGAATGAGGTATAGGGATAGACGATAGACGAATAGTACATAGCTTATACAAAGAGCAACCAGCAGTAATAGAATTAGAGCAGGAACGTAGAAAAGTAAACATTAGGAAAGAGGTGAGACAGGGTTGTGCCCTATCTCCATTAATTTTTAACTTGTACATTGAAGAGGCAACGAATACTATCAAATGCACGAAGACATTTGGAATGTATATGCAGGGACAAAAAATTGATATGCTTAGATTTGCAGATGATAGAGCGGTATTAGCATCTAGCAAGGAAGAGTTAGAAGCTGCTCTTAATGAAATAGAAACGGTTCTACCAGATAGATACGGTATGAAAATTAACAAAAATAAAACTAAAGTAGTAGTATGCAAAAGAGGGGAAAAAAATCAAAAACAAGAATACAATTCGGTAACGAGAACTTACCAGAGGTTAAGAATTTCTACTACCTAGGAAGGTAAATAACGCTATATGGGAAAAGCGCAAAAGATATAAAACAAAGATTAGCACAAGGTCGTGCTACATTTAACAAGAAAGAGCAACTACTGTGTTCAAAAACAACAAACCTAGATACAAGAAAAAGATTGCTTAAAACATATGTGTGAAGCACAGCACTGTACGGCCGTGAAGCCTGGACAGTAGGAGAAGCGGACAAGAAAAAAGGTAAAAGCCTTTGAAATGTGGTGCTACAGACGTATGGTAAAGATATCATGGACAGACAAAGTTAAGAACAAAGAGGTACTAAAAATGGTGAAGGAAAGAAGAAATATGTGGAAAACAGTAAGAAATAGGAGAGGTAGGATGATAGGCCACATACTACGGCATGAGGAAATAGTGCGCAATATATTAAAAGCAGAAATAGGAAAAAAGAGAAGTAGAGGTAGACTTAGGTTAGACTATTGCATACAGATACTGAAAGATGTAGGCTGTAGGAATTTCAGGGAAATGTGTAAGCCAGCTCAGAATAGAAATCAGTGGAGGTACGCATCCAATCAGTTCCAAGATGGATAAACTAGTGACGGAAATAACAACTGTACTTAAACATGATGATTATTATAAACAACTACAGGTATTGGTTGTGCAATTTCTCGAATAATGTTCATTGTATAAAAGGAATTACTAACCAAACTATTAATGCGGCAAATGTCTAAGTGTAAGGGAATCTTGGCAGCCGCAGGCTACTCGACCCCTTTCACATACCGTGCAATTACATTTCCAATGCTTCATCCGAAGGTACTACATTGGCCAGGAGGCGAGTTCTTTGTTGCCTGGAAACTTAGAATTTCGCCGAACCCTTGCCGTTCCAGCAAGGTAGGGATCCTTAACGTGCGTAACAACACTCACGCACGGGACCTCCATTTAACCTCTCACCCGAGCGAGTGCGTAATGTTTGTGAAAAATGCTCACCTGCCATTTTTCAAGCAGTCGACCGTGACGGGATTCGAACTTAGAACCTTGGGATCCCCTTCACATACCACTGAACCTCGGTGAAATAGGGCATATAATTAGAAAACAATAGAAGGAGAACCGAGATGTGTATAAGCAGTGTGGGAATTTGAGGGAATTGTGTAGGCTAGCTCAGAATATAAATAAGTGGAGGTACGTGTCCAACCAGTTTTGAGACTGAAAACCTAATGACGAAAAAATAAGCGCAGATAAATCTGAGGATTATTATAAACAACTACAGGTGTTGGTTGTGAAATATCTGCAACTAATGTTAACTGTGCGAAAAGATATATTGGAAAAAATATTAAATCGACAAATGTTCAAGTACTAGAGGAATTTGGCAGCCACAGGCTGCTTACCCTCCTTTACAACCTTACATGTGATTGTCAAATGCTCCACCCGAAGGTACTACATTGGCCAGGAAGCGAGTTTTTTTACCTGGAAAATTTGAAATTTTGCCAAACCCTTGCTGTTCCAAGCAAGGTAGTGGTCTTTAACGTGCGTGACAACTCACACACGGGACCTTCATTTTACCTCTCATCCGAACAAGGGTGTATTTTTGTGAAAAATGCTCGCCTAATATTTTTTAAGCGGACCGTGTCGAGATTCGAACCCGGGACCTTGGGCGTAGTAGTCATTCACATACCAACTACGCCACGAAACCGCCCTCCTTCACAACCACTGAATGTTAGAGAAATAGGGTATATCATTGTAAAACAGTATAAGGGGGCCGAACTGCATCTAACAAGACAGAACAGCGCCTATGATCAATGACAACAAACATAGAAACAAGAAGAAAATTGTTGAAAGCATATGTATGGAGCACAGCACAGTATGCATATTAAATACGGGCAGGAGGAAAAGCAGACAGAAAAACGGTAGCAGCCTTTTAGAATGTATGAGGATGATAGCATTTACAGACGAAGTTAGTAACAAATAGTTTATAGAATTAGTAGGGGAATAAATATATCTGTGGAAAAAATAGGGAAAATAAAAGGGCAGAATACGTTCTAAAACATTTTTGGAGAATAGTATGAGATATATTGCAAGCAGAGATAGGAAAAAAAAGGTAGATGTAGACTTAAATCTGATAGTGATAGATGCAAACTGTGCAAATTTCAAGGAAATATGTAGATTAGTTCAGAATAGGAAACAATGATTGTACGCGTCTAACCAGTTCCAGGGCTGAAGACCTAATGATGATGTTGAAGTTAATTTTAGTTATTTGATAGTAAGTAATTAAGAAGATAGCATCTAAATTTGGATAAAGAATGAATTAAAGAAACGCCCAGTGCAATAAATACAAATATTAGTAAATTTCTGTGTTTTAGATTTCTTTGTATTAAATTTAAACAATTACAGATAGTAACCGGGAAACAACCGTTTATAGTAAAGTTATTTGTACACAATCACACGGGAACATTAACCATGGGTACACCCCAAAAACCACAATACGCATAAAACAAATATAAAGAATGTGTTGGGAATGGTACGAACGAAGCAGACTATCGGTGTTACAAAGTGAAATCGTGGCAATGAATTAGAGTTAACACGGACAGAATGGCAATGATTTCCAATGAAAAACATGTTACGTTCTATTCGTAGCTTGAATTTATTTTGCATTTTACATTTGAAACTCTATTTTAATAATGTTTACTTTCACAATTGATTAATTGGTCAATTATACAAGCCGACAACAATACACAGTATTCAAGATTTAATTGTAGTTAAACGACCTAGTTTATTTGGCATTAGATTAAACTGCTGTGTAGTCTTGGAACGCTAGAAATATGCTCACAAGTAATCGCTATTCTATAATGGGCCCTAAATAAAGTACTCTTCAGAAAACAATGTTTAATACGTTTGTTAAACGAGTTCTCTATATTACATTGGTTCGCGTGGTTTCTTTTGTGATAGATATTAATAGCTTCAATTGGTACTTACAAAATCTGATGGTGAAAATTTGCTTTCTTTGTATGTGCCTGATAGGTAATTGAAAGATGGTGTTCCCTTAATAGAAATTTTAATATTTTCATCTCCAGATTGTACCCATGTTCTCCAAACTGTAACCAATAGCCTCCGGATTCTGGTTCATATTCTTAAGTTTCTTGAACAGATGCTTGCTTGGCCTTAATACGGAGCCGTCTCTTTGTCGTTACAACACATTCCATTATTTCGTCGTCACAGTCTATAAATAACGATGACCCTGCTCATTTATAGTATGTGGATTTTTACTTGCATTATATAAATATTAAGATTAGTAAATCGTTTTGCTTATTTAGTGTTGTTATCTATTAGAATAAGGATAATAGTGTAGAATTTGTGTGATATTGTTTTTATATTAATAGATAATCAAGTAAATATGAATTTTGTTTCTTAGGTTTTAGTAGATTGTATTTTAAACGACCTGGTCTTCGTCAACGTAGAAAATAAGTACATAAGATTCTAGACATATTTATATTTGTATTAATCCGGAATATATTTTTTTGTTATTGGTATTAATTATGGAGTGTAAATAAGTATATGCATTGGAATAAACCCCATAATTATTCTGTTTAGTTATCTGTATTATAAGTGGCGTGTTCTTGTATTGGACAGACTACTGTTCTGTCCGCATGTATATGTTGTATATTTAATAATTCCTTTTGGGCGAATTTGGTTGCGTATTCTTTTGTTATGTAGGGTAGTTTTATTAACTAAAACCGCAAAATTTGTTTTAAGCACTTTAAAAGCAAAATTAAAATTTAACAAAATTTATGCATGGTCGACTCGACCATAGCACTTGCTTGGATAAAATCGTCACCACACTGTTGGAAGATATTTATTGTCAATTTTATACAGGACATTATTAATCCTGAACATTGTACTCACGCTCAGACGGCTGACAACCCGGCTGATGTAGAAAGCCATGGTATACTACCATTAGGCTTAATCATCAATCCACTTTGGTAGAATGGTCCGTCATGGCTGCTTCTACCCCAGAATGAATGGCAAATCTCAAATCTTGACCAATGTAAGACTGAGGTGGAATTAGAAACACCTAAACCTGTAAGTTAACATTTGCTATAGTAGAAGGAAAAGCTCATATACCAGAAACAATCGTTCTAAAATTTTCCTCTTTTCGCAAGCTTCAGGGTGTACTGGGTTATATCCTAAGATTCATTAGTAGGTTCAAATGCAGCCCTGAACATTATTCAGGTGATGTTTATCAGGCAGAACTTTATAAATCTACTTGAGTTTTGTGCAAATTTGTGCAACGTAGTGTATTTTAAAGTCAAATAGTTTTTATTAAATCGAATAAGTTTTCCGATAACCCCATTTGAGAACTAGCTCCCTTTCTTGACAAAGATGAGGTCGTTAGAGTGGGAGGGCAAATTCAAATGTCAGAAATCTCCTACGGTGCCAAACCGTCTATTTTGTTACCGAATAATCATCCACTTAAGACTTAATTATTTGGGATTTTTATAATAGATACTTGCATCCAGGACCCCAAATACTTCTTTTTCTTGTTACGCAACAGTTTTGGATGCTGTCTGCAAAACACGCCATCAACCGCTGTTAATCAGTAGGTTATAATTGTTTCAAAACTAATCCTAAACCATCGACACTTCTCATGGGACAAAATGGGGCAAAATCATACAAGGCATACATCTGTGTTTTTGAATGTTGTGCGACTAAAGGTGTGCACCTAGAACTAGTTTCCAGCCTTGAAACAGACATCTTAGTAGCTGCTTTTCGGCGGTTTATTGTCCGAAAAGGTAGGGTGACTGATATGTACAGCGATCTCGGCACAAATTTCATCGGTGCCAACAATCAATTCATAGCACTATTAAAAAATACTTGCGATCAGCTAGCCATAAAATGGCATTTCAACCCTCCCTCGGCACCCCACACGGGGGGGGGGTCCTTGGGAGGCTGCTATAAAATCGGTAAAAAAACACATTTTGAAAGTAGTCGGTGATCAGGCCCTCACCTTTGAGGAAATGACCAACCATCTGGCGCAAGTAGAGTCGGTCTTCAATTCGCGCCCTATAGTGCCCATGAGTTCCAATCCCAACGATTTAACTGCGCTCACGCCCAATCACTTCATAAATATAGAGTCAGTTTCAGCTCCTCCAAATGAAGATTATGCGAACACCCCTATCAATATGTTTTTTTGTTGGCAAAGCCTAAATCAAAGCATTTGGTGCCGCTGGCATTATGAATATTTAAACACACTCCAACAGCGACAAAAATGGCATAAAGGGACCAACTCTTTTAAAACCGGGGCCTTCGTTTTAATAAAACAGGACAATTTGCCTCCTAGTAAATGGGCGCTTGGTTGAGTCCTTGAGTTCCATCTTGGTACCAACCAGGTTGCTAGATTTGCGACAGTTTGCACAAATGAAGACGTTATAAAACACCCACTGATTAAACTTTGTCCTGTGTCCGAGTAGTAAGTCAATGATTTTTTCATCTCTTTTCCTTCTTCTTTCTCTTATTTTCGGATGTTTATAAAAGCTTGCATAGATCGTTTTATAGGTGGCGGAAGAGGGGTATGTATAATTTTGAATAAAACTATTATATTTACAACTTCTGGTTGGTCAGAAATTCTTTTTTTTTGTTTTAAAGCACGTCCATGTTCTGAGCTATCTTACACAGTTCCCTGAAATTCCAATAACAGTCTATATACATTACATGTGATTTTCCAATGCTCCACCCGAAGGCACTACATTGGCCAGGAAGCGAGTTTTTTTTACCTGGAAAATTTTGAATTTTGCCGAATCCTTGCTGTTCCAAGCAAGGTAGGGATCTTTAACGTGCGTGACAACACCCACACACGGGACCTCCATTTTACCTCTCATCCGAACGAGGGTGTATTTTTGCGAAAAATGCTCGCCTAACATTTTTCAAGCGGACCGTATCGGGATTCGAACCCGGGACCTAGGGCGTAGTAGTCACACACATACCACTACGCCACGGAGCCGCCTACAGTCTATATACAACTCGATTCCCCTTTTATTGTTTTCTAATTATATGCCCTATTTCACGGAGATCCAGTGGTATGCGAAGGGGATTAAGTAGCCTGTGGGTGCGAAGGATTTACCAGCACTTAGACATTTGTCGTATTAATAGTTTTCCAGTTAATCCTTTCTCACAATTAACATTAGTTGAGAATATTGCAAGATCCGTACCTGTAGTTGTTTATAATAATCATCATGTTTAAGTGCAGTTCTTTTTTTGGCATTAATTTTTTCATTTTGGGACTGGTTAGATGCGTACCCTCATTGATCACACATTTGCCTAAAATTCCCACACATCTTTCACTATCTGTGTGCAATAGTCTAACCTAGGTCTACCTTTACTACCCTTTTTTCCTATCTCTGCTTTTAATATATTCCGCACTATTTCCTCATACCTTAGTGTGTGGCCTCTCATCCCATCTCTCCTATTTTTTACTGTTTTCCACATATTTCTATCTTCCCCTCCCATTTCTAGTACCTTTTTGTTTTTAACTTTGTCTGTCAATGATAACTTCATCATACGTCTGTAGCACCATATTTCAAAAACTTCTACCTTTTTCTTGTCCGTTTCTCCTACTAACCAGGCTTCACAGCCATACAGTGCTGTTCTTCACGTATATGTTTTAAGCAATCTTTTCCTTACTTCTATGTTTGTTGTCTTTGAACACGGTAGTTGTTTTTTCTTGTTAAATGTAGCACGAACTTGTGCTGATCTTTGTTTTATATATTTTGTGCTTTTACTATCTTGTGTTATTTGGCTTCCTAGGTAGCAGAAATCTTTAACTTCTTGTAGATTTTCGTTACTTATTTGTATTCTTGTTTTTGCATACTAGAACTTTAGTTTTATTTTTGTTCATTTTCATACCGTATCTCTCTGTTAGAACTGTTTCCATTTCATAGCAGCTTCTAATTCTTCCTTGCTAGATACTAATACCGTTATATCATCTGAAAATCGAAGCTATCAATCTTTTGTCCCTTCATAATAATTCCAAATGTCTTCCTGCATTTGACACTATTCATTGCCTCTTCGATGTACTAGTTAAAAATTAATGGGGATAAGGCACATTCCTGTCTCACCCCTTTCCTAATATTTACTTTTCTACTTTCCTGCTCTAATTCTATTACCGCTATTAACTATTTGTATAAGCTATGTACTGTCCGCCTATCCCTAAAACTCATTCCAAACTTTGTCGAATGCTTTTTCCACATCTACAAACCATATATATACGCTTTCCTCTTTTCTATTGGTTTCTCCATTATCGCCCTCAGAGCTAATATAGCCTCCCGTGTTCCTCTGTTTTTCCTAAACCCAAATTGATTTTCGCTTAGTATTTTTTCAGCTCGTTTTTTCATTCGTTTTTGTACAATTCTAGTTAATATTTTTAAAACGTATGCTGTCAAACTTATTGTTCGAAAATTTTCACATCTATTCGTGTCCTTTTTTTGGTATAGTTACTATGATGATACGCTTGAAATCTTTGGGTATCTCGCCTGTGTCATACATATAGTTTACAAGTTAGAAGAGACGTTCTGTTACTGCTTGTCAAACAGCTTTTAGTGTTTCTGCTTGCACCTTATCTGTACCCGGCGCCCTACCATTTTTCAGACCCTTTAATGTTAATCCAAACTCATCTCTAAGCATATGATATCCCAAGTCATCATTTTCAGTGTCATTTAAATTTCTTATATATTCTTGCCATCTACCTACTTTCTCTACATTTTCTATAATGACGTTTCCTCCCGCGTCCTTTATATTTTTGTTATACGGTTTTATATCCCTAACATTGATTCTAATTAGTTTGTAACCTTAATCTGTCTTTCCTATTTCCATCTTAGTTTGTACCTCTTTGCACTTTTCATCGATCCATTGTTCTTTAGCTTTCCAGCATTTGCGAATAATTTCCCATTTTATGGCTTTGCATCTCTGTTTTCCTGTTTATCTGATCTATTTTTATATTTTCGTCTTTCTTCTATTAAATTCAGGATATCCTTTGTTATCCATGGTTTCTTATTTTCTTTTTGTGTATACCCCAGAATATCTCTGGCCGCTATGTTTAATCTGGATTTAATGTTATTCCATTCTGTTTCTACTTGCTTAGTATCGGAAATTTTCCCGATATCTTTTAACAATTCATTTGACTTTTTTAAGAATCTTTCTTGAATATCGATATCTTTTAATTTCTTAAAGTCAATGTGCTTTTTTCCGTTTTTTTTTTTTTAAATGTTTAAATTTAAGTTCGGCTTTCATAATTACGATGTTGTGGTTAGTGTCTATATCTGCTTCAGGGTAGCTTCTACAGTCCTTTACTTGATTCCTAAACCGTTGTCTAACAAGAATGTAATCTATTTGATATCTTTCTATATCTCTTGGTATCTTCCACGTATATCGTCTTCTAGCATGATGTTGAAAGAATGTGTTTGTGATGATTAAATTGTTCTTGTCATAAAATTCTACCATTTTATTTCCCCTGTCGTTTCTCGTGCCTAAACCTCATAAACCTACTACCGCTTCTTCCCCACCCTGCATTGAAATCCTCCATAATTATTAAATTTTTATGTCCTTTTACGTATCTTAGTATGTCTTCGAGATCTTTGTAGATCGCTTCTACCTTTTCGTCACTGTAGCTAGAAATAGGCATGTATACTTGTATTATTACCGTATTTACCGGTTTAGATTCTAATCTAACCATGAGTGCTCTTTCGTCCTTTTGAAAGTAGTTTTCTACACAGTATTCTATCTTTTTTCGCATAACTATCCCCACACCCGAATTTCCGTCCTCTGCTCCTGTATGAATTACCATAAAGTGTCCACTCCAAAAATCTCCTGCTTTTGGCCACCGAAGTTCGCTGATCCCTACTATGTCTAGTGCTAACCTATTCATTTCAATTTTCATGTTCTCTAGCTTACCTACTTGCTTCATACTTCTAACATTCCACGCTCCGCTTCGCAAAATATTCCCAACTCTTATTCTGAACTTTCCGATTGCATCCTCCAACGTAGTTCCTTCCCGGAGATACGAATGGGGAACTATTTTAAATTCGGAATTTTTTACCCCAGAGAATTCTACATATTTATTATAATTTAAGTACGCTGTGTACTTGGGAGGTAATGTGGTGGTTTCCTATTGTCATCCACATCGGTAGTATGTCTTAGACTGCCATACCGACCCCTATGGTCTCTGCCAATCTAAGTATCAAAAGAGCCGCTGTCCTCTTTTACAACATTAATCGAAATTAAAATTTATGAGTAGTTAAAATAATGAATACCCATCGATGTAATTTTTGTCACAGCCTGAACCCAAAATCATAATTTTTAAGCAGTGTAAATTTGTTTCATGTTTCAACCAATGAAATTGAGGATTTTTAGTCCCTATGCTTTTCATCGCTTTATTCTCTGGTGAAACAAAATATAGATATACCTATAACACATTTTCTACTAATAGTATACTAAATTATCAAGAACTGTCAAACACATACCTGAAAAAGACATTTCATCAAATCAAAACATCCACAGAACTATTCATTTGCGACAAAAATCTGATACAGCAATTATACCACTCGGTAATGTCAATATCTAGGTATTTTTAGCCTAACTTCTATAACAGGCAAAAGATGGTGCCCTATTTATGTAATTTATGTAATATAATACACGGTGTCAAACTGTTATCACACTGCAAATAGAAAAAAATATTTGAATTGGTAATGCTATTTGAAACCACATCACTTCAAAGGGTTAATAAAAAACGACTTGAAAAAATAAACTATTTTCGTAAACGTCTTAGCTCTACTAGAGTATCATATGATACAATTACTTCGTGAAAGTTTACACTGTAGGAGTATAAAATTTTTATATAAAAATCAGATTAGGACGAACTTTTTTGGCATTGGGTTCGTACAATGCTTCAGATTATTAAATTGTCAATTTTAAAAACAAATTTAGAAATTATTCTGAAAGCCTAGATTATTATACGATAAGCGTGTCTCGTGTTTGCCATGCGTTTAAACAATACGCACTGATAAATAAAAATATATGGAATAAGTTTGGCTTTAGCTTTTTGCCTTCGCTAACGCTGAAGATTACCACTTAGTAAGTGAAATGTATTAAAACTAAATCTTTATTTTAATGCGTTATTGACCAACTGTTTATCATTGTACTTGGGTTCAGTGTCCAAGTATTTGTCAACGTTGCTACAGATACGCAATTAGTCTATAAATAGCTTGCATAATTTATTTGTTTGTACAATATTAGACATATCAGGAGTGTGGACTGCCAGCATTGCATTAACAGAAAAGAAAACCAACTTTGTAAGTTGAATGTTTATCATCTGTAAAATATATTTTCAATTTATAGTACTTTCATACCTTGTGAATGTTCGCTTTAACTGTAATATATACATTCCTGCTTTAGTCCAGAATTAGTCTCGGTATACTAGCAGCCGGTTCGCATATGTAACAAAAATGACAGCTGTTTAGTCAACTCTTAGTATTAAATTCTACTTTTGTGCTAATTTTCAACAATGGCATTATGAGAAATACATAATTGAATAATTATGAGAATTTAAATTTTTAGCAGCTTTCAGTAATTTAACAGACACCGTTATTTTATTGTGTAACCGAAGTCCCTGTCTAACACCAGGTGTTCGGTGCAATATTGTTGCACTCGTCAAGTGGAACAGGAATATAGGGGGTAGCACGCACAGCTGTGCAAGGGTAACACACTAGTTACTACAGGACCGTATTACATTTGGCAATCAAATATTAAGTTATTTTACTCGAGGTTATCGCGTAAACAAAGTTTTACTTTTAAAAACTCCGTTTTATTAAAATGTTTTATTACGCATTCAAATTTTAATTGCTCATTGTCTTTGGTAATTTCGTTTCATGTTTTAAATGTACGTATGCTAGTCCCCACCTGCAGACGATCGACACCCGTCCAGGGGGCGCGTTAACAATAGCTGAAGCAGCGGACTCCCGTCGACCTAGCGTCGTCGTCATACGTGGTTTATGGTGACCCGTGTATACAGTTCCTTTCCGTGCTTTAATTCCTAGTGATCTGTATATCGCACTTTGAGCTTGTTAATGCTCGCTCCTTACAGTCAGTCGCAAGCCCGTGAAGTTAATTTTAGTAGAGTAGTTACAGGCGGGTGCCAATCCAACTAGCTCAAGCTTTCAGTAGTAGTGCACGTGCTGTAACAATCGACGGTTGTTAATTTACGTAGAAAACGTTAGCGAATTATATCATTTTAAATATGCTTATGCCCGGTGGTAATCTTGGCTCTGCCAACGAAACTGAAAATTTAGTCGGCGTCGGCGTCGGAGGACTTGGAACTCTTGGAATGCTTGGCGTTGGAACCCTCAACGGAGCTGGAATTCAGAGCAAAGATACCACGTGGACGAAATTATTTGTTGGAGGTACGAATTTTCAGCAAAGCTTTCAAATTAAATAATTTACTTTAGTGTAACTAACAGTTAAAAATTTTTTTAATTTACGCTCAGATCCCAATACTATAAATTTGCTTTTAATAATTATTTAATAATTTATTCAGGTTTGCCTTATCACACAAGCGATAAAAGTTTACGTGAACATTTTGCGGTTTATGGTGATATTGAAGAAGCTGTTGTTATCACCGATAGACAAACGGGTAAAAGTAGAGGCTATGGATTTGTAAGATTTAATTTCAGTTCTTATCGTTATAATTCAGCAGTAAATTATAGGTTATAATGGGTGAAAGAACAGCCGCTGAAAGAGCCTGTAAGGAACCTAATCCTATAATTGACGGAAGAAAGGCAAACGTAAATTTAGCAATTCTTGGTGCTAAACCCAGAGGAAATGTACAGACGGGTAAGTTTATCGTAATACAGTTGATTTATATTTTATGCATGAGCTTAATAACCCTTTGTCGTTATTGTTAAATTCATATCCAGGTGGGCACGCGTTGATTGCTCATTTCCCTCAGTTTCCGGTTCACCCGGAAACGACATACGTCTCGCACCATCGAACCGGTACTCCGTTTACCTTATCGGTGTAAGCATGCAAACTAATAAATATACCTTTTGCAGGGTTTCCTTTTACTGGGGTGCGAGCCGGTTACCCAACACTTCTTCCGGGACAATATGGGTAAGTGAGCTTAACGCATAGGGCGCACGCGATAACCTATGTTATTGTGTAGGAGTAATCAACATTATTTTCCTATTTTTTTCTAGCTATTTGTCCGGTGATTAAAGAATGGCTGAGATGTACCCTGATCCATCATTGTAACGCCTCTCACATGCAAAATGTAATTTCGATGAGTGTTGTGAGTGCGCGTTTGTGTGGGGTTTTATTTAATTAGTATTGAGCTCCACTTATTAAAAATTTAAATAAGGTTTGCAGGGCCGCGATCGTAATTTTTAAGCCCCAGGTGCCAAAGATCGCTGCCCTGCAAGCGCTTCTTGCACGGTGGAGTCCGCCATCCCCAGCCGTTAGGCGGACACCCAGATTTAATGTGTGCTGTGAGATTTTCGTTTTCTTTTGGTGCTGATTACTTTGATGTTCGTTCTTTTCTATAACTCACGACTGCAGTGTAACATTACCATGACACTAACAGGATGTCGATGTGCTTTTATTGTTTTTAACCTGGGGGTTGTTACACTGCAGTCGGTGGTGGCGGCGTAGTAGCGAGTGTCTGTGTGTTTGATTGCTTGCGCTGAAGCGCAGCGTCGCGACACGTAAATTTTATTTCGGAGATATTAGTAGATTGTGCATCAAGTAGTATATGCTATATCTCTTGTAGTAAGACACTCATTTAATATCATTTAAAGATACGAAGTCAGTAAAATAAACGCTTGTCGTGTCGGGTTAATAATTTTCTTTTGAGCACTTATAAATAACCTCGCCCGATTGTAAGCTCTTTCTATAATTACTACTCGGGGACACAGCAGCTGTTAGGGATTCTTTACCTTGTCATTTGCGACATTTGGACGGCGTCGCGACGCCTCCACATAATTTCCGTTGCCAATGTTAGAACAGAAAAATGTGTGTTCTATTTCTATAATCGTGCGCGCTGCAGTTAATTTAATTATTTATTTGTTAATCAAAGTTTCTCTACAATTTTTTTAAATTGCCAATCAATAAATTTATACAGCATTTCAGAGAACTGTTGAAAACGAATAGCAGAGTTAGAAGGAAAGGCGGTTACAGACGGATAACACATTTCTATTGGATAATCTGACCGGAGTCCCGCACAAATCCGGGCAATAGTTTCAACCTAAAGACGTATGCGCGTTTGTGTAGCTCCGAGAAAAGCTGGCGGTTTTGCGATTATCTAAATGACCGCAATTATTTCGTAAACACGTATAGAAAGTTGCTCGATTTTGGAAACTTACAACAGGATACAATAAATTAACTAGGTCTAAATCGTTCCTCTAACCAATACGCTTCATAATCAGTCACAATGCAAAACTGAATTTACTTTCCCAGCAGTTGCTGTTTAAAAATTTTAGAAGCTCAAACTCAAAATTTAAAATGATATTACTTTATGTGTTGTAACAACGGGAAAAAAACATTTTGTAAGAGCTACACTTACTTACATTGTTAGTTGCGCTATATTGAAAAAACCTTGTATTTGCCAAAATATAATTATACAAAATATTTACAGCCAAACATTAATAAAATATCCAAAAATTCTTATAAAAGTACAATAACGTATTACTTATTCACGTGCAAAGAAAAGTAATTAAAGCTTTATAAATGAAAAAGTAATTTTAAAATAAAAACATTTGTTTGAACATTGAATTATCTGATATTTTAAAGCTAATGATTATTATATACGCATATAACATGTGGGTTAACAGCAATAGTACAGAATTACCGTCATACGCAAAATAATTTGAGGTATAAATGAGCTGGATATATTTTGCCACTTTTATTAGTTTTATTATTTTTCCACAGAGTATACTTTTGAGTTTCACACAATGTACAAGCTTTTCCCGTCCCTACGCCGAAGTAATGTAATATACATTCCATACCTTATAGCTCTTAAAAAAGTGGAAACGATACAAGACACTTTATTTCTCATATTAATAATGATTTTAAAATATTAATACATATATAATACTTCAAAACTTTTTGCCAAAAAGAACATAAAATCTCAAACATTTGCTATTATTATTTTCTAGTTGGACTCGACTATCATATTCAAAATTTGTTCTTATAAAAGAGGTAGCTATATCTATTTCAAGATTATATTAATAAATCTTTCACGCGCTTCTAAGTGCTTTATCTTAACGATTAATGTTGGCACATTTATTACCTCCAAGTGTTTCCTTGTTTACTATAAACAAAATTTCTCTCTATTATAACTATTTTCTTTGGATGCTGAATGGAAACGGTGGAGGCAGCAAATATTTTAATAATATCTCTCTACCTTTCATTGTCTGGACGTTGTGTTAGTAATGGAAGTTCTTAGCTTATTATAAAAAGGTATTTGCACATTATTCCCCTAGATGCTCGCGTTTTTGGGGAAATGTGTTTTTAGCGTTTTTGCAAGCCTTCATTGCAGCATATATTTGATACTATTGAGTTTTTTTTTCTATTATTTTCAGGAAATATAATCAGGTTTTCACATTCCTCGATAAATGACTGTGGATAGTAAGCTGATAAAAATTTTGATGCAGTTGAAATTTTTTAAATTATTGTAAAGTAAGAACTCAATGTTAGCAAAACAAAAAATTTTTGAAAACAAATTTATTTTTAAATTAAGCAATTACTAATTTTTTAAAAATGTTTCTTTGCCTTATGGGAAGAAAAGAATTTGCATCTTTGTAAAAACTATATTCACTTTCTAGGGAAATATATCCTGCTATATAATTTGAATACCTAGGAAACGTAAATAAAGAAACTTACTGTTGAGAAAAGCAAATGTTCATAACGCTTTTGATAAAAATTTTCAAATAGTGCCTTTTGCACATAATTAAATATGAGTATATACATTAAGTAAATATTTTGAAATATTTGCACGTTGTTAAGGTTGTTTTTGAAAGGATACTTGACGTAAATCGTTAAATTTTACTTAAGAGCATATACCAGTGTCATTGAAAACAGAATTTACATGTACTTTGGAATACATAAATAATATGTAAACCAAAACTTTATCTTCTACAGTTTGTATGGTGGTAGTGTGCTATTTGGAAACTACATTTTTGTGATACCTCCCGTGGAACATTACACACTTCTCTTACTCCAACTATTTTTCCTTTGCTTAATTGGCCCCTTCTCCATTGGATAACAAGGTCATTCTGTACCATTACGTTGTTATTACTATCCCATCTTGATGCCAGGGTATGTTCCTTCCATTTGATTTTCCAATGCTCCAGGAAGCGAGTTTTTTTACCTGCAAATTTTGAATTTTGCCGAACCCTTGCTGTTACAAGCAGGGTAGGGATCTCTAACGTGCGTGACAACACTCACACACGGGACCTCCATTTTACCTCTCATTCGAACGAGGGCGTATTTTTGTGAAAAATGTTCGCCTAACATTTTTCAAGCGGACCGTGTCGGGATTTGAACACAGGACCTTGGGCTTAGTAGTCACACACATACCAACTACACCACGGAGCTACCCAGGGTATGTTCCACGAAATTTTTGATAAACTCGAAAACCTTCATACAATCAGAGAGAAACATAACTTATCGAGATTCAATAGGTTTCTACTTTGGTATTTTTGACATTCAAATCAAAGCTGAATATTTTTTATAACATTTTACTCGCTTTAACTAAAATTCTTGTATTTCATCGATGCTTGCCTATTTTGCTTCATAGGCGTCCTGGATACGTGAGCGATCACTTTAGCAACATTGTAGAATCTCTGAGCTTTCCAAGTGCTTTTTTGATTATAAAACAATTCCTTTGCATAGCAGAAATGAATTTTCTACTTATTATACAAAATCTGTTAGTCAGTAAATTCAAGAAATATTCCTCAGCATGATTATTGTACAATTATCATCGTTGTACAGATAAGGTTTAACATCGATTGCAGTGCAAGTGTTAATGTAATTTAACTAGAAGGACCACATTTTATCTGTTGTTTTATTTTATGTACCTCCTTGATGGAGGTACAATGTAATGTTATTTTCCACTGATATTATCAATACAAAATACATAGTAAGTTCATTTAATAATAAATTTTACCTAAGGATATTGCAGACTCTTTGATTTTCAGGTGCGTGAAGTTAGCCGCAATATTTTTGGATTTTTTAAAAATATTTATAATATTTATTAGGCCCTATTTTGCGCTGCTAAAAATAAATTTTGCGCCGTCTTGGCAAACAAGTTATTAATAAGATAAAATTTTCCGGCCAAGTTCACGAAGCCGCACTTTTTTCAATTTTCATAAAATCTTTATTCTATAATTTAGTGCCGATTAGGCGACATTTTGCGCTTTTGGAACGAAATTTTGCGCTCTCCTGTGTAACAAGTTACTTGAAACAAACTATTTTTCCGAACTACCTAAAAGCGTGAAGTTGACCGCGACTTTTTTGAATTTAGAAAAATTTTTTGTACCACAATTAAGCGGTAATTAGGCGCCATTTTGCACTGTTAAAACGAAATTTTGCGCCCTCCTTTGTAACAAGTTATTTGCGAAAAACTATTTTTCTACACTACCTAAAAGCGTGAAGTTGGCCGCGACTTTTTTGAATTTTGAACAAAATTTTATACCAAATTTAAGCGGTAATTAGACGCCATTTTGTGGCGTTGAAAGAAATTTTTGCGCTCTTCTGTGTAAGAAGTTATTTAAAAAAACTGTTTCTCCTAACTACCCAAAATCGTGAAGTTGGCAGCAACTTTTTTGAATTTTGATAAAAATTTTGTACCACAATTAAGCGGTAATTAGGCGCCATTTTACGCCGTTGAAACGAAATTTTGCGCCCTCCCGTGTAACAAGTTACTTGAAACAAACTATTTTTCCGAACTACTTAAAAGGGTGAGTTGGCCGCGACTTTTTGAATTTTGAAAAAAATTTTGTACCATAATTAAGCGGTAATTAAGCGCCATTTTGCACCATTAAAACAAAATTTTGCGCCCTCCTGTATAACAAGTCATTTGAAAAAACTATTTTTCCAAACTACCTAAAAGCGTGAAGTTGGCCGCGACTTTTTTAAATTTTGAAAAAAAATTTATACCAAATTTAAGCGGTAATTAGGCGCCATTGTGCGGCTTTGTAACGAAATCTTGCGCCCTCCTGTGTAACAAGTTATTTGAAAAAAACTATTTTTACGAACTACCTAAAAGCGGAAGGTTGGCAGCGACTTCTTTGAATTTTGAAAAAAAATTTATACCAAATTTAACCGGTAATTAGGCGCCATTTTGAGCCGTTAAAACAAAATTTTGCGCCCTTCCGTGTAAGAAGTTACTTAAAAAAAAACTATTTCTCCAAACTACATAAAATCGTGAAGTTGGCCGCGACCTTTTTTAATTTTGAAAAAAATTTTGTACCACAATTAAGCGGTAATTCTTCACGCACCTTCGATTTTCTATATGAAATTCTGTTTTAATTGAATTATCTGAAGCTGTTCGTTTGGAATAAAATAGTTTGACTCGCCCTATACAAATTGTTTGCTTTTACGGTTTAGTTTATATTATTGTTACTTTTTTTAATCTTGTACAATTATGATCGGTTACTAACATCAATAGGTGGTTTTACAAATATGAACTTATGGTTGTACAAAAAAGAAATTTAGAGTTGAATGGATGTATTGCGTTTTGATACATAGGATATAAAATTTTTAAAAGATGGTATATTTTCTCTGTTTAAAGTACTCAATAAATAATTCACTTGTAGACCTGAACAATGACTTTCTTTTTTAGAAAAGGGTTCGTTAAGTTTCTTAACATACAGCCGTGCTTCTTCTAAAAATGTATTTACGCTAAAATTTTGACTTCTCAATCCTGTTGTACTCTCCTAGTTCTTAAAAATATCTGACGGTCTGACAAAAGGAGGGAATAGCGTTTAAACAAACTTCACACTTGCTTTGCAGTCTTCTGGTTTTAAGACAACGTTTGTATGAGTATGCATTTTCTTTGGCGGAGTAGAAGTATTTTCATCAGTCGACGTTTTTAAACATCCTAAGTCTCGATCAAAGCTTGAATGTAAATATCTTGTCTATTACTAAAAGTGGTGAATATATTTTTGGTTTCTGCACTCTGATAATTAGAAGGGTTTGCCATTTCAAAAACAACCATTACCGTCTCTAACAAACTAATTCATAACATCAAATATTTTCAAGAAAATTATCCCTTTATAACTGCAACCAAATTGTTTTTGCGACTAATATACTCAGTACCTGATGTTATAGCCATCCTGGTCTTACCTTTTCTGATCTTTGCTATTTCTTTCTTCGGTATATCATTCATTCTTATTCGAATATTTAACAGGGAACTGATTTTTGAATCAGTTGCAATAGTGACACGGAATGTGTCTTAAAAATGTGGGCAAAAGGGACGCTCCCAATTACGCGCAACCATGCCTTTTTTATTTAGACATAGTATGGCTCTATAGCCTAACTGCTTAAAACTCTATCAAATCTTTGTTGGAAATTTCAAACTCGTAAACGATTCTAACCTCCTTTTTACATAGAATGATGTAATTAAAAGAGACAAACGATCTCCGGAAAAATTGCTTTCGACAAAAAATAACTAAGTCCTTTTAGTTTATGGTCCTATACGCATTGTATCCTACAAACAATGTATACAGACAGAAGATCTTTTTAAAATTCAGCATTTAAGGTCGTACTTTGAACAGTTTGTGTAAATTTGTTTTTGTCTTACAAGTTGGCAATGTATATTCCTTATAGAAACTAGTTTGCAAAACTCACCAATTGCTTTTAAATAAACCCTAACTCAATAAACAAATCAAACCAATTTTACTAAATATCTGTCTAGGCTAGAAGATTTCCACAAGCACAAGGTTTTTCTACAAGTGAGCTTTTTAGATTTCTGTTTCAGAATAAAAATTTATAATCAGGCAAACTAAAATGCTAATAATTTAAAGTTTCTCGACCCTCATGCACGTCTCATAAATTATTCGTCACTACATTTGAAGCATACATATATAACAAACTCGAGTATTTTTAAATTAATATACGTACAACTGATGAGGTGCCATCCTAAACGTGTTTTACCAACCTTACAGGCGGAGTTTATAATTTCTGTTTGAGTGGAGATCAGCTAAATGTTCCATATATTTACAACTTGATTTTGATGACATACATAACAAGTTTTTATGAATGTTATGTTTTTAACTTTTGATGATTTTTAATGTGAATAATCGAAAATTTTGAATCTAGAACATAACAAGTTCCCAATTAAAAAGATTTTATCGAAACAAGTGCGATTTTGATTAAGTTTAAATGTTTATTTTATAATACGTATTAAAATACTTGTTTTTAAGCATAAGTATTTCAAGTTAACTATAAACGATTTGCAAAATTGTAGAATTATAAATTTGTAGATTAAAAGTAGCATCTCCACTTCGTTTCGCATTACTATGCATAATGCAATTAATACAAATGGAAATATTTTGAAATTCACAAATTGTAATTTCTATCAATTTCCGTTTGTATTTACTTAGAAAAAAATGTCTTCAGTGAGTGAGTTTGCTATGATTTTAGGCACCGCTAGTAGTTTTAGTAAAAAACTTTTGAAAGTTGGCTTGGCTTAGTTCAGACATGGGATTAATGTGCAATTGACTGCATTTATCCTTGCATTAATTCAAAAGCTATACAAGCTTTGCTTGCCTAACATTGTGGTTCAAAATTTTGAAACTGTAAATTACAAGATCGATAAGAAATAGACACACGGAATTAAATGCCAATGTATAGGAGCTGTAATATTCTGATGAAAAATTAATATAAGTTACATAACCAGTAAAGTTGTTAACTGATTCTGTCGTTTCTTATTTCAAAATCGTGTTTAATAGGTGCGATTTTTTTAAGTATCAAAAAGATGGCTAAACCACTTCTTTTAAAATGTGTATCCCGTAACAAATTAATAATTTTCGTTAACGACCTCTTTAAATATTTATTATATTTAGTTATTATACTAAACAATTTTTTTAAATACATAAAAATTGGGCACCTCTGAAAGAAGTTGTTAAAAGCTATTACAGCCCCAAACAATTGTTACGAAAAGCAGCTTGCTATAATAATGAAATTTAACAATATTTTGAAAAACCCATCACATGAAAGTATTTTAAAAACCTTCTTTTCAAAATGTGTTGTAGATTAGTTCAATTCAACTCCCACAAATATTTGTGGCCGTCACTGTAATATTTTAAAATAATTATAAACAATAATTTTTTAAATAAAATTAAATAAAGACCCTTAACCACAAAAAATATTTAAATTACTAGATACGTATTTCGACCACTATGTGGTCATCAAAAAAATAGCTGTTGTTCTGGAACACTTCAGAGGATATTCTCCTCACCACAGGCTGTAGTGAACTTTCACGGTGTGTTTCAACAACAAACAGCTGTGGTGAATTCACTTGTTTGTTGGTGAGAACACCAGCCTGCGGTTGGAAAGGTTCACTACAGCCTAAGTGGTGAGGAGAATATCCTCTGAAGTGTTCCAGAACAACAGCTAATTATTTTTTTTTTGATGACCACATAGTGGTCGAAATACGTATCTAGTAATTTAAATATTTTTTGTGGTTAAGGGTTTTTATTTAATTTTATTTAAATCGTGCCACAGTGTTCCCATAGATTATTAATAATTTCTTAATTGTGTGTGTGTGTGTGTGTGTGTGTGTGTGTGTATGTTTGAGTGTTTGTGTTTGTGTTTGTGTGTTTGTGTGTTTATTGTGTGTGTGTGTGTGTGTGTGTGTGTGTGTGTGGGTATGCGTGTGTGCCTGTGTGACTTTTTCTAGATTAATGTAATCTGTAGCTTGAATAGATGCGTTTACCCCGTTTTGATGCTGTACAAATGAAAGATACGCATAAAGTGTTCATCAACTTCAATAATATAAAGCACATTTTCAAATACTAAACGCTCTTAATAAAAGTTTGTTTCTTTATATTTATTATTAACTTTCGATGTTAAATGAATGAAAGATCTGCATAAAATGTTCATCAATTTTTATCAGTGTAAAGCGCATTTTTTAATACCAAATGCTATTAATAAAAGTTTGTTTCTTTGTAATTAACTACCGTAAGTTGGGAATTAGCCCTTATAGAATAAGCTGCCGTCCTTTTCTCAGATATATATATATATATATATATATATATATATATATATATATATATGCTGCAATCCCCAATAAATTGAATTATTTTAAAATTTAGCAAATAAAACGTGAAGATTATATATATATATATATATATATATATATATATATATAGCAATAATTGCACAACGCAATCTGATTTTCAATGTTATAATGGTTAATAAGATAAAATAGTAACTTAGATCTTCCTGCAAAGCTTAAGTGATCATTTTAAATCGAGCATGTAATTGAAAGATAGCAAATGTAACGCCCCGGATATGATTCGCATCCACAGGGAAAACCGAAGATATAGGTTCGAATCCTGTCCGGAACCTTACTGTTTCTGTCTTTCAATTACCAGCTCGATTTAAAATGATTATTTAGGTTTTGCATGTATATATATATATATATATATATATATATTTCTTTGGATCGTATCAAGCGAGCCCCAGGTTGGGCGTCGATAAAAGTTGCTATAAATTGTCCGACGTTTAGTCGCCTAATAAAATGATTTCTAATTTCCCGACGTTTAATTACTTTTGCTAGCTCTCTGATACATCATGATATATCTCTCATACATCAGATTTATAATAATACGATATAATCCTCTTATAAACAATCTTTCAAATACAAAATAATGCATCCACGACTACTTACAAACAATATCATACATTAAACATCGACGAAAAATAACGTCTTTTCCGCACGTATTTGTATACTAAATATAGAGTTCACAATATATCTTTATACCTAGGATGGTCACTTATCAACAACCTCTTAATATGTACAACAATTACCTTTATTAGTCATGTAATTTAATATCCTTCCTCCTTAAAACCGCATGTTAAAATTATTTATATCTATCCTACAACCCCTATGACTTAATCTACCCTTAAACTACTCTCTTATCATAGCAATACATATATATATATATATATATATATATATATATATATTGCTGTGGATTGTGGACTTAGTCTTTGGGACTCCTTAAAAACCATTTAAACCCCAACGTTGGGCCGTCACAAGATTGCTGTGGTATGGGACATTACCCTTTGGACATCGGTGCTTTACCTCTACTCTTTCGAGCCTCACGAATTGGGCGCCATAAGATTGCTGTGAATCGTGGACTTAATGGTTTGACATCGCCAGTGTCAACACTGATTTTCAAAAAAATAAAAAAATTTCTAAAAATATTCTTACCCGTTTATTCTGCTGCAACAATCTTCAGCAGCTTCCCTGGCTAGCTCAGCTGTGTCTCTTCTCGAATACCTAAATTTACAATCATTCTTCCTTCCCACTCGCACACCATTCAATAAAACCAAATAATACAACAATCATACAATCTTTTATTTACTGCTATTTACAAACAAATTTTTCTCAGGTATAAACAGTTTGGTACACTAATTACAACTCAATAAGTGATATGTTTCAAAGTCCTTGTTTTAAATTTGCAAACACATTTAATGCAATATGAATAGATGGGCCCCAAATAATACCCTATATTTATTTCACACTGGAGTATGGTGAGCTCATAATAACCCAGTTTATTAATGTATGCCTTTTACCTTGCATAAAATTACTACAAAACTAATAAACCCATGTACCCCTAACAATCCAATTTATATTCATAACAAAATTCAATAAGTTTTCAATACACCCTTTTTCGATAATTTAAATAACCCCAATAATTCTCCAGTACATGTATCTTGCGTTAATAACTATAAATAACTCCAATATTCACTTACACATCACCAAAATAATACCAAAAGTTTATCAGATAACAGAAAATTCAAATAAGTTACCTGGAGAATTCTTCAAGCCTCCATCCCTTCAGACGATGATTTCCAGAACCCCTCGACTTCGTGATTATGCGCTCTGCTCCTCCACATATTCATAGATGACGTCGGTCTATCGTTGTAAATCGTTAAAAGCGATGAGAATATAAAGAGACCAGCTTCCAATTCTCTCAGAGTATTTATATCGTTCAACATGCCACCTTTAGGCCACACTTCACGCGAAAAACTTATTTTAAAATAACATTTCTGCAAATTTTGATAAAACTGACTTAAAGCTTCCAGAAATTCACCTCGTGGACTCGCCGTATAATCCGAAAATCGCTTCCACCTGTCGCATGTTTGTCTGTTTGTAAAACTATCAGTTTCAACCAATGATTCTGTTCTGTGTCGTCATGAAACTCCGCCTGTAATATTTTTATCTCTGTCTTATGCTTCCTTGATGTCGCGTTTCACACCCCACTTGAGTTATAGAAAATTGATATTGCTGACCGCGTCGCATGACTCCACGTTCATTGAGTACGGGCATTTTGAAACCAATGCTTTTATACACGTCTCTTTCTGTAGCTTATTATTGATCGTGCATCTCCTCTTTTTAAGAAACTTTGTTAGCTTGTTTATTCGAAGCAACTGACGGTTGGAAATATATTCTTTGAAGCCCGCGTTATTATGCATATAAATTCGACGAAGGTAACCTTTTCAAACATGCAGGTGTTCTTAATTATTGACCGTTTAAAACAACCATTCTAGGAGCTTATATTTCACGGTATTCGATACAATTGACGTCCTTGTCTGCTACCACGAATCCTTTTGCCTTCTTGTTACATATTTGTAGGAGTAAAGTTGTAAAATGAGGAGTACTTTTTGATAATGTTTTCAGTAGAAGCGTAATGTTATTTAATACTTTTGATCAAGTTACAGAACGCATTTTTAAATGATATTTTAGGTGAATAATTATATATTCAAATACTTTGTTTTTTTTTAATTAGAAACACGGATTTTATTGTCAAGGAATGGCTTGTATTCTTAGAGTTTCACTTATGTACAAAAATAAATTATACCGAGTCTATTGTATTACTAAAATACTATACAGAGTGTTTCTTTACAGAAAATTAATTATTAAAAAAATTAAGAATTTTTTTTGGTTTTGTATCGTTTATTTACAAAATGTTGTGCTATATATATATATATATATATATATATATATATATATATATATGATAAGGGGCCGTAAATATATATATATATATATATATATAATATATATATATATATATTATATATATATATATATATATATATATATATATATATACTATATATATATATATATATATGTATATATATATATACATATATATATATATATATAGATTGCTGTGGATCCTATAAAGAAATTTTTGCCCCACAGATTGGGTGCCATAAGATTGCTGTGGTCTCACCAAAATTTGATCCCCATCGTTGGGCCGTCAATAAGATTGCTGTGGATCGTGGGGTCAGGCTCTGGATCTCCCTAAAACCTATTCAAATTCTAACGTTCGGCTGTCATAAGATTCCTGTAATCGGACTTATGGGTTTGACATCGCTCGTGTCAACACTGATTATCAAAAAAAAACAATAAAAAATTTTATAAAAATATTCTTACCCTTTTATCCTGCTGCAACAATCTCTTCAGCAGCTTCCCTGGCTAGCTCAGCTGTGCCTCTTCTCGGATACCTTATTTACAATCATTCTTCCTTCCCACTCACACATCATTCAATAAAATCACCAAATAATACAACAATCATACAATCTTTATTTACCGCTATTTACAAACAATTATTTACCTATATACACGGTTTGGTACACTAATTACGACTCAATAAGTGCTATTTTTGTAAAGGCCTTGTTTTAAATTTTTAATTTCAAACACATTTAATACAATCGGAGTAAATGGGCCCCAAATAATACCCTATATTTATTGCACACTGGAGTATGGTGAGCTCATAATAACCCAGTTTATTAATGTATGCCTTTTACCTTGCATAAAATTACTACAAAACGAATAAACCCATGTACCCTTAACAATCCAATTTAAATTCGTAATGAAATTTAGTAAGCTTTACATACACCTTTTCTTCAATATTTAAAATACCCTAATAAATGTCAAGTACACGTATCTTTTCCAATACGTTAAATAAACATAAATAACCATCAAAGTTCACTCACACATCACAAATAATTCTAACAGTTTATCAAATAACAGCAAATTTAAATTAGTTACCTGGAAAATGCTTCAAGTCTCCAACTCCTTCGATGATGCACTATCCTCCAGAACCCCTTGGCTTCGTGACTATGCGCTCTGATCTACCAGATATTTTTAGATGATAATCTCAGTATACGCCGAGCTCCATGCTACCAATTACCATTCCATCCTAGCATCCAAATTCGCGTATATTATACTTTTGTTTATTGCTTTATTAGCTTGTTATGGTATTAGTTGGACCTCGGTTAATTTAATTCACTACTTTTACTGAATTATAAATTTTTTCGATACTCACAAAACTCTACCATAACGTCGGTTGATTATTATACGTAGTCTAAAGCGATGAAAATACAAAGAAAGCCCTATTAATTTTCTTAGAGTATTTATACAAGTCAAAATAATAATAATACTTCTGCAAATTTTAATCTAACTGACTTAAAGCTCCCAGAAATTTACCTCAGACACACAATTTAATCCGAAAAATCGCTTTTACCTGTCGCGTGTTCGTCCGTTGTAAAACTATCTATTTCAACCAATGATACAGTCCTGTGTCGTCATAAAACTCCGCGTGTAATATTTTTATCTCTGTCTTATGCATATTAGATGTCGCGTTCCAAACGGAATGTGGTTTGTTACTTTTTAAAAGGTAACTTGTAAAATGATTTTATAGTGACAAAATTGCAGTCTAAGCTGTTTAGCTTAATAATAAATGTTTTTATGTGGGAATTTGTACTAGTGAGCATATTTTAAATATTTTAATTGAATGTTTTTAATGTGTTGTGTATTCTTAATTAAATATCCATACGAATATTATACCGGGCACGGAATAATAGCCACCAATAATCAAGACTTCCAGAGGTTATCTTTTTTAAACTAAAGTAAGAAGACTAACAGATGAAAATTTGTTTTTAAGGTTTGCCCTCTACTTCCTAAACGTGAACTGGACATGGTTTACTCATTCAAACAAAAATAACGCTAATCTGTTCTGAAAAAAACAATTTTAAATGCAAGCAAGAATAACACAAAATGCGGGACAAAAACTACGCAAGAAGTTAATGACATGAAATAAGAACGCCAACGAAAATCTAACATAACCAATACGAGTAACATTAGTTGTCAACAAATGTCTCAAATGAAGGTGACAACATTGCAAAATTTGCAAACCGAGAAGGCTTTTTATGGCACGAAATATTTTTTAACAAACAGTCCTTCAAAAACAATTACTACATCCACAAGAGCTTTTTTCTAACAAGCAATATCTCACATCTAACCTCGAAAATAAATACTTTCATACAAATATTAAAATCTAAAAGTAGAGGCCAAATTTTATCACCACTCATTTGCCTTACAAACAATATCTTAAATCTAACAAAATATAAAATCTGAGTAAACACTCACTAAATTAGAGTCTAAAGTCTCTTTTATATTTAGAATGAAAGCACTCTAATCTGAATTTCATTTGCAGTACCTTTTTAATTAATCTTGTTATATATAAATTTTGTTAAAAATAAGATAGATTACTTAATGCCCACCCCTTAAAATCGGATATAAACTTATCTGATCAGTTAGGTTTTATTAAATTTTTATACTGAGAAAATCCTCGTGGGCGGCCATCATTTTCAAATCGAATTATCAACTTGTACACACTCTACTCTAATTTCCAATATTAGCACACAAAATACTCATCATAGAACTTAAATAATAATAGAATTGTTCTTTTTAAATTTTCAAAACAGTATGATTTTTATTTGACCGTGTAAATTATGCTGTTATTTTTTGTTGTTGCTGGTTGGCCCGTAATCATCCATCCATGTTCAAATCGTAAAATGTTTTCAATTAAATACCACTAAACATCAAAATTGCATTCCAAATCCAAATACGCTTATATTCAAATTAAAACCGTATTCGCAGTAGTCGATCATTATTTATTCATTTTATGTACTTCCAATTAATCTGTCTCACTTCTGTACATTTCAAATACTTTTCTGTCAGTTTTTCAATAAATAATTTCACTAGTAAAACTTTACTACGTAATATACTATCAGTAGCTAGACGGCATCGTGACATTTTAATAGCAACTCCTCAACTGAACTCAACTGATTATTAACTACCTTGATCCGCTTTCAATTGGCGTTATATATCCGTGCCTTCGTATTACGTTACGTTTCTAGACTAATCTAGTCAACTCCAGACGTCGTTTCTATGTTCTTACTGGTTGAAAATAGGGGTCCGTCCTTACGTCAGTGTCAAGAATCTTTACTCATAATACAACTTTCAAAAATCTTTCACTTTTATAGTCTTTAGCAACTAATTAGTTCCATTTACATACGCGTTATCTTATCTTCAAGATCTATATCTACAAATAATTTCATTTTTATGACTTTTATGTCCTTAATTGGATGTACGTTTACATTCTATATTTTATCATTCACCTTCTGGATTTTTCTACAAATTCAGTGAACACATTTTCAAGTTATTTTTCAATTGAAATACAATCCTAGTTTCTTTAATATATACGGACATTTTATGCAAATTGTTTAACAATAAACTACATAACAAAAATTTTAAAATATCTTGATAAACTTTCTAAGAAAACAAGTAATTTAAGGAACATATTATCCCAAACGTTTCCTAGCAAATTATAATTTTTAATAGTTGAAATCGATAATTTACTAAATAGGTACTAATAATAACTAGTTTTCGATATAACTGATAATTTTTAAACATCAAATAATGCCTGCATTGTGTATAAAACATTTATTTGGTTATTACTATGCGATTTTAGCAAAGCCGTTGAAAAATTTTGAAAGTTGAATAATTTAACCGTGCGTAGAAGTTCTTAAACTCACTGAATGAGTGTAAAATCAGCTTCAAATTGTCATATTCTCAAAACCCCAATGTTACTTAATAGGATAACACAATGTTCAGTCGACCCTTCAAACGGGTCAGAGCTAAATGCTACCTACAAAATATATAAAAGAAATGTACGACAGATGCTAAACACTTGTTTAACATTTAAAACCCCAATATTAATTTAAGTTACACAGTTGCATTCACGCGCATAATGAAATCAATCTAACAATTTAAACTTCATTATATGAAAGAACAATATGTAAGGATGCTTTTGAAGTTAAAATAACTTGTACGCTTATTTAAGACCGTAAGGAATTTGTGTAAATAAACAAAGAATGTGAAAACCGTGTCAGTAAGATCATACGCATTATGGTTGTAGCTGATGAGCGGTAAAGCTTTATGAAATACAATATTTTTAGTAATAGTACAAAGAAAAAGCTTTATTTAGCATTGCTTGTCCATTACTGCTGAGCAGGATAAGCTTCATTATACATAACGTACTGTAATTCAGAAGCAATAAAAGCTTTTTCTTAGCGTCAATTTTTACAGACAAATTTGAATTTATACGTAATTGATTTGAATTGAAAAAGAGCAAATCCGAATTTCAACTAAACTTAAATAAATGATCTTTTTCAGCACGAATTAGATGTTGAATATTTAAGAGACGTTTGTTAGTTTAAGCTTCTATTGAGATCTTAATTATTGATTTTTGTGCGTGATTCATTTTAGTGAGTCATGCGGAAAATAGAATTGTACAGTAACGTATAAAGAATACAGACTGTGATACCTAGTTACCTAGCTGAGTTATTTCGTGTGAGCACTGGAAATTTATAATAATAACGCGTTCAAAATGGGTACGCCTAGTGATCTGAATTAACTGAAAATTAATCAATTACTACTTGTTAGATAATTAAGATTGTCTGCGTAATTTTGGCGTAACTAATTTTTTCTTGCTAAAATCTGTCTGTAAATAATTTTAAAGTACGAATTAAACCGAACACTGGGATAAGAATCTTCATTTAATCGAAATTGAACTTTTCTAACAGAATGCGCGAAGTAGACAGAAAATTAAATTCATTAGGTTGCGCTTCTGTTATAGTAAGGCGGCCAACAATCACAGCATTGTGTACAATATATATATATATATATATATATATATATATATATATATATATATTACTCATATTTAGACCAGGGTAGAAAATTAAATAATCACATCAAATAATTTTAATCACCGGGTAGAAGCTTTGGGAAAAGGTACGCGTTATTAAAACCGTGAAGCATAAAAATTCATTTGTTTCATTAAAAAGAAGAGATTTAAATTATTTACAAGACGCTTTCTATAAAAAGAAGCAGTATTAAAATGCTCTACGTGTAATTTAATTATTCCGAGTAAAGAAACAAATGGAAATTACGTGCAAAATTTATATTAATTAACTCAATTTTAAGTAACCGGTATTAAACAAAATGTACAGATAATAATTAATATTTGATTAGGAGTCACTAAAAATTAAAGGGTATTATTTTAATTGGAGTTAATTGAACCATTAGTAACATATAATATGTATAAAAGCTAGTAAAAACCCAATAATATTCAGATCGTAGAAGTATTATGTTTGAACACCTGCGTATTTTTAAATGTTTTATGTTCTGCGTAAAATTTGCAGATAACAAATGGTTACAGAGAATGTTGGAGAAACCGTCGCTTAATATTTACGGAAATGTTAATAAGGTGGGTTATTTCACAGTCCACATGGATTGAAAATAACCGATACTAAAGAATATCGATTTGTACCACTCGGAACAGGGTAGATAGAGACAGATAATATGCGCAAGACAGAGACACATATAGTAAAAGGCGTGAGTTGAGCAACGTCACTGCGTTGCGATTGGTTGAAAATAAGAGGCAAACTTGAGAGGTAAAAATAACATTTTGTATAAAATTAATTAGTTATTCCCAGACGTTGCGAGCCGTGTCGAAATTTCTGAGATTTAACTGGTGCGAGTGCAAATTTAATAAGAACCGACGCACAGGCGGTCGAGATGGGAACATAGTATACGAAATTCTAGAAACTGGCCGTTTTGGGGACAAAACCGACAGACAGGCTAACCACTATATATACCCGGGTTAATATGAGTTTCTCTCTTAGATTTTCGATTTGATTCAATGCGTTAAACAGTGCTTTTTAGTTTTCCGATTTTGATTGAATAATTTAAACAGTTTGCTCGTATATTTTGGTGATTTAAAACAGTTTGTTCTATACGTGCTAGAATGAAAGTAATTTAGTGCACTTAGAAAAGAAGATAAAAGGTAATAAAGTCTAGTATCATTGTACCAATTAGTCAAATTTGCAACGACAAATGAATACACAAAAGTAGGCAGTTTTGGCGTATATTTGTGAAAGAAGTATGAATTTCTTTGCTATTTTTCGGGGGTGTTAATAATTAAATGATTCGTAAACGTGTCTGGATCCACAAAACAAGGTTCAGATATACACAGATGAGTTCCGGAAAAGCACTGAAACAACTTTAGATGAATGGTGGTGTAGAAAATTTTAAAGGCGACCAGTAATCCGAGGACCTAAACATAACCCAGTTGGATTGGTGTGATTAACAGAGGACGATGTACATTGAAGCCACGAGTGCATTAACCTTCAGGTAACTTATGCTTTGTTGTTCGATTTTGATGTTTTGGTGTGTGTTGAATAACTTTATAATTTATTTACTTAAAATGGACAGTAGTGAAATTGTACTAACAACAAATTTTTAATTTTAAGGTGAAATTTTCTTGTTTAAGTAGAAAGGGTATTTAGTATTTATGTTCTTGATTATGATGAAAATTTGGGTATGTCTTTGAGCTCAATTAGACGAACCTGGTTAATTAACGTAAAGGGGTGGGAGATGCTCCCTTTGTACTCAGACTCAGGTCTGCATATATTGTTATATTAATTAGTAGGCATCTACAAGGACTTTAATTCTGGATGCACATTAAAATGATAACAAATTTAATCTTGAAATTTTCTGATACTGAAATTTAGGCTGAATTTTAATTTTGAAATTTTAATGTATTGTGAATATTGATGTAAATAGAGTTAACGTTGGTGTTTGTGATAGGAATGTGTTTGTTTTTTTTTTTATGAATGAGGATAAAAATTTTAACTAGGTGAGCAGCCGAGGCGGAAAAGAGTAAAGAGGCGATTAACAGAAGAAAGGCAACGGACAAGTTAAGTTAATAGCTTTTTGTAGATTTCACAGCATTCTTGACGCCCAATCTGTGGGGCTCGATTTGAAAACCTTAGTTTAAGATTAATGGAGAGGCTTTTTGTACATTTCACAGCATTCTTGGCGACCCAAAAGTGAGGCTCGAGTTCCAAATAAAATTTTTGGGATTTTATTCCAGGAAACTGGCGATCTGAGAGAGAGAGTTTCTGTGTGTGTATAAATTTAAGAGTATTTTTAGAGTGTGTGAGAGTGATTAGAACGTATGCAGAGAAAAGAGTGGTTAAGGAGTCAAGGAGTGGAAATTGGAAGTGACGATAGTGCATTGTGTGAGAAAAATTCGAAAATGGAAGAAGCTGGAGGCAGTAGAGATCAGTCGAGGACGGAATCAGGGGATCAAGGAAACGAGATGATAATGAGATTGCTAGAGAAGATGAACGAAGAATCTAATAGAGCTAGGGAAGAATCTAATAGAGCTAGGGAAGAATCCAATAGAAAATTAGAACAGCTAAGCGATGAATCTAATAGAGCTAGGGAAGAATCTAATAGAGCTAGAGAAGAATCGAATAGAGCGAGGGAGGAGTCCAACCAAAAATTAGAGCAGATAAGCGGGAAAATTGAACAAAATACTAAAGAATTTACAGAATTTAAAAATAGTCTTACCGTGAAACTGGGGGAAGTAGAAAATAGGGTTGAAAAAAATGAGCGTGATATTACAGGTCTTCGACAGGAAATGGGACATTTAAGGTCCGAAGTACGCATTTTTTGTGAAGAAGAGATTAATATAAAAATGACTGAAGTGACGGACTCATGTAGGGATCAGTTAGGCAGGGTAGAACGCGAAGATAGTAGTATCAAATACAACATGTCAAGTTTAACGGGGGATGGTCCCTGATTTTATACAGGTGGAGTATCATTGGACCAACACATGAAGTTTTATGGCGATAACAGGGTAAATCCACAAATTTTTATTAATAGTGTAAGAAATCTAGTGGGAAATTTATTTGACGAACAGACTAAACTGAATACGATAAAGGCTTTATTAAAGGACAATGCGGAAGCATGGTACAATTTAGTAGGACAGGACATAGACACGTATCAGGACTTTGAAAACAAATTTTTACAACACTACTGGAGTGATCACAAACAGGACCAGATTAGGGACGACTTGATTACAGGAAAATTTAAGGGAGAGTTTGCAGGTTCTAGGGAACAATATGCCATTCGAAAGTACAGTGTGGCCAAACAACTTCATCCACCATTGACGGACAGACAGATAATCAAGTACTTATCACGACATTTTGAACTGGAAATTAGACAACACGTGGCCTTACAAAATATCACAAAACGGGAGACCTTTTTAGAGTATTTGCAGAGATATGACGATGTATGTGTAGGACGGACAAGAGAAATACGAGAACGAAACATTAACACGGTTAGGTTTGACAACAGGACACAGAATTTTGCGAGACGGCCGGACTACAATAGGAATTTTCGACCAAATTGGGAACGACGAGGACAGGAATACAGAAGCAATAGTGCGACTAGGGGACCGACGCCAAGACCTATTTACATAAGACAAAACAGTTTACCGGAAGTAAACAGGACTGTGACGAGCACGCCGAATAGAGACAGGGACGTGGATACAAATACAAGGAGGACGTACGCACAGGTTGCAGAAGCACAGCCAGGACCAAGCACTGAAAACAGGACGAGACAGGATTTTTAGAACGCGACAGACCACTAGATTTCAGTGTAAATGTATATGAACATCCACGTGAATTTTTCAAAATTGAGGAAGAAGTAGAGCCAGAAACTGAGGAAAAATTATGTTTGCCAATTATTAATATAGAGATTTTTGAGAATAATGTAGAAGTATTACTTGATACAGGGGCAGAGGCGAGTTTAATATCGGAGGAATTCGTCAGCAAAATTAGGGATAAGGTTTGTGATAGAATTATGCCTATAAAGCGTAGCCATTTAGTAGCTCCAAATAAAAAGAAGTTTGCTGTAGTGAATAGCGTTGTGGTGCTTAGGATAAATATAGGAGGTTTAAGCTGTGAACAGGAGTTTGTAATTGTACCTGGACTGAAGTTTCAGAGCATTTTAGGTGTTGACTGTATGATGCAGTTAGGGGTTTTGATAGATATGGAAAGGAAGGTAGTAAGGATTAAGGATAGGGTAGTGCCATGGAAGGGCAGTTATGAAGTCACAGAGGATGATGCGGGGTTTAGTATTAATGTAGTAGAGGTAGAGGATGATGGGGTTAAACAGATCAACACAATAAGATGTCCAGAGGATAGGAGAGTAGAGGTTCAAGCTTTATTACAAAAACATGCAGAATTAGTGGAGGTAGAAGCAAGCACAGCGTTAGGCTATGAGCACATATTGGAAGTGGATAATTCAGAACCGTTCAACGCAAAGGTTTATCCTATTCCAGCAGCATATCGGGAGCAGGTGAAGGCAGAATTAAATAAAATGTTGGAAGATGGCATAATAGAGGTATCAAACACTCATTTCATAAATCCGTTGGTGATAGTTAAGAAAAAAGATGATAGCATTCGTTTATGTTTAGATGCACGAAAAATTAATCAACGGACCAAACCGCAATTCCATTGTCCACCATCCATGGACACACTTTTGACGAGGTTAAGTGGCAAGTTTGTTTTCAATAAAGTAGATTTAAGGAATTCATTCTGGCTGATTCCATTACACAAGAATTCTAGAAGGTATACAGGATTTTCCGTAGAGGAAAAATCGATAATTTTAAGGTAGTATCGTTTGGTTTGTCGGCAGAAAAGGCAATAATAATAAATAAGAAACAGACAAGTGTAGGGACTGAAGAAGAAGTAATATGTAAGAGTCAGGATAATAGGGATGATAAGTTTATTTTATGTGAGATAATAGGGATGATAAGTGTAGATATAGAAGGGGGAGAAATAGAGATGAAGAGTATTAGGTTGGTGAGAAGAAAGACGTGGAGGGTCAAGAAGAGAGTTAGATTTAAATAACTTGATGAACAAAGGATAGAGATAGGTGAATTTTAGTATAGTTTAGGAAAATAAAGCTAGGTATAGGATAAATATGGGGGATAGTTAGAAATAGGTATATAGGATGAGAAGGAAAATTAAATGTAGGAAGAAAATAAAATAGGTTAAGTGTAGATATTTCTTATAAGATTAGTGGGGAGTTAGCAATAGAATAAGAATAGGATAGGTATATAGGATTAGGTAGGGGGAAGTGAGTATAGTTGAGAGTTAGGAATAGGATAGGGATATAGGATAGGTGTAAATATTTTTTTTGGATTGGATATAAGTTAGGTAAGTTAGATAGATAAGGGTAGAGAGAGATAGGCAATTTTTTTTGTAAATTTTGTTTGCGGTTTAAATGTTTTATATTTGAATTCAAATAAGTGGGATTATTTGTATTCAAATAGGGGGAAAATACTCATATTTAGACCAGGGTAGAAAATTAAATAATCACATCAAATAATTTTAATCACCGGGTAGAAGCTTTGGAGAAAGGTACGCGTTATTAAAACCGTGAAGCATAAAAATTCATTCGTTTCATTAAAAAGAAGAGATTTAAATTATTTACAAGACGCCTTCTATAAAAAGAAGCAGTATTAAAATGCTCTACGTGTAATTTAATTATTCCGAGTAAAGAAACAAATGGAAATTACGTGCAAAATTTATATTAATTAACTCAATTTTAAGTAACCGGTATTAAACAAAATGTACAGATAATAATTAATATTTGATTAGGAGTCACTAAAAATTAAAGGGTATTATTTTAATTGGAGTTAATTGAACCATTAGTAACATATAATATGTATAAAAGCTAGTAAAAACCCAATAATATTCAGATCGTAGAAGTATTATGTTTGAACACCTGCGTATTTTTAAATGTTTTATGTTCTGCGTAAAATTTGCAGATAACAAATAGTTACAGAGAATGTTGGAGAAACCGTCGCTTAATATTTACGGGAAATGTTAATAAGGTGGGTTATTTCACAGTCCACATGGATTGAAAATAACCGATACTAAAGAATATCGATTTGTACCACTCGGAACAGGGTAGATAGAGACAGATAATATGCGCAAGACAGAGACACATATAGTAAAAGGCGTGAGTTGAGCAACGTCACTGGGTTGCGATTGGTTGAAAATAAGAGGCAAACTTGAGAGGTAAAAATAACATTTCTGTATAAAATTAATTAGTTATTCCCAGACGTTGCGAGCCGTGTCGAAATTTCTGAGATTTAACTGGTGCGAGTGCAAATTTAATAAGAACCGACGCACAGGCGGTCGAGATGGGAACATAGTATACGAAATTCTAGAAACTGGCCGTTTTGGGGACAAAACCGACAGACAGGCTAACCACTATATATACCCGGGTTAATATGAGTTTCTCTCTTAGATTTTCGATTTGATTCAATGCGTTAAACAGTGCTTTTAGTTTTCCGATTTTGATTGAATAATTTAAACAGTTTGCTCGTATATTTTGGTGATTTAAAACAGTTTGTTCTTTACGTGCTACAATGAAAGTAATTTAGTGCACTTAGAAAAGAAGATACAAGGTAATAAAGTCTAGTATCATTGTACCAATTAGTCAAATTTGCAACGACAAATGAATACACAAAAGTAGGCAGTTTTGGCGTATATTTGTGAAAGAAGTATGAATTTCTTTGCTATTTTTCGGGGGTGTTAATAATTAAATGATTCGTAAACGTGTCTGGATCCACAAAACAAGGTTCAGATATACACAGATGAGTTCCGGAAAAGCACTGAAACAACTTTAGATGAATGGTGGTGTAGAAAATTTTAAAGGCGACCAGTAATCCGAGGACCTAAACATAACCCAGTTGGATTGGTGTGATTAACAGAGGACGATGTACATTGAAGCCACGAGTGCATTAACCTTCAGGTAACTTATGCTTTGTTGTTCGATTTTTGATGTTTTGGTGTGTGTTGAATAACTTTATAATTTATTTACTTAAAATGGACAGTAGTGAAATTGTACTAACAACAAATTTTTAATTTTAAGGTGAAATTTTCTTGTTTAAGTAGAAAGGGTATTTAGTATTTATGTTCTTGATTATGATGAAAATTTGGGTATGTCTTTGAGCTCAATTAGACGAACCTGGTTAATTAACGTAAAGGGGTGGGAGATGCTCCCTTTGTACTCAGACTCAGGTCTGCATATATTGTTATATTAATTAGTAGGCATCTACAAGGACTTTAATTCTGGATGCACATTAAAATGATAACAAATTTAATCTGAAATTTTCTGATACTGAAATTTATGCTGAATTTTAATTTTGAAATTTTAATGTATTGTGAATATTGATGTAAATAGAGTTAACGTTGGTGTTTGTGATAGGAATGTGTTTGTTTTTTTTTATGAATGAGGATGAAAGTTTTAACTAGGTGAGCAGCCGAGGCGGAAAAGAGTAAAGAGGCGATTAACAGAAGAAAGGCAACGGACAAGTTAAGTTAATAGCTTTTTGTAGGTTTCACAGCATTCTTGACGCCCAATCTGTGGGGCTCGATTTGAAAACCTTAGTTTAAGATTAATGGAGAGGCTTTTTGTACATTTCACAGCATTCTATATATATATATATATATATATATATATATATATATATATAATATTACTGCAAAAGCTGCTCTGATTGGTAACTCTGGTTCGGATGATGTCCCCGTTCATGGGTGCCAAAATGCTACCGACCTTCTGTGCTACTTATATACCTAAAAAGCTTAAAATTTCTGCTTCGCAATGAAGTTTGCTACTGCTGCTCAGCTGCTTTCTGCAATTCAACTAACTACTAAAAGAAAAATAGCTGCTACAGTAAATCACATACATTTATTACATACTCTGAGAAAAGCGCACGCCAAATCACAAGTAAACTCGTCGTTCACACATTATTTAAACATTATATACATCCATTTTAAAATAATGCATTTCGAGATCAATAATTCCCCAGATTAATTATTTTCAAGTGATTATCCAAGAAAGTAACAGAGCTTTATCACATGTTCTGCTTTATCCTTGGTTTAATAAGAGCTCCTAGTAAAACCTTAACCTCTCGTGCTACTTTTCACACATCAAACAGCAAAAAATCCCTTTTACTTAGTACAAACAAAACAAATATTACTAATATCCCAAACCTTTTTTTTTACATAAATTCCCACATAAAAATACAGTAAAATAATACAATAGAAAAGGTTCAACCTGACTTGCAATAACCATAACTGCCAGCTGCAACCATTTGACCATGAAATTAACTCATCTACCACATTGAAGATGCATCCAAATTCCCCAAGCTCTGCCACTAATACCATTGGCTGTTGGTACACAACCAAATTTACCAACCACTGATATCTACTCCATTTCCATTTGTATACTTTCGCACACTTAGTGCAAATTAAAATTAACACAATCTTTACTACCGTAGACTACTATTTTATTCAACTCGTTAAGGTATTTTATTCTTGGAGCCATCAGCTGGTTGTAGACTAAGAGAAAGCTTTACGCTATTCGAACTCGGAGACTAGGAGAGTAAGAGACTAAAGAGAGCCCTACAGTCATCTCTTGGTGTTTATATATCCTTCTTCCCCCTTCAAAGCATGTTAAAATTTTTCAAACTTTCAACAATACAAACATTCAATTCTTAAAACACTCTCACTTACGTACACAAACAACTCCAACCGCCACCGAAATTCTAGAAATTACCCCCACACCACCAAGCTCACATAGACCTTTCTCCGTATTTTCTTTCCAATCGAAACTTACTTCTTTGAAAATCACTTGAACATCACAAACACGCACGCCTAACTATCCGATTTTTGTCGAATTGCAATAATCCCACTCTTGTATTTCCCCCAACTGACAAAGTAAACGTTTAAAATATGCCCCTAATGCAACATATGTAGTATCTATCTCACTCCAATCTACGCCCCAAAATCACCTCTCTAGCTTTGAACTCACTCCACTTTGTATAACCACCAATTTGTACTCACTCCACAACCTTATATTCATAACACGTGTTATCCTCATATCGTTCTAACGTACACGCTAAAGCAACTATCCTTTACTTAGTCTTCAAACTGCGTCGTAGAACGACCAACCGCTTACCCCCTTCTAAACAACGTTCAAACTATGCATATGTTAACACATGGTACCTTTTCTATCTAATAATCTCTCCTTGTTTGCAAGCCGCATTTGTAACTGACAACGGCTGTTTACCTATTCCACCTATAAATCTATTTAATTGACAGCGATAACCAACACTACATAGAATTTTCTTGTTATTTGTGCAACGTTTTCTTCCCTAACTAAAAACTACACAGAAATTGCGACGGTTCCACTTTTTTATTTAATTTAATGCTAGTAAGGCTGTTTCAAAACACTTTCACAACTTCTCGTAAATAATCTAACGGCCAACCCTGCTTGTAAACTAAACGATTTGAAATCTTAAAAACGCTTTTGAAAATATACCTCCACTTTTGCTATAATTTAACTATGAAGGTTAAATTGGTTTATAATACGAAATTTAGATGCTCGCTTCTGCTCTTTTACGATCTAAAAACTTTTGGATAATATTCTTATACTTAAATACGACTGTTAAAATATGTTTATAACTATCAAATTTGAAATGCTATCTTAAATACGCTATACCTTATGAATATTTTTATCTGTAGAATTATGAAAATTAACTTTTAGCTGCCTAAAATATGACAGTAGAATTATTAATTTCTACACTAACGATTTGAAAATCGTTTCAAATTGTAATTTGTTACCAAATGAATTATTAATACTTTTTTAACGCTCAGAAATCACAGTAATATATATATATATATATATATATATATAATTTATTTTCTTTACGACCTTGCTCTATGTATATAGTTTGAATGTTCTTTGTGGTTTATAGGTCAGCTAGAAATAAGATAATGCTCTTTTTTATTGCCTAAATATATATATATATATATATATATATAGTAGTTTTTTACACAAGCTAAGTTGATAAATGCTAACGTATTACAATTAATAAGATGAAATAATAACTTAGACTTTTATGTAAAGCCCAAATGATTATTTCAAATCGAGCTAGTAATTGAAAGAAGGAACATATAAGGTCTTGGATAGGATTTGAACCTGTATCTTAGTCTTTCCGGGACTATATATATATATATATATATATATATATATATATATATATTGCTGTGGTCTGAAGATGATCGACGTTGTGGGCGAATAAAAGTACTGTGGACTGAACAGGCCCTACGTTGGAAGCTGATAATAGTTGCTGTAGATTGCAAATGAGCCCCAAGTTGGGCGTAGATAGAAGCTGCTGTGGACTAACGCGGTTAATAAAAGTGTCGCCCTAATTATTTTTGCTAACTCAATTTTAAATAGAACCTCTAAGATAAGATATCATACTTATAATGATTCGAAATAGTCTTTAACAAACAATTTTTCAAATAATTCCTACTACATCCACAATAGCTATTTTCTAATGAACATTGTATCTTACATATAACCTCTAGGGAAAAACATTTTCACACAAATATTAAAATTTAAAAGTAGAGCACAAAATTACTACAACGGCTTTAACTTACAAACAATATCGTATATCTAACAAAAATATAACGTTTGATTAATTACTTATATTAAGAATAAGAGTTCAAAGCTACTTTTAAAAACAGGAAGAGTGCACTCTAATCTTAATTTCATTCACTAATCATCCCTTAATTAAATCTTATTATGTACAAAATTTGTCAAGATAAGTTAGATAACTCAATAACCACCCCTTTTAAATCGGATTTAAACGTATCTGATCAGTTAAGTTTAATATAAAGATTTTTATATAATTTCAAAACCTAACCATAGACTGCCACCCTTTAAATTGAATTATCAACTCGTACACACACTCTACTCTAATTTCAAATACTAGCATACAAAATACTCATCATAGAACTTAACTAATTAATAGAAATGTCCTTTTTGAAGTTTTAAACAAAGTAATATTATTTTACCGTGTAAATTATGCTGGCCTTTGTTGTTGCCTCTTTTTTTAGCACGTAGTAATCTATCAATGTTCCAAAATCGTTCAAATCGTTTAAAACTTACCACTAAACACCAAAATTGCCATTCCAATTCCATATATGCTTTTATGGAAATTATATCTTGCAGTAATCAATTATTGTTTATTCATTTATTCTCCATTTTAATTTATTTTACGTGCGTCCAATAAACTCACTTCTAAGCATTTAAAACACGTTTCCGTCACTATTTCAATAAAATAATCTTAACTACAAACACAATACATGTTAGATCAACCTCTAACTATGAACGTATCAGATGATTTTGCATTGCGACGTTGAAATGACAACTGATTAATTGATTCTCGTATTTGACTTCCATTGGGTTATATAGACATGCCTCCGTATAACGTAGGCATTTAGTAAAATCCAGCAAAATCTAGTTGTCGTTTGCTTGTTCGGATCGGTGTTAAAAATGGGCTTGTCTTTTTACGTATGCATCTAGAATTTTCAGAAATGACGCAACATGCAACATTAAGATCTATTGTGTTCCAACAGCCTCGAACTGCTAATTAGTTGAGGTTTACCTAAGCGTTTTTTTATCTTTGTGACATTCAAGATTAATGGCTATAATTAATCTTATTTTATCTTATAATTTGGACGATGTCGTTAAGTTTATGTTCCATTTTGGTACTGGACTATTTCAGAATAAGTTCAATGAAGTAGTAACTTTTCTTCAAATATCGACTGATATTTTAAATAAATTCACTGTTATCTTAACATCAACGTATGTTTGGTATTAAGAGGAAAATATAATTAAGTATTATACACGCGCTTTATATAAAATAAAATTTAAAGCACTTTTTAACCATAACTTCAATTCTTCATAAGCATTCGAACACAGTCCCTTTTATTAATTGCAAACATGAAAACGTTTTATAGTAATTCTGCATTTACGCAATTGAATACTTTTTAACTAAAATGTAAATAAAACTCTTTGAAAAATACTCTACGCGCGGAGTATACCATTATTCTTATCGAAAAACACTATTTGTTCGTCATTAAGGATGAAAACACTTTCAATCACCTATGAATATGAATTTTCATAATTTGAGCTTTTTCTTAAATTTTTTCTAATTTACTTGTGTTTGCGGTGTCGTATGTTTATGAAATGACTATATGACCTTTTGATGACCCTTAATCACATCAATATATATATATATATATATATATATATATATATATAAAGTCCCAGAACTATCGAATAACTTGAGTATTTGAAAATTAATATTTTTTCAAATTTGGTGTCGGTATATGCTTCAAATTAGTTGATTTATTTATAACATTTTCATTTTTTTTCACTTACCGTTTAAGACGAAATGCAACCAACTTTAGGTTTCTAAATCGGACATAATTATTCTTTTGTTTTGTGGGTTGGAGAATAAAATGCTATCTTTAGAAATACCAATAAGTTACTTTTTCATAAGAATTATAAAAAAATTAAAAGCTACTTATTTCTCAAAATTAAGATATCTTTGCAAACACAGTTTTTGTTATTACTGTCAAATTGGTATGACAAGTTATTAGTGTCACTAACTTTGTTGTGCATTAATCAAAATTTTTAAATATTTAAAAACTTTAATTTAAAATTTGGTATTAAATGATACGCGGTAATAACAAACTTTTAGTCATTGTTTAACAAGGTTAATGACACTAATAGCTTGGCATGCCAATCTGACAGTAATGAAATGTCCCTATTTTCAAAGATATCTTGATTTTAAGTAACAAGTAGATTTAAATTTTCTTGTATTACTTTCTTTCTACCTTTCAACGTAGTTTTTTATTTTTAATTCAACAAAATATAAAAATCATAGAGCTCCATTTAAAAACTAAAGTTGTGTGTATTTCATCTTAACCAGAAGTGAGAAAATAATGAAAATGTGATAAATAAATTTATCAAATTGAAACATATATCGATACTAACTTTGAAAACTATTAATTTTGAAATATCTAAGTTATTCCACTGTTCTGGGACTTTTTACTAACCCTGTATGTATGTATATATATATATATATATATATATATATATATATATATATATATATTTTAGGTAGTTACTTACAAAAAGTAAGTTGATAAATACTATCGTATTATAGTGAATAAAATGAAATAATAACTTAGACTTTTATGAAAATAGTTTAAAAATGCATATTACCCATAAATGTGGATATACTACACAAACACGGTTACAAAAAAATTGTTGATGCGATAAAGGAGGGAAAAATTTCAAACCTTAAATATACCAAGTGCGATGAGGAACGATCAACAAGAATTGCAACAAGTGTTGCAATCCGAACGAGCGTATAAACTGACTTCACACACTTGTTGCACACTATTCTTTTTCTGCATTAAATTAAAACGCATTTTTTAATTTTTGTTTTTGACACTTACTGTGACATTTCTAAATACTATTAAAATATTGCACGCACAGCAACCTGTTTACTTGTGACCGGTGCGTAAAAGTACATGGGCTTTTATGGCAAGTATGCGTGAAGTAAATTCCATTAGGATTACATTGCATTTCACGCACCGGGGTGTGAAATAGTACTTCACGCATAGATATTGATGTGTGAAGTGGAACTTTATACACGGGAGTAGAAAAACTGTTTTGAAATACATTACATCAAAATCTTGACAAATATATGGCTTATTTTATTATTATTGTTAATGGCTAATAATATTTTATTATAAACATGTACTCCTAAATATAACTAGTATGTTCGTTCTCGTTGTGGTTGGTATGAGATCTTCGTTTCGTTAGGAAAAAACCACGTCGATTTTATAGGTATATACGTTTATTGGCGTATCGTTCCATGACATAAGATTCTTGTCAAACACATCCATTCATAATTTTCTTCTTATTTTTGTAATGGAAAGATGATTACTATATGGTCAGAAAAGGTTTGCTATATGGAACAAAAGAGAAAAACTACATTTACTCTTGTCCATACAGTAAAATCATCGATTTTGGGAGAACTGGTGGCGATGGGAGACTCATAATGCAGAACTATGTTTTTTAAACTTAGAACAGCTCAGAACAAAAAGTTAGCCATTGAAACAGAAGAGGAAGGCTATGTTTACTCTTGTCGATATAGTAAGAACATCGATTTTTGGGAAAACCGCTGGTGATAGGAGATATATACTGCAGAACTATGTTTTCTAGGATTAGAACAGCTCAGAACAAAAAGTTAGCCATTGGAACAGAAGAGGAAGGCTATGTTTACTCCTGTCGATATAGTAAAAATATCGATGTTTGGGAGAACTGCTGGTGATAGGAGATTCATACTGCAGAACTATGTTTTCTAGGCTTAGAACAGCTCAGAACAAAAAGTTATTCATTGGAGCAAGAAGGGAAAAGTATGTTTACTTTTGGCTCGGCAGTCTTGTTCGTCAAAAAATGTTTTTTTCCGTTTTTTTGAGGAATCGTTTAGATACGGATTTGTCCTTCTGGAACAAGGCTTGGAACAACTAGAACAATCTTAATCGAGGGCCAAAATTTTGATATTTGAAAAATGGGGTGCCAGCAAAATAAATGTTTTTTGCCGTTTTCTTGAAAAAACGTTTAGATACAGATTTGTCCTTTTGGAACAATGTTTAGAACAACTAGAACAATCTTAATCGAGTGCCAAAATTTCGAATTTTTGAAAAATGGGGTGCCAGCAAAAAAGTTTTTTGCCGTTTTTTGAAGAATCGTTTAGATACGGAATTGTCCTTTTGGAACAATGTTTAGAACAACTAGAACAATCTTAATCGAGGGTCAAAATTTCGAATTTTTGAAAAATGGGGTGCCAGCAAAAATGTTTTTTGCCGTTTTTTTGAAGAATCGTTTAGATACGGAATTGTCCTTTTGGAACAATGTTTAGAACAACTAGAACAATCTTAATCGAGGGCCAAAATTTCGAATTTTTGAAAAATGGGGTGCCAGCAAAAAAGTTTTTTGCCGTTTTTTTGAAGAATCGTTCAGATACGGAATTGTCCTTTTCGAACAATGTTTAGAACAACTAGAACAATCTTAATCGAGGGCCAAAATTTCGAATTTTTAAAAAATGGGGTGCCAGCAAAACAGTTTTTTGCCGTTTTTTTTGAAGAATCGTTTAGATACGGAATTGTCCTTTTGGAACAATGTTTGGTACAACTAGAACGATGTTAAGTGATGGCCAAAACCGCGATTTTCGATAAATGGGATGTCAGTAACAAGATGGATTTTTCTAAGTTCTCGGGGAATTTTTTGGAATAATATAATGTCGAATTGGAACAATGCGGTACAAGATTAGAATAATCTGGAACAACTTTCAAAATCATGATTTTTAAAAAATGGGGTGCTAACTTCACTCACATTATTTTGAAACAGGTTTGCTCCGCCAACAAATATAAAACAAGTCTCTAGTTTTTGTTTCGTTAAAAATTCTGCAGGTATCCCGCTCTGACGAAAAATATAAATGGTCATTTTTGCTATACGTGACATCCTGTAGATGAGAGTACTGGTTCATTTTTCAAAATTTCTATCTACAACTGTCCGTTTTTAAGTGCCCTTTTACCGTTTAACATTATTTTTAACTTATAATTCAACTTAATAGTTACAGTTTTTACACATATTGCATACAAATATGAATCGCTAAAGGTCAATTTAAACTTAAAATATATATTTGATAGTATTATTTAGTTAAAGTATATCTGCTCATTCGAGCACTTTGTAAGGTTCAACAAATTTTTGTGTACTTAATAAAAATCCCGTTATTATACAAATCAAAGGTGTGAACATTCTTTCAATACTTTCATTTCTGATATAAACATAAATTTGTATACAGAAGGACTTCACACTATAGTTCCTGAATAGCATTAATAGGCTTTAGATTGCGCAGAAAACCAAAACTATATTTATTTCAATATCAGTAATTAGTACAAAAATGCAGTAGGAATGCTCTTTATGCAGTTTGCTTATAAATCTAACGAAGTATATTTTACATTACATAATCAAATGTTTATTGGTTTTGTTTGTGGTTTCAATTGCGTGGTAAACATCAGTGCATATTAAAATTACTTCATTTATTTAGAGAAGTTTACTTTAAACTAAACAGTTCAATTATTTTCGCGGTGATAAAGTTAATTCTGCAGGAGACTGTAGTAACGCGTTTTATTGCTAAACGCGCCGCTTCAGATGGCTATTTATAATGGGGTTTCGTAAGTAAAAGTCTATTTTGGTTACGAACGTTTATATGCATCGACTTCTTACCAGTGTTGGCCTAAAAATATTTTATTTTTCATTTGACGAGTGTCTTCATATTGCTGTCAGAACCGTTCAAAGATTTTATTGATCGTAATGTTGTCATTTTCTCAAATTTTATGAATACGAATATTTTGAAAAACTAGGGATTTATTGATAGTTAAGAAGCTTAATTCGCTACGTTAATAACTTTAGTTCAGTGTACTTTGTTGCAGTTGGAACAGGATGTTTAGACGAAACTATGTTCTCAGTAATGAAGCGTATTGTTTTTTTACATACTGCCAGCTGCCACTGATTTCTTTACAAAGTATTTTCTGTACAATTCGTAGCTTAAGGTATCCATCCAGGAAACTTTAGCAGACTGTATAGAAACTTATTAACTTAGGATTGATTAAATCTACAATTGATATAAAATGCAAAGTATTTTGGCAAACCAGTAGTTTTATGAAAGCTTTTACAAAATTTAGGCTCAAACAACTACACTAATTCGTAGTAAATTTTAAGAATCAATAGCAAAAATTTGCAGTATTTACATAATTACACATTTCGCTAACATATCACATCACTAGCATTTTTTGTGATGTTGCTGGGCACCTTGTATTATATAATGCATTTCAACAAAATAACAATTACTGTACTATTTTGCTACAACGATATCTCATTTAATCCATTTCGAGTTAAATCGTGTTAATTAAGTAAGATATTTAAACTTGCCGCTGTCACGAGTTATTTATTATCTCACGATCTGAGTACACGTGTGTTACCACATATAGTCACAAAGATATGTAATACTTCTATATTGCTTTTACCAGTGACCGACACTGTCTAATTGTGGTAAACTAATAAAAAATTATTGGATAATTTTAAATATAAATATTTCATGTAATGCGTTACGTTAATTAAATAATGACAAGAAGATACATTATTGCAAATAGAAACGAATAAACTTTTCTTTTTACGAGTACCAATATATACCTATAAAAAGCATGCTTTATTCCTTTATTGTGTACTGAAAACTACCATAAATTTTGAAAATAAATTTCTGTACAAGAATATTTTAAGAAATGAGTATATTTGTAGTTGTTACTGGTAAAGTCAAAAAAATACTGAGATTTTGCAATATTAACCTACAGATCGTCGCTTTGGTGGTGAACTGTTCTAACCTACATATATACAAATTTGAGCAAGCGCGCTTTTAAAAAGGTTTGTCATTGATAAACTCATGTTTTCTTCTCTAAAACTGTAACCAGAAGACCAAACATAACAATTTTTTGGTATTATTATTTAAGGATTATGCTTTTTATTTGGATCTTTTTATTTTAGAATTATAAATATTATTTTAGATGTTATGTGGCTTAACTCCATTTACTACAATAAATTTGCATGTTCTGCGATATTATTTTAAGATGTGAAAAGATCTAACAGTAATGTTAAAAATAATGATAATAAATTCAGCTATTTTTTTGAATAATTTTATTACAATTATAAGTGATACAAAGAGTATTAAAAAAACGCCAATTCAAATTGTCAGTTTTCTTCGATATCGGATTCAACTTGAACTTTATCAGTGGTTCTTAGTGTCTCATAAAATCCGTGATAGGTAGACTTTATGGAGTCAGATTCGCAAAGTCTACACAGGCCCATCATTTTTCGTTTTTCAATCGGTAAACTAGAAGTGTACAATTTGGGTATAACTTCATTTAGGTACCATGTACTATTTCTTAAGGATGCTTTTTTAACTACTATGGAACGGAATTTGGTATCATTTAGACGTTCTTTAAAACAGATTTTGTTAGGTTGTTCTTTCCTGTATTGAATCCGTTTTACTTTTAACCAATTTAGATTACTTCCATCTTCACATTTGTTTTTGTTTGTTATCGCAATTTTGGAAAACAGTTTGAAATTTAAGAAATCCGAATAGTTCATTTCGATAACATTGTAAAATGGTTGCTTCGTTTTTGCAGTTCGAGCTACTGTGTACCAACCCTCTGGGGTGTAAATATCTAGTTTATCACCACGGTTTTCAATAGCAGAATGAACACTGTCGCACTCCATTTCAGAGTGTCCCGACTCCATATATTTTTGCTTTATAATTTCAATCGGTAGCAATTGTACAGGTTGTAAAAACATGGCAGTATTAATGCAGTTACGATTTTGCCCCGATGCTGTGTCAGCATAGAATGTCACTTCCTTTACTTCAGCCCCAAGGCCACTTAAACATTTCCACAAACAGGTTGCAATTTCTGATGAACCTTTGGTGCCAACACCCTCATTCCACATAAAGCTATCGGCTTGAGTAGTCTGCAAATTGTACACAATAAAGTTAAAGGTTTTTAGTTTTTGGGTATAGTATAGCTTTCCTACTTGTAATGAAGGTGTTAAAAGAATTTTTTCCATATCTACAGCAAAACATACAAACGACTTATCAAGTTTTGCTCTATTTTTGTCGACTTCTTTTGCTTCTCTGGCCTCTATTTTTCTAGCTAAGTGGGCATTCATATCATTTTGTATATTTAGCTTTTCATCATCATTTTTATTTTGAAACTCGGCACAATAATCACATTGGTCCTTCTTAGGCCGATGAAAACCAATATTAAACTCTGAAGTGAAAATGTGTTTATAAAAGCTAACTTTCTCGGTGCTACTCCAAGCGCTGCACAATAATCTTTATAATCCAAATATAATCTATTTTCAGATAATCCTGTGGGTAGATATTCCCTCTTTGTAGTGCTCCTACAGTAATGTGAAGCAATTAATGGTAAAGATTTAATATGAGCTCTTATTATGTTTTTTGTCGCTTCAGTCTTCTTTTGCGGGGGTGGTTTTCTGCCCCTTTGATCTGGTTTAACGATTCCAAGTGCTGAGCTTTTATCCAGTGCGGTAGGCACCTTTTTACTTAAAATTTGTAGAGTTTTGAGAAAGAACTTTTGACAAACTTGATGTTCTGTATGTCGTGCTGTAAGTTTATAAACCAAAGTATGCTGTCTGCGACTACCGTCTTTTTTTGCAGCATATGAACGCTTCTTTGGGATTCGCCGAACACGTCTAGCAATAAAGTTCCACCTTAACTCTTCTGTTTTTATATCATAAAATTCATTAAATATCTTATGTCGCGTTTCATTGGAAAAAAAGTCATTACACTTGTAATGACACTTACATTCTACCTCTGCTACAGTTTTCGCCTCTCTAAGTCTTCCTTTTTATGTCTGATACGCTTTTCCTTCTATTCTTAATGTTCTTTGTACATTTATTGTCTGTTTTGATGGTTCTCGTTTTCGTTTTCTTGTTAGTATTTTCTTCTTTGCAGTTTCGGCGGCATCCAAAATAGGTATGTCTTTGTTTCTTTCCAAAAGCCTTCTTCTGACATTTATTAACAGTTCCGAACTACTTGATGATGCATCCTCGTTATTAGTTGAAAAGCTATCTTCTCTGAGCAATGGCAACTCATTGCTTTGTTTTCGCACTAACAATTAAAAATATTGTATACCATATTTTTTGCAAAAGCTAAAAAGAAAAACTTACCTTCAACCGGTGGCGACAGTTGGCTCTTAAAAAATTCTTGATGATAATCACTGAATGCATTAACTGTACTGAGTTCCAGAAAATCATTATCTTGTTCTCTGACTAAAAGGAATTACATTTAAATAATTAAACAAATTAAATAAAAAAAAAACAGGCGATTGCTAAAGACGGAAAACACGTACGCAGTTGCATGCCTATGGTTGGACCTACAAACGATATACCTGACTTCATTATTAATTAACGGCATGCGACTGCGTACGTGTAAAATTATTTTTTTTACAACTTTACCTTCAACCGTAGGTGACAATTGCCTATTAGGAGATTGTTGCCCACAATCTTTAGCAGTAACTGGCATTTCGTCTAAAATTTACATAAATTTTGATATTAAAAAAAGTATTGTATAGTAATACTACTAATGTAAAAATAAATTTCTTGTAATCTCTATTACACATAGATATTGAACTCAATGAAGTGGCTTGATGTAATAATCCATTTTTTCTAAATAACTTTAATGCGACTTTATAGGAAGTATGCTTTAAATTCTGGTCGCACTACGCACTAACCACTACCTAGATAACAGATAAGGTAACATTAACCTCAAACTTACCAAAACGAATCGGTGATAGTAAAGCATATTCTATTTCTTGGTTATCCGATTCTTTTAAGGACATATTAGGCTGCTCATACTTTTCCTCATCATTTAGTATCATTTCCAATGCTCTTTGCACTAGTAGTCTACCCCTTGATGACATTTTTACAAACACAAATCACTGACACTAATCAAATGAGTGCACTATTATTACCAAAACACACGAAAACTAATAATGGAGCGTTCCAACGCAAGAAGGTAGAATGTGTGGATTAGTTCTATTCACGTCCATAATATTTTAGGGCCTAAGCTGCTTATGTCTATTCACTATAATAAAATGTGGGTTACGTCTATTAGCAAATTGTGTGTTCTAAGAACTTTAAAAAGGTTGTGGGTTAGGATACTTTTAGGTATCAAACTTTATGCTTTTTAGTGTTTGTTAACAGTCTTAACTCAATTTTACACTTTTTGTGAGTTACGACTGTTCACCGCCAAAGCGACAAAATGTCAATTAGTTTTTTATTTTTTGTCTGCTTTATTTTTCAATACTAATTGTGTAGGTTATTTACAATTAATTACGTGTATCATGGATCAATAGGGACTTTTGCCCCCTAAAAAACGCTCGTCCAGAGGCCAATTAATAAATTTTGAAAGTGAGTGTTTAGTAATTCTTTCACTGTTGCGGCATTATAAACAGGACTACCAGCCTATAGAAAATGCCGATTTATTGAAACTTGAAGGGGAATATCATCCAAAGCATCCGAAGTCGTTTTCAAAAAATTCCAAAAAAACACTACTCATTTAAGGTTCTTTCAAAAAAGAGAGGTCCAATAATTCTTTTACGCATAATTCCGCACCGCACATTCACTTTTTGTTAATATTGACTAATCACCCATTTTGGATTCTTTACAGACCAGTCACAAAGCTTTTGCGAATTGACCTTTTGTATTTTATTTCATTGGGTTATATAGTCGAGTCTTCGTATGATATCACACATCTAGATGCTTCGAGGAAATTCTAGCGACTTTTAGTTGTTATTTGTACGTTTCCATTAATTGAAAATAGAGGCTCGTCCCCTTCGTAAAAATCTAGAACTTTCATGTGTATTCGTGAACTTTTTTCAATTGGTTGGATTTGAAGGCATGATGTAACATTTACAGAACTGTCGTTCTCCAACAGCCCGGAGCTATACTACTTAATACCGTTTACTTACGCGTTATCGTATTAACATCCAAGATTTATGGCTCTGACCTTCTTGCCTTAATTGGATGTACGTTTACATTATGAATCTTTAATATTATGGATTATTCTAGAATTTCAATGAACCTTTTTATGACCTTTAGTCACATCTCTCTCTCCCTCACTTTCTCGCGATCTCTCTTTATATATATATATATATATATATATATATATATATATATATATGCTATGTATAAGTAAAACGTAATCAGCTTAGAAATCATATCACAAAATATAAAAATTAATCAGGTATTAGGGAGGGTATGGAATACGCATGGTGAAAAACAGTTTATCGCTGTAAGAATGAACGATGAATAATTTAATTTTACTGAAAAATGATAACAACGTTTGTAATAATTGTTTTAGCATCTAAAATTGCGAGGAACATGACTTTGGACAACATCGAACAAAAACTGGAACTACCCACGCTCTTCAACGTCCTTTTAAATTCGTTATACGATTGCAATTTTATTGTAAATTTAAGTGCACATAAAATTGCTCATTTATTTTAAATTCAGCTGATTTGAATATACAATAAAAAAATTTATTTTAGATTCCAAGAAACAGAAAAGCATAAGTTGTACATCTCGGTACTCGATTAGGATAACTGTGAAATCTACTGCGATCAATAATTACCACTTACTTTCAAAAACGTTCAAACAAGATACATGCCTAAAGAAATTTGTACCGGAGACATTCACCATAAGAGTTAACCCAGTCATGTCACTTGGCTTGGAATAGAAAACCTTAGCTGAGTATGAAAACCAAACTTATATAATATTTGAAGCTTGGCTTGATTTGGTTTCTTATAATAAAAGTTTCATTAATATCGAGCATTTGAAAGATTTTTCAAGCTTTTTTAAATGATCTTTTGCAAATGTATTACCGTGTACATATTTGTTATATTACATTTAAGCATAACCAAATATTTACATTTTTTATTCTCCTGCTGCAGGTTAATAGCTGGTAAACTTCTACCATATTCCCGAGAATGTAAGTCAAATTATTAAGTACTTTCGAAAGCGCTCAAAGCTTTGAAGTGGTAAGACATCTTTCGGAAATTTAACCCTTTGACCATGTGGTGAAAAGAACTACAAGATTTTATTTAATGCCCTGTATATTAAAATTAACGGCACAAATAATAAAAAATAAAATACAATGAAAAGCAAAGCTTAAACTACAATAAAACAATAATAAATAGTAAAAAACTTACTTGTTAACTGCAGAAACAGGAGCACTGAAAAACACGTCCGCTCGCTTAAAGCGGTAACTAGAAAGTAAGTTGTAAGGCAGCAGAATTTTTATGGTAAAAGGAATTAACTGTTTTCAGCCAACTTGATCATTTGGCCGTTCATTTACATTTCCAATTCTCCACCCGAAGATACTACATTGGCCAGGAGACGATTTTTTTGTTGCCTGGAAATTTAGAATTTTGCCGAACCCTTGCCATTCCAGGCAAGGTAGGGATCTTTAACGTGCGTGACAACACTTACACACGGGACCTCCATTTAACCTCTCATCCGAACGAAGGCGTAATATTTGTGAAAAATGCTCGCCTGCCATTTTTCAAGCAGTCGGCCGTGTCGGGATTTGAACCCGGGACCTTGGGATCCGTAGTCTTACGCTTACTACCTTGATCCACGGCGACGCCTTGACCATTCGGCCGAGGGAGTATGACATATTTCAGATAAAGGAGGTAAGTTCTGTAAGTTTAAGGTAGCTGTATTATTGTTATTCGATATATTAGATAGAGGTTTAATATTAGAGGTAATTTTATGCTTTAAATTTATTGACGCCTGGGTGCGTTCAATTGTTGGTATGGAGGACGATTTTGATTCCTTGAGATATTCACGTCCCGAGTAGGAATATCTCTGCGGAAGTTTCCCAATAGGTTAGGGTTACAATTTGTGCATGTAGATTTATAGATATTGCTACGACCGCAACCATAACAAAAAATATTTTTGGGATATGTGCACACGTTATAGTTATGTCCACTTTTCTTACAATTTCAACAGGTAAGTGAGTTAGTTGAAGGGGAAGCAGGAAGATTAATAGTAGACACTTTACGAGAGGGTTCCGATTGACATGCTAGGTCCGGTTCTAATAAGCCAGATTGTTTTTTTGGGGGAGGATGATATTTATCTATGCGTAATTTCACTTCTTGAAGCGAGCGACAAAAATCTTTAAAGTGAGGTAAAGAAGAAATGTGTTGTAACGCTAAACGTTCGGAAAAATATGGGTTCAAATTCCTGAGGAGTTGATCTATGATTTCGGGTTCGGGAGGTTTTTTATTTAATCTACTATATAAAGCTTCCATTGAGGTAATAAAAGAGATTACGTTTTCGTTAAGTTCCAGGGTACGATTTCTTATTTCATTCCAGAGATCAGTTGTATAACCATGGAATAGGAAATCGCGTTTTAAACACGTAACTAATTTTTCCCAGGTAGAAATCTGATTTTGTTTATTTCTATACCAAATTAAAGCAGAACCGGAAAATAATTCGCCTGCAGAGACAAACAAATCTCCATCTGTACAATTACGGGATATTTTAAAGTCATTTACTCTATCTAGGAATGACAGTAACGAGATTTTTGGAGTCAAAGCCCAGAAAAGTTAAACCCCATTTGTACACAGGTATCGATTACGCAGACGATATAAAAGTTGTGACATTGTTAAATTGGAGAGAGCTATAGGTAAATTTACATCTAAATCCAAGTTAAGTTTTTCGAGGACGATTCCTTCGAGTAAGAGAACATCAGATAGGAAGGCTTGTTTGCTTTCGTTAGCTTTTTCTTCGTTAAATAAGGATGATAAGTCTATTCGCTGTTTCAAGTGCGTTATACGCGATGCAATGCGTTTAAGCTCAATTTCGGTAGGTTCGGGGTCAGTTTTATGAAGTATATTACTAATATCGTCAAGAGATTGTTTAATTTTAAAGATATTTTGAGGTAAATTAGAGACCACTACACGAGAAATTAAATGACCTTTAGCTTCTTGAGCTAATATAGTTGTTAGCTACAATCGTCTATCATTTTGGTTGGTTGCCGCTTGAATACTCCGCGACTCCAACTCATAGATCATTTCAAACGCTTTAAGATGCACGGGATTCATTGTACTATTGTGTTTAAGAAAGCAGATATAGCGAAATCAAATTTACTATAGTGTTTTAGAAGGTATAGATATACTAAGATAAAATTTCAGTTAATTACGATAGCTGTATTTAGGGACAAAATTTTCTTTGAGAAGGAATTCGTACTTTATAGTTGATTGTATAGATTATAAGGAAACGGTTTAAAACTATTGCAAACAAATACAATATAGGAGTTATCTAAAACACGGTTTTAATAACCTAAACAAAAATTGTTAAACCAGGTATATAATCAAATTTAATGTAATATCAAAAAAATTTTCATACGGGATAACGAATAAACAATGAAGTTAATTAATTATATATAAAGTTACTTACAAAAAGAATTATTTAATTCTGAAGCACATGTTTTCCACTTAGAAGTGAGGTTAAGATAATTTGTTAAACACATTCCAAAGGTACATATATATTTGTTTAATCCCCAACTACGTTAAGTAATTATTTAAGAGAATTGAAATATATTAATTAAGTTAGAAATAACATATATAAAAGGTAAACAATCACTATTCAAACATGGCCGACTTAATCATTCAGATTGACATTAAATGACGGCAACATAAGATAAAAGTTACCAAATGCAATGTTGCCAAGTTGTATTTCTTCTACCTAAAAGACACATAATAAGTTAAAAATTACTTTTTATTATATTGCTTGAATGAGGAACCTAATTTTCTACAAATATATTCAAAACTAACATCTTATAAGATAAATCAGAGGTGAAGACGAATTTTTAGCACACGTTATAGGCGTCACTGCTACAATCCCCGCGTACGTATTCAGCGCCACTGCTACAGTTGGCAACAGTGATACGGTCCACGTTCACAATAGTTAATATTATGACATAATTACGTGTCAAATTGTATCACATACCAAACATGTTTACAATGATACAATTTGCACTTTAAAATGTAAATAAAGCTAAGTACTCACTTAAAACGCGCCTTGCAGTTAATCTCAGGGCATCTCTTTGTTCTTGTTTGGTGTGGGTCGGCTACGCCATTGTTGATCCAAATTTATCCGTCTCTCATCTTTCGTCGTTCGTAGGTAAGGCAACAAGGATACAGGTATAGGTACCCGAAGATAAAGATACAAGAGAACCTCCATCCTAAAAAAGAGAAAAGACAAAAAACGAGACACAGGTAGACGTTACCGTTCGACGTTTCGTGGCTAATAATAATGTCGTATCGCAAACCGCGCACTTGCCCATCACTCCGCGCCTGCGCATTCTTTTGCGCAAATGCACTGTCCGAAATGACGGAAATGAACAAGTCTATTTTAAAATAGTGGCGGGAATTCACTCTCATATTTATACTTAATCTAAATATAATTCATAACCGATTTTCGGCATGTAACAATTTAATCCATGAATGGCAACCATTTTTTATAAATATTTGTAATTTAGATTTATTTAATCATTGCGAGTTAGATCTAGCCCAAGTCATATTAAATTTCGAAAAATATTATTCATAAATAGATTTTTTCATTTGATTGTTTAGAATTTTATATTGTGTACGCTAGGGTTTGTCCTATTTATATAACCCAATTAAGAGTTTTCAATATTTTCACTACATTTGATTTTCCAATGCTACACCCGAAAGTACTACGTTAGCCAGGAAACGAAATCTTTTACCTGGAGATTTTGAATTTTGCCAAACCCTTTGCTGTTCCAGTCAAGGTAAGAATCTTTAACGTGCGTGACAACACTCACATACGCGATTTACATTTTAGCTTTTATCCGTACGAGGGTGAATTTTTCAAAAAATGCTCGCCCAACATTTTTGAAGCTGTGCGTGTCGAGAACCGAGCCCGAGACCTTGGGCTTAGTAGTCACACGCAAAAAAAACTAAACCACCTGGTTTCAATAGTTAGCTTAAAAGTGAACATTTAGGTAATTTTTATTGATAATAACCTCAACTATGTCCCCAAGAACGTCCACGTCTCTATGGTTTTGACCTTATCTCATGGTCTAGCAGTCTAGTAGTGTAAACATATTTTTCATTGTTATCAATTGAATTATGTTTGTTGATATTAGTAAGCAGTGTTTTGGCGCATCCTACATATCCAGATTAAATAAAATTATGCTTTAATGGATTTGTACCTGTACTGTTTACGCCACTAGTGGGTTAACCATTGTTATTCCGTTGTTTGTTTTGTACAACAAGCACGGTAGTCATTCATACAAATCCGTTTTATTCAAATCAACATAGATAACACATTCCGAGATTTAGGTAGGTGAATTATAATTACTCTAAAACTTATGTACTGCAATGGTTCAAGGAAATTTTAAAAGTTTAGATGTGATATAAATTAAGTAGAACAAAAAATTTTTAGTCTGAGAATGTAGAGTTTAGAACAAGGAGTATGAACAACTACAAACGAGAATTCATCAAGACAACCTCAGATTAATTTAAAATACACATCATTCTAGGTTTCACCACAACTTAATAATTAGTAAGAGTTCGGTGGAATTGTCGATTTAAATTATGCAACAACACGTAACCCAGTGAGTCAAAATTGCAATAGCAAACAATTTTCATGTTGTAAAGGGTACTTGTTACCTTATTAGAATAATAAGAATTGCTTATTCCTTTCTTATAGTAGGTAACCTTTGTCCTGGGAAAGTCACGTGTTAATATTACATTATTATATACTTTTTGTAATAATTATAATGTACGAGACACAGAAATTAACATTTTATGCAAAGCAATAACTCCTAAAAAAGATTTTAATCACAGTTATCATAATGTCATAATTTATAGGAAACGATACTTTGTTTAAGACAAGAACTATAATTGAACAACGCAGAAATTTTTCTCTTGACCACAGTGAAGCGTTCTTTAAATTTTAATTTTAACAACGCTTTAAAACTTATTTATGTTGCTTTACAAATCTTCTTTACAAAGCTTTAGAATTTTACCTTCTATAATATACTTAAAACCGTTTCTCTTTTATTTTGAAGTATTTCCTTTCACGGAAATATTGGCTTTTTAAAAAGGAACGAAATCGCTTGGAGTAGCTTTGTAGTTACAAATGAACGAATCCCGCTTTTTGGTCTTTCCCAAACGTTGTTTATGCCCAGTTCATTACTTCAATTAGTATTTATTGTGCTGGGATATTCAACATAAATAAAAATTTGTTGAGGTTGTCTGCGCTTAAGAATCAAGACTATAATACTGTCATAAGCATTTCTATAGTATGTGTAGTGATTTAAATAATGTTAAAGATCATAATTCGGTTGTAACCTTTCTACAAACGATCTAACAGCACATGTTTCAAATTTCTAATAAAATAGAACAGAAATGTTTTCCTGTATGTGGAACGGCTTGAGTGTTCCAATGAGATAATGAGCCGAACCAAAGGTCTTACCAAATTGGCGGGATCTTTAATGAGGAACCATACTAAGACATACTACTGCGATGTGAAAGGCAACGGGAAACCACCACATTATCTCTCAAGTACACAGCGTACTTAAAGTGTTTTAAGATGATGGCATTCCGGAGTTAGAATAGTCCTCCATTCCGATTTCCGGAAGGGAACTACTTCGTAGGATGTGATCGGAAAGTTTAAAGGAAGAGCAGGAAACATTTTGCGAGTCGGAGCGTGGAATGTTAGAACTATGAAGCAAGTGGGTAAGCTAGAGAACCTGAAAATTGAAATGGATAAGTTAGCACTAGACATATTAGGGATCAGCGAAGTTCGGGCGCCAGAGGCGGGGGATTTTTGGAGTGGAACTTTAGAGTAATTCATACAGGATCAGAGAAAGTAAATTTGGGTGTGGGGTTAGTTATGCGAAGAAAGATAGAACAACGTGTAGAAAACTACTTACAAAAGAACGAAAGAGTACTCGTGGTTAGATTAGAATCGACACCGGTAAATACAGTAATAAAATAAGTATACATGCCCACCTCTAGCTACAGTGACGAAGAGGTAGAAGCGATCTACAAAGGTATCGAAGAAATGTAATTATCCGCATTGTACACATTTGCCCGAGCCGGCCGAAAATTGTACCTTCTTCGTCCACGTTCAAACATTCAGCCCTGCACACGAGCACATTGTTCGTTTTTTACTAGGCGTGTGCGTTTACATTAACTGAATTTAATAGTAATTACGAAATAAGCAAATATTCGACAAAGCAGCCCTGCTGCATAAACAAAAACGATTTTGCAATACGTTTGCAATAAAAAATACCATTTTTCCATTGTAAATACTTCAAATAAATCTTAAAACAAATTCTATTTCACACATTTTCAATTAGAGTGGGTACTCAAAATAGTAACCTCCGACTTCAACGCATTTACTAATCTGCATTTTAAATTACTGTACACAACTGAGACGCGTGTCTGCTTGAATTTTTGCACATGCATTTCTGATTTGTTCAATGATATTCCTACCTGTTGTTGGTATTTGTTTGTAAACTTTATATTTAAGATAGCCTCACAAAAAAAATCGTACGATGTAAGCTCTATTGATCTAACTGGCCAATTTACCGGATCAGCTCTACCGCTCCAGCGATCATTGAAATCACGATTCAGTACTTTACGTGCTACCACCGAATAGTGCGCTGGACAACCATCATACTGAAGCGCATGTTTTTCACATTTCTAACCTCAAGTCTTCAGGTAGTGTTGGCAGTTCATTTTCCAAAACGTCTCAGTTTATTTGACCTTTTAAATAGTTTTCAATAATATGTGGGGCCAAGGAGTTTGTTGTCATAGTAGCTTACCCCATCCTATTTTACTGTTCATTATTAAATCTACTCCCGAAAGTCCTCTTCTCAATTTCGTGTTGATGATTCTGTAATTCCCTGACCAAAATCCGGCTTTTCTTTCCAGCGTTCCTTACAAATTCCAACTACATCTAACTTAGGTCTATCCTTTTCCATTTTCAAGTCTTCAAACCTACCTCTAAGATTCAATGTTCTGACATTCCACGCACCGGCTAGTGTTTATTCTTTGCGATGACTTCCTCTCAAGTAGCTCTTCCTTGAGATCAGGCTGGGGGATTATTTAGTCTGCGAAATATTTTACCCGGGAAGATGCCATCATCATCAAACCTTACAGATAAAGTTAGTGGTTTTCCTTTACTTTCAGCTGTGCAGCAGTACCACCAAAGCTAAGCTCTGTTGCGTGATTTCACAAAACCAAGACAGAAAATTATTCAGACTGCCGACCTTGTAACTACTGAAATGGTTGTTAAACCCCTTTCAAGAACAGTTCACTAGTTTGATCTCTCCACAGATACCTTTTACGATACGGTTGAGCTTTTGGTTAAGCTATCTATTTTTCTGAGATGTTCAGGCCTTCCTACTTCGTTAAGGTTACATGGTTCACAGGATAGGAAGTTTGTATAGAACAACCACACATCTATCTCATGCCGTTTTTCTTTTTTTTAGACACTTGTAGTCAGTCATATAAATCACAATATTCAAAAACTGAATAGACCTATAAAACTGACTTTCAAATTTGTTACTAAGATATCTACTCCAAAAAAGTCGAAGGTATCAAATTGAGATCTACAGGGTACTACACAGCCATTTCAAAAGGTTGACGAATTGAAATTTAAATATGTTGATTTTGTAATATAAAGCACTCCGTTTTACTCCATTGAACGCATCTACATAAAGAATAGCCTAATTACATAAATGCTATCATGGATACCTGTTGAGCGGTGTTTGAACTACTTGAAATTAACGGGTAAAAAAATTTTCACTACAATTTTGCTGTTAACGTAGCCACCTAAATTAAAATGGAGTTCGTTAGAGAAGATTATTTACGATGAAAATTAGTGTCACCTTGTTTCATTCAAATATTCATTTTAGAAATTGTCTACATGCTGCATGGTTAATTGCCTAGGGTTCTTGTATCGATCGAATCCTGCAGGCCCTGTGGTGCAGGTCTTTATATAAAATGCGATGAAAGGTTTTTATGGCATAGCTAATTGTTGAGAATGTTGCCGTATGTAGAGGTTGTGGTCTTGCAACATACGTTTACTAACTGCCGCTGTTTTCTTGTAAACAACAAAAACGACGTGGCACAAATGGTGTTCCATCTTTAAAAGATAACAAACATTCAAATTTTTTACCAAATCGATAGTGCATTTAACAGTAGAACGATGATGTTTACGATAACTTATGGTTTGTCATCGCAGGAACTTCTCTAGTTTGAATAATAATAATTAATTAAGATTGATCAAGAGAATAGCGCATCATTTTGTAAATGACAAAGCTTCAACATGACGATTATATATATATATATATATATATATATATATATATATGGTATGATATCGCCGCACGCCGATGTAATTAACATTCAGTTTCCTGCTGCCCGCCACCGCTCTGTGTCTCTAAATAACCTCAACTTTAAATTTTAAATATAATTATTTTTATATGCCTTGACTAGCTCAGCTCAATCTACACAGAGTGCACGACGGTACGATAACAAAGAAGTTTCTACCCCCCTTTTCTCTAGCACTTTCCTATTTGAATGATATAAACGAAACTAACCAAACTTTGTGTAATGACCAAGAATATATACACTGTACAGCTTTATAACTTTGATAATGTGATTCACTATTCAAAAATAAATCTCTGAATCAAAGTAACAATATCAATTTGTTTGTCCCCAAATTGTAGTTCTCTTAAATTCATTTAAAGCCAGCAAAAATAACACTATTTACTACTGGAAATACCTTTGAACGTTCAAGGACTTTTCCCTTTTGCTCTACATAATTTTTAAAAGATTTTTCATGACCCTTTACATAAATATTTCAATATATATATATATATATATATAAAAAATGTAAATTTTAAAATGAAATGAATGCCTTATGCTATTAAAAATTGTTCTTATTTTGACCTGTTTTCCCTGCGTGTTTCCAATCCTATGAACTGCTGCTGCGTGCGGTTGACCAGTACCCTTAGATTGTTTTCAGTTGAGTTCACTTGTTGATTTTGTAAGACAGCTTGGCCAAACACCCATTCAATGTTTAGAATAATACTCCGTTTACTGCTCCAATGCAAATTTAGATTTAGATTTGTATTTTAAAGTTCCAGACCAATGTCTAGATTCGTATTCAAATGAAAATCTTTTTTAGTCAGATTTTTAATTAGCTGATCAATTAGATGGTTCATTAATTGTTTGATTATTTAGATGATAATTTAGATGATAATTTAGAGCCCTAAGTTATAAATATTAAAATTATGTTTAATTAAGAATTTCTAACTTACGTTTTTCAGTCAACGGCTAACTGCTCTCGTGTATTTGCACTATTACTATTATTTTTAAACTTTTTTATCACGACTTCCACAAAATATAATTATTTAATTTTACTATATTTACTTCGCGTGATTTTCTGACTTGAACTGCCATAAAGCGTGCCTTGGTTGAAGAAAGACTGATTGTTTATCAAATTCGTATGGTATTTAAAACAACGCCTTTACCTGACATCATTGGTTTATCTGAGTCCTTCGGTCAAAGTTTGATGCGTGCTCTAAATTATTGTCCACACTTTAGGCTTTCTGTGGCAATAATTTGATAATAGCTTGTTGAATTGCTGGCGGCGGTTACGTATACGTCCAGTTTGTATAGTGTATTCCTAGAGCTATTGTACTTTCACCCATCATGCCTTGTTTTGATGTAGGAAATTATAATTCAACTTCGCATGTAGACAACGTATTACTTTTATTTTTGTCAAGATAATTTTTGGGGTTTTGTATTGGCTTTATGTTAAAGATCACGTAGGCGAAATTTTTACACTGACGTAAATTTAAAATGCGTTTATTTACTTCCTGAGTTTATGAAACATGTTTGTTTTGAAAGATGTGTTTATTGCGAGGATGCATGGTTATTTTTTTGCCATAATGTGTATTAATTTTAATAAGATTTGTTTCATGATTTTCTTGTTTCAGATGCCCCTAATGCGTATTCCTTTAAAATTTATGAATACCTTGTTGGTTTAAAATGAATTTGATTGCGTACAGAGTTATTTATCTTACTGAGTGTGACTGCATTATTGAAGAATGAGCTTCCTTTCATACTTACAGTTAATTGTGATTCTTATACAGTGTTCTTGATATTAGCTTTTAGCATAATTGGCAAATTGCTTCCATGTTATGATGAAATCGTTTCGTTTTCTAACTTTAGTGCAATTTACATGACTCAATATATCCCTAAATAACCCTATTATCGTAGCTATATATATATATATATATATATATATATATATATTGCTACAATATTGCTGCTTGCCATATGTATAACGACCAATTGCTTGCTGATCGCCAACTCTCTGTGCCTTTAAAATAATTTAAATTTTACACAATTAATTTTATGCCCCTACTAGCCCAGTGATACCCCGCACAGAGTGATCGATGATATGATAACAGAGAATTTTACCCACTCTCATCTAACTCTCCATATACCTGAATAATGCAAGCGAAATTCTCAAAATTTGTATAATAAGCAAAGAAAACTTACAATTTACTATTTACAGAACTTTTAAATCAAAATAAATATTCCTATCAAATTTGTTATTACGAAGATCATAACCCTTTTTATACCTTTTTTATGTCAATTGAAGCCAGCAAAAAAAATTGTATTTTACCATAAATGTTTCGTTGAACGTTCCAAGAACTATTCCTTTTTTAAAAAGTACCTTTGCGTACCAACCAAAATTTTGTTGACCTTTTACACAAATATTTAAATTACATGCAATTTTTAAGCTCATCCGATATTTAAAATAATAAAAGTAACATACTATAAATTTAAAAGATAATTCTGACCTTATGTCACTGCTGTAACTTCTTAGAGTTTCCTGATTCAAATCAGTTGCTTGTTCTGTGATTAACCCTCAGCTTTGCGTGCTCTCCAATACTTCAAAAATGTTTATTAGCAACTTGGAGTTATTTTCGAAAGACTAACTTTGTACTTCGAGCCGATTTAGTCTCGATTTTAGTTTCCTTACTTAGAGTCGATTTATAGTTGTGTATTTACTTAGTCGATTTTAATATGCCATACTTGGAATCGATTTAATCTCGTATAATTAAAGCCGTTTTATGTTAACGGCAGAGTTTTGCCCTCTTATTTCAACGCGCACTTTTATTATTTACTTTACTTGCAATTCTTAATTTCTATTATTGTTACTTTAATTAAACTGAAATTCACATAATAATTTGGTTTGAATTATTACAGTTCGCGCGTCGAAAATGGAATGCCCTCGTTTATCGGCTCTGGTCGGTTTTATAGACAACTTCGTTTCACGTGCTTGTATTGGTTGACCGTTCGCTATCTTGTTATTAGATCATGGCCAAGGCGTTGCTATTATTTGCTATCTTCAACCTATTGAGTTTTATTCAGTGTTGCTTATTATAGGCGCTTGATTTTGCACGTACATCAAAGATTTGTATTGGAATTTCTTACCAAATGTTATATCACATATGCTTGAAACTGTACGTAGCCGTAATTTTAGTGTCCATACTTTGTTTACCTATCTTGGGTTTTATTCAATGTGGCAATTCCGATATTTCAAAGGGCACGTACGCTTTCGCCTCAATTCTTTATACTTTATGAAATTTGCACGCTTTTAAATGTTTACCTATACAAACTGGTATAAATTATATGCGTTTTATTGACAGATTTCTTACGCAAATGCATCTAGATTGAAAGAAATTTAATTTTACGTTTATTTTGCTTTTAATATACCGAATTTGTATTTATTTTGAGCTTATAATGTTCTATATGTTTCAAAATTATTTATCTCGATGAATGTGGTTAAGTTGTTACTGAATGTGCTTCCTTTAATTAACTGTAGCTTATTATTGATTTTATACAGAGTGATTTGTATTTGGTTTTTGCACAATGAACGAATTATTTACATTTTATGATTGAAACGTTTGGTTTTCCCGGTTTTTATGATATTTACATGAAGTATTTTTCCGTTGTGACCTTATATACCTTTAAATAACCATATCATCATAGCAATATATATATATATATATATATATATATATATATATATATACACACACAGAGTTAATCAATTTAGATGCTCACCATTGGGATTTTAGAAACTGTAATAGATAGTGTTGGTTAAATTGGAGTAAAGTTAAAGATTGTTATATTCACAGAAGAAATTGATCGTAACTATGTTTGTTCTTTAGTTATCGTAAAAAATTTTAAAAAATGCGTTTTTCGTTTATTGGTCATTACTTTTTTGTTTTCAAAAATTTTAGAAATCTGTAAAAAATTTTTTAAAGTAGTTTTCTATGCTAAAAACGATGATGAGACTGAAATCGTCATAAAGCATTTCCACTTTTTAGAACCATCATCAGGTTTATTTTTTCTTATGGACGCCATATTAAATTGTTTTACATTTAAATAGACTGTTTGTTGACTATTTCAACAATGTACTACGTGATATACTTTTATCTGTAAAAACATTCATTATTGACAAAAAAAGAGCATGCCTTAAAAACAATTGAAACAGGATGTATTTTCACGTGTAATCTATTGTTTAATCAAATTAAAATAAAAAACATATTTAATATTAACAAACACATCAATAAAAACATTAAAACACCAAAAGCAAAACTACAAAAAACATTACAGTAGATGTTCAAATTGAAAACCATTTTCTTGTACACAACGGTTAGCTCTGAAACCAATCTTGTTTACTGATTTTTGCATATTATGTCTACGTATCGATGAATGAAAATGGGTTAACAATCTTACGCCTTAGTTCTTTAGTGTCATGTTTTTTGTTAGATAGATTTTATTTTTAAAGTAGCCCCACAAGAAAAAGTCTAAACAAGACAGATCTGGGCATCTTGCGGGCCATGCTACTACTCTCCGGTTACCTATCCATTGATGTGGAAAATGTTGATTTAAAAATTCGCGCACTAAATTTGTGTTATGTGGAGGTGCGCCATCTTGTTGCAACCACAGCATTCTTCTTTGTGTTAAAGGCATGTCTTCCAAATAATCCATAAAATGAGTGTTCATAATCTGTAAATAACGTTCTCCATTTAATGTTTCATTATAAATCAATGGATCCAAAATGCACGTTCAAGTGAAAGCGTGTTTGATTTCTGACTTCTCGAAAGCGGCGATATACGGGATACGTTTCCAAATAATTACGACTTGCAATAACCGCATTATTATGTGCTTGGTAAAATATTTTCAACATATCACGTTGTTTCAAATTTGAAAACGCCATTTAAATTGATTGAAATAGATATTAATCACAATGCAACTAGACAAACTTGTTATGACAAGTCAACACCAAAAGCTACTTGTTTGTTTCAGTTGTTTTTCAAGCATACTCTTTTTTTGTTAATAATGGATGTTTTTACAGATAAAAGTACATCTCGTGATACATTGTTGAAATAGTCAAAAAACAGTCTATTTAAATGCAAAACAGTTTAATATGGCGTCCGTAAGAAAAAATGAACCTGATGATGATTCTAAAAAGTCGAAATGCTTTATGACGATTTCAGTCCCATTATCGTTTTTAGCATAAAAACTAATATAAAAAAGTTTTGACAGATTTCAAAAATTTTTGAAAACAAAAATGTTGTGGCCAAAAAACGAAAAATGCATTTTTCAAAATTTTTACGATAACTTAAAAATAAACGCAGTTACGACTAGTTTTTTTCCCAATCGTTCAAATTGAATAACCATATATGTATATATATATATATATATATATATATATATATATATATTGCTGTGATATTGGAAGCCTGTGATGATGTAGGTTCTTACGTCGGGAGTCAATTATCAGCTATGACATTGAAAATTGTAGAGCTACGTTGTGGTGCCAATTTTCTGTGATATTGACCTATTGAATAAGGCCCATGATTTGGATGCACTTTTCTGTTGTGATATTGAAAGTGTGACGATAAGCTCTACGTTGGGCGCCAATTTCCTTTTCTACTGAACTCGTAGTAACTTTTACTATTCCACAGTCGCAAAATCCTCTTCCTAAATAAAAAAAACACTTCCACGGTTATTTCAGTGGGAAGAATATACGCTCTTACCGACTCGAATAAATTGGTATATTAATCCTTATAAAAATTTCAGGAGTGCAAATATTTACAGATAACAGTAATAATAAACAAAAATGAGAATCAGTGCAAAATAAATCAGATAAAAATTACAAAATATTCACCAAAGTTTCAACTTATACTTGCCAAACACTAACATTCGCCTGTTTGGTCAGAGTATTCTCACCTCTGTGATTATTTCTTCAAAAATATATCTTTGAAGAAAAATGCGTATAAATTCCTCTTGGTTATAAATAGTTTTCTAAATAAATATTTGAATGAATTGAATCTTTACAACTACAAAATTTTACACTAACAATATTGAATACACTATGTATTTTTTCAATAGTCCTTTATAGAAAAATATAAAACTTAAAAACTAATCTTACCTTGATTACTCTGGTTTCGAATTATGTTCAGTTAAACAACTTCCCAACAGAGACGTATATCTCAACCATTGATCGTCAAACAAAATTATTCAAAACTGACACCAACTTTAAATCCAAAACCAAATTGTAACAAATTCTATTGTTACAGCACCAAACCAAATGGGCGAGAACTAATACTCCCAGCAAAGTTCAGTGAAGCAATAGAAGCATTAATAATCGAAGAAGTATTTGCATTAATATTTAAAACTTTCAATTAAAACTTATTTTGAAATCTTAAATTTGTACTTAGAGTGGTACTCAAAATCGTACTTAGGATCGTACTTAAAGTAGTACTCAGCATTGTTTCTAAAGTTGTATTCAAAAAATTGTACTTAAGGTGATACTTAGAGAGTGCTACTTAGAGTCTTAATCAAAAGCTTTAGAGCAAACTTATTACCAAAAATAATTCCAACTTGCAGATTTACTTACGATTTACTTACGATTTTCAATCAACTACACTTTTCAAATAAAATATATTTATTCTTACTTATTTTGAAGCACTTAACTATGTTAAGTCTTCGATGGTTCACTGCTAAACTAGCATCTACCCCTTGACCAATGAGCGGTCATCTTTTCAAAATAGAAGATTCTATTCGTTGAACCGTATGATTATTAGTTCGACGTCATTATCATATGTAAATTCCATTAATGTTGTTCCGGGTGTTTGCAGCATTGAGTTTTTAAATTTGAAAGTGCCCAAAAGGGGCGGGAATCTCGTAACCAAATAAGGATGCACCGACCAACTACAGTGGTGCAGAAATGGTTTTTTATAGTTATAAATGGCAGAAAACTGAGTAAAGTTGAGGAATGATCAAAATTTCACCTAGGTGCGATTTCAAGCTATGTTATTACTAGCACTTACTCTATTAGGTTTTTAGTTCATCAAGTTTAAAGGGTGTCAACGATGTTTGGGGGTTATAGGAATTTCTCTGGTCGACGTGTAAACCAAGCATTGGTGATTCTATTGGTGAAATGGACTTTCTTACACAAGCTCACCTGTTCGTTTCAACAAATAACCCTACTCTCCAGTCACCTGACTTAAATCTATTCTGAAAAAATATTATTTAAAGATTTATGAGAATAGGTATTAAACAAAGTTTAAAATGTACTTACAGTAATAGTCGGGTTAGTAACTTACAAATATTGCTATAACGAAATATACATTAAACAAAAATTTATGAAATTCATTATCAGTTCATTTTTAATGCATCTAATCTTTACGATTAAATAACTTAATTACTTATTGTTAAATTCACAATATCCAAACCATATATTTCTAAAAAAATTTAATGCTATACAAAGTACTTTACAAATGATAACCACAAATACAGTCTTTATTGCAAATCTATTTTTCTAACAATTTTACCTTACATGTCCTGAATTTCACTTTACCAAGAGATCATGTCATCCTTTGGGGCCTTGAATTCCAAAGTATTCTGCTGGGTATCACACCGTTTTAATTTCCCTTTGTTTGTAGGTTATATCGAAAATACGTGCTCAGTCGCATGGACCATCATTTGTTATTCCATAATTAGTAAGCTGTTTACGCCAACATAAACCATTACTCTTTCTCTAACACCATATCTCTTCATGTTGATGGCTTGGAAGGAATAGAACTATTTGTTGCCTCGCAATGTCATTATCCCTACTTTTAATGCCTCAGAGAGGTAGGCCATTGATATATGCCTAACATATGTAAAATGCCTGCTGGCATAGCTTATATGTGTTAACCCTGCGTAACTGTTATATAAATAAATACATAAATGGTTACAATGTCTAGTTTGTAATTTACTCTCTGTGAGTTTCATCAATTCGAGTTTTTTCTTTGTGTGTTGCTTTGTAAAACTTGGTTTTTATTGCGTCTTGCATATATTGTAGCCATCTGAAGTTATGTTATGTATGTGTATTATTAAATGGAACATTTTTAATGTACAAAAGCTTTCGTAATATGCTATGAGAAATGTAATAAACTTTGTTTTATTTTGGTGGCTTTTAAAATAATTAACGGATTGAAGTTTTATTTCAAATGTACTGTACAAAAATAGCAATAGCTTGTTAAACACTATTATAGAGAAATCGAAATTACACAGGATGCTCCAATTATTAGTTGTCCGTTTAAAACCCCTTCCCCCTTTCTCAACTGATTTTTATTTCTCATAACGTCCAAATGTTACAATTATATTGTCTATTAATTTGTAATCTCACTAAGTGCAAATAACATATTTGTTTTGATATCGCAGTTATCATTGCAGGCGTTGGTTTTATATGACAAAATTAACTAGTCTACGTGACTATTTAGTAATAGTAGTACGTTAATATTAAGAATTTGGGGCTCCGCAAAACCTTAATGTTTGCATGACTTTTACTACCTTCACGCAGTTTGTAGCTTGAATAAATGTGTCTATCCCATTAATAACTTTTGATGCTAAACGAATATAAGATATGCATAAAATGTTCATCAATTTCACTAATATGGAGCGCATTTTTAAACACCAAGCTTTGTTAATAAAAGTTTCCTGTTTTACGATTAATTACTGTGAGTTGAGATCTGGCTCTTATAGACGAAGATGGAGGTCTTTTCTTATCAATATATATATATATATATATATATATATATAATATATATGTATATAGATACATGTGTGTGTGTGCGCGCGTACGTACGTGAGTGCGTGTGTGTGCGTGTGTGTTTGCGCATGCGTGCGCATGCGTGTGCGTGTGTGTGCGTGCGGGTGTTTGTGTGTGTGTGCGCGCGTGCGTATGCACGCGCATGTACGTGCGTGCGTGTCTGCGTGTCTGCGTGCCTGCGTGCGTACGTGAATGCGTGCATGCGTGCGTGTATGATGTGTACTTTATATCCATATTACATTTACAACGACTTAGTTTTGATGGAAGTGTATATTGCTTTTAATTTGAATAATACATAGCTTTTATCCAAAAAAGGTGATAATTTTATTAACCCAATAAATCTCAAGAAAACAGTTGAATATAAATTTAATTAAGACCCCTTACCATGTATGCAAATATATGAATATTTAGAGAATATTACTGAACCATTTGAACCAAAACAATCACCCTTATACTAAGTGGAAGCCGGTATATCGAAGTTTATAAAAAGAATAAAAATATATGCCCGAGTTATGAGAATAATAGTATTGCGACAAATAATTTAATAGTTTATAATTGCATTCGGTTTTAAGCATAGATGAAAGTAATCATCATAATTATTCAGTTGATTGAAGTACAGGATACGTAACTTTTCCAGTTTTTCATGCAACTGTTTACATTTAACATAATTTGCATTGATAAAAATTAAATTATAAAGTAAAATTATAGAGAATTATTTATAGATGGCATAAATTGGCCAATTAAAATATCTAAAACCTTTTTTGAATGTTCACAATATAAAATGGATTAGAAATGAATACATTGCGAATAAATGAGTACATTTTATATATGCTTTTACTACATCACACATATGTAGATTAGTGTATTAATTTGGTTATAAATTATGCTAATTCTTACAACCGCACACAAATTCTTTATTCTTTATTCAAAAAAGCCTTCAAGATGGCAAATATTAGATTACCATAATTGTGGTGTATTTCGTTATTTTACTAGCTTTATCCTTTAGGGTCATTTACAACAACCTCGGAATTTATTGCATAATCAGATGTAACTGTTTTGAGTACTTCTCTAAGCAGATAAATTTTTCAGGTTTGTCATAAATGAAATAGTTAAGAACACTATTAAAGAGGAGCACGGCTTATTAAGCATAAAAACGAAGTGCGCTATCTTCTGTAATTCAAAAATTAATACACTTTACACATATTAAATTACTTAGAGAGCAAATATTGGAAGAAAATACAAATTTGAATTATATAGTAGGTAAATATTATAAAAATTCTTTAACCACAAAATAATTTAGAAGACTATGTATTTCGACCTCTGAGTAGTCATCATCGGTAGCAAAACAATTATAATAAAAATACACATGCTTTATCACGCAGGCTGAAATAAACTTTTCCAAAAAACAATTTACATATATGGTTTTGGACACTTCAGAATGTTTTTTACAACGCAGGCTCAAGCAAATTTTTTCAATTAGCAGTTTACGTATGTTGCGTTGAACACCTAAGGATATTTTTCTTACAACGCAGGCTAATGATTTCTTCAACAAAAAGAAATCTTACTTTCATGTTATGCAGGTAGGCCTATACGTGATGCGGAGAATATTATCAGTTATTCAAGATGACATAAGTATAGTGTCATATAAATATGAAATTTGCAGTTATCGGTATGTAGGCAAGTACGTGTATTATATTTTGTAATTAAACATAAATATCAAATAGTATGCCATTATTTTTAAAGACGGGCAATTGTGCGTAGTCAAATATGTCCCAAAACAGTTGAGAAAAGATGTAAAGGCAATAGCAATTTCAATTATCTTGCATTTTTATGCGGATATGCTCAGATTTGCAGATGATATAGCGGTAGTAGCATCTAGTAGGGAAGAGTTAAGAGCGGCTCCTAATGAAATGGAAGCAGTTCTAACAGCGAGATACGGTATGACAATTAACACAAATAAAACTACAATACTAGTAAGCAAGTAAGGAAAGGGTAAATAAATTAAAAACCAGAATATAAATATTAAACGAGAATTTACAAAAAGTTAAAGAAATCTGTTACCTAGGAAGTCAAATAACGCAAGGTAAGAAAAGTATAATTGATATAAAACAATGACTAGTACAACGCCGTGCTGCATGTAACAAGAAAATGCAACTACTATGTTCAAAGGCAACAAACATAGAAACATGGGAAAAATTGCCGAAAGTATGCGTGGAGCATGGCACTGTACGACGATGAAACGTGGACAGTAGGAGAAGCGGATGGGAACAAGATTATAAAAATAACATGGACAGACAGAGTTAAGAACAAAGAGGTTCCAGAAATACTAGGAGAAGAAAGAAATATGTGTAAAACAGTAAAAAATAGGAGAGATTGGACAACAGAATACATACTAAGGCGTGAGGGAATAGTGCGGAATATATTAGAAACAGAAAAAAAGAAAGAGATAGAGATAGGCTTAGATTAGACTAATGCACATAGATTGTAAAAGATGTAGGTTGTAGGAATTTCAGGGAAATATGTAGATTAGCTCAGAATAGAAACCAATGGGAGGTACGCGTCTAACCGTTTCAGGACGGAAAACCTAATGATGAAGTAGTAATTGTATTTATACCTGATGATTATCGTAAACAAGTACAGGTGTTGGTTTTACAATATGCTCAATAAACGTTGATTATGCGAAAGGAGTAATTGGAAAACTATTGATTTGGCAAGTGTCTAAGTGGTGCGGATCTTGGTAGGCGCCAGATTGCTTAACCCCCTTCGCATACCATTAAATATCGGTGAAATAGAGTATTGTTTTTAGAAAACAATAGAATGAGAAAAGGGTAAAAGATAAAAAAAAGTAGCACAAGACCGTGCTGTATTTAACATAAAAAAGCAACTCCTATGTACGCAGGCAACAAACATAAATATCATGACAGGCAAAATTAAGGACAAGGGTACTAGAAATGATAGGGGAAGAAAGAAATATGTGGAAAACAGTAAAAATATGAGAGATAGGATAATAGGACACATGCTAAAGCATGAAGGAATAGCGCGGCATATATTAGAAGCAGAGAAGGAAAAGGAAGCGGTAGAAGTAGACCTAGATTATACTATTGCACACAGATAGTGAAAATGTAGGCTGTGGGAATTCAAGAGAAATTTGTAAGTTAGCTTGGAATAGAAAGCTAAGGAAGTACGCTTGTTACGTACAGTTCTGGTCCACAGAATATATAGCAGGTAATTAACAGAAAATTCGATAAAGTACTCCGTTTAAAATTCCGTTTCTGTAAAATACGAAAAACCTCAACTGTACTAACAAAATTGATAGCCGACTAACTCAGTGGGACGGTTGATGTATACGTTTGAAGAGCGTTCCAAAATACTATCAGATATGATATATGGTCTTGATCGGGAAATATCTTGGACGCCACCTAATTTCGCAGGGTTGCAAGGGAAAACCCTATAAGCAATAACAAGAGGGGTGCCAAAACTGGAGGCCAGGACTGTGATTCTGGCTTAAAGATATACCGAAAAATTCATTAAAACCAATTTGATTTTAAATGTATTACAAACACGAAATCTAGAAACACTTAGACCTATTTAAGACTGCTAACTGCAAAGAAGATTTTTAGAAGCAAATGTTAAATGACCCGAAATACTCAAACACGCGACTAGGTAATCCCAAAACAATTTATTATAGCAAAACTATAACTATACCGTTTACAATATAGAAAACCAAATATACACCGTATTTACACAATTTTATACAACATTTCTTACTATATAGCACACAAATTTTCATTACAAATACACACTACAGTCTTGAACAGGTATTAAAAATCAAAGTATGGTAAATTTAATAACTGAAAACTCAACCTATTCACAGACGTACTATCAGTACATTCAGTCCATGCAATTAACTAAATGTGTTTATGTACTAACCTGCACTCCGGTATAGTTCCAGGGTTTTCTTTATTTTTTAATTTTTTTTCGGGTGATTGACTATTGTTATATTAAAGATAGATATGGGCTCCATCTATCTCAATATGGCTATTTCCAACACAAGGGTTGAATTTCTGGGAACCAATGTACCCCTAAAATATAACTAAGCTGCTTGGCAGGGAATTATTCAAACATACCTAGGTTACTTCGCCTTGTTCGCTAACGTCTGGTTCAGGTACTTGACCTACCACAGTCGCACGTTGGGCGTTTAAATGTTACGCACGAAGTCCTTTCTGATAATTGAATCGAGGCATGCTTTGTGTCGTTTTTCTTACCTACCATATATATATATATATATATATATATATATATATATATATATATATATATATATATATTAGTTTTATATCATTAAATTTAGAAGGTGATAGAGATTGATTAGCTATATAAAAATCCTATAAGGGATTTTTTTTATTAGACCTTTTTTTAAATGCCCAACCTAGGTCAACTTAATTAAAAGTTTTAGGACTGCTGCTTTGTCATATTTTTTAAGAAATAACTTACATCTTGCAAGTGTTATCCTGAATCACAACATACATAAAATGATTTCATAATAAGTGTTCGAAATTTCCACAGTGTCTGAAAGTTCGTGGTTGGTATAATTCTCGGGTTTTTATATCTTCAAAAAACAACTCATTAAGCACTAACGCGACAAAAAACTCAAATAGCCTAGATCCAATTACAATTAAGTCCCAATACTACGGTTAATGTGTTACCTATGCGCAAAGTGAAACACATAAAAATCAAACAGGTGAAACACACAACATCTCAACCCGGTTACGAGCTATGTAATGCAAAAGTACATTCAACTTAAAGTAGTATATCGTATTCTGCATAAACGCTGAATTGTAAACAAACGCAACACTACATCAAAAACTCCGTACAGTGGACCACATCAGCATTATGAAAAATAATTTTTTGTTGTGATTATTATCTAAACATGCGAATTTTAGAAAAAAATTTAAACTTTTTTCAGTAGCAGTTAAATTTCATTGAGTTATTTTGTTTGGCAGCAAAAATGCACTCTATTTCACTAATTTAAGCTTGCTGAAGGTCACAACTTAATTCGGCGACTTTAAAGCATGATGTAGTTGAATATTTTATTTATGACCTACTTAACATTACAGTGGTTTTAAAACAATTTTTCTACTTCTTTTGTGTGTTCATTTGTAGCTAAACTATTTATTTTAGACTACATGTTTATTAATTATTTTTGTTTGTCTTATCGGTTTTTACACCCCCTTTAAATTAATGACAAACTAATGCCACTCTGTATATATATATATATATATATATATATATATATATAAAGTAAGATGTATCTGTAAACAAACTCTTATGAAAATAATAAGAGCCATTGACAAATACAAATCGGGCTGGTAGTTATATATTATATATATATATATATATATATATATATATATTGCCGTGTAACTGGGATCAATCTCTGGAACTCCTTAAAAATCATTCAAGCCCCAACGTTGGGCTCTCATAAAATTGCTGTTTAACCTCTCTAAATCGTGTCTCAGTAACAAAAAACATTCGAGGAATTTATTAATTTACCAAAAATCGTCGTAAATTTCAAAACAAATATAATATTTCACACAATAGAAAATTTTTCAAAAAAATATAATTTCTTACCTAGATTCCTCTCTTCATCACCTTAATTCTTCAACCGTTTCCCTGGCTAGCTCAGTTGGGCCTCTTCTTGGATACCTAGATTTACTATCATACTCTTTATCGTTCACGCACACTCTCAATAAAACCACAAAATAATACAACAATACAATATTTATTTACCACTATTTACAAATACAACTTCAAGATTATTTACATTTCGGTGGTCAAGTTACACCTCAATAAATTCGATTTTTCTAAAATCCAGAATTTTAACTAGGAATATCGAAAACATTGACTGTAACAGGAGTAAATGGGCCCTGAATAATACCTTATTTTTTTTTTTTTATTTATAATTAATTTTAATTAGGACACTCTGGAGTATAATGAACTCATGATAACCCAGTTTTTTTTACGATTAATGTATGCTTTTTACTTAGCATACGCTTACTGCAAACAAAAAAAAACCCATGTACTCTTAACAATAAAAATTTAAATTCCTGATGGAACGTTAATAAGCTTTATATACACCTTTAGATTTATATTTAAATACCATAATAAAAGTTAGTTATACGTATTATTTTCAATACGCAAAATAATGCAAAATACCTTCATAGTTCACTCTCACAAATTACAATAATTTTCATAGTTTATACAAACAACAAATTCTAAAGCGTTACCTGGAATTTCTTGAAGATCCCTGCTCCGTTGATGATGCCGTTACGTTCCTGCACCCTCGGTTTTGTGGGTCTGCTCTGCTCGCCGCCGCCAGTTATTTGTAGATGAACACCCTCTATGTTGTGCTGCATGCTATGCATTCACGATGCATCCAAATCCAAATCCACGTATATTACACTTTTTTTATAATTGCTTAATTTAATTTACGTTACATTACGTCACTTCACGAGCTTGTTAAATTATATGTTGCACCTCAATAAAATTAAACTCGCCACTCCGCGTATCAAATTATGAGGCCAACACTGTACTATTTAATTAAAAAAATTTTTATATACTTACAAGCTCGTGGTAAATTTCTGTACGTAGTCTGAAGCGATGAAAATACTAAGAGAGCGATGCTAATTCTTTTAGAGTATTTATATAATTCGAAATGCCACCTCTCGGCCACTCTTCACGCGAACTACTTCATTTAAAATAATAGTTCCTCAAATTTTGGTTCAACCGTTTTTGAAATCTCTGAAATTTAGCTTGTCGTTATTATATTTTCCGAAAAACCGGCATTCAAATTTTCCCGTGTTTGTTTGTTGTACAACTAACTATATAGACCAATGAGATATTCAGTGACGTCTTGAAACCCCGCCTGTATTAACGCTATTCCTCTCTTATGCATATTCTATGTTTCCTTCTAACCTTATTTGAGTGGTAGAAAATCGATGTTGCTGTCCGCGTTCTATCTAACCCATGTGGACTGAATACGTGCTTTTCGAAATGAACTGCTATTATGCCTGTCTTATTCCGAAGCATATCACTGATTGTCCATCCCTTCTGCGCTTTAAAGAAACTTTTAGTTAGCATTTATACGAACCGTCCGACCGTTTACCCGATATACCTCAAATACTGTCTTTTATCTACACAAATAAGGGGAACATGACATTTCCAAGACTTGCAGGTGTTCAATTAACAAACGTTTTAAAACAACATTTCTAGGAGTTTACGTTTCAAGGTATTTTATATTCAACGGCTGTTCGTTTGTTAGCAAGGCGTTTCACCTTGGTATTATCGATTTTTCAAGCTCTTATGCGTATTAAACGTAATTACCCTTTCAACTAAACTCAATTAAATTAATTAATAATTTGCATTGGCTTTTACAATTTATTTTCTTTACGAACCTAACTAAATTTTAATCACTACTTGTAAAATTTTGTTAATACTTGTTACTTTAAATTCACTAAATGAAATAAATTTCGCACGTAAATTCTGGTTGTTTCCTCTATACAGGGTGTTTGAAATTCCCTTGTTTATACCTAAATTTAACCCTTTAAAACCACTACATTATATATATATATATATATATATATAAAAATAAGATGTATCTGTAAACAAACTCTTATGAAAATAATAAGAGCTGTTGACAATTACAAATCGGGCTAGTAGTTATATAGCCTTTAACAAAACATTAGCTTTAGTACTTCACAGGGGAGGAAACATCCACTGACCGCGGTTTCGGCTTTGTTAAGCCTCATCAGAACAGATTAGTTTCCAACCCTATGAAGTAACCGAAGCTATTATACTGATATAATTTCGAAACCATCTTTGTACCATGACAAAAGTAAATAAAAGCGCCATCAGGTCATAAAACACCAACACTACTAAGTGTGGAAGTACAGAATTGAATCGAAACTACATAGTAGATTTTATAGATGGCTATAAAAGTACGTCTGGCGTTTAAGATTTGCTGAATGTTACAGCAAAATTTATTTGCAAACGTAACAAACCTTCACGTGGCGACACCCGGGTTCATGCCCCAAGGGCAATTCAAATAATAAAAGACAAGTTATTTGCAGTCCGCAATAAGAAATTGTGTAGAACAATATATAGAATAAGATGTATCTGTAAACAAACTCTTATGAAAATAATGAGAGCTTATTGACGAATACAAATCGGGTTAGTAGTTATATAGCCATTAACAAAACATTAGCCATTAGGCCAGACGTACTTTTATAGCCATCTATAGAATCTACTATGTAGTTTCGATTCAATTCTGTACTTCCACACTTAGTAGTGTTGGTGTTTTATGACCTGATGGCGCTTTTATTTACTTTTGTCATGGTACAAAGATGGTTTCGAAATTATATCAGTATAATAGCTTCGGTTACTTCATAGGGTTGGAAACTAATCTGTTCTGATGAGGCTTAACAAAGCCGAAACCGCGGTCAGTGGATGTTTCCTCCCCTGTGAAGTACTAAAGCTAATGTTTTGTTAAAGGCTATATAACTACTAGCCCGATTTGTAATTGTCAACAGCTCTTATTATTTTCATATATATATATATATATATTGCTGTGATAAGGTGTTGTTTAAGGGTGCACTTTATAGGAAAGGTCATTTAGAAATGAGAAATTACCATAGGCAGCAGAAAACTGCACTTATTTAGTGAATAATTGAGAAATAGACATAGTTTGTAAATAGTAGGCAGTCAACACCCTGTATATAAGGTAGAAATAGTTTTAAGCGACGCAGATAAACATAGGAAGACGCATAGTTAGCGTAGAAACCAGCAAGACATTCATTAAGTAAATAGAAAATATTAAATACCCTGTAGATAAAGTTTTAGTTAATTTATGTAAAGCAAATAAAGATATTTTTCAGTGAAAGCACGCGTATATTTATAAATAAACGATAAAGTGTAATTAGACACGCATTCAAAAGGAGTTCCAGACGATTAGATTAATACGGAGATAGAAAGAGAGCTTCAGGTAGCTAATATAAATGCCTACAAATATCTAACCATTTTTGATAAGAAAGGAGATTAAAAATTGCGTGAACAACATGTAAATATGAAAATTAAAAGTCGAGTTGCATCAGTTGTTTATGGAAAAGCAATTAGATCTATCAAAACACAGCATGTTGATAACGAAGGACAGCTGCAAGCAGGTTACGATTATTGGGAATCGTGGTGAATTACATCAGAAACTGCTTTAAATGTAATTATTTGATTGGTCACAAATAGGCGACGAGTTCTAGACCGTACCCACTGACGGAGTGGGAAATGAAAAATATATTAGCAAGCACCGTGATAACGAAGTTAGTTTTGAACTCAACAAAGGCCGAAGTGCGCCGTTATGAAATAAAATAATACGTAAATTTTAAAAGTGAAAGAGAAAATAAGTGCTAATATGAAGATTATAATTGCCGATTAAACGTAAGTACGTTTTTAATGAATTTATTTTAAACTAAAACATAAAAATAATAGGGCTCTGAAGTCTGGGGGAACAGTAATACAATTTTGAAGTCCAGGGGAAAATACAGTAATACAATTTTGAAGTACGGGGGTAAACAAACCACAATTTTTAAGTCTGGAGGGAGAATAATACAATGTTAAGTTTGAGGAAATTGATTGATAAGAAGTAATAAGTTTGATATGAAACGACAATAAATTGGGGGTGCATAAATTAATAATGGTAGTCCATAGTGTAATGGCAATAATTTAAATGTAATCCAGAATTGGGGAAGATAATTTTTATTTCAAATGGAAGCGTCGATGTGAAGAAAATAAACCAGGTCAGATTTTTTTGTTATAAGACATTTTGTTTTTTTATATATTTTTTTATTTTGAATATTGAATTTGCTTAATATAATATGCTTGTGAAAAAGTCAACAAAAAAAAGTTGCATAAGTATAAAGTGAGTAATATGATAACAGGTTTAGAATATTCTACACTTCGTTGATAAAGATAATAGGTTTTTTTTTGGTGACTTTGGGTTTTGAGTAAATAGTAGATGATTGTTAATAAATGAGATTTATAACATTAACTAATTGAAAAGTGTAATTCAAATAATTTACAAAAGCTGTACATAATATATTGGTTTCATTATATAAAATCGAAATTAACTGAATTTTATAATTTCAAATAAATGCTAGCCGAGGTCATATTTAAATAGTTCAAGGAGGAGCTACAAGTTGAATAGGAAATTGATAACACGCAAGGCGGTAACGTATCGAATTTTGCTATTGGCAGACAAGGTTGCTTCAAGATAAAATCCAGTTAAGTTGATAGCAATATTAATAAGACAGCCGGAGGAGGAGATAATTACAATCTTGTTTATTTATAGTAAATATTAAAATGGTCGTCCAAATGATGGAACGCGAATAATTTAGAGTACATAGCAAAATTAATAAGGCGCACAACATAGGGGTTTGATAATTTAGAGAGAGCATAGCAAATTAATAGGTCGCCCAACGAAGGGGCTTGAGAATTCCAGTATCATAGCAAATAAATATTAACAGCCCAACGAAGGGGCTCGAGAATTCCAATAGCATAGCAATATATATATATATATATATATATATATATATATATATTGTTATAGTGCAATGGTATATGTGCCGTTACTTTAAAAAGAAACTTGTTCTAAATTAAAGTAGCGTTGTGCGCCTTATCAAAGAAAAGATTTTTTTATTAGATTCTAGAACATTATGCCTTTAATAATGAACACTGTGTTAGCAGTCTCCTCAACGGCTTTTTCTCAGCTTGCTTGACGACTCTGGAAAAGGGGAGTTAGGTTCCCTTTTTCTTCAAATTGTTATTGCGATTCTAATCTTTAATAGGCGGCTCAATTTTATGACTTTTGCTTTTTTGATATGTATGTGAAAATTAGTTGGATACAAGCATAGATATTAAGATATTCGTTACCAATACAATATCCTTTTGAATTTTTAGATGTAGACAATTTTTAAAAAACCTTATGTCTATATAATTACCGCCTTTTTAAAAAAATTATTCCTCTTTAGATTCCTTGGCTAGCACGGTCGTTCTACGTGATAGGGATGGATACTGTTGCCGAATACCTGAAAACTCAACAAGCTTTAATGCTATGTATACGAAATTTTTCCCTCTATGACACCTGACAATTATTTCAAAATCTGTCAAAGGACGTCTTTTTTGGTAATCGATTAACTATTGTCATGATCCTATAGGTTATTTTCAAAACTGAATAGTTTTACACCTTTACAGTTCCTCTTTTTCTTTTATAACCAACTATATTCGCTAAGAAACTAACTACAGTATTAAATTTACGTTACAGGCTAAAAATTTTACGTCCCTTATATTGTTCTATCCTGTCAATGGCTCCAAACTGCTTTATTTATTCTTCGGGTCGATTCTCTGCTTCTTATGAACAAGTTTATTCATTCTGCTTCATGTTCTTTCAAGGACAATAATAAATAATATTACGTGCTTCCAAGTCAATACCAATCTATTCCAAATTAATATTGCAACACAAATTCTTTATAACATATAAGGTGTCTTCTAGATAGTAATTCTTCAAAATATACAAATTAATCAATATAAATTTTGGGTTATACAATAATTGTTCTTCTGGCTTTCAAACCAATAAATTATTATTAGTTTTTTTGAACTTTTCAACCAAACTTTTTAGAACCGTCAAAAATTTATTTATATCTATTTCCTTAGCAACTACCTATATCTTCTCTCTAGCACCCCATATTCTATATTATATTTATAAACTGCCTTATTCCTATTTTACAATACTGAGATATAATATTTACCTTCTCTTTTTATATACAATTATCTTAATTTCTTCGACTTATTGCTGATTTACAGATAATTTTTTAAATAAATCGTTATACATTTTAGCTAGCTTGAGTAAATCTATTTACATTGTCTATCCCTTACTAACTTTCTTCTTTTACACCCGTTTATTGTCCTGTCTCAATTTCTATTTCCTTAACATTTCTGCTATACCATTCTGTTGTCATTTATCCACTAATTTCTATCCTAAATACCCCTATCCAAGTGAACTACTATTTAATTTAAAATTGCTGTGATATCCCTTATTATGCCCCACCTTTGTGCGCGATTTTAATTGCTGTGAAATTCCCCTACTGTGGGTGTCATTATAATTGATATAAAATTGCTTTACGTTAGGTGTTATTTTTATTTGATATGATATTCCTATTGTACGACGATAAAGATTGTTTAACCCTTACTCTCTCTACTGTTTAAATAAATTTAAATGAATTTAAATGAAGCAATCTAAAGATTACACAATATAATGATTGATAATAATATGTACAATTTTATATAAATTCAAAATTTGGTCCCTTAATAGAACATTAACATTTACCAAATTTATGATTTCCTGAAAGCCAGCAAAAATATTTTTTTAATTACTTTTAAGTACCTCCGAACGTTCTGAGATGCTTTCCTTGTTTTCAAATTCTTAAATGACTTTTTTGTTGACTCTTACAGACATACAATATATAGCAAATATTAAAATCTTTAACTAATAAAATATTTAAGATCGCTAACCTGTGTTTTTCTTTCCGTGTCACTGGAATTGCCTCAGAGTACCTGTGTCCAGCATCCCTTGCTACACTCGTTCTACTTGTTGCTTGTAGTTTCCCTCGGATTCTATGAGTGTCCTTACTTTTGTTTAATTGGTCGTATTTTTAGACGTATTTTTATATTTTCCTTTTAGAGGTAATTTTAGAAATATATTCAGATATTTAATTTAGATGTGGGACGACATTGATTTAGCTCAGTATCAGGATATTGATTTAGAGCAGTTTCAAGATATTGATTTAGATCAGTATCAAGACATTGATTTAGAGCAGTTTCAAGATATTGATTTAGAGCAGTTTCAGGATATTGATTTAAAGCCCTGAATTGTAAAATATTAGAATAAATTTTATTTAATAGTTTAACGTACGTCTATGTGTAGATCGACTGTTATTCGTTGCACAAATTTGGCACTTTCAAATTTTTACTTATACTAAATTATAAACTTTTTACTATTTAATACTGTCACGTAAATTTCTACTGCATACTGACGCGATTCTTGCCTTGTTATAGATGAACTAAATGTTTATTTATTCCCCATTGTATTTATAAACCCTCCTATCAATGCTTTAATTGGTGCGCGTCGCGTGTTTATTGATAATCTCCGCCTATCTCTGTAGTCCTTGGGATTTCTCAAATTTCCTGGTTTCAATTGCTGTACTTTCGTTCTATTCCTCAGGTCTACATTCAATATATCATAGCATCTT